>OU974007.1:0-1234853 GCA_918843925.1 Eulithis prunata
TACATTTTGGGCTTTTTTTTGAGCGTTTTTGAATTTTGTCTCGTCCATCTTGCGTGTTTCTGCACATCCCGTGGCTGGTTCACCTCTGCCCGACGTCTCCGCACGTACCTGCAACAGAAAAAACACGATTATCGACAAAAATCAAGAAAACGCCCGACCGTCCAAAATCGAGATTGTTCAAAATCCACCTAAGCGAGGACGAATTGGCCATACTGCATACAAAAACTGAAAATTTTTTGGTGACTCTACTATTGCGTGCGATACATCAAATTAAGCGTCTCGGCACCCATTGTGCGCATAATTATAATAGGACCCACGTTCTATACAAAAAACGTGAAATTTTGACATTTTTCGCATAATTTTATAGGGACTTAGTACAATTTCAACAAAATTATTTTCAAAATCTATTTTTACCAAGTGAATAAATTATTTTAGTAGCTTAAAAATCGTAGTTCGACGTACTGGTTGCGCCCCGGTGGCGAAGTTTCGTTTTGATAGCGAAAAGCTATTACTTAGCGTTTTTACGCTCAAAAACGCAATTTTGTTTAAGGCGAAAACCGAAAATTTTTTTCCTGACTCCAACTTTAAGTGTTCATAGCCGTGCGTTACATCATTAGAAGCGGTTCGACGCGCTCTATCCGTAGAGCGAGTGCATTTGGGCACTTGTCTTAGAAAAATATTCGGAAAACTACGATTTTCCGTCAATTTCGGTACATTTTGGCTTTTTTTGAGCGTTTTTGAATTTTGTCTCGTCCATCTTGCGTGTTTCTGCACATCCCGTGGCTGGTTCACCTCTGCCCGACGTCTCCGCACGTACCTGCAACAGAAAAAAACACGATTATCGACAAAAATCAAGAAAAAATTTGGTACATTTTGGGCTTTTTTTGAGCGTTTTTGAATTTTGTCTCGTCCATCTTGCGTGTTTCTGCACATCCCGTGCTGGTTCACCTCTGCCCGACGTCTCCGCACGTACCTGCAACAGAAAAAAACACGATTATCGACAAAAATCAAGAAAAACGCCCGACCGTCCAAAATCGAGATTGTTCAAAATCCACCTAAGCGAGACGAATTGGCCATACTGCATACAAAACTGAAAATTTTTTGGTGACCTACTATTGCGTGCGATACATCAAATTAAGCGTCTCGGCACCCATTGTGCGAATAAATATAATAGGACCCACGTTCTATACAAAAAACGTGAAATTTTGACATTTTTCGCATAATTTTATAGGGACTTAGTACAATTTCAACAAAATTATTTTCAAAATTATTTTTACAAGTGAATAAATTATTTTAGTAGCTTAAAAATCGTAGTTCGACGTACTGGTTGCGCCCCGGTGGCGAAGTTTCGTTTTGATAGCGAAAGCTATTTACTTAGCGTTTTTTACGCTCAAAAACGCAATTTGTTTAAGGCGAAAACCGAAAAATATTTTTCCTGACTCAACTTTAAGTGTTCATAGCCGTGCGTTACATCATTAGAAGCGGTTCGACGCGCTCTATCCGTAGAGCGAGTGCATTTGGGCACTTGTCTTAGAAAAATATTCGGAAAACTACGATTTTCCGTCAATTTCGGTACATTTTGGGCTTTTTTTTGAGCGTTTTTGATTTTGTCTCGTCCATCTTGCGTGTTTCTGCACATCCCGGGCTGGTTCACCTCTGCCCGACGTCTCCGCACGTACCTGCAACAGAACAAAACACGATTATCGACAAAAATCAAGAAAAAATTTGGTACATTTTGGGCTTTTTTGAGCGTTTTTGAATTTTGTCTCGTCCATCTTGCGTGTTTCTGCACATCCCGTGGCTGGTTCACCTCTGCCCGACGTCTCCGCACGTACCTGCAACAGAAAAAACACGATTATCGACAAAAATCAAGAAAAACGCCCGACCGTCCAAAATCGAGATTGTCAAAATCCACCTAAGCGAGACGAATTGGCCATACTGCATACAAAAACTGAAATTTTTTGGTGACCTACTATTGCGTGCGATACATCAAATTAAGCGTCTCGGCACCCATTGTGCGAATAAATTATAATAGGACCCACGTTCTATACAAAAAACGTGAAATTTTGACATTTTTCGCATAATTTTATAGGGACTATTACAATTTCAACAAAATTATTTTCAAAATTATTTTTACAAGTGAATAAATTATTTTAGTAGCTTAAAAATCGTAGTTCGACGTACTGGTTGCGCCCGGTGGCGAAGTTTCGTTTTGATAGCGAAAAGCTATTTACTTAGCGTTTTTACGCTCAAAAACGCAATTTTGTTTAAGGCGAAAACCGAAAATATTTTTCTGACTCCAACTTTAAGTGTTCATAGCCGTGCGTTACATCATTAGAAGCGGTTCGACGCGCTCTATCCGTAGAGCGAGTGCATTTGGGCACTTGTCTTAGAAAAATATCGGAAAACTACGATTTTCCGTCAATTTCGGTACATTTTGGGCTTTTTTTTGAGCGTTTTTGAATTTTGTCTCGTCCATCTTGCGTGTTTCTGCACATCCCGTGGCTGGTTCACCTCTGCCCGACGTCTCCGCACGTACCTGCAACAGAAAAAACACGATTATCGACAAAAATCAAGAAAAAATTTGGTACATTTTGGGCTTTTTTTTGAGCGTTTTTGAATTTTGTCTCGTCCATCTGCGTGTTTCTGCACATCCCGTGGCTGGTTCACCTCTGCCCGACGTCTCCGCACGTACCTGCAACAGAAAAAACACGATTATCGACAAAAATCAAGAAAAACGCCCGACCGTCCCAAATCGAGATTGTTCAAAATCCACCTAAGCGAGACGAATTGGCCATACTGCATACAAAAACTGAAAATTTTTTGGTGACCTACTATGCGTGCGATACATCAAATTAAGCGTCCTCGGCACCCATTGTGCGAATAAATTATAATAGGACCCACGTTCTATACAAAAAACGTGAAATTTTGACATTTTCGCATAATTTATAGGGACTTAGTACAATTTCAACAAAAATTATTTTCAAAATTATTTTTACAAGTGAATAAATTATTTTAGTAGCTTAAAAATCGTAGTTCGACGTACTGGTTGCGCCCCGGTGGCGAAGTTTCGTTTTTGATAGCGAAAAGCTATTTACTTAGCGTTTTTACGCTCAAAAACGCAATTTTGTTTAAGGCGAAAACCGAAAATATTTTTCCTGACTCCAACTTTAAGTGTTCATAGCCGTGCGTTACATCATTAGAAGCGGTTCGACGCGCTCTATCCGTAGAGCGAGTGCATTTGGGCACTTGTCTTAGAAAAATATTCGGAAACTACGATTTTCCGTCAATTTCGGTACATTTTGGGCTTTTTTTTGAGCGTTTTTGAATTTTGTCTCGTCCATCTTGCGTGTTTCTGCACATCCCGTGGCTGGTTCACCTCTGCCCGACGTCTCCGCACGTACCTGCAACAGAAAAAACACGATTATCGACAAAAATCAAGAAAAAATTTGGTACATTTTGGCTTTTTTTGAGCGTTTTTGAATTTGTCCTCGTCCATCTTGCGTGTTTCTGCACATCCCGTGGCTGGTTCACCTCTGCCCGACGTCTCCGCACGTACCTGCAACAGAAAAAACACGATTATCGACAAAAATCAAGAAAAACGCCCGACCGTCCAAAATCGAGATTGTTCAAAATCCACCTAAGCGAGACGAATTGGCCATACTGCATACAAAAACTGAAAATTTTTTTGGTGACCTACTATTGCGTGCGATACATCAAATTAAGCGTCTCGGCACCCATTGTGCGAATAAATTATAATAGGACCCACGTTCTATACAAAAAACGTGAAATTTTGACATTTTTCGCATAATTTTATAGGGACTTAGTACAATTTCAACAAATTATTTTCAAAATTATTTTTACAAGTGAATAAATTATTTTAGTAGCTTAAAAATCGTAGTTCGACGTACTGGTTGCGCCCCGGTGGCGAAGTTTCGTTTTTGATAGCGAAAAGCTATTTACTTAGCGTTTTTACGCTCAAAAACGCAATTTTGTTAAGGCGAAAACCGAAAATATTTTTCCTGACTCCAACTTTAAGTGTTCATAGCCGTGCGTTACATCATTAGAAGCGGTTCGACGCGCTCTATCCGTAGAGCGAGTGCATTTGGGCACTTGTCTTAGAAAATATTCGGAAAACTACGATTTTCCGTCAATTTCGGTACATTTTGGGCTTTTTTTTGAGCGTTTTTGAATTTTGTCTCGTCCATCTTGCGTGTTTCTGCACATCCCGTGGCTGGTTCACCTCTGCCCGACGTCTCCGCACGTAACCTGCAACAGAAAAAACACGATTATCGACAAAAATCAAGAAAAAATTTGGTACATTTGGGCTTTTTTTGAGCGTTTTTGAATTTTGTCTCGTCCATCTTGCGTGTTTCTGCACATCCCGTGGCTGGTTCACCTCTGCCCGACGTCTCCGCACGTACCTGCAACAGAAAAAAACACGATTATCGACAAAAATCAAGAAAAAACGCCCGACCGTCCAAAATCGAGATTGTTCAAAATCCACCTAAGCGAGACGAATTGGCCATACTGCATACAAAAACTGAAAATTTTTTGGTGACCTACTATTGCGTGCGATACATCAAATTAAGCGTCTCGGCACCCATTGTGCGAATAAATTATAATAGGACCCACGTTCTATACAAAAAACGTGAAATTTTGACATTTTTCGCATAATTTTATAGGGACTTAGTACAATTTCAACAAATTATTTTCAAAATTATTTTTACAAGTGAATAAATTATTTTAGTAGCTAAAAATCGTAGTTCGACGTACTGGTTGCGCCCCGGTGGCGAAGTTTCGTTTTTGATAGCGAAAAGCTATTTACTTAGCGTTTTTACGCTCAAAAACGCATTTTGTTTAAGGCGAAAACCGAAAATATTTTTCCTGAACTCCAACTTTAAGTGTTCATAGCCGTGCGTTACATCATTAGAAGCGGTTCGACGCGCTCTATCCGTAGAGCGAGTGCATTTGGGCACTTGTCTTAGAAAAATATTCGGAAAACTACGATTTTCCGTCAATTTCGGTACATTTTGGGCTTTTTTTTGAGCGTTTTTGAATTTTGTCTCGTCCATCTTGCGTGTTTCTGCACATCCCGTGGCTGGTTCACCTCTGCCCGACGTCTCCGCACGTACCTGCAACAGAAAAAACACGATTATCGACAAAAATCAAGAAAAAATTTGGTACATTTTGGGCTTTTTTTGAGCGTTTTTGAATTTTGTCTCGTCCTTCTTGGGTGTTTCTGCACATCCCGTGGCTGGTTCACCTCTGCCCGACGTCTCCCGCACGTACCTGCAACAGAAAAAACACGATTATCGACAAAAATCAATAAAAACGCCCGACCGTCCAAAATCGAGATTGTTCAAAATCCACCTAAGCGAGACGAATTGGCCATACTGCATACAAAAACTGAAAATTTTTTGGTGACCTACTATTGCGTGCGATACATCAAATTAAGCGTCTCGGCACCCATTGTGCGAATAAATTATAATAGGACCCACGTTCTATACAAAAAACGTGAAATTTTGACATTTTTCGCATAATTTTATAGGGACTTAGTACAATTTCAACAAAATTATTTTCAAATTATTTTTACAAGTGAATAAATTTTTTTAGTAGCTTAAAATCGTAGTTCGACGTACTGGTTGCGCCCCGGTGGCGAAGTTTCGTTTTTGATAGCGAAAAGCTATTTACTTAGCGTTTTTACGCTCAAAAACGCAATTTTGTTTAAGGCGAAAACCGAAAATATTTTTCCTGACTCCAACTTTAAGTGTTCATAGCCGTGCGTTACATCATTAGAAGCGGTTCGACGCGCTCTATCCGTAGAGCGAGTGCATTTGGGCACTTGTCTTAGAAAAATATTCGGAAAACTACGATTTTCCGTCAATTTCGGTACATTTTGGGCTTTTTTTTGAGCGTTTTTTGAATTTTGTCTCGTCCATCTTGCGTGTTTCTGCACATCCGTGCTGGTTCACCTCTGCCCGACGTCCTCCGCACGTACCTGCAACAGAAAAAAACACGATTATCGACAAAAATCAAAGAAAAATTTGGTACATTTTGGGCTTTTTTGAGCGTTTTTGAATTTTGTCTCGTCCATCTTGCGTGTTTCTGCACATCCCGTGGCTGGTTCACCTCTGCCCGACGTCTCCGCACGTACCTGCAACAGAAAAAACACGATTATCGACAAAAATCAAGAAAAACGCCCGACCGTCCAAAATCGAGATTGTTCAAAATCCACCTAAGCGAGACGAATTGGCATACTGCATACAAAAACTGAAAATTTTTTGGTGACCTACTATTGCGTGCGATACATCAAATTAAGCGTCTCGGCACCCATTGTGCGAATAAATTATAATAGGACCCACGTTCTATACAAAAAAACGTGAAATTTTGACATTTTTCGCATAATTTTATAGGGACTTAGTACAATTTCAACAAAATTATTTTCAAAATTATTTTTACAAGTGAATAAATTATTTTAGTAGCTTAAAAATCGTAGTTCGACGTACTGGTTGCGCCCCGGTGGCGAAGTTTCGTTTTTGATAGCGAAAAGCTATTTACTTAGCGTTTTTACGCTCAAAAACGCAATTTTGTTTAAGGCGAAAACCGAAAATATTTTTCCTGACTCCAACTTTAAGTGTTCATAGCCGTGCGTTACATCATTAGAAGCGGTTCGACGCGCTCTATCCGTAGAGCGAGTGCATTTGGGCACTTGTCTTAGAAAAATATTCGGGAAAACTACGATTTTCCGTCAATTTCGGTACATTTTGGGCTTTTTTTTGAGCGTTTTGAATTTGTCTCGTCCATCTTGCGTGTTTCTGCACATCCCGTGGCTGGTTCACCTCTGCCCGACGTCTCCGCACGTACCTGCAACAGAAAAAACACGATTATCGACAAAAATCAAGAAAAAAATTTGGTACATTTTGGGCTTTTTTTTGAGCGTTTTTGAATTTTGTCTCGTCCATCTTGCGTGTTTCTGCACATCCCGTGGCTGGTTCACCTCTGCCCGACGTCTCCGCACGTACCTGCAACAGAAAAAACACGATTATCGACAAAAATCAAGAAAAACGCCCGACCGTCCAAAATCGAGATTGTTCAAAATCCACCTAAGCGAGACGAATTGGCCATACTGCATACAAAAACTGAAAATTTTTTGGTGACCTACTATTGCGTGCGATACATCAAATTAAGCGTCTCGGCACCCATTGTGCGAATAAATTATAATAGGGACCCACGTTCTATACAAAAACGTGAAATTTTGACATTTTTCGCATAATTTTATAGGGACTTAGTACAATTTCAACAAAATTATTTTCAAAATTATTTTTACAAGTGAATAAATTATTTTAGTAGCTTAAAAATCGTAGTTCGACGTATCGGTTGCGCCCCGGTGGCGAAGTTTCGTTTTTGATAGCGAAAAGCTATTTACTTAGCGTTTTACGCTCAAAACGCAATTTGTTTAAGGCGAAAACCGAAAATATTTTTCCTGACTCCAACTTTAAGTGTTCATAGCCGTGCGTTACATCATTAGAAGCGGTTCGACGCGCTCTATCCGTAGAGCGAGTGCATTTGGGCACTTGTCTTAGAAAAATATTCGGAAAACTACGATTTTCCGTCAATTTCGGTACATTTTGGGCTTTTTTTTGAGCGTTTTTGAATTTTGTCTCGTCCATCTTGCGTGTTTCTGCACATCCCGTGGCTGGTTCACCTCTGCCCGACGTCTCCGCACGTACCTGCAACAGAAAAAACACGATTATCGACAAAAATCAAGAAAAAATTTGGTACATTTTGGGCTTTTTTTGAGCGTTTTTGAATTTTGTCTCGTCCATCTTGCGTGTTTCTGCACATCCCGTGGCTGGTTCACCTCTGCCCGACGTCTCCGCACGTACCTGCAACAGAAAAAACACGATTATCGACAAAAACAAGAAAAACGCCCGACCGTCCAAAATCGAGATTGTTCAAAATCCACCTAAGCGAGACGAATTGGCCATACTGCATACAAAAACTGAAAATTTTTTGGTGACCTACTATTGCGTGCGATACATCAAATTAAGCGTCTCGGCACCCATTGTGCGAATAAATTATAATAGGACCCACGTTCTATACAAAAAACGTGAAATTTTGACATTTTTCGCATAATTTTATAGGGACTTAGTACAATTTCAACAAAATTATTTTCAAAATTATTTTTACAAGTGAATAAATTATTTTAGTAGCTTAAAAATCGTAGTTCGACGTACTGGTTGCGCCCCGGTGGCGAAGTTTCGTTTTTGATAGCGAAAAGCTATTTACTTAGCGTTTTTACGCTCAAAAACGCAATTTTGTTTAAGGCGAAAACCGAAAATATTTTTCCTGACTCCAACTTTAAGTGTTCATAGCCGTGCGTTACATCATTAGAAGCGGTTCGACGCGCTCTATCCGTAGAGCGAGTGCATTTGGGCACTTGTCTTAGAAAAATATTCGGAAAACTACGATTTTCCGTCAATTTCGGTACATTTTGGGCTTTTTTTTGAGCGTTTTTGAATTTTGTCTCGTCCATCTTGCGTGTTTCTGCACATCCCGTGGCTGGTTCACCTCTGCCCGACGTCTCCGCACGTACCTGCAACAGAAAAAACACGATTATCGACAAAAATCAAGAAAAAATTTGGTACATTTTGGGCTTTTTTTGAGCGTTTTTGAATTTTGTCTCGTCCATCTTGCGTGTTTCTGCACATCCCGTGGCTGGTTCACCTCTGCCCGACGTCTCCGCACGTACCTGCAACAGAAAAAACACGATTATCGACAAAAATCAAGAAAAACGCCCGACCGTCCAAAATCGAGATTGTTCAAAATCCACCTAAGCGAGACGAATTGGCCATACTGCATACAAAAACTGAAAATTTTTTGGTGACCTACTATTGCGTGCGATACATCAAATTAAGCGTCTCGGCACCCATTGTGCGAATAAATTATAATAGGACCCACGTTCTATACAAAAAACGTGAAATTTTGACATTTTTCGCATAATTTTATAGGGACTTAGTACAATTTCAACAAAATTATTTTCAAAATTATTTTTACAAGTGAATAAATTATTTTAGTAGCTTAAAAATCGTAGTTCGACGTACTGGTTGCGCCCCGGTGGCGAAGTTTCGTTTTTGATAGCGAAAAGCTATTTACTTAGCGTTTTTACGCTCAAAAACGCAATTTTGTTTAAGGCGAAAACCGAAAATATTTTTCCTGACTCCAACTTTAAGTGTTCATAGCCGTGCGTTACATCATTAGAAGCGGTTCGACGCGCTCTATCCGTAGAGCGAGTGCATTTGGGCACTTGTCTTAGAAAAATATTCGGAAAACTACGATTTTCCGTCAATTTCGGTACATTTTGGGCTTTTTTTTGAGCGTTTTTGAATTTTGTCTCGTCCATCTTGCGTGTTTCTGCACATCCCGTGGCTGGTTCACCTCTGCCCGACGTCTCCGCACGTACCTGCAACAGAAAAAACACGATTATCGACAAAAATCAAGAAAAAATTTGGTACATTTTGGGCTTTTTTTGAGCGTTTTTGAATTTTGTCTCGTCCATCTTGCGTGTTTCTGCACATCCCGTGGCTGGTTCACCTCTGCCCGACGTCTCCGCACGTACCTGCAACAGAAAAAACACGATTATCGACAAAAATCAAGAAAAACGCCCGACCGTCCAAAATCGAGATTGTTCAAAATCCACCTAAGCGAGACGAATTGGCCATACTGCATACAAAAACTGAAAATTTTTTGGTGACCTACTATTGCGTGCGATACATCAAATTAAGCGTCTCGGCACCCATTGTGCGAATAAATTATAATAGGACCCACGTTCTATACAAAAAACGTGAAATTTTGACATTTTTCGCATAATTTTATAGGGACTTAGTACAATTTCAACAAAATTATTTTCAAAATTATTTTTACAAGTGAATAAATTATTTTAGTAGCTTAAAAATCGTAGTTCGACGTACTGGTTGCGCCCCGGTGGCGAAGTTTCGTTTTTGATAGCGAAAAGCTATTTACTTAGCGTTTTTACGCTCAAAAACGCAATTTTGTTTAAGGCGAAAACCGAAAATATTTTTCCTGACTCCAACTTTAAGTGTTCATAGCCGTGCGTTACATCATTAGAAGCGGTTCGACGCGCTCTATCCGTAGAGCGAGTGCATTTGGGCACTTGTCTTAGAAAAATATTCGGAAAACTACGATTTTCCGTCAATTTCGGTACATTTTGGGCTTTTTTTTGAGCGTTTTTGAATTTTGTCTCGTCCATCTTGCGTGTTTCTGCACATCCCGTGGCTGGTTCACCTCTGCCCGACGTCTCCGCACGTACCTGCAACAGAAAAAACACGATTATCGACAAAAATCAAGAAAAAATTTGGTACATTTTGGGCTTTTTTTGAGCGTTTTTGAATTTTGTCTCGTCCATCTTGCGTGTTTCTGCACATCCCGTGGCTGGTTCACCTCTGCCCGACGTCTCCGCACGTACCTGCAACAGAAAAAACACGATTATCGACAAAAATCAAGAAAAACGCCCGACCGTCCAAAATCGAGATTGTTCAAAATCCACCTAAGCGAGACGAATTGGCCATACTGCATACAAAAACTGAAAATTTTTTGGTGACCTACTATTGCGTGCGATACATCAAATTAAGCGTCTCGGCACCCATTGTGCGAATAAATTATAATAGGACCCACGTTCTATACAAAAAACGTGAAATTTTGACATTTTTCGCATAATTTTATAGGGACTTAGTACAATTTCAACAAAATTATTTTCAAAATTATTTTTACAAGTGAATAAATTATTTTAGTAGCTTAAAAATCGTAGTTCGACGTACTGGTTGCGCCCCGGTGGCGAAGTTTCGTTTTTGATAGCGAAAAGCTATTTACTTAGCGTTTTTACGCTCAAAAACGCAATTTTGTTTAAGGCGAAAACCGAAAATATTTTTCCTGACTCCAACTTTAAGTGTTCATAGCCGTGCGTTACATCATTAGAAGCGGTTCGACGCGCTCTATCCGTAGAGCGAGTGCATTTGGGCACTTGTCTTAGAAAAATATTCGGAAAACTACGATTTTCCGTCAATTTCGGTACATTTTGGGCTTTTTTTTGAGCGTTTTTGAATTTTGTCTCGTCCATCTTGCGTGTTTCTGCACATCCCGTGGCTGGTTCACCTCTGCCCGACGTCTCCGCACGTACCTGCAACAGAAAAAACACGATTATCGACAAAAATCAAGAAAAAATTTGGTACATTTTGGGCTTTTTTTGAGCGTTTTTGAATTTTGTCTCGTCCATCTTGCGTGTTTCTGCACATCCCGTGGCTGGTTCACCTCTGCCCGACGTCTCCGCACGTACCTGCAACAGAAAAAACACGATTATCGACAAAAATCAAGAAAAACGCCCGACCGTCCAAAATCGAGATTGTTCAAAATCCACCTAAGCGAGACGAATTGGCCATACTGCATACAAAAACTGAAAATTTTTTGGTGACCTACTATTGCGTGCGATACATCAAATTAAGCGTCTCGGCACCCATTGTGCGAATAAATTATAATAGGACCCACGTTCTATACAAAAAACGTGAAATTTTGACATTTTTCGCATAATTTTATAGGGACTTAGTACAATTTCAACAAAATTATTTTCAAAATTATTTTTACAAGTGAATAAATTATTTTAGTAGCTTAAAAATCGTAGTTCGACGTACTGGTTGCGCCCCGGTGGCGAAGTTTCGTTTTTGATAGCGAAAAGCTATTTACTTAGCGTTTTTACGCTCAAAAACGCAATTTTGTTTAAGGCGAAAACCGAAAATATTTTTCCTGACTCCAACTTTAAGTGTTCATAGCCGTGCGTTACATCATTAGAAGCGGTTCGACGCGCTCTATCCGTAGAGCGAGTGCATTTGGGCACTTGTCTTAGAAAAATATTCGGAAAACTACGATTTTCCGTCAATTTCGGTACATTTTGGGCTTTTTTTTGAGCGTTTTTGAATTTTGTCTCGTCCATCTTGCGTGTTTCTGCACATCCCGTGGCTGGTTCACCTCTGCCCGACGTCTCCGCACGTACCTGCAACAGAAAAAACACGATTATCGACAAAAATCAAGAAAAAATTTGGTACATTTTGGGCTTTTTTTGAGCGTTTTTGAATTTTGTCTCGTCCATCTTGCGTGTTTCTGCACATCCCGTGGCTGGTTCACCTCTGCCCGACGTCTCCGCACGTACCTGCAACAGAAAAAACACGATTATCGACAAAAATCAAGAAAAACGCCCGACCGTCCAAAATCGAGATTGTTCAAAATCCACCTAAGCGAGACGAATTGGCCATACTGCATACAAAAACTGAAAATTTTTTGGTGACCTACTATTGCGTGCGATACATCAAATTAAGCGTCTCGGCACCCATTGTGCGAATAAATTATAATAGGACCCACGTTCTATACAAAAAACGTGAAATTTTGACATTTTTCGCATAATTTTATAGGGACTTAGTACAATTTCAACAAAATTATTTTCAAAATTATTTTTACAAGTGAATAAATTATTTTAGTAGCTTAAAAATCGTAGTTCGACGTACTGGTTGCGCCCCGGTGGCGAAGTTTCGTTTTTGATAGCGAAAAGCTATTTACTTAGCGTTTTTACGCTCAAAAACGCAATTTTGTTTAAGGCGAAAACCGAAAATATTTTTCCTGACTCCAACTTTAAGTGTTCATAGCCGTGCGTTACATCATTAGAAGCGGTTCGACGCGCTCTATCCGTAGAGCGAGTGCATTTGGGCACTTGTCTTAGAAAAATATTCGGAAAACTACGATTTTCCGTCAATTTCGGTACATTTTGGGCTTTTTTTTGAGCGTTTTTGAATTTTGTCTCGTCCATCTTGCGTGTTTCTGCACATCCCGTGGCTGGTTCACCTCTGCCCGACGTCTCCGCACGTACCTGCAACAGAAAAAACACGATTATCGACAAAAATCAAGAAAAAATTTGGTACATTTTGGGCTTTTTTTGAGCGTTTTTGAATTTTGTCTCGTCCATCTTGCGTGTTTCTGCACATCCCGTGGCTGGTTCACCTCTGCCCGACGTCTCCGCACGTACCTGCAACAGAAAAAACACGATTATCGACAAAAATCAAGAAAAACGCCCGACCGTCCAAAATCGAGATTGTTCAAAATCCACCTAAGCGAGACGAATTGGCCATACTGCATACAAAAACTGAAAATTTTTTGGTGACCTACTATTGCGTGCGATACATCAAATTAAGCGTCTCGGCACCCATTGTGCGAATAAATTATAATAGGACCCACGTTCTATACAAAAAACGTGAAATTTTGACATTTTTCGCATAATTTTATAGGGACTTAGTACAATTTCAACAAAATTATTTTCAAAATTATTTTTACAAGTGAATAAATTATTTTAGTAGCTTAAAAATCGTAGTTCGACGTACTGGTTGCGCCCCGGTGGCGAAGTTTCGTTTTTGATAGCGAAAAGCTATTTACTTAGCGTTTTTACGCTCAAAAACGCAATTTTGTTTAAGGCGAAAACCGAAAATATTTTTCCTGACTCCAACTTTAAGTGTTCATAGCCGTGCGTTACATCATTAGAAGCGGTTCGACGCGCTCTATCCGTAGAGCGAGTGCATTTGGGCACTTGTCTTAGAAAAATATTCGGAAAACTACGATTTTCCGTCAATTTCGGTACATTTTGGGCTTTTTTTTGAGCGTTTTTGAATTTTGTCTCGTCCATCTTGCGTGTTTCTGCACATCCCGTGGCTGGTTCACCTCTGCCCGACGTCTCCGCACGTACCTGCAACAGAAAAAACACGATTATCGACAAAAATCAAGAAAAAATTTGGTACATTTTGGGCTTTTTTTGAGCGTTTTTGAATTTTGTCTCGTCCATCTTGCGTGTTTCTGCACATCCCGTGGCTGGTTCACCTCTGCCCGACGTCTCCGCACGTACCTGCAACAGAAAAAACACGATTATCGACAAAAATCAAGAAAAACGCCCGACCGTCCAAAATCGAGATTGTTCAAAATCCACCTAAGCGAGACGAATTGGCCATACTGCATACAAAAACTGAAAATTTTTTGGTGACCTACTATTGCGTGCGATACATCAAATTAAGCGTCTCGGCACCCATTGTGCGAATAAATTATAATAGGACCCACGTTCTATACAAAAAACGTGAAATTTTGACATTTTTCGCATAATTTTATAGGGACTTAGTACAATTTCAACAAAATTATTTTCAAAATTATTTTTACAAGTGAATAAATTATTTTAGTAGCTTAAAAATCGTAGTTCGACGTACTGGTTGCGCCCCGGTGGCGAAGTTTCGTTTTTGATAGCGAAAAGCTATTTACTTAGCGTTTTTACGCTCAAAAACGCAATTTTGTTTAAGGCGAAAACCGAAAATATTTTTCCTGACTCCAACTTTAAGTGTTCATAGCCGTGCGTTACATCATTAGAAGCGGTTCGACGCGCTCTATCCGTAGAGCGAGTGCATTTGGGCACTTGTCTTAGAAAAATATTCGGAAAACTACGATTTTCCGTCAATTTCGGTACATTTTGGGCTTTTTTTTGAGCGTTTTTGAATTTTGTCTCGTCCATCTTGCGTGTTTCTGCACATCCCGTGGCTGGTTCACCTCTGCCCGACGTCTCCGCACGTACCTGCAACAGAAAAAACACGATTATCGACAAAAATCAAGAAAAAATTTGGTACATTTTGGGCTTTTTTTGAGCGTTTTTGAATTTTGTCTCGTCCATCTTGCGTGTTTCTGCACATCCCGTGGCTGGTTCACCTCTGCCCGACGTCTCCGCACGTACCTGCAACAGAAAAAACACGATTATCGACAAAAATCAAGAAAAACGCCCGACCGTCCAAAATCGAGATTGTTCAAAATCCACCTAAGCGAGACGAATTGGCCATACTGCATACAAAAACTGAAAATTTTTTGGTGACCTACTATTGCGTGCGATACATCAAATTAAGCGTCTCGGCACCCATTGTGCGAATAAATTATAATAGGACCCACGTTCTATACAAAAAACGTGAAATTTTGACATTTTTCGCATAATTTTATAGGGACTTAGTACAATTTCAACAAAATTATTTTCAAAATTATTTTTACAAGTGAATAAATTATTTTAGTAGCTTAAAAATCGTAGTTCGACGTACTGGTTGCGCCCCGGTGGCGAAGTTTCGTTTTTGATAGCGAAAAGCTATTTACTTAGCGTTTTTACGCTCAAAAACGCAATTTTGTTTAAGGCGAAAACCGAAAATATTTTTCCTGACTCCAACTTTAAGTGTTCATAGCCGTGCGTTACATCATTAGAAGCGGTTCGACGCGCTCTATCCGTAGAGCGAGTGCATTTGGGCACTTGTCTTAGAAAAATATTCGGAAAACTACGATTTTCCGTCAATTTCGGTACATTTTGGGCTTTTTTTTGAGCGTTTTTGAATTTTGTCTCGTCCATCTTGCGTGTTTCTGCACATCCCGTGGCTGGTTCACCTCTGCCCGACGTCTCCGCACGTACCTGCAACAGAAAAAACACGATTATCGACAAAAATCAAGAAAAAATTTGGTACATTTTGGGCTTTTTTTGAGCGTTTTTGAATTTTGTCTCGTCCATCTTGCGTGTTTCTGCACATCCCGTGGCTGGTTCACCTCTGCCCGACGTCTCCGCACGTACCTGCAACAGAAAAAACACGATTATCGACAAAAATCAAGAAAAACGCCCGACCGTCCAAAATCGAGATTGTTCAAAATCCACCTAAGCGAGACGAATTGGCCATACTGCATACAAAAACTGAAAATTTTTTGGTGACCTACTATTGCGTGCGATACATCAAATTAAGCGTCTCGGCACCCATTGTGCGAATAAATTATAATAGGACCCACGTTCTATACAAAAAACGTGAAATTTTGACATTTTTCGCATAATTTTATAGGGACTTAGTACAATTTCAACAAAATTATTTTCAAAATTATTTTTACAAGTGAATAAATTATTTTAGTAGCTTAAAAATCGTAGTTCGACGTACTGGTTGCGCCCCGGTGGCGAAGTTTCGTTTTTGATAGCGAAAAGCTATTTACTTAGCGTTTTTACGCTCAAAAACGCAATTTTGTTTAAGGCGAAAACCGAAAATATTTTTCCTGACTCCAACTTTAAGTGTTCATAGCCGTGCGTTACATCATTAGAAGCGGTTCGACGCGCTCTATCCGTAGAGCGAGTGCATTTGGGCACTTGTCTTAGAAAAATATTCGGAAAACTACGATTTTCCGTCAATTTCGGTACATTTTGGGCTTTTTTTTGAGCGTTTTTGAATTTTGTCTCGTCCATCTTGCGTGTTTCTGCACATCCCGTGGCTGGTTCACCTCTGCCCGACGTCTCCGCACGTACCTGCAACAGAAAAAACACGATTATCGACAAAAATCAAGAAAAAATTTGGTACATTTTGGGCTTTTTTTGAGCGTTTTTGAATTTTGTCTCGTCCATCTTGCGTGTTTCTGCACATCCCGTGGCTGGTTCACCTCTGCCCGACGTCTCCGCACGTACCTGCAACAGAAAAAACACGATTATCGACAAAAATCAAGAAAAACGCCCGACCGTCCAAAATCGAGATTGTTCAAAATCCACCTAAGCGAGACGAATTGGCCATACTGCATACAAAAACTGAAAATTTTTTGGTGACCTACTATTGCGTGCGATACATCAAATTAAGCGTCTCGGCACCCATTGTGCGAATAAATTATAATAGGACCCACGTTCTATACAAAAAACGTGAAATTTTGACATTTTTCGCATAATTTTATAGGGACTTAGTACAATTTCAACAAAATTATTTTCAAAATTATTTTTACAAGTGAATAAATTATTTTAGTAGCTTAAAAATCGTAGTTCGACGTACTGGTTGCGCCCCGGTGGCGAAGTTTCGTTTTTGATAGCGAAAAGCTATTTACTTAGCGTTTTTACGCTCAAAAACGCAATTTTGTTTAAGGCGAAAACCGAAAATATTTTTCCTGACTCCAACTTTAAGTGTTCATAGCCGTGCGTTACATCATTAGAAGCGGTTCGACGCGCTCTATCCGTAGAGCGAGTGCATTTGGGCACTTGTCTTAGAAAAATATTCGGAAAACTACGATTTTCCGTCAATTTCGGTACATTTTGGGCTTTTTTTTGAGCGTTTTTGAATTTTGTCTCGTCCATCTTGCGTGTTTCTGCACATCCCGTGGCTGGTTCACCTCTGCCCGACGTCTCCGCACGTACCTGCAACAGAAAAAACACGATTATCGACAAAAATCAAGAAAAAATTTGGTACATTTTGGGCTTTTTTTGAGCGTTTTTGAATTTTGTCTCGTCCATCTTGCGTGTTTCTGCACATCCCGTGGCTGGTTCACCTCTGCCCGACGTCTCCGCACGTACCTGCAACAGAAAAAACACGATTATCGACAAAAATCAAGAAAAACGCCCGACCGTCCAAAATCGAGATTGTTCAAAATCCACCTAAGCGAGACGAATTGGCCATACTGCATACAAAAACTGAAAATTTTTTGGTGACCTACTATTGCGTGCGATACATCAAATTAAGCGTCTCGGCACCCATTGTGCGAATAAATTATAATAGGACCCACGTTCTATACAAAAAACGTGAAATTTTGACATTTTTCGCATAATTTTATAGGGACTTAGTACAATTTCAACAAAATTATTTTCAAAATTATTTTTACAAGTGAATAAATTATTTTAGTAGCTTAAAAATCGTAGTTCGACGTACTGGTTGCGCCCCGGTGGCGAAGTTTCGTTTTTGATAGCGAAAAGCTATTTACTTAGCGTTTTTACGCTCAAAAACGCAATTTTGTTTAAGGCGAAAACCGAAAATATTTTTCCTGACTCCAACTTTAAGTGTTCATAGCCGTGCGTTACATCATTAGAAGCGGTTCGACGCGCTCTATCCGTAGAGCGAGTGCATTTGGGCACTTGTCTTAGAAAAATATTCGGAAAACTACGATTTTCCGTCAATTTCGGTACATTTTGGGCTTTTTTTTGAGCGTTTTTGAATTTTGTCTCGTCCATCTTGCGTGTTTCTGCACATCCCGTGGCTGGTTCACCTCTGCCCGACGTCTCCGCACGTACCTGCAACAGAAAAAACACGATTATCGACAAAAATCAAGAAAAAATTTGGTACATTTTGGGCTTTTTTTGAGCGTTTTTGAATTTTGTCTCGTCCATCTTGCGTGTTTCTGCACATCCCGTGGCTGGTTCACCTCTGCCCGACGTCTCCGCACGTACCTGCAACAGAAAAAACACGATTATCGACAAAAATCAAGAAAAACGCCCGACCGTCCAAAATCGAGATTGTTCAAAATCCACCTAAGCGAGACGAATTGGCCATACTGCATACAAAAACTGAAAATTTTTTGGTGACCTACTATTGCGTGCGATACATCAAATTAAGCGTCTCGGCACCCATTGTGCGAATAAATTATAATAGGACCCACGTTCTATACAAAAAACGTGAAATTTTGACATTTTTCGCATAATTTTATAGGGACTTAGTACAATTTCAACAAAATTATTTTCAAAATTATTTTTACAAGTGAATAAATTATTTTAGTAGCTTAAAAATCGTAGTTCGACGTACTGGTTGCGCCCCGGTGGCGAAGTTTCGTTTTTGATAGCGAAAAGCTATTTACTTAGCGTTTTTACGCTCAAAAACGCAATTTTGTTTAAGGCGAAAACCGAAAATATTTTTCCTGACTCCAACTTTAAGTGTTCATAGCCGTGCGTTACATCATTAGAAGCGGTTCGACGCGCTCTATCCGTAGAGCGAGTGCATTTGGGCACTTGTCTTAGAAAAATATTCGGAAAACTACGATTTTCCGTCAATTTCGGTACATTTTGGGCTTTTTTTTGAGCGTTTTTGAATTTTGTCTCGTCCATCTTGCGTGTTTCTGCACATCCCGTGGCTGGTTCACCTCTGCCCGACGTCTCCGCACGTACCTGCAACAGAAAAAACACGATTATCGACAAAAATCAAGAAAAAATCGCCCGCCCACCCACCCAGATTGCAGTTACTAAGGTAAGAAAAGTGGTTTTCCACAGGGGAGGCCACCTTCAAACCTTAATAACTTTTAAACTATCGCTTATAAATTGACCCGGTTTTCGAAATTGAAATCGTGTAACGATACGCTTTTTGCGTATAGTCATCAAAAAGTCTAAAATTGACCTCACTTCTTTTTGACATTGAAAAATTTGGTTTTTACCAAATTCATGCTTCATTGCCTTATTAAGGCAATATTTCTAGTAAATAAGACTGTTCTTCCTAGGAACATAGCATTAGGTTAGTGTTAAGTTAGAAATAGGCTAGAATAATTGGACTGAAATTTTACACATTTACAACTTTTACAAATATTTTTATTTTTATTTTATTTTTTATTCATATTTACAACTTTTACAAATTTACTTAATCTACATTATTTACAACTTTTACAAATTTACTTAGATTTTAATAGTGTCCCTCCAACTTCTTCAAAAATGTTTGGGTTCCGCACCCCTGCAAAAAGCAGCAAGCCTTCGAACGAGTTCCCCAGAAGAACCTCAACCACACCACCAGCTGTGCACGAAAACGACAGGCCTTCAACTTCAAGCGTCCGCAGAAGTATCGGGGAGTGGGAAGCTGGTAAAACAGATCCACTTACCCCAACCACCCCGAAGAAAGTTGCGCCGGTGGACCCCCCAAGGACGAAAAAGGTGCTTTCACAGGGAAGTAGAGTGGGTGTGAAAGTACCGATTGAGGCCGTGAGGAGTCCACCGACGCAGCCCAAATACACCAGCCGGCTTGCGGAAGCGAAGGCCTGTCTTACGAAAGCAAAGGTTAATATGGGGAACTCGAGGAACATAAAAACGGAGATAAAAACGGAGGTGCTTCACTCCATCGAGCGCCTGTACCAACTGGTGAAGGAAGCGGAGAGTGAAGGGGAACAAGGAGAGAAGAAAGCGAAGGAACCTGTGAAAGAAAAAGAGCCGGAGAAAGAAGACAAGCAAGAGAAGGAGGTGAGCAAGGAAGAAAAAGAGCTTGTTAAAAAATTGGAAGAGCATGCAAGGCTCATAAGCGAGAACAGTGAAAGGATGGAGAGGTTACAAGAAAAGATGGAATTACAGCAGGAGAGATTGGAAAAACAGACGTACGCGAGTGTAGCAGCGGCGCACCCCGGGAGGCAGTTCCCTGAGCGCGCCGCGCTATACTCGGTAGTCGTTACTTCGAAGGACGACCAGGATACGGGGGAAGAAGTAATGAAGAGGATAAGAGATACCGTTAAAGCAAAGGAAGGAGGAATAGCGATAGAAAAGATCCGGAAAGCGAAAGACAGGAAGGTGATTGTGGGATGTAAAACAGAGGAGGAAAGAACGCAGGTTAAAGAACGACTAAAGGGTGCGGAAGAGTACCTAACTGTAGAAGAAGTGAAAAACAAAGACCCGCTCGTAATTCTTAAAAATGTCTTTACATTGAATAGTGACCAGGATATAGTCGATTGCATCTGGAAACAGAATAGCAACATTTTAGAACATTTAGATCCAAAAGTAAACAAAACAGATATAGCGTATAAAAAGAAGACTAGGAACAATCAGACACAGCACGTCGTCATGAGGGTGTCTCCCGCAGTTTGGCAGCGTCTGGTCCGTGCGGGAACCGTCGTCATAGACCTCCAGCGAGTAAAAGTGGCTGACCAGTCACCACTTGTGCAATGCTCGCTGTGTCTCGGCTATGGCCATGGGCGACGGTTCTGCACGGAGACCATCGTCAAATGCAGCCACTGTGGGGGACCCCACATGAGGACGGAGTGTGCGGATTGGCTCGCCGGTGCGACCCCTTCCTGCTGCAATTGCGTGCACGCCAAGGCTGAAAAGGTGGACCACAGTGCCTTCAGCCCGGAGTGCGCGATCAGGAGGAAGTGGGACGCACTGGCGAGATCAACAATAGCATACCATTGCTAGGCAAACACCGAAGAGCATTAACAAAAGCAGTCCAAGTAAATGGATGGGTCATGTTGACCATGGCCCACCGCTTACCTCTGAGTAGCTAAACAACGCTTTCGGTGCTCAAAACATGCAATGGCCATCAGCAACTCACAAATTCGCCAGTAAAAGAACAATAGTCATAAAATTTTTTAAACCTAGTTATATAAGTCTTGTTGGCATCTATATATTAAGTATATAAATAACAACCAGCAGCAACTTTAGAAATAGAATAAATCAAACAGTAAAAATAGGCATACAAAATAGTTATAAAATTTAAATTCTTTCAATAAAGTTATTAGGGAAATTTAGTCGTTTTAAAGCATTGAATAAGGTACATAATATTAAAAAGTTTAAGGATTCCAGGTGGAAAATACTATTATTAGATTACGTATTTACGTAAACGCAATATTAAAGTTAAATTGTAAACACAGAAAGCAAAGTAAAAATTAAAAATCAAATAGTAAAATTAGGCAAAATTGGATTTTTTTTAAAAACTTGATAAAAATGTATACACAGTAAATCTTTTTTTTTTGAAAAGTTAATTGTCAAAAACGTAAACCAAACGAAATAAAAAAGTCTCGGACCACCATGTCTGAGGGACACTTAGGAAATAAAAAAAAAAAAAAAAAAAAAAAAAAAAAAAAAAAAAACCTAACCTAACCTAACCTAACCTAACCTAACCTAACCTAACCTAACCTAACCTAACCTAACCTAACCTAACCTAACCTAACCTAACCTAACCTAACCTAACCTAACCTAACCTAACCTAACCTAACCTAACCTAACCTAACCTAACCTAACCTAACCTAACCTAACCTAACCTAACCTAACCTAACCTAACCTAACCTAACCTAACCTAACCTTTTTTTTTTTTAAACAATGAAAAAAAAAAAAAACTAACCTAACCTAACCGATAAGACAACAATTTATAGAAATACAGTACGGCACCGTTGTTGGAAATAAACAGTTAAAATAAAAACAATAAAAAAACCATGAAAAACTTCCTATACGATAACAGGGACAACAAAAAAAAACTTAACCCAACGTTTCTAACCTAACTTTTTTTTTTGTTAACGAGGGAATCAGCACACAGCACATCCCGGGAATGGCATCCATTGTTACCCCCGTGCTCACGGCGACACCTACCACCAAGTGCCGCCACCCTCTCGGAATCTGCATTCAGACTGAAAGTTATGACACTCGCCAGAGAAAAAAAAATTACAATAACAAGTAGATAAGTGTACAATAGAATATAAATAGAACTAAGAACTAGATTTAAGAAAAATCGAACTTACACCATCTGTACGCACCGTTGGTGGAAATAAAAAATAAGAATAAAAATATAATAAACGCCATAAAAAACATACGATAAGAGGGACAAGAAAACAAAAAAAGAACCTAACCTAACCATGTTAACAAGAAGTTATAAAATAAGATTGATTGTTAAGAAACTTGTTTCAAAACTTCATTAAAACCAGACCAGTTGAGGAGAGACCAGTTCGGGGCAAACTACTAGTTTGTTTATAAATAAATAGATACAGTAAATATTAGTACAAAATTGTAGGTAGGTAATAGCCAAATAAACAAAAACGAGAATAAGGAGGTTTCTAGCACGACAATTTAATTTTATAATAGTTTACAAAACGCCTTCGTAAAATACACTCGCATTCACCCTGACAGACACTGTAACAAGTAATTTGGTTTTTTAATACGTTTCGTTAGCGGCGGACGGACGGAACGCTATGCTACGCGATAAGCGATGGCGTCTCGGAAAACTTTTTGATTTTCTTGGAGGCTTCTCCGCGCTCGCACGGTGACGACTTCGACGGCTTCGGACACTGCGGCGGCTTCGACGGAGGCGAGCGCGGCGTGGGGCATGCGGGGGCAGGGGGAGGTGGGGGGCGGGGGGCGGAGGGGGGACACGACGGCGTCACCTGCGGCCGCGGGGGACAACCACCCGACTCACTGGAGTCGCGCCCGCAACCGGACAGCAGCGACCGGATCGACAGCCACGAGCCACCGCCCGCGGCCGACGACGACCGAGCGACGGCGGGCTCACCGGCTCCACCGGCTCCACCGGCTCCACCGCCGCCGCCGCCGCAGGACGGGGCGGAGTCCGACGCGAGCGACACCAGCACGCTCAGGCGCGTCGCACCCGCCGGCACCGGGAGGTCGAGCCGGCTCGGCGCCGGCGGCGCGGGCGCACCCGCCGCCGCGAGACTCGGCACCGTCTCGCGACCTCGCCCCGCCTCGCGCAGGGAGGCTCGCGGCCACGCCGCCGTGTGCAGCTCGCGACGCGGCTGCGAGTGCGAGTGCGAGTGGCCGCGCAGGCCGGCCACGAGGCGCTCGGCGAGGCCGCGCGGCGCGGCGGGCGCGGCGGGCGGGGGCGCGGGGGCGGGGGCGGGGGGCGCGCGGTCCACAGACACGAGGGTGCGGGGGCGGTGCGCGCACGGGTCGGGCGTCGCGTCGCGCCGACACGCGCGTTCCGCCGGGAGCTGCACCAGCTCGGGGGGCGGCGGCCGGCGGCCGGGCAGGCAGCGCGCCGGCGGGGGCGGAGCGCAGGGGAGCACGCCGCCCGGCGCGTACGGCTGCGGGGCCGGGGCCGCGCGCCGGGGCCGCGGGGCCCGCGCCTCGCGCTCGTACAGGAGGCGGCGCGCGGCCTCCGCGGCCTCCAGCCGGCGCGCCACCCGGTCCTGTCCGCCGCCGCAGTGCGCGTCGCCCTCCGGCTCCGCGCAGGTGGCCTCCTCGCTCTGAAAAGTACAAAAATCCACCTAAAAATCTAAGTAATCTAAGTAAGTTCCGACGCTCGCGAAGCGCTCAAGAGGTCCGACGACCGCCCTCACCGTGACGTCGGCGCAGGCCAGGTGGGGCCGCGGGGGCCTCGGGTCGCACGGCGGGCGGCGGCCGCGCGGGGGCGCGCAGCACACGACGCGCACCGCCCGACACGCGCCGCACGCGGCTGCGGGACGGCACGGCGGCCGGCCGTGCGGCGCGCACGCGGGCGCAGCCGGGGGCGGAGCCGAGCCGGCGCACGAGTGGTTGGAGGAGCGCGCGGGCGCGGCGCTGGCGGCGGCCAGGCGACGCAGCGCGCCGCCGAGGGAGGACCGAGTGGACATGGCGAGGGGCAGCGAGCGAGTGCTAGGCGCGCGCTCGCGAGGGCCCCGACCGACTCCAGCCGGCCGCGACGCACTCTAGTGGGCCGAGAGCGGCGACCGACGGGCGACGTCGGCCTGTCCCGCCTGCACCGCGGCGCCGCGCCGGCGCGGCCCGACCGCCGGCTCTAGGTGGCATCGATGCTCCGGCATCGGCGGGTCGTCGGCGCGAGGCTGCCGCGTGGCGCGACTCCTCCACACCTGCCGGTCCGGAGCGAGGCGACCGTGTTATTACAATATTTTATACGGGGTAGGTGGGTCCAGTCTTGACCCTCGATCGGTCTTGTTCAACAACTGACATGGATCGCATCTCCCGCCAGCACCAGCAGCACCGGGTACGTAGCATCCGCCGCGGACGCCAGCATGGCGGCAACCGCCGGCGCAGGATGATGCGGCGCGCGCTTCGAGCTGCACGCCGCGCCACTCCGCGCGCTCCACACGTGCACGGAGTCGCACAGCAAGCCCGCCGGACTGTAACGACAACGGCAAGGATAATTTAAAAAAATAATTATTAAGTCTCACCTTCTATACATTCTGACAAAATACTATACAATCTAAAATGGTTTCTTGCCAGGAAGGTCGACCGGAAGGAAGCAAAGTCCATGGTAGACTCTGTACAGCAGGTACTATTGGAGCCCTCAATAAAGGTAGCTAGCACAACCAGCGAAGGAGGCTAGGTGGATCAATATAAAACAATACAGCTGTGCGTAGGTATCGCGTGTATAATTCTCAACACTAAAGTACAGAGCCGTGCGTTTTCGTCAGCGCGATGCAGGATTCGGTCATTTTTAGTCGCGACATCTAGTTTTGATTTAGTACAACATTAACGCCATTATTGGTTAAACAGACTCTGACTTTTCCAAGGCGTTTGATGCAGTCGATGTCGCAATCCATTAGTTTCTTATATTTGTAAACAATTCATATTTTAATATTAGGTATTAAATGATTCGCAGATACCTCAATATATCTCGAACGGTATACTTTGAGACTACTTAGAATATGTATTTTATTAAATAAATAAATAATATCGAAGCAATCTTGCACCTCGCCGAGTGCTCACCTCGCGAGGTACAGCTCCGACACGGCGGGCTGCACGTAATGCAGCAGGGGTGCATCCCAAGCCCCACCACCACCATCCACCGGCGCACAAACACGGCGCAGCACGCGCAGCGCCGGCAGGGACACACACCACGCGCTGCCGTCGGCCAGAGACACCCACGCACCGCTTCCGCTGAAACACACCACTCGAAAATCTGTGCTTTAAAAAGACCAGCGGCGGCGGCGGCGCTGCGTGGTGGCGGCGAGAACAAGGCATAGGTGGGGCGTGGACTCACCTCGGCAGGGGTGCGAGGCCGGTAGGAGGTGCGGGCAGCGCGCGAGTGGCGTGCGGCACGTCGCACAGGGCGCGCACCTCGGCCTCGCTCGGCGGCGGAGAGTCAAGGTGCGGCGCACGCTGAGCGGCAGCAGCTCGGGCATGACGTGCAGCCAGCTCGCCGTGTACTGCGGCCTGCAGCGGTGCCGGCTGCCGCGCTCGCAGCCGCCACGCCCTGAGCGCGCCGGCGTCGCGCGTCCCGCTGCCGGTCAGCAGGAGCGGAGACATCGAGTGTACCGCCTTCTGCCGGTGCAAGTGACAACTTATTGCCGCTCGCCGTACTTTTTTACGTAGTCCGACAAGCAGTCGGCAGATTTATTACTTCTATAGTTCTAGTATTACTAAGTTTAATGGTCGAGCGAGTGAACTACCTGTAAATAAAACTCGTTTGATGGCTCTGCAGAAAAAAATGATTCATAGAGGATGTAGGTTTCATAAGCACCGCTCCTCGGTATCTAACTCACTCGCATCATAGCATGGAAGTATTCAACGTGTTCATCATCATCCTCTCCGTAGTCGCAGTCGCAGTACCGGGACGGGAGGGTCGGCTCTGGCGGTGCCTCCACGACGGCGGCCAGCCTGTGACACAAGCACAGTAATAGGTGAGTACGCATTCTTCGAGCTTTCGAGCATCCGTGGAGCGCGCGCGGGTCTCACGTGATGTGTGCGCCGCCTTCGTTGTACATCCGGAGCAGCGGACTCGTCACGCCGGCGTACTCCGACTCCGTCTCCTGGGAATTGAACCGACTCAGTGAGTGTCGACCGGACATAGCCCCTTTCCGATACCTACCTACCTCCGCCTCCAAAGTATAATACCTAGGTAGACATCTACCTAAATATAATCTGCGGTTCAGCTCATAAACGTAAACAAATAATACAAGGGGTGCTTTTCATCACATTGTTTACACAATGTAGGTATCTGTACGTGTAGTGTAGTTGAGGTGACCTGCGTGGCCGCGTTGAGCCAGGCGGTGGTGCAGGCGAGGCCTGGCGCCAGCAGCCGCAGCTCCAGCGAGAAGTAAGCCTCCCCGCCCAGCAGCCCGCGGCGCCCGCCCCGCAGCGCGCGCGCGACAACACGCGCCACGCGCCCTCTTCTGCATGCAACCGAAACCGATTATACGAGTTTATTTCACTTTTCGCTCAATTTAACCTAGTGTAGTAGAATGAAAATAATCATAACGTTAGTTTTCCAGTAGAAAAACCTAAGCAACAATCAAGTACAATCAAAATAATTAGGTATACCTACCTAACGTCAGTTTCACAGAAGAAAAAGTCCTAATAAAGTTTGTGACAGACAGACGAACGGACAAAGTAGCACCGAAAACCTAAGCAACCATCTGCAGTAAGTAGGTAGGTAGGTAGGTAGGTATTGAATGAAGGATGCGATGCCGCATTACCTTACCGTTCAGTTGCAACACCATCAGCTCCCAGGAGTCGGCGAGCGCCAGCGCACCCGCCACCAGCAGGCGTGCTCCTCTCTCCGGCCAGTGCGCGCGCTCAGCCGATGCCCAGCCGTGCGCGCGCATGCTCCTGCTCCAGCAGTGCTTCCACGCACCGTCTGCGCCCATCTGCCAAATCTACAGCGTTTCCAAACAATATTATTCATACAATCGACGCTGTTGGTTTTATTAAAATTATATAGGTAAGTAAATCGTATGTATCGATCGATGCTTCTGTTGCATTTTTCTAAACTAACCTAGGTACCTAATTTTATACCACTACCTACTTTAAAATATAAAAAAGTATTGTTTTAGTAACATCGTTGACTGTGAATGCAACAGAATTTATCGGACCGCAAGCTCGGCATCCTCGGAGACGAGCGCCAGGCGTCCATCGGGGGCCAGAGCCGCGTGCCGCGCGCCTCCCAGCTTGGGTGCCCCCTCGTGCCGCATACCCCTCTGCATGGGGGAACTCATTGCACCATCTGCATCGGCCATGCGCTCCCAGCCGGCAAACGAACGCACGTACTCCTCGCGCCACGATACTACGAATATAATTTTATCAAGTTTATTACAAGTCAGCGTGTACACGCACCTAATGTGCGTCTGTGTGATTCGAGGTACTGACCGTGATGTTGGTCCGCGGCGAGCGCTCTCATCGTGGCGTGCGAGAGACGGGCGCGGTGCGCTAGCTGGCGGCGCCACAGCACAGGCGTGGCGGCGGCGCGGCGCCACGCGTGGCATGTCGCCCCTGCCAATGCCAGCTCGCGCGCTTCCAGCCACGAGAACACGGCGTGCAGGACCACGTCGCACAGCCCATCCGCCGCTTGCCACTGGCTGTTGCCCGTCATCGCGGTCGTTTCCTCAAGGCGCGTCATGACACATGACACAACCAATGCGATGACGCGGATGCTATTATTACATATGAATTGGAACGTGTCCCTTTTCTCGTTCCGCCGCCGCCGGCCGCCGACGGCTCGTAAAAACTGCTCGTGTTTAGAGACGGAATGAGAGCACCGCACCGCTCAGTGCGCAAGCGCAACTCACCCATTCTAGGTGTGTGGTGCCACTGCCATGTAAAACCCACGAGAGCAAGTACTAAATTACAGATTACCTATTACCTAATACTTAGGTAGGAAGGTTAAAAAAAACTTATATAGGTAATATACTTATTTGGTACAACCTAGAAATAACTGAAAAATCTGGTAATAGGTAGGCTAATAATAATTGAATCTCGTGCGAAATTTATATTTATAATAAAGTATGTAAGGTACCTACTTAGATATAAGTATTATGTACCTATGTTGACACCGATGAATGGTTCTCGTCACTCCACCCGTATCCTGCCTTTTTACTTAGAGTTCTTAGAATTAACATAATTATGACTATGTAGGTACTTACGTCTTAAAATCTAAGGCTTCAAACGTAAACCTTTCTTTTACGGTTGGTGCTGAAGAAGGTATCGACTCTCGACAGATGGAGACAGGCAAAACAGAAGGTATAACAAATATAACAATGTGGAGCTACATCAAGGTGAGTTCGCGCTTGACTTGCTGCGCGTACGCGGCGCCGGCCTCCGCCAGGTCCTTGTCCCCGAGCGCGAAGTCCTGCGAGGCGGCCGAGTGGCCCCCCACGCTGCCTTCCTCCGCCTGGCGCTGCTTCAGTCGGATCTCGCGCATGCGCGCCTCCAGGATGCGCTCGCGCTTCGCCTCACGCTCGAACATCTGCAAGCCCATACACCACTCACGTGTCTACCTACCTACCTACCCGTGTCACAGAGCGCTGACCACAACAAGAGGACGCGACGCGCGCGACTCACCTGCGTCAGGAGAACCTTATCGTTCTTGTCCGACTGCGCGAGGCTTTGCGTCATCTCAACCATGTAAATGTTTCCCTTTTTACTGCCGCAGGCCACCATCGTACCCTGCAAAGATAAACGCGATAATCAATATCGATACCACTATAACTTCATATCTTCATAATGATGTAGACAGACCATGTAGATCGGATCTGACTTCACCTACTGTTTTTCGAGAGCCACTATGAATGCATCATAATACGAGAGCTCACGACCAAAACCATATCATAGCAATACGGCCGAATATGTATAAAATCGTCAGACTATTATGATTCTTAACCCGACTAGGCGTGTAGTAACGGTCAAAAGTGTAGCAACTGCGTGGGAGGCTATTTCTGTTGTGTCAAAAAAAAGGCAGGTGGCGTGGCGAGTGCCAGAATTTGCGCCACCCTGACACTCCCCTCACAGATCTTCACATCATCATTCATGTAGGTACCGATTCATGCAAGCACTTGCAATTTGTTATCTTAAAAGGTAGGTAAGTACCTACTTTTGACACAATTGTGACTTGTGACCACTTGGTCCTTACATAATACAACAGTTGTATAACAGGCGTCATGGCTCAGTCAGTCGGTAGTAGCTCTGCCTTCCATCCATGGACCCGAACACTAATAACAGCACACTACATAATATACTGACGCGTAGACAGGTCCCATCCTTTGATCTGGCATGCGATGCGATGAGTAAGTTATATAGGTATAGATGCGTGACCTGTTCGTGGATGCGCACGCGCTGCAGTGGCTCGTAGCACACCTGCATGGTGAGCACGGGCGCGTGCTGTCGGCGCAGCAGGTCCCACACCGCCAGCAGCCCATTGGCCTGCGCCAGTACCATCAGCGACAGCCTGCCG
Organism: Eulithis prunata; assembly: GCA_918843925.1. Taxonomy (NCBI): domain Eukaryota; kingdom Metazoa; phylum Arthropoda; class Insecta; order Lepidoptera; family Geometridae; genus Eulithis; species Eulithis prunata. Next base: position 29,694 of record OU974007.1, read on the forward strand.
TAATATGCATGCACTATTTTATATAGGTACCTACTCATCGACCGATTACTTTGTAATGAACGATTGTATTTAAGTACTAAAACAATGTCACGTGTAAATAGTAAGTATGTAAGTATACTTAGTTGTATTAGCTGTGATGTAGGTAAATGAAGTAGGTACTTTACTTACCTACATAATAATATTATACTAGGTACCTACCTGCATACAAAAATATATTAGCAAAAGCTAATTGAAGGATCGAATTGGACCTTGTGGGGCTCCAGGTGCCGGTGGTGATTTTGTGTCGATGCGGTGGTGACCACACGACGGCGGACTCGCGGCAGTCTTCGCTCCACACGCGCGCCGTCCAGTCGCCTACCGTCAGGAAGTTCTTCAGGAAGCCGGGGTTGCGCTCCAACGCCCACACCGGCCCCAAGTGCGCGTCGAACTGCCACCACCAAATAATGCTATTTGAGATGCGACTATTGCATTGCGATTGCAACTCAGCAACCTGACCGATACATTTAGGATGAGTGAGTGTTCGGTATTTCGCATACCGTGGCACTTACGCTCTACTATTACAATTAATTCGGGTGATCACGGCATGACGGGATGAATCACCTTCGCGGGTAGTTTCTCCATGGGTGTCTTGCCCTTGCGGTTTCCACCAACAACGGCGCCATTCTCGGTGCCGCACATGAAGCGCGTCGGAATCGTCGGCTCAAACTCGAGCGCGCTGACGCCGAGCGAGTTGGCCATGCTCTGCACGTCAAACGACGACTTGGGCACGTCAATGATCATTTCATCGGTGGGCTCGCTTAAAGCGCGCAGGTCCCACCACTTGCAAGCTCCGTCCGGGCCACTCGAGAAGAATTCCATCCCGGACTTGGCATTGATGAACAGCACGTTCCGCACGAGGTCGCGATGTGCCACGTGCGGCGGACATGTGAGCGCAGCGCGAGCTGGCGCACGGCGGTCCCACACGGCAACCTGTCCGCTGCCCAGCCCGCCCGCCAGCAGCGCCGGCTCGCGCTGGTTGTACTGCAGGTCGTGCAGTGCGCTGGGCGGCGTTATAGTAGTCTCGGGGTAATTGGCATTCTCTACGTCCCAGATGTAGGCGAGCAGCGGCGCGCGCGGCGTGCGATTGAAATCCACGTCAAGATAGGTGACGGCAAAGCGCGATCCGCCCTCGGGCTGCCAGCAGATCGAGCTGACGGGTCGCGCAGGCGGCGGGTCACGGTAAACGTTCACGGTGCGGCAACCAATGCGCTCGGGGGCCGGCACGGGCGCCATCTCCCCGTAGTACGCACGGTACATGTCGATCGCGTTGTTCTGAAGCACGTAGTGGTCGATATCCTGCGACAATCGAAAGTTCAGAGCGAAAGTCGATCGCCGAAGCTGAAAAGCGAGAAGGCAGGGTTACCAACCGGCGCGATCGCCATCACGCAGTGCACGTAGTTGTCATCCTTCTCGACCTTGCGGCGGTAGCGCTGCGTCGCTTCCGGGTCAATAACCAGTACGTCCTTGGGCCAGCCTCCCTCGGCGTGGTTGGCGCCCGTCGTCGAGTACTCTGCCCTGCGCGGAGTGAAACGGACGGTCAGCGGAGGGACGCGACGGGGCCTCGAGGAAGGGGTAGCAAGGAGTGGCTCACCGGATGGTGTTGATGTGGTGCTCGGAGTAGCGCGGCGTGTGCTGCGTGGGCTGGTGCACAGGGTTACGCAGGATGTACTGGCGATGCTCCGACACGGCAGTGGGAATGGAGTCGCACAGCAGCGGCCCCAGCTCACAGAATATCGGCTGTCGGCCGAAGTTACAGCGCAGTTTAGTGTACTGGTAAGAAATATCCATTTTTCCTAAACTATGAAGTTTTATCAGTTTTATCAGGATACTCGGGTCACCGAACACCTATATACTCGGGTACTCTTGTTAAAGATATTTTTTTTCTATGTCAAGGTAGCACACCCCTTTACTCTGTGGCAAAGACCAGAGCACAGAAAAAATAACTATTTTATTTAAAAAGAATTTAAACAAAGGCAAAGACTAGGTACAACATTTACAGCCTTTAGTTATCTCTTGGAGTTATCTATAGATATTATTTATCTTTGTCAGACTTTGAATAAACTTCAACTTCTTGGCTCAGATTACTAGTTGCACTTATTTGTCAGCATACCTACCTACCTATTGTATAGAAAGTGACAAACAATAGTAGTTTTTAAGAGTTTTTATTATCAAAATGTCAAATATAGGTAGAGGGGGTAAAAACCCTTAAAAACCAGTACCACCGGATTGAGTAATATCATTTTGAAAAGAATTGTTTTTTTTTTCTTTCTAATATTAAAATTAATTGGTTTCGTATTATGATGGAATTCGTTTTGTTTAATCTTAGGTAGGTAGGTACTCGTAGAAAACAAGTGAGTAAAGTAGGTACATGGTTTATTTGTAAAAACGTATTAATCTAACTAGATGTAGAGGATGTACGTATAAGTATAATGTAATAAGACGAATCGAACTCTTAAAATGAAATCTAAAAAGGTAGGTAAGTAACAATTAGAGAGATCTAAAAATAATACAGTTATAAAGTTAAACATAAAAAATATGAGACGGCAGCGTTAAAGCAAGTTGCCTTGCTCCTTCTTGACCTGCGCGAGGTATTCGAGCGCGGCGTCAGCGAGGTCTCGGTCGCCGGCTGTCGGGTCGAACTCGCTCAGCGACGCGGCCGGGCTGCCTTCCTCCGCCTGGCGCAGCTTCAGTCTAATCTCGCGCATGCGCGCCTCCAGGATGCGCTCGCGCTTCGCCTCACGCTCCAAGATCTGTCGGATTGCAGCAACGTATACGTATACGTATATATAGCTAGATAACAAGTTTAATCGATACTGTAATGTAAATATACAGACAAAATGACGTACCTACGTACCTAGGCAAAGACGAAATAAAACGTGTGTCAATTAGTACAATAATTAGTATGTTATAGTTACCGCCGTCAGGAGTCCCTTGTCCTGCTTATCGGACTGAGATAGACTTTGCGACAACTCGATCATGTAAATGTTTCCCTTTTGACTACCGCAAGCGAGGAGAGAGCCCTGTAAAACCAATTTAGGTACAAAAATATTTAATTAAGCTTATGTTTGTAAAATATGTTTGTACTGTAAGTTGCCTGTAAGTTTGTTATAAAATATCTACCCACAATTCAGTTTTAATTACCTATGTTAATATGTTTGTACTACAATACTTAGTTGTGGGTATTTTCTAACAAACTAACAGGCTTGTGGTCTATTTAAAAAAAAGTTAGAGTAGACATTATGTCTTGTATGCCAAAGGTACGTAATCAGGGCTTAATGTCTACTTTAACTTTTTATAAGATAAGTAGGAGGTTTAACTCCAAGTCTTAAAGTACGTAAATGCTACTTAGTGTTAGGATTCCTCGGCTACGATTTTTTTTGACCACTTTCCGGATGTTTTTAATTAGCTAAGACGATTTTTGTAGAACAAAGAGATCTCGGATATTATTCTTTGGGACACTGTTGTCCCGAAGAATAATTCCATTTGCAAGCCAGGCGAATGCTTAAGCGTAATTTAATAGGCTGGTGTTTAGTTTACCCGTAGCTTATTTTGGAACAATTTGCGGTTCCGTTATGCATGTAGGTACGTACGTACCCCTTCGTGCATGCGCATGCGCAGCAACGGTTCCTCGCACACCTGCATGGTGAGCGTCGGCTCGTGTTGGCGCCGCAGCAGGTCCCACATGCCCAGCACGCCATTCCACTGGCCCAGGATCATCAGTGACAGCCTGAACCATATTATAATGTATGTATACTTATTCGATTCAAATCTAATGTCTCGATTAAAGGCTTCTGCTACTAATATCTTCAAATCATTATTTAAACCTAGTTGGACTGGAGGACATCGGGTGGCTAGAATAACTGCCGGCAGCCATTACGCAAAACGGGTCCATGGGTGGCTTAGTTGCGGAACAACAAGTACCTTGTGGGGCTCCAGGTGCCGGCGGTGATCTTGTGGCGCTGCGGTGGTGACCACACGACGGCAGACTCGCGACAGTCTTCACTCCACACTCGCGCCGTCCAGTCGCCTACCGTCAGGAAGTTTTTCAGGAAGCCGGGGTTACGCTCCAACGAACACACTGGTCCCACATGGGCATCAAACTGAAAATGAAGTGCACGAGATGACAAAACCAGATGAAGTGCACGAAGTTTGAATATAACCTACTTAAGTAAGCAGTGGAGTGGTCCAAAATGAAGATAAGGGCAATCGATTCTTCAAATTAATACGCACTCTAGCTGGTATTTTCTCCTGTGGCGTCTTTCCTTTTCGATTGCCTCCAAGGACCAGCCCGTTTTCAGTGCCGGCCATGAAACGCGTTGGCATCGTCGGCTCGAACTCGAGCGAGCTGACACCGTTTGAGTGTGCCACCGTCGGTACGTCGAACGACGATTTCACCGCATCCAAGATCATCTCCTCCAAGGGGTCTATCAGGCTGCGAATGTCCCACCATTTGCAGACGCCGTCAGGCCCGCTCGAGAAGAACTCCTGGCCAGACTTGGCGTTCACGAACAGCACGTTTCTGGCGAGGTCGCGGTGCGCCGTGTGCGGCGGGCTTAAAAGCAGCGGCGCATCACCCATCCGCCGGTCCCACACGGCCACCTGTCCGCTGAGCAGCGCGCCCACCAGCGTGCTCGGCTCGCGCGAGTTGTACTGCATGTCTAGAAGGGCGCACGGTGGCTTTAGTGCCATCTCAGGGTAGTTAGAGTTCTCTACGTTCCAGATGTAGGCCTGCAGGGGCACGCGCGTCATTCGATTGAAGTCCACCTCGTTGTATGTGACTACAAAGCGCGACCCTCCGGCGTCGGGCTGCCAGCAGATGGAACTGACGGGGCGCGCGATCGGCGAGTCGCGGTATACGTTCACGGTGCGACAGCTGACGCGTTCTAAAGCCGGGGTGACTGCCATCTCCGCGTAGTAAATCCTGTACATGTCGATTGCATTGTTTTGATGAGCGTAGTGGTCCATACCCTGCCGTTGTAAAAAACATTATGGGTAAGTTTTGATTCACATTTACAAAGTAAAATATTTCAAGATCCCTAAATGAGCGCTATAGATACGGATGAAAATCTGATGGTAAGCGCGTGGTACTACGCTTTCAGGTTAAACTATCATTAACCGTAGCGGTCGACATAACGCAGTGGATGTAGTTGTCGTCCTTCTCGATCTTGCGTCGGTAGCGCTGCGTCGCCTCGGGGTCCGTCAGGACGACATCCTTCGGCCATCCGCCTTCCGAGTGGTTAGCACCTGAAGTTGAGTATTCGGCCCTTGAGAGGAGAATAGGGATTATTGAAGGACACACACGTCAAGTGGGAGGAAAGAAGCTGCGACTCACCGGATGGTGTTGACCTGGTGCACGGAGTACGGCGGCGTGTTCTGCGTTAGCTGATGCACGGGGTTACGCAGAATGTAGTTCTTATGCTCGGAGACGGCGGTGGGAAACGAATCGCACAACTCGGGGCCTTGCTCGCAGAACTGCAGCTGGCGACCAAACTCGCTTCGTCTCTTCGAGTACTGGTACGTAATCTCCATTAGGATATCAAATAAATTTAAACTAAAAATAACACAGTAAATCTAAAAAAATCTAAATATTCGTGTAAGTAGATATTTCACTAAAAAAGCTAAGTTTATTTCGAAAAGTCAAAAATGAGTGAAGAATGTCAAGGGTGTCCAAAATGAAACATTTTTATAAACTATTGACGTATAACGTGTCGGAGGTAAGAACATGTTTGTAGAAACCTTTAAAAAAGTTACCTACTTCATGGTATTTCTTCTTCTTCTCTTCATTAATGGCCTCTGTCCGTCAATTTGACAAAGAAAAGATAGTATTTGAAGTTTAAAAAAAAGTTAAACTTAAATTAGTGGTAATATGCCCAGTCGTTAAATTGCAAAGTAAGACAATGTTCTGGTAAAAGTGAGAGCCAATGTCAGTGAGGAGTGCACGGTTGCACATGCATTCGAAGCGGATAGGTCCAAGCACCGGCAGCCGCTCGCGGCGCGCTTGCCGCTAGCATGACGCTCTGGCAGGAGGCTCTGCTGCCGCCATGGTGGTCTCCGAGCAGTTCCCCGTGTTCCGTCTCGCCACGCTGCTGGCGCGACAGCTCAGCTCACCCATCGCCACCCGCATAAAGGTGATATTTGTACGACGGTACATTATATCTCACAAATATCAAACAAATGATATCCCATGCTCCGCAGATCTATGAAACTCGGATGTGGCAAGCTGTTGAAAAGTTTCGTTTAACAATCATACAACGCCGCCACGCCACTAAGATCGTCGTTTGCTTTGCTCACTCGATCAATGAAACCCGGGCGGAGCGATAAGCAAAGCTCGCAGCAGGGAGGCGGAGCATCCAGTCTAGGTAGATAGGTACCTACTGTTGGTGTAGACTAAGAAATGTGTATTTCAGGAGTACGCGAAGAGTCACCCTCGGTTCGGTCGCGCGGTGTGCATGCGATGCGGTCGCGCGGCTGCAGCGGCAGAGCTGCGCTTCAAGCTGTGGTCGCTGCAGCTGCGGCCCCCCACCACGGGACCCGCGCCGCGACCCTCCCTTACAGACGCAAACGCACTCGAAGCCGGCGCAGACCTGCTCGGTATTCTACCTATGCCTAGCCTAGACTAGCCTACCTCTCCCTTCTCTACACTCCACTTTCACCCACTTCATTATTTTTCGGGCTTCACTTAGCTATAATTTTTTTTATACACAACTAAATGCTGGATTACATTAAGATGTTAGATCTGTTCCCGGCACTGGAAACCTTGTGTCCATCTGTCGGTCTGTCACAAATCTGATTTTCTCAGAAACTACAAAGTAAAGCGAGGCATTCCACTTTACGCACCAAGCTACGCTCTTTTCAGGCGAAATTATTCTGTTCGCGTTGGGCGCCGCCATCGTCACCTTCGAATACAATCGACAAGCGATAAAACAAGAGGAGAAGGTAACAAAAATGTTTCACTTACATTAAAAGGGTTTAAAGTGTTAAAGTAGCTATACCGGCCGACTAAGGCTGGCCGGTACGCTATCTAGAAAGTTGCCAACAAGTTCCTTTGAGTTTGACGGGCATAGCAGTGGAGTAGAGTAGGTAAATACTGTAGCTAAGTATACGTAGGTATATGTACATGGTATGTCTGTGAGAGTCTTTCTGGCTAGATGGAAGCGGAGCGTTCAGCGTGGCTTGCGATGCAGCTGCAGGCGGAGGAGCTGCAGCACGAGGTGCAGGCGCAGCAGCAAGACCTGGACCGTCTCGCGACTGCACTCCGCCAGCTGGCTCCCCCCTCGCGTACCGACCCGTCCTCGACACCTACACCGTCTGCACCTACCAATGCCGAACCTACACCTGCACTGGAGCCCCTGAACTTATGTCCCTGCCCCGAACTATCGACGGATCCTCCCCTGTGACAAACGTGCATCGCTGCGTTTGTTCGTAGCGGCAGGATCAGTGCCTTGCGCGGCCCGCAATGTGTGCGCAGCACGGTCGCCGGGGCGGCTGGGTGATTACGTCCGGCGCGTCACAAATTCACAATGTGCTATTGTTGGGCGCATTTGGAAAACAGAAATAAATAAAAAGAAACACAAAAGACGACGCTTTCTCGCTATAATGAGGACAGCGCGGAAGCGAATAATTTTATGAAGCTCAGTGCAATGTCGGCGGGATGTTGCATTGCATCGCACTCGAGGCACGAAACATGACAGTCACTTCACTGTACCGAATCATATTCACTTATCCTAGGTAGGTAGTTTGTTTTGGTGAGTGATAGGTATTAGGTAAGTACATGAATGAGGCCCACAGAAGAGACTATAATAATATGGTACCTAATACTGTTTTCTGTGTTAAGAGAGCAACAATTAACCCATCTAATACAGAATATAGTCATCATCGCAATGATAAAGCTCTCTTGCTTATCACTCCATTATGTAGGTAAGTATTTTACTGTATTGCAGTATATAATTATAAAGGTGTAACCGCCGCCGTCACAGATTGCATCTCGAGTGTCCGTCATCGGTCGACAAATGCAAAGGTCGCTACTCCGCTCCTTGCTAACTAGAGATGAGATGAATCTCCATGTTTCACTGGAAGCCGGACAATAGAATTGAGCTTCGCTTAATGTACCTACTTATTTATGACCTAACTAGGTAGGTACCTACTGGTTGCTGAAGGATACACCAATCACTCTGTATTCCGGTCCGTGATACCAATGACGGAGCTTTACTCAGTTACTACCAGTATCCTTACATTTGTAAATGCTAATTGATGTTCTTTTGTAAAGATGACTAGGTACTTAGGTAGGTAGGTACATACTGGTAGGTACCATCGACTCTCCTGTTGCATTTTTTCTAAACTCACCTACCTAATATGACCGCACTTAAAATTGTGGCGTCCCTTTCTCATAAACTGAAACGACAAGGACGGTTATAATTTTAGAGCTGCCAAATTAGGTTAGTTTAGAAAAATGCAACGAGAGAATCGGTACCACTGACATAGTTGTCAGTCTTCACTCCGGAGTCATCGCTTTGCTATTTATAAACAGTTGAAACACTTACTCCCCATCCTAGTAGGCAGTGGCAAAATGAACTCCAGCTAAGAGTCTCCCGTCCCTAGTCGTAAGCAATGTCTGTTATCGGCGGCGGCGTGAGGCGTGACGGATGCGTTCATCGCTCAGGATCAAACGCGCCATTTTTCTATTCCCCCCCCTCCCCTCCCCCTCCCTTCCGTGCAGTGTACCTGCCTCGAGAAAGTGGCGATTGACGGAGTGATTCAGTAACCCTATTGATAACTATCAGAGTTTGGATTTGAGTTGAATCTTCGAGAACGGTGAGACACAAATAGATCCAACACTCTATCCTATAATTATTATATTGTGTGGATATATATTTAAAATGTAATATATTACAGCAATGCCCATAATGTCCATAGCTTACTTCATCCAATGTAGGAATTGAGTTTGATTTGCGGCAGGCATGTAGCCTGGCGGCGGCGGCGGCGGCGGCGGCGTCGTCACCACATGAGACGCAAGGCAACGAGTGTTAGGTGCATGCACTGCTGACTGCACACTGCGACTCGACTTTCAAATTGGTTTGTCAATAGGTACTGAGGTAACATTCAAAGATTACCAAAATCATTAAGCGAGTCACACACTACGCAGATACGGTAAGATATCTGTATCTGACATTGAGGAAATATTACTAGCGTATAGAGAAGCTATACCAAACCAAAAACGTGTCGCAACTTGAGGCGAGCGCGCCCCGCCCAAAGACAAGTATTTGCTGCAGCGCTAAAAGATTAGATGTCGTCTAACCATACCATCAAAACATGCAGCGCTAGATCGCTAATAGAGTATAGTTTTCTCGCGACCAAAACGTCGTAAGCGCCGTGAATTTCGGGGCGCTTACGCGTTTCGTTCAACATAGTGTAACAACATGTCGCTCTCATAGATTTTTTCACCGCAGAAGGGACACTTCAGACAGCTTTTGTACATACAAAACTGAATTTTAATGCAGTACCTATGAATATTATATTTCAAAACGTGAAAAAATGTACAGTAAATTAAAATAAATTGTTAAGCGTTTGAAATCTTTGGTTTTAAAATAAATTGGTATTTTATACAAAAAGTAGATACATATCTACATAGGTACCTATTTGCACTAACTAGACCCCACACCTTATCTCACTCTGCCATAGCATTAAAGAAATATAGGTATAGTAAAGCTTTATAATGACGATTTCAAAAGATAGCTACAGTACCTACTACATATTACTGATCAGACAGACGGCATAGGCCGAGTAATATGAGTTCAAAATAATTAGTTAAACCTTAGTCACCAACCCTTAGTAGGTATCCGAAACATCCCATCTGTACGATGCACTTTTCATAATCTATGATTTTCAAACAAAATGTCCGTACAATAGAAAATAATCTACAAAAATTAATTTTGGTTAGTTCTAGTTGATATTCTGTTTACTTACCGATGATAAGTCACGCCACTATCTTTTTTTTGCACAGTCGATTGGTTTTTACACGTTCTTAAAACGCAAGACGGCATTTTGAATAACTTTTTATTCGCATGCGGTCACGATGGTTGTTGGCGAGCGACTAAATGAGTTGTTGCCGGTCGGCAACAACTCATGGCGCAAATTTGTTGTTCGCGGCGTCTGTTCCATACGCTAGTAATATTAATTCAATGGTATCTGAGCGTATCCTGAATAAATTGCTAGATTCGAGTTTTCACATTTTTTGAAACAACACTAGCATTTTTATTTTAGTTTTTCATGTGTTATTGTGAGTATTATTGTTTAATTTTGGTGGAATTTTAACCAATAATACTTAGGTTGTAACATAAAGTGTGAGCCAATTGGAATAAATGTGTGTAAAGTGGTTTTTCTGAATGTGAAAAATCGTTTCCGGTTTTGAAGAGAAAATCCACCATTTTCTCCAAAACAAACGACAACCGACTTTACAATGACTTGACTTATATTATTTAAAATTTATCACTTGACACTGGCAAAATTGTCTGTCGAAATGACGGACAGAGGCCATTAATGAAGAGAAGAAGAAGAAGAAGAATAAATTGCTAGGTATACGAAATACATTATCATGACCCAAGCCCAATATCACAATCATCTGATAAGCTGAGATTACTTCGGGAAGCTCTTTTATTTTTTATTGGGAAAAAGTGATAGATCAAGCAGCTTTTGTACCATTTGCACGTATAGTACCTACCTATACTATATCTGATATCGTGCCGTGCGTGGCCGTACTCTGCCGCTTCACGTCCCTGTGACGTCACCCTAACGCGCGGATACACATTGCACAATACCAGCAAAGAACTGCTTGAGTGCATAAAACTGGTTTTTAATTTTAAAGCTTTTTATAACATCACGGGATGTGAGCAGTCTGAGAGATGAAATTAAAATTGGACTCGTCCGCACTTAAATCCGTTTAGAGCTTTTAATGCGATATACCTTACCCCTCTTTCCCCTTCCCCTCCCTGCAGCGCCCCTGAGCGCTGAGCGCTGAGCGCTGAGAGCTGCTTGCTCATCCGCTCCGGCAATAATATCATATTATTTAGTGTTTGCATCGCGCAGAGGCGAATTACTTTAGTTCCATGGTCCGCTGCGCGTTTCTTTCAGACTAGGTACCGACTACTCTCCTCAACTAGATTTATATGAGTTTCACGTCTGTCATGAATTAATTGTACGCAGCTGCTGCGGCGCGGCGGCGCCAGCAATGAACCCAGAGATAAGACCCCAGAATATTTCCTTTGAGAATGGAAATTAATTAACATTCCCTTAAATATTTTAAAATATAGCATCTTCGGATAAAAATTGCACCAATTTCCTTAGAAAGAGGATTTTAAGTAGTGCTTTTAACCGAGTGTTGAGATTTGCAAGCGAGAGAGAGCAGAGAGCGGACATCGTCCCGAAACCTGCGGAAACGAACGCAGCCACGAGCTGGCTCGTCGCGCAACTTGTCTCTCTGAATAATGATTGCGTCGCACCGCAGCCGCACCGCACTCGTCTGCGGAACAATACGAGCTCCATAATGAGAGCCGCGACCCGCTCGAACTTCATTATCTCACATTTAGACTTATTGTCCAATATTGAATCGGTTTTTGAATATTGTTATCATAATTGTGACCACTGCATCGGTGAATGTTCGATCGGGTCATCCACAGGGTCAGTTGCGGTGCATCTCGTGTATATAATTAGGTATGTAATGTAGGTAACTAGCTTGCACGCAACACCCATACCATACGCATCGGTGGTACGTGCAGTTGTATTGTACAGCAGTGTACAGCGCGGTATTAACTCACAAAGTAGAAAACTATCTTAAAAATACTATAATTATTATAATAATATCTCGTATAACTCGTACCTACATCTAATTTAGTTTTTTTTATTAAACTTTTCAAACTTTGTTGATATTTTTCACGTCATTTACAGTGCCCGAGAGCTTGCTATGGAATACCGTTACTAGCGTTCCGCACGACGCGAAATGAATTTAACTTCTATTCTATACAACTCGAAAGCAGACTTTATTAAAACTCAGGACACGCGCACAATCTTTTCACATCCCAAAAAGTGTAGTAGTACTAAGGATGCAGGCACACGTAGGTACATGCATAGAGGTACGATACGATTGTTACACTAGACACTTCACAATAATCGCTTGCACACACCCGACCGACACCTATAACGAATATACATTACCTCACAGAGCACGTCCACTAAAGACGTTTTCTAATAACGTCGTAACTAATACTGTGTTTAAACATGACGCACGCATACAGATAATTGAACCGAGATATTGGAAATCTGATCCTGCCTGATAAATCCGAAGCTCCATATTTTCGCTATCGCTAATTGTATACACAACACACACACACACCCTCTCTCTCACAAACACGAAAGACAGAGGGTTTTCAAGGCTGGAAATTGTTTGAATCCTCCCCCCCGTACCCTCCCTTGAAGAAGCCGCGCACTGTCATGGCGGTTATTACGGAAGGATTTTGAGCGCGATGCGTAGTTGATGCTACTAGTTTACGACATTTCGTAGTGTAATAGCACTTGTCTTATTTGATTACTAGCCGTCGCCCGCGGCGTTGCTCGCGTTCTACCCTTTAGAGTGTGACGTTTCAAAATTCCTTTCTTAGTACACCCCTACACTATATAAGGATACTACCCTCCAAATTTCATACCTCTAGGACTTATAGTTTAGGCTGTGCGTTGATTCTCTGTCAGCTTCAAAAGAGTTTTATATATATTGATGATTGATGATGATGATATTGATGATAGAGTGCCGGAGGCGCGACGTCCATATTTCGTCGACTACTGTGCTCTCAGTAGAGACGGCGCGGCGCTACGACGATGGTGGAACTGTGAGTGCCTGCTCTACAATCCTTGTTAAATATAACTAAGCAGTGGTTGCAGCTCCTGTCGAAAACACTCATACAAGTAATGCTCCACACCACACATGTTTCAAACTCGGACCCTCGACTCCATCGCGCTACAGGCAGCGGCATTTGTACTCGCCCATAACATTGTAACGAACATAATCAGATGAAATATTTAAAACGTAAATAATATCTGAGAGAATTCTTACTTGTGAGGTGGCTAAAGTGGAATGAAGCAGGCTCACGTACGATAATTTGAGGCAAGCTACACACACATTCTTGAGTAGGTAAGTCATAAACTCTAAGGTACGTTTCATCTAACGTGATCATCATTCAGTAAGCAAGACGAGTACCTATACATTATACGGTATGTGCCACACCGAAAGTCAACACGTGTACTCTTAGACCACCAGGTAGTCCTTTGTAGCAAGTTCCAGCATAGTTGAGGTTGGTGACGTCAGTGCTGGAGAGTGGCGCCACACGCGGCAAAATGTCGCTACTGTTCACTAGGGGACTAGATGGCGTTGTGTAAATGAGCATGAACATATTATTATTATTATTAATTGCCCGACTAACAGTGCGATAATAGCCAGAAGGAATGATAGACAGGCTGATGAGCTGATAGACAAAACCTCGTACTGGAACACCAACCTATCTGGGCCGGTGGCCAAGAAATGTAACTGGCTTTAAATCGATTCTAGACGCAATCAGTTGTTGGGAGACGTCAAAGATAATATAGGTAGACCCACTGAGTTCTGATTCGCAATGAATATAATATTAGAATATAAGTAAGAGGATGAACATTTTAAATAATGATTTAGGTGAAGTTTCCATTGATGAGTCAATGGAAATACTCGATTACTTAGTCCTCGTGTAGATGGTTGCTACGTTTCCTCTAAGCTGTTGATAACTCTGTTCCGCATGTTTTACTATGGATACCGTTCTTCATCACGAGGTAAATGAAGAGTGGCGTCCAAGCGAGGAAACGATATTATTTTTATAGAAGTATTGTCGCGATGATGGGTGGGCGCACGTCTCTGCGGGAATTGGGCGGCGTGGCGCGCGGCGGGTAACGACGCCTTTCCTGCGCCCCGAGCCACGGGGGCTACGCTGAAACTACCTCAGTCTCTCGCCACAACATTCTACAGTTCGGACTTATTATCTGTGGACTGTAGTACCGAATAAATATTCAATGCCAAGGTGTTCATAAACAAATGCAAACGTTTAGTCTGTGCCATGCATTTAGGAGTGCGCCTAACGAAGGTAAATTAGTAAGAGGCGAGTGAGTGGGAGCTTAGTTTCTCGGTAGAGGCATTCGGATATGAGAGCAATTAAAATAGGCATAAAGCGAGACGTCGTCGCCGAGTTTGGCCGGATAATTAATGATACCCGCAGATAGTAATTACTGTTGAACCACTGCACGTACAGTACAGTCAACTAACTAAATACGCATACCTATACATACAGATACATGCTACATACAAAACTAAATAACTAGAAACCTTTTTAACCACCGACCGATAACGAAAAGGTTGTTATAAGATTGAGTTGAGAGAGGGTAAGCATGTGTATAGGGCTAAGGCATCGATATCTAGATTATTGAACTAGGATATTTAGGGTGGCAGGTTTTGAAATTGTTAAATTTACTACTTGAAAGAGGTAAGTTTTACAATAATATAAATAATATCACCTATTAGAGTCTACCATCTTAGATTAAATATACTAGTTGAGGTATTTATTATCAAGTAGTGGCTGAGCTCGAGTGTCGAGTGTCGACGGCGGCGGCGGCGCGGTAAGGCGCGGTGCGGTGCGGTGCGGTGCGGTGCGGTGGCACAGTTCTGATGAGTTGGTCGCGGTTTGGGCTTCCCCGGAGAAGCTTCGAATTGGGCACAGTTTTTAATGACGACACTCAATGGTTTCTTCCTTACAATTAAGTAAGGAGTAGGTAGGTACCTATACGTTTGGGAAGGCTGCTAGCTGAGCGGTTTACCGCTTTGAGAATCGTGGCTTTTTGAGATCGGGCTAATAATGTCGTCCATTATTAAAGTTATTAAATTAATTAAATAAACCGATTCGCAATTCCAATCTTAATCTACAACCAAAATCATTGTTTTGTTTTACATGAAGAACTTCGATAACAGGTGGATTTATGCAAATGCGGTCACTAATGATAAATTAACTGTCCGATCCGCATCGCGTGTTGGTGGCTCCGAGGGCGCCGCGCCGCCACCGCCACCGCCACCGCCGCCGCCACGACTGCTAACATAGAAAGATGGTGTTTCGGCCCGCTGGCTGGGACGAGATACTAATAGTCCGAAACAGGAATAATAAGCACGATAAGAAGCAGAAGTGCTCCAGGAGCTACCTACTGTTAAAACGTTTAAAGTGAGTGAGAGCGATGATAGACGGTCGCGTCTAGATTCAATTTTGTAAATGCATTGTGTTGTGTAAGTAGGCTTCGAGACGAACCCCCACCCTCGCCGCCGCTGGCCCCCGCTCCCCTGACGACGAGAAGCTACCACTTTAGTTTCCTCAATTCTTGAGATCCTTTTATCAAAAGAACAAGAGTAAGTAAAGTAGGTATTCTTCTTCTTTTAAACCTATATGGCCTGTGTCCATCATTTCGACAGACAATTTTGCCAGTGTCAAGTGGTGAATTTTAAATAATATAAGTCAAGTAGACGTCAGGTCGGCTGCAGTGGTTTTGAAGAGAAAATGGTTGATTTTCTCCTCAAAAGTCTTAGAGGTATGAAGTTTGGAGGGTAGTATCCTTATATAGTGTAAGGGTGCACTAAGAAAGGAATGTTGAAAAGTCTCATCCTAAAGGGTAGAACGCGAGCAACGCCGCGGGCGACGGCTAGTAAAAGTATATAGGTACAACACTTTTGAGAAAGCAACTGAGCCCTGAGTCTATCTCGGTGTGGTGTTTTCTTGCTATTTTTGGCATTCGGAAACGGATTCGCAAAGTGAAAAATGTTGTATGAAAACCGGATAAGCGCCTCTAGCAGGAGATTTGGGAACTGTTTCTGCGAGTCTATAGACGTCAGATAGACTCGCAGAAACAGTTCCCAAATCTCCTGCTAGAGGCGCTTATCCACTCAGGGCTCTGGTGACATCCGAGTAGATATACTCGTATGATTGTTTCAGTGCATTGGGAGCTTATTGGGAGTCATTGTCTTGATGACAGAATTTGGTTTAGTATTCCAGCCGTAAGCCTTGGTATCGCGATCGTAACGCACAACGCAGCGGTATGCAGCATGCAGCGCCGGACACATAATTGTATGGAAAACGCCTAGTATGGTCTTTTGTTACGTCGCAGTCTGCGTCAGCGGCAAGGAGCAAACGCGGTACTCTGCGTTGTGCTGCACACCGCAGCGGTGTGCGTTACGATCGCGAGACCAAGGCTTTACGTAGCCTTACTTATTATCTTGTTATTTAACTATAAACTAGTAGTTCGCCCCGAACTGAGATCTCGTGATGGTCGGAGGTTAATAAAACCCAAACATTTTTTATTGACCAATGGTTGTAATAAACTTTGCAAATCGCTTCGAAATCGCCGTCTAGCTATGTACCAGTTTTACTTGAACTACAAAATCATTGAAACTCCAAGAAGTGGTAGCTCACGTTATACTGGGCTAGCCAATATTATAATTTTTACAACAACTCAAAAACTATTAGACCTAGAATCAAAATAAAAACGGTTTTGGAATGTCTAAACAAAACTCTATCATATGACACCCCATTTGATATTATGGTACGACTTTTTTTTTTTTTACTCTTTTTGAACCCTCCTAACTTCATGACCCCTTGACCGATTTACTTCATTTAACAAACCAGTAAAACTTAAGAGTACTACCCGTATACCTACCAAATTTTGTGAAGATCGGATAAGCGGTTCAAAAGATCTCGTCGAACAAACATACAAAGCATTTTTGTCCGAGTTGTCACTAAGATGTCGTTCGCTTCGCTCACTCGATCAATTGGTTTACTTCACAGCAGCTGACCCGACATCACTTTTGTCCACCAACGGTGGCACCGGCCGGCACCGATAATGCAGCACTACCTGGGCAATACAAACACGTCCACACCACCACTGCCATCACACCGCGCCGTTCACGTGTTTATTATTGCCCTGGTAGTTCATTTACCAGTGCCGTGCCGTGCCGGTGCCGGTGCCGCCGGCGGCGCGGCGTTGGTTCACAAACAGCCTTAGAGCAAAAAGTAGAAAATTGTTGGGATAGCTGTTCCGATTCACTGAATCCCGAAAACATTGAATCTCTTGATAATATTTTCCTCGTCGCAACAATTGAAACGGTATTTTTGTTGAAGTGAGCTTATCTTTTAATCTCCGGATCCAATATCCACGATGTTTTGTTTGATAGTGACGCAAAAATGTCGGGATTTGTGGGATATTTATTTATTTTATCTTATTTGTAGAGACAGAGCTAGTAGCTAGTTCTGAAAAACTAGGAATTAAGGTAAACAGAATGAAAATGAAAAAAAACTCCATGGATTTTCCTTGCAAAGTGCTTATTGTATTTGATTTTACCTTTTGCATTTCCAAAAGACACTCAAAAATTAAACGAAATGAAAAATACTTACATTTCTCAATTGTCATGTCGTGTCGATCGGCAATACTGCGCTAAAACACTGGAATATACATGAAGTCGAGTATCCGAGCCGTGCCGATGACGACCGCGGCAACCGATGCGATGCGATGCGATGCGTCATTCTTCCCGGTGCGGTGCGGCACTTCCACTTTCACTTGCATAATAATATTTTATTCATGACGCGTTTAAAAATAAATTTGTAAACTTTGTCATAACACAAACGGTTTTATAGTGAGCCCGGCAGCGGAGGCGGCCGACACTCGGGTGCGTTAAAACCTGCTGTGCTCAGAATTTTAATCTTGTCGTCATCTCTTTTGGCCTCAACTTTCATAATGTCCCACAATCTCATTTTGTAATGTGCTTATTCGCAGCTTACGGTACAAACATAATAATTGGGAGAAGAACCTTACTGATTCTATAATGTTGTACATTTTAAAATCGCGTTTATTATTTATGTGATCGTGATGAAAGCCTTTGCATCAAAATAAAAAAATTAAGTTAGTGCTTCTGACAGATGTAACCCGATGGAGCAGAACCGAATAAATAGTTGTTCTACAAGAGAACTATTACATTATACAAACATGGCTGTACTTACA
The DNA here is from genome assembly GCA_918843925.1 of Eulithis prunata. NCBI lineage: Eukaryota > Metazoa > Arthropoda > Insecta > Lepidoptera > Geometridae > Eulithis > Eulithis prunata. Next base: position 47,829 of record OU974007.1, read on the forward strand.
CAATGCAGCGGAAAATACGCTGTTGTGTCTCCGCGTCATAAAACGTCTTCGCTGTGGGTCTCCGACTCTCCGTCATAAAGCCCGTCCACATTCCTCTACATATTGGACGCTCACGAAATGTTCTGATGTTTTGTTGCACAGATTGTGTTATTTACTGCGACGCTGCTTCTGTACTGTACGTGAATCAGTGTTTTTATATACGTGGAGCTTTTTGTAAGCCAAATATTAACATGGAACTATTTTTGCAAACTTCTACACTTCTGAAAGTAAATCTGTCAGTAGTCATAAAGGTAAAATGAATTTTAATATATTAAAAACCACTTGTATTCGAGTGATGGCACCTCATTGTGCACGCTCGAAAGCTGTGGTGCAATACAATAAACGACGCCGATAGCGGCAGCGAGGGCAGCGAGACGTGGCAGTCGAAGAACAATGAAAAATAAGTGTGGATGTGGAAATACGAATTATTATGGAAATACTATGATTAATACACTAAAGCTCTGTTTATTACTGTTGTAGCTCAAACTAGGTTTTCAATTAAGGAGCAATGGTTTGCATGGTTATTAAAAACCAGGTTTCACGTAAAATAACATTGTTTACATCTAAGTTGAGCTTTTACGTGTTCCTATTATTAGAGTAGAGCGTGTGATCCTGGCACTGGCATCCAGCCGGCAAGTTTCCGCTGTAGGTACCTACCTAGAGTACCTAGTGGCTCACCTGCGAGCGCGAGCGGAAGCTTTTAGTGCGCGTTGCGGGAAACGTTATTGCTCTCCCCAGCCTGAGGCCGCTTCGACACTAACAAACCAATGGACGCAAAGCTCATTTCAACACTCTCTCTCTCATGCTTCTAAATAACAAGCTTCATAAATAGATTAGCCGCGCGCTATTGGTTGGTGCTGTGCTGCTTGTCAAGTCAAGCAAAATTACATACCTAAGTACTTCAATAGGTACTTGTTCCCTCTGAAAGCGCGATGAGTTTTGAATTATTATGTAGTTATATTATCTTCATATTGAATGTAGCCCCCTTCATAGCGATTTTATTTTCTACCATTACCAACTTTATAACTTGATGAATGCCTCTACAACAAATACATCAGTAAATCAAACGACAGTGTGTGTTTATAAATAATTACCAATGATTAATAAATAATAATCCTTTTAACATGATCGCCTGTAAGTAGAGCTCCAGACCGGAACAATTAAGTACTATTTGTAAAGTTATTGTGGACTAGTATTTTAGTCTTGGACTGTTAGTAAAAAAGTTCATTCCAGCGAGTGGTCAATCGGTGCAGTTGCACAACATTACACCCGGGTTATCTTATAAATTGATTAAGTAGGTATGTAGGACGTAGGTACTATGTACAATGTACATTTTTATATGTTGTCCTGCACAACTGCAAAAAATATTTAAGCAGTTATATAAATATAAGCAGTGATATTTTTGTTGAAGTTAGATATACGCAATGAATTCAATGTAGGTACCTATCCAGCCAGATTCACACGCCTACGTTTTTATGTGTTTCCAATACTTTCCTCTCGCTCGTTATTTGAGTCATATTTCAAGTGACTACTCCGTTACGGTAAACCGCGGAATAAAGCGCATTCGAATCGAGCCACCGACAGTGAACGATAACGTGTTAGGTACCTACCTACCTTATCTACCTAGCACCTACCTACCTTACCTACAGTGCAGCGCGGCGCCGCGCCATTCTGTGAACCCATACTAAGGACGTCATAAACAAAGCATCCTGAGTCCACTGAAAAACTAGTCTCAATAGCGATACAAGATGTATTTGTGTAAGAATGGTGTTGGATGCTGTCGGTGGGTTTACCGTGTCTGATGGCACGCGACAGGCACTATGCTGACATCCATCCATAGTGAGGCAGCTGCGACTGCTGGTGACAACGACTCTACTAACTCTATTGTCAATTGCCGATTGATTCTGTAAGTTGGAGCAAGCTATTGGTTATTAAATTAACCCGTGTGGTTTTATCGTAGTATTTGGAGAGTGGATGTTTTTGTTCTAATCACGCCGTAGCCCGTTTTAACCCCCGAATAACTTTTTATCATACATACTACATACTATAATAATGATCGAAGCTGTGGGATGAAGCTAAAGGCTGTGTTATTTTTTTTTTGTAATGTTGAAGATGTTGAACCATTTATCATCGAGTTATGCAATATGCATGCAGCTCACATCCAAAATGCAGTGTCTCTGCGGCGAGGTGGCGGCTACGAGTGGCGAGTACTGGCGAGTGCATAACTTTTAATATTCATGCGCGATTACTTGACGCCGCGATTATACTTGATGAATATGCGGAGGTGCGACACCATGCGACACTACACTCACGTGACGCTAACGACAATTAGTGATGTATCTAATGAACTGTAAATAATGGCCGATCCTTTTTATGATCAATCCAAGGGTGGGCTCGAGTTCACACTCCAACATCACTAAAGTCATTAACTGTTGAATTGACAAGCATGGAAGCAGTGAAGTTACAACAACTAAGTACAACATTAACATACAAAATTAGGTATGGAATTTTACCCTTATTTTCCAGTTTTGTGTAAGTACGATGAGCACCTTTCTTAAAAAAGTGATTGTTTTCTAAAAGTAGGTAGAGCAACAACTCTTACAAATGTAGAGATACCAAACGTGTCACATAAATACTTGTAATCAACGTTATTTGTGTTTTATTCAGTAAAACCACAAGGATCATTTGAAATGGTTGTAAAAGAACCAGCTACAAATAAGTATACAGGGTGTTACCAGACCACTTCCGAAAACTTGGAGGTTCCAATCAGACCATGATACTGAAAACATTAAGCGAAAAAAATCGCGAAAAAAAAATTGACTTGACTATCTCTTTTTTTTTTTTTTTCTAGTTACATACACACAGTACAACATAATAAGACATATCTACCTAATTATCTCATTTAAAAAAGCAAAAACAAATAAAATAAATAAAGCAGCAATGTACACGCAGCACGCAGATTACGTCTACTACAGCATGAACAGCTGAGAGTTCATCGCGGTTCATTCAAGTACGCGACGTGCGAGCGACCTACGTTAGTAGGCACTTACGACACAGAATAAATAATAGTACTACGCCTCGACCTTACCTACGTGAATGCGTACATTGCGGGCTGGCGAAATAAATACAAATCTTTAAACATTGTTTTCTCCGGCTATAATTATTTTTCAGGATAACTGATTTTTTTTTGGTTGGGTTTTGGTGTGCTGTAGCTCCCCCTTTCGTTTTCGGAAGTGGTCTGGTAACACCCTGTATAATGCACCTCGGTGTACTTAGAGTGACGGTGAGCGATGTGCATTGACTCGTTGATCCCGAGAGCGCCGCCGGTGCCGGTGCTTAGGAACATGTACTCAGTGCGGCGATGGCATCAATCACGCGGCTGCACTCATCCCTCAGCAAGCAACTAGCAAACTACTTATTCAAAAAAACCATCTAGATCGGAGTTGAGGACACTGACAGCCAGAACAGGACAGAGTTGGAGACTATAGAATAATATAAAAAATAACAAGGTTCTTCTTGCAGCTCGACAGGAGTGGGCTGCAATACCACGCTGAGTGACAAGGCATGTGTCCGCTCAAATTATTGATATTATAATATAATGTGAGGTGTATTACGGGCTACGCGTCTCTGAGTCGCTTAAGATAAGAGATGTTTATCCCGGACGAGCGACGCGGTTGTGGTGCGGGTGTGGTGCGGATGTGGCGCGGATGTGGCGCGGGTCTGGCGCGGGTGCTCCCGAGCGAGCTGCATTTATCTTGCGGTAAACTTCGCCGCTCGATTAATGAAATGGTTTTTATCGCTCTGATTGTCTCTTGAACTCCACTTTACGATCGTTATTCGAGAGATATTGACTTTTAGATCGCTTTCCGGATTTATACAAATGGGTATTTATTTTAATTCTGTAATGTCATTCTTTTGTAATTGAACATAAGTTTTTCCATTTATTCAAAGAACTTGTACGTCTGGTGGCTGTTTGCAACCCATTAACTCAACTTCAACACAAACTACCGACTAGATGGGGTATAAATTGCTTATCAAAGTGTTTCCACCCCTGCGGTCTATTTCCCAGTAGATACATGCTTAGGGTCCGAACTTTGTTTAAGACGGTCTTATTTATTTGAACTGCGCCGGGAGTGGGAACCTTGAACTTGCTCTACCTACTGTACTTTGCGAGGGTTGTTTGAGCTAGACTCCCCCCTCCCGCCCCTCCCCTCCCGGCCCGCGTCAACACGCTCACGACAACAATTAGGTGACATTCCGGCAGCGCGCTGCGGCTGCAATCTAACTGGTGGATTGCCTGAAGGTGCGTGATTTGTCGACCTGCAGGAGGCATCGCCGCCACCGACCCAACAGTAATCTGTTAACAGATTTTTGAGAACCTTTTTAAGAGGAAATTTTTAAAGCAACCGCCCAAATACCTTCAACTTTAATTTGTATAGACATCGTATGGAGAATCATCAGCTATGTCAACTTCCTGGGATTACGTTGATCAAATTTTGATTCTCCATACAAAAATTATAGTCCACGTCAGTTATTAGTAGGTACTGCACGTAAAACAATGTTAAATAGTACACAATAGGGGGAGGGGGGGCGCTGGTCTCCATGAAATAAACAAAATGAGTAGATCTCTCATCGCATGCCAGTACATTGGTGGCTCCTTACAGCCGATACAAGGCAAATGATTATGGAAGGTTCGCACTGTCATAGGCGCACAGGCGCCTCACGTCTCGCCTTATTTATGCTTCGATGCTGGCCATTTGTTACGAGTCAATGTTATTTTGACGTGCATACTGGATACGTCTCTATATGTATAAGTTAGTGTATGAACACTATGTTTATGCAGTCATGGATTGCATAAACACTTGAGAACCTAAGAGGTGCGAGTTCAATCCCCAGCAGCGGGTCACACAGGTAAATTCGGTTCAGTCGGCAAACAAACAGTAAATGAAATGCAATAAATGTGAAGTCCTCGTCGAGTTGAGAGCAGGTTGTACATAATGACACTTGTTTGTTGTTGTTCAAACACGTAAGTGTTTTAACTTGAATCTATTTTTGTGGAAAATGTCTCGAATAAGAGGCATTGCCTCGCACTCGGCGAGTCGGCGCATCGCATCTTGCTAGATAGAGCACACTTTGTAGGTAAGCTAGTCATAACCAGCTCTAAAACTTATTAGTTTCAATATAACATAATATACCTACCCTGAATTCTCACGATGTTCCTGAAATATAAACCACAATGGCAAGTACAAACAAATTGCTACTTATATACATTTTTATTTGAACAGTAAAGAGTTTTTTGAATAAAATGATGGTGAACCCGTTAGACTGATGAGGTATGTAAGTAAATCTTCATGATTCAAGTGTAGTGAGTAGTGGCCAGCACTGGTGCCGTGCACACTGGCCGACTGGCTGACTGGGTATACGTACTATACATGTAATCTGTGTGTAGCGGTGAGGGAAAGGGTCCCGGAGGGTCGCATCCGTTAAATATTCATAGAGGGCTAAGCTGTGTTATATTAAAACCAGCGAGACCGCATCTATACGAGATTGAATTACTTTAACGGTACAATGTGTTTTGTGTAATTACAAAGAAACTATTACGTTAGATAGGGCAAAACTAACAAAAGCATTAAGTACCTATTTAGTAGGTATAACGTAGCCCTAACAGTTTAAAAATACTAGTTACATGATAAAACATGTCTACTTGTCTGTATGTGAGTATACACGGCATGGTAAAGGAAGATCTCGTAGGAAACCCGTTGAGTATTGTACAGTAGCAGCGGTGATTCAATCTATGTACAACTTGCTTGTATATAGTGTGTCAAGTGTGTTTGGTTTTTAAAGATTTTGGATACAAAGCGGATAATATTATTAGACACGAGGACGATACATTATCTAGTGAGTCTGGTGGTGCGGACTGCGGTGTCGAGAGGCGGCGCGGCCTGGAGATAACTTGTGGGACAAGGGGGTTGCCGCGCGCGGGATAGTGCACAGATCCCTTTTGTGTTGTTACAATGTTAATGGGAGGTAATTGCCTGGATTATAATCATAACTTTAGGGTTATTTTTGGTCTGTTGGTAGTTCTGGTAGTTTTAGGTGCGAGTCACGATCTGAATTAGTTTAAGAATTGATAGTTTTGTAAATTGAAATAGTTCAAGGTTATTCTGAAGGAGTTTCCCAGTTGAAGTGGGTGCGACATGCCTGCTTGTGATGCACAGCACGCGCCTGGCGCCTGCTCCGTACTACGTGGAGGGTAGTCTAGAGTCAGGAACTGCCGTTCCCTCGTCCTTGTCTAGATTTATGTCGGTTCACCTGAGTTATTAGACGCGGGTCCCGCTGCCGCCGCCTCGTACGACACAATGATGAATAATTCTCTGGATCGTATCGCCGACAAACATGCCCCTAATAAAACATCACATTTGTTTGATGAATAAACGCACCTATTTGAGTTCGTTCGGGTAAAGTTTGCTCATAAAATATTTTTTCACGTTTACACCATAACTCATTCTGTAGAAGTTATTCGAGCAATTTCTAAATTTTTCATGAGGTGTATAAGTAAAATGAATTACGTGAAGGGGCTCCAGCCGGGCCTGTGAGAGAGTGCTGGGGGAGGGGTGGTGGTGGTGGGGGGGGGGGGGGGGAGCGTTAGAGAGTAATTGAGCAATAACTCAGGGCGCGGGCGATCGCGTCAACAATGTGCTGGCAACTATGCGCCGTGTTCCGGGAAAAATTTGTATGCAGATAACCGTCGCCGACATAATTTATGTGAGGCATATTTTCACTTACCACTTTCGCACATTCTTTAAATATTGTATTACATTTAGCTTTTCGAATATACGTAACATTCAAGGGACGCAGGAAAAACAAGTTCTCACGATAAAAAGTGTCGAGAACGTCAGAATGTATTGAAAAGCGGTAAGTTGGTCTGAACTTTCTCCCCCGGGCACCAGAAGTACTGCGGCCACTGCGGGGAGACCATAGGGATACCATAGGCTCATCGGTCCAGTAACGGCAACCACCATCGAGTCAGTAGTCAATATGTAAGCAGCTGGACTGGGTCACCATCAAGTTGTGAGAAGCTGCAATGCAATGGTGTATAGAGGAAGCTCAAGCCGGTTTGTCTGACGCCAAGTTTGCATTTAGCGAGCATCCAGTATCCGTTGGATACTTGGCTAACATCAGGATAGACATTACTCTCGCGGATCATAATTATGGAGATTTTACGACGGTGTTATATCTTTCCTGTAACGTATAGCGTTTAGATATATCTGCGAGTCACGTGGTCTCTGCGCACCATCCGGACAGTGGCTCGCCCATGTGATGTCACTTTCTAACCATACCTAGTTATCTCTCAATCAATCAATCAATTCAATCAATCAATCAATTATCTCGCAACTTTATATCAATTTCCTCTGAATCATACAATGACATGATCATACCTAGTACCTAGCCACTTCCATAATGCTGTTTTAGTACTCTATAAAAATAAATGAATTTATCATAGCCTAAGTATATCCTGGCGTATGGATATTCTTTAAATTAGTATGGGGTGGTAATAGGTGACGTGAGATACATACTTGAGTCTAAAATCATCAGCTACGATGGTTAATAAATAGGAAAGTACACAAAATGAATGAACAGTATTATTATGTGCCAGTGTAAGTCATCGTTTAAATCACATTAGGTGTGCCATATCATATCCCGGCGCTTACTGCGACGGCACGTCTCTCGTTAAAAACTTGCTAACCTAATCTGAAAGCACCCCATTCTGCGTATAAGGGTGGTGTAAGCCTACAGTATTTACACATCACGTCAAAACTTTGTAATGATTTGTGTAAATGGCTGAACTTGTAACGCGGAACAAGATAACGCTATTAGACGCGTGACGTCACGCGTCACGTGGTGTCACTGTCGCGTCGCGACTCGCCTCCGACTCCACCTCCACTTCAACTAATTTACAACGCCGTCAATTCTCAAAATAATCGTTTCGGAATCAAACGAAGTCACTAAAAACTCCTATGCAACCTTTCAACTGAGTTATCAAGACAATTGAATGAAATAACTAACTAACATGAATGTACATAAACACAGTTGGGGCACGCACACGAAATAGAAAATCTAAAATTAAACCAAACTTTACACTAGTAGTTCGCCCGAACTGAGATCTCGTGACAACTTGGGCAAAAATGCTTTGTATGTTTGTTCGTCGAGGTCTTTTGAACCGCTAATCCGATCTTCACAGAATTTGGTAGGTATACGGTTAATACTCTTAAATTTTACTGGTTTGAAAAATAAAGTGAATCGGTCTAGAGGTTGTTAAGATACGAGGATCCAAACGGAGTAAAAGATCGGAGTGGTTTAAAAGATCTCGTCGAAGAAACATACAAAGCATTTTTGTCCATGTTGTCACTAAGATCTCGTTCGCTTCGCTCACTCGATCAACAAAAAGTGTAGCGTAATTGTACTGTAACCGCATCGTCTCGGCAGGTGGCGCTGTCTCGTCTCAGCCGCAGTCAGTTACCTACATTAACTGAGTTTGTCTTTGTATTTGCAGACAATGTCACACTCGCATGTCTCCTTTGAAAGTCATCAAAATAAGGACGATTTCAAATTGTGCGTGAAACAAACGTTTGCTTTACGCACACACACACACCCTGTCTGACAGCGGCCGCGTCGCCAAATCAATAATAATATAACATGGACTTTATACTCGCAGGATAACCTTAACCTACCTATCACTGATGGAACAAGCAAAAGCCCTCCTGATGTGAAGCGGTTACCTTTGCTTACATAGTCTATTACATGGCGTAGCGTTTCGTAGACCCTACTACGCCGTAGCTTCTCGTAGCCCACCCAGTACTTTTAATATAAGAAAACGTAAAATACAATAGTTGTTCGATAGAAAATAAAATAGTATACAACATTTTATTGTAAAAGGCATTGAGAGCGGTCAGTGTTTACTGTCGCTGAAGCTGTTTAGAGAGCGCCTCGAGTCGCGGACCCTCGTTATCTGACCGCTAGACCTCCTCCCCTCCCCTCCCCTCCCCTCCCCCCTTTAGCAACACTCTCCCAAGTCCCCGAGGATTATGGGCATTTTATTTCCGCAGTAATGTTGTTACATATCGAGAAGCGATTTGCATCCATCAATGCAAAGCCGATGCGAAAATTGAAAAGTTTTAACGGAATTGGTTTTGTTCGCGCCTTCGTAAGACTGCTGGAATATCTAGAGACGTAAATAAATAAAAAGTAGTTAAGTACATCAGGTGGGCCATTTACTTTTTCCATAAAATACATCTTTAATATTATCATAAAAAAGTGTGTGAAAGATATAATATCAGTAGTTTTTTTTAAGCTTTCACAGTTAAAAATATCATACTAGGTACTATAGATACGCGGCTTGAAACTCATATAATATATATAGCTGTTACGGTTTTGGAAGATGCTAAAGTTTTTTAACGGTTTTCAACTCGCATTATTGAAATCCTGACAATAATCTATGATATATTATATACTATAATATATAACTAACTACTGTGTCAAATATAGGTATCATCAACAAACACCTCTCGTGACGTCATATTATCCACTTACCTAAGTGAATACCTATAGGATAGCTACCTACCTACCTAACCTATAGGGTACATGTATGCCATGTTGTATGATACAATTCAATTACTATTAGTTCAAGTGAGTAGTGGAGTGAGCTACGAGTATGTGAAGCCTACTCACTCACTTGCTTGTAATTATAGTTTATGTAAACAGCAAATATTTACATTTAATAATGTTAATTACATTTAATATGTTATGAGTATAATGTTGTACATTGTTATAATACAATAATATGAAGAGCATCGGACAAAGCCATAAGTTATTAGGAGACATAGCCGGGGGGGGGGGGGATGATTCATGCACTTTGTGCATTTCATAGTTAAACTAATAAGGTTTGAAACAGACGGACGGATGGACTAGTCGCACCATATAAGACACAGACTTTTGAAAACTTAAAGTCGAGTTTATCCACATTAATAAGCAAAACCACAGATAATATGCAAAACGAAGTGTCTATTTATACTTAAAGTACTTACTATTTGAGCACATTATGAGCAAGACATCACTTTTGCACCATTCCGTGAAGTAGTCAGCGAAACCCATTATATTTTTAAACGGACGATTATTATGTCCATTGTGATGTAAAACAGGGTTGAAGAGACGCAGGCAAAGGGAAAAGGAGGGAGGGGAGGTATAAGATGGAAAACGCGCGGGTAATCAGAGAATTAATTGATGAGCGATGAGCGATACCGCCCGCCGGCCGCAGGTTATTGAAAAATCTGTTAATGAAATCGATTGTTCTGTTTTCGGGGGATTGTTCCTCGCTTTTGTCGGACCAAATATTTTTATCTTTTTTGTAATTTGAAGTTTTTACAGGAAATTAATTCTTAGCCTTTGTTTGAACTTAAGCTTCAGTCATTAATTTTTGTTATAAACTTTTGTTATAATGTATAAAATGTATTATGCATAACTTTTACAGAATCTATTTTTGCATTAGCAGAACTCTAATATTTTAATACAGTAATGAAGACATCTTCAGTAAATAGACAGCTTTAAATCCTTTAGTACGTGAGTAGTCAGGCTTTAAAGCCTTTTGTTAAAGCAGTGAGGAAGCCGCCTCGCAATCACACACTTATTATTATATAGTGCTTCGCAAATAAAACGGTTCCTCACAAATAATTTACTAGAACTAGCAGCTTTTAAGTGCCCTCCAGACGTACATCTAAACTTTATTTTTACATTTTCTTCTCGAATGCCGTTAGTTTTGGAAAAGACACTTTACTACCTTAAAATACAGGTCAGAATACGTTGTTTATGGTAGTCGTTTGCATCGTTTACGAGCGCCTAGGGGTTCCGAATGTCTTGCGCTCGCACTCGGTGTGTAATCCGGCATCGAGGTGCAGCGTCCTTATGCGCAGCCACTCCCGGCGCGGCGTGATGCGCCGTGATACACCGTGATGCGGCGTGATGCGCCGTGATGCGGCGTGATGCAGCGGTGCAGTGGTCGCTTCCTGCCTCTTACATTTTATATTTAGATTTGAAAGTAACTTGTGAAATCACTTGAATTCCAAACATTGATACGTTGGTCTTTCACTTGATTTCAATAACAAGAAAAACCAGTTAGCATCGTATTTACTCTTCAATATAAAACAAAAAAAAGTTGCCGGAACAGGCAGATCCAGGCGCATTATATTACCGCGCCAGTTTGTATGCAGTTCCGTTTATTAACGAACGCACAATTAGAAAAATAAACATTAATTTACGTTTGGTGATTAATTCCGGTTGTAGGAGCGCCGCGACTGAAGCCGCGGGGCGTGATATGATCTCACCTGTGGATAATCAGCCAGAAAATGTACTGATTACTTAGCTACGTTTGCACAGAATGTATTTAATTGCAAGGTAGAGCGGTGCGGGCAGGGCGCAGTGCACTAGCACTCCACTCGTAGCATTGTCTCCGCGAGCTTGCGAGGTAATGGGATTACAAGCGCGCGGCAACTTTCTAAGCAGATTCCGCGATTTGTTTAAGTCAATGCCGCACTCGGATCTTTATTGTGCGGCGCGGAGGGCGCCGGGAGTCAGACACTACATTATAATCTTTGTAAGAAATTGTTTCTTTGGATAGAAATTATTACTCAACAGCTGTGAAAACCGTTTAGGTTTCATTTAAAAGTGTGTAGTGTAGTGTAGTGTAGATGCTAAGCCGTAAGGTTGTTGGCGCACATAAGTACTTTAAGGTAACACAATGCTTCTTGTGCAGATAAAAATATTTTGTCTTTGTCATTTTGTCTTTGTGTTGTACGTAGTGTAATAACGACTTGCAGTTCACGTTTAAAGCAATAGTTTACCATGTTCTCTAATATAACCTTACATCTCTATATACAGATACATTTGATCATCATCATCATCTTGTAGCCACTGCTATTTTATTTTTGAACGTAGAAAATACTCGCAACTTTTCCCGTTCCTGGCGGTGCGCATCTAATCTTAGTGAAGTAAAAAAGTCCCGTTGGCTTCTGCCCCAGGCCGGCGCGCGGCGTGGTGCTGGCTGGGGGCTGGGGGCTGGGGGCTGGGGGCTCGAGGCTGGAGCCAGAATAATTGTGTTCGGGAAAGTGGTAACTGAACTTCAGCAAATTTTTGAAAGGGTTTGCAATCTTATACGCGTTAACCGGATCTAATACGAGTAAAACATTTTGAACACTTCCTATTTCATGGTTTACACGGATTTAAATTTCCAGCGTTTTTTAAATATTTTATAAACACTAAAACCAATCAACTCGATCCATTTCACTCAAAGCTTTTGAAACGAAACTACTTATTCATCCATTCATAGTATTAACCCATAAGTACCATACTGATCTCTTCTGTGCCCAAACCCACGGCCTGCGAGTTATAGGTACCTACTTTGTATATAACAAGCTATATATACCTAATGGTCGGATAGCTGCCTCATAAGGCCTCCTTCATGTTTGCAACGCTCCAATAAAGTCAATAGATAAAAATACTTAGCAATAATGTAAATAAATATTAATATCTGCCTGCCTCATAATTAGCATGTCTGAAAACTACATTGGTAAGTTTATGTTTTAGTACGCGGTAACAAAGGCGAGTGTGCACCGAGCCTTATGATCCGACCTGTAATGGAAGGCAAACAAATCGTTATCGGAGGCTGTTCCTTTATTACGAGCTGAAGGGCGGCCGCGATCACACACGGACATGATAATGAACACTCACTACCAGCACTCAAATTATTAATTACTATTTGTGTGTGGTGTAAAATAATTATTTTGTATTAAAGTTTCAGACCTTAAGTAGCAATTATGAACAAATCAGAAAATGCGCTACCCTAGTTACCAGCACGTCGACACCGATCGTTCATTCCCGTTCGTCCCACTGAACATGTTGGTGGGACGACGCGTGGTGGACATTACGGATACTAATTACGACTAATTACTTTTTGCATTATTTATATGCCTACATCCATAGTGGAAGCGAACTGGTGGAGATTATGAAACACACTTAGCCACCGCAGGTCAAACAATAAAATTATTTATTTATCTTTCAAGTAAGTACATGAATCATCATCAACATTAACCTAGACAATGCTGGACGTAGGTTTCTCTAAAGTAACACAAAAGAGTTAGTTTTTCTCTTGTCATCCAATGTTTGATCACATCGCAGATCACGGGCCCTCCTAGACTGCAATTAAGTACGTCTAAACGCGGTCTCCACTCAAGTATTAGTTCGCTCCAGTGAATGACATTTACCTCAGCTAGTTAAATTACGTGCCCTAGCTAATTAGTCAAAGGATCTTAAGCAGGTACTACGAGCTGATGAGTACCAAGAGAAGAGATCTTAAAGGGATCACTAACATGGCTGATAACTATCAGTCCGTACTAGTCTTAAACCTATATTTTATTTATGTTTTGTAGTACAAGTAGTTTTGTAGTTTCGGCGTCTGTGTTCCCGAATGACTATAATTTGGAAGTTTTCAAGAGTAGAGTGAATAGGTATCTTTTAGGAAACCGTGCTACATCGAGAGAGATTGAGGTGAGATTGTGGTCAAACGGCTGCCTATATTGTATAAAAAATAAAAAATAAACTTAGGTCAAGACCACCTTAATATTTAGTTGAGTATGTCGTTTGCATCTTTATTAAAGTGGGTATATTTCGTTTTCTATAATAAAAAAAATAACCAATACAGATTTTTGAATAAGCTAAATAAACGGAACTTTGACAGTGTATGAAACGAGGTGGTATAGCACAGCACAGCACAGCACAGCACAGCACAGCAATAGCTCGGCTCTATCCATCCCGTGTGAACGATACGCTAACTTGTAAATTGGTTGTTTTGTAACGTGCAACACCTCCACAGTGGCAAAGATACAGCTGGCTCATTTATTACAATATTTTTTAGTACGTACGGGTTATTATTATTTTCCAGTGTCGTTTATCTAAACTGTGTGTCTGAGATGTCGAGCTGTCCTGATTTAGCTGCGAGATCGTAACCCACTCGACCGATGTTGTTTGAATATGGTAATGCCGAAATTGCCGGTTTAATGTGAATTATGCTTTATGGTGAACACACCCTTCAGATTAGTGGTGCATTTTTATCGCTGAGTTTCATTTCTATACCATAATTTTGTAGGTTATCACAAGTGGCTAATAAGAGGTAAGTTAGTCACTTAGAATAGAGTGCAAGTCAATTTATAAAATGTAAATTAAGTACTTATAACATTTAAACTTGGAGTTACAAAAACTTGAATTATCAACAAATAACAAACTGCAAAGTCTTGCTCTTCACGCTACATGACTCCAAACTTGAAGAGAAAACTATTCAAATATTTTGAGAGGTCATTTATTCGGGGTTCAAAGTTGAAAGAATAATAGTGTTGTCGGGACAGTTCAAAGACAGCCCACTTAACCCCCTTTCACCCCCACCTCCCTCCAGCCCCTTTGGGCTGGTGTCTCGTAGCCATTAATTAAATGCAGCTCGCTTTGTCCAGCTATTGAATTGTATTTAACGTGGTTAAGATGCGGACACAGTGCAGGCCATTATGAAGTAGGTCAATAACATTTTCAGTCGCAAATAAAAGTAAAAAAATGATTTCCACTTACTTTAAGTTCATGCTAAAATTATCAGTGCAGAATGTTAAGAGATTAAAAGAGACTACTGCACGATATTATCAGTATGTAGTACCTTGCTTCAAAGGCATCGTTGTACAAAGATAGTGGCTTCGTTAAGGCTCCAGCATCCCAAAGTTTGAATTTAATAAAAGCTTTTGCAATCGCTTCTGTTAACACAATTTAGAGCTTCGATAGTGCAAACTTCCTCATTGAATAACCAACTTTGTATCGCGCTAATTTACGCCCGCGATCCGTTTTCAGCGCCCTGAAGTATGGAAGCACCGAGCAACGTGTGGTCTACAGGAACCTCACTATATCATCGATGGAGCCTTATTCCGAACCGAGCTTATAAGCAAAGCGCAAGCTTCCGCGAGTGCTTTGCACAGAGTACAATTAATTTGTAGCAGTATGAGGGTAAGCTTCCAATTAAGTGTGCACGTGTTGATGCATGGAGTTGCTCCGTTCGAGAAGTAGCATTACATAAATGCTTCGACCATGCACTAGGTAAGGTAATGTTCATCTAATAACGATTTCTTGTACGTTCGCAAGCTGTCTGGCGTAAACCGATTCGCCAACTCAACGCTTAACAGTTATATGCCTTGATATAATGTCAAGGCATTTAACTGTTTTCCTGCTTTTTTAAAGAGCTCATTATTAAAGTCAGAGTGATGGAAGCAGTGCATTGCTTCCCAGAGCACGCCCTCTATGAGGTGACCTAGTTCCACTACTTTTTCTCATAAAAAACCCCCATCTTGTGATGAGAGGATTATTTTCTTTGAGTCTGTTGGTAACTAGACTAGACATGCTAAAACTAACTCGATAAAAGTACAAAGCAGTAAAATCGTGAGTAATGTTGCGAGGAAACATAAATCCGGAACGATACAAGTTCAGCTTATTCCGGCTGAAGAGCGGAGACCATTGTCCTGACCTCTCGTTGTTTCAGGCTAACCGACTGTGAAATTAAACTTATAATTTTTTAGGCTAAAATGTTTGTAAGTGGCTAAAAATAAAATGAATGAATTTGTTAGAAAATTAGATGTAGGTATTTTCTAAAAACCTGCTTAGTGTAAGAAACAAAGATTTTCTCCCGTCACAAGCGTTAGTAATACTCATGTTTGAACTATGTAAATGGCGACTTTGGCAAAATGTATGTAAGCCAAAACAAAATTGTTATTTCTATATCCCCATTTACAAGATCACCAACTTAAACATTAAGCTACTGTACAACTGAGGCACGTGCCAACTCAAAAGCGAATTGCGGCCTCGGAACCTGAAGAAATGATAATGGCTGTTGAAATAAAAGTAGATCGTCACTGACGAATAACAATAATTCAAGGGCCGTGACGAGAATTGGTAAAAACTCGCGAGCGATAATGACATAACTTTTGCTTCGGGAATTCAGGGCATCGAGCCCGCCCTGAGCCATCGCACAGAAACAATGCTCCATAAACACAACTCTCATACTTTCGGATATCCTGGAGGTAGGTACAGCTGACGGATAGTAGCTGCCTCACTACAGGTAATGATATCACGGAGCAGACGCTCTTAATGCTTCTGGATTTATCATTAAAACTCAAAGTCAAAATTATTTTATTTGATAAAACCTCACTTATTACTTTGAATTATTTAAAGGTTTGATATGATTGATATATAATTATTATTAATTCTATTTTAGGAGTGATCTAGCTGTACCCTGCGTCGGTTGTACCGAAGGCTTTCAATATAAAAGATAAGGAAAATGCGCAAAAATCTGAGCTCACGCGAGCTTCGAATTAGCGCATCTATCTGCGTACTGGCTCTACCCATGCTATTGTTCGCTATTGTGCGTACTGAGTGCTTTGTTCAATGCTTCTGAAGAGGTCAAACTGTTGTAATAATACTGTTAGCTATCTGTGTGTGGTCTGTTGGTATGTTAGGATTTCTTATGAGGTGGCGATACATCGGCATACCATCCGATGCGAGGCTTAAAACGGTGCAAATGAACATTTTGACCGAAGCAAAATTAAATTGTGCAGATTCCTAACTCTCTCGTAACATTGAAAGGCACATTTCAATCGGCCGGCATGTGAGTTAAGGCTCGTTTCAACGTTAAGTACCGGAGCTCCCGTTCACTTACGTCGTTTGTAATGAAGCGGTACACGACACGGCACAAGTGCGCAGTGCACCGATCTCATTAACCTAAGTGCCGCTTCGCTGGTACAATGTCTTGGCCACACGCTGCACTCTAAATTAGATTTTGTCGGGTGTTGTGAAGGTATAGCTTCCACTGATAACGATTTCGCGTAAATCTTTATTGCACGATAGACGGTCAACCAAAATAGAACCTTAAAACTTATACAAACAAAGGTGGTTTTAGAATATGTGCTTATTTACTGTAAATAATTATAAATAATAACCACGTAATTGCTTAAAGGCGATGTAATTTATGTATGTTGATGCTTGTCCTTGATTAAGCTTTTAATAATGAGCTGGAAAATTAATTTGTATGAAATATGTTGAACGGCAATTAACGACGTGAGTGGAGGATGTGCATTCATTAAAGTTCTACCTATCTAGTATTATATTGTATACCACTACCATGGCACAATCATATTTGTATAACATATTTTCTAAAAAGCTGTGATTTTAGCAAAAAAAACACTGCACATGCCGCTCACTAAAGTGTCATACAAATATTAAAAAAGCTTTGCACACGCACCTCACTCCATTGACAAGTATGTACCGGGCGGGTGGTTCCTGCAAACGGTTACAAGCTACAAAGGCTAACAAGGGCCGCGGCACGGAGCCGCAGCTCAAATTCTAATTTGAAATGTTACCTGAAACTACCACACGACAGCAGGAGCCTTTGGACACGGTTACTGACGAACACATTTGGCATAGTGCTAGCATATCTTATATCCAATGTAAAGGTCGCGTTGGAGAAGACTCTGCAGTGTACGAGTATATTTTTTCAACCTTCAGTTCCAATCGAAATCTTGTAAAACCCTTCGCGCTATATTAATCACTATTGGCAGCTTAACCCTACGAAAGGTTCAGTAGGACAAAGTTCTCGACAAGTACATAGTTCGTAAGTCCCACTAGTGTAGGCCGCACCGCACCGCACCGCACCGCGCCGGAGCCGGACAAAGGCGCAGTTGTCCAAACAAAGCTAAGCACTCGCCAACTCACGCGGCACTCCGCTAAACACTCGGAGTAAGGTGCGGGTTTGATATCAGCGACCAAGATAAACGAACCAAAAATCGAAGGTATGCTTTTACGAAATTTAGCAACAGGTGCGGGTTCGGTACTTACAACCGACAGTTTGAAAAACCATAGTTTCTTGTCATATAAAAATTAGATAGTGCTCTCAGTTAACCTGTTAGTAAGTATCTTGGATTGCAAATTCTCTTAAAATGGAATCAAATGTAACAAGAGTCTAAATATGTATCGCTACAGCATGCGACCGCTCCTTAACCGCTTCGCACGACCGCATACAAATACTCCAGGGATTTATGGCTAATATTTCCTCTTTTGTTTCGTCGCCAGAGGAACTTACTTCTAGTCAGAACTTAGTGCAGTTTGTGGCCACGCCCCTTTCGGACACGCCTCTTTCGGATATCCGGAGAGTGCCTGCAGTGTAATGGTCGCTTGCAGCACGCATACTATGTTGTAATAAATTGTTTGAGCTTACGCTGGTGTTTGGATCCACAACCAAACCGATAGAGATTGGCTCCCACTCTTTATTAAAATAATGTAATTCAACAAAATTTACTTACATGTTTTAAAAATTAATAAAGTTGCTATTACCATCTATTTACTAACAAAGCGATTTCCTCGAAGAAGCCTCTAACTAACATCATGATGTCTGCGAGTGGAGAGCTTCACAAACAACAATAGCTCGCCTCGAGTTTGTTGTCGCAACAAGCCCGGCCGGCGGCGGCGAGCGGAGCCGCGGACAACCACTACTCTACTTTAATGCACCTTATTTCACATGATCCAGCTAGAACTACGTCACAAGTTTTCATTCACTATTCTCAAGAAAAAATTATTCGGTCAACACCACATTAGCTCCAAGCACGGTAGACATTCTCTCAAACCCCTTAGTACCTAGTAAGTAGCTAATCAAGATTCCAAAAGCACAATGACCGTTTCAATTACAACCTTAAATAGCAAATAACACCACTTCAAATTCCACTACCTAAAATTAAAATTATTTACGAGGTATTCCGACTTCCTACCTTGGAATAAGGTTGAAATTCGTCTGTATGGAAGAGTTTAGTGGTGAATTCGCCATGTCATTGACGACTAGCCGAAAGGGATAAGCAAAATAAGTTCGGCGGCGGTAACCTAGTGCACTGATATCACAACTCTGTGCATTCAAAACTGATATTTTGTAACAAAAAGTGATAGAAATAGTATTAGAAAACCTGTTTTGTGATAATTAATGAGAAAAGAATAACAGAGCAATGTCCTCTAGTCCATTGATAACTGTACTCGTGCAGTAACATGATTGGCTCCGAGGGTGCGTCTTATAATAAATACAATTAGGATTACTCTTAATTAACAAAGGAGTACTGTTTGGTTATGTAAGTATGTAATGTACGCACGCATATGTATTGTATATATGTATGTATGTGCTTCACATCGTTCATTAAACCAAAACAACGAACCATTTCACTATTTAATTACATTTTTTGTTACGCATTTTCCGTTGAAAGCAAGTTAATATCCGATTCCGCGAACCCTTTGTAGTCGAGTTTTTTCAAACAAATCGTTTAAGTATCTACTGTGAAAAACAATAGACGATAGGCTTCATTAGGACTTAACTTTGAGTTACACGACGCGGCCTTTATGCTCGGTCTTTGACGGGATGCCGCACCACCGCGCAGTGTAACTCGAAACAACAAAATGAACCTTCTTTTACAATTTAACGTAGTACACACTTAAAAGCCTTTTCAATAAATTCTTGTGACGTAAAAAGGTGATCAACTAATGGACTTTTACAGAAAATATATTAATTTGTTTGTAAATAAGCTTCAAAATAGAACGCCTTTCAAAACAGCCTCTGAAACCATTCAACGCGCTGGTTTATCGTGACTTATAGGTACGTGCTACTGGCTGTAGTTTTATCTATCAACGTAATGTAATAACAATCACAAATCGTCGTGTGAACCGTCAAACGGTCTGTCGATTCAATTGTTAATGTAATGTATGAACACGTGCGTACATTATGAGTTGGACTCGTGAATTCGTGATCAATCTGTTATCGGCTGTCCTCGCTCATCCCGAACATAAACACTCGCTTAATAAATTCCCATCATATTGCCTCAATAAACAACCCCTACAATACAACCCTTATTGCCAGCGTAATACGGTTCATTTGAATACCTCTCTCAAGTTAAAGGCTGTGCAAAGAGTGTGTTTGATTTGAATTAGCGCGGAGAGGAATTATTTTGACGGAGAAGCGGGAAAATATCGAAATATCGCTGAGTGAAGAGTTGCCGCGAGATAAGCCGATGGAGGCTTGAAGGGAGGGGGAGGGATAACGGTTATTCATCACACACTGACTTATTGAACTTTACGCGAATCGCGAAAATTTATTCAGTACATGAAAATTATTCAGTACTTCTGACGGTGTGTGGCTTTCATATTCTAAGGAGGGGGTTATCCTCAATAAATACCGCATCATATATAATTTTTACAGTAGTGTTGTAGGAGTAAATTAATTACAAACCAGATGCACTAATTGTGGTCTAAACAAATTCTTTTTAATTTATTTCAAAAAAGAAAACACAAAAATATTAGATAGGTACGTGCGTTACTTCAAGTGGCATGTGCTACAAATGATTTCAAAATACATAAATATAATAGTAATCAAAATCAAATCGGTTCTACTCGTACTTGTGTTTCTATCACGAGTGCTACGCTGCTACGACGAGAGCTACCTACGGGCCGAGTCCGGTACAGTGCTACAAAGTGCTACGCAGCTACGACGTAGGCGTATTAATCTAGCGTGCGCCAAAAGTCAAAACGAAATCCTTGACAAAAGAGATTAAAGTGTAAGTAAATTTCCAAAAAAAAAAAAACATTGTAAATTAAGATCCTATTTGTGGTATTTTCTAATGAAAAACAAACGTAAAGCGTCATATCAACGAGCTCCAATTCACTCTATAATGGTTGCATTAAAATGCATTTCCACGAAAATGCGCATTGTTTGAGCTTGTGACGTCATCACGACGTTGACTGACATGTAGGTATGTATACTTCTTGTACTGGCAAAACGGCTATTTATCAACAAATCTTATACAAAGAATAACATTGTAGCTTTGCGATGCGAGACTGTTTCAGAAATGTTGCATTTATAACTGTCTCATGTATGGGGTTCTATTTATTATTTGCTATAGTAAAATGCTATATTTGTTGGCAAGTAGGTACCTAAGGAAAACAATGGGATCGATTCGCTTGTTGCATTAAAGCTGTAAAATTTGTCATTTTAGTTTATTAGAAAGGGACGGCAACATTTTTAGTGCTGTCAAATTAGATTAGTTTATAAAAATGCAACAAGCGAATTAATACCATTATCTACGTATGCTATGCTTCGGAGATGAACGCATTCGTACATAGAGTACTACGTGGTGCACGTGCTCAGTGAGATAACGCAATATTTAATTGGCCCTCAGAAGACGGACATTATTAACCCGTTTGATTGAGTGAAATATTTTAATTAGTCATCATTGCGTAACAAAAAATACCACAAAAATTCATTCGCAATCACGAAACAAAACCAAACCTCCTTAATTACATTACATCCAACCAAAAGGTACATTTGTATCAGCATAATAAGGGCACGCTTCACACATGATGCCCCGATGCCCCCGGGGGGTACCGGACCCCTCCTTGCGGGGGGTCACGGATCGGAACACGCCGTAATTATTGTGACAGCGCCGCGGTCGCGGTACTTCCGGCGTGGTATCCGTTACGTGTTAAGATATATCTGGGGAAATTATCTTGTGGATATTGTGTGACATGCGATATTGTTATATATTTTTTTATATTAACGCACTGAGTAGCTATATTTTTAAAGAAAAGAGATACTTACTACTAGCAATTGTATGGTGATGGCCCAATAATAATGTAA
Organism: Eulithis prunata; assembly: GCA_918843925.1. Taxonomy (NCBI): domain Eukaryota; kingdom Metazoa; phylum Arthropoda; class Insecta; order Lepidoptera; family Geometridae; genus Eulithis; species Eulithis prunata. Next base: position 69,658 of record OU974007.1, read on the forward strand.
TTCTTTTCTCGCTTATGAAAACACTACACACTTGGGACTTGTAACCGACTGCTCAGAATAGTAATTATTTGCTCACAAAACCAATTACTTCCAAAAGCATACAAGTTTTAACAACTCTCCAATTTTGTCAAAATAGTTTGCGAAAAAAAAAACTTGATTGAAGGTAAATGTTATTACATGGCTTTGTCTATCTAAAATAATGCTAAAAAGGAAAAAAATATGTACCTGCAAAGAATTTAAATATTTACACCAGCACCATAAAATATTTTGGCTCGCTATATGGATGCAACAAATAGTCAGCATTCCTCACTTGTTTTCTCGTATCGACAGTTCTTTATGTACCAGAGGCCTCAGCACGAATAAATTAGACAATCTTAAGCGTATTGAATCGGTAACATAGGTATATGAGATACACTGCGCGGTGACGCTACAACGTTCGAAAGGCGAGCTTGCGTTGACGCGCAATGTAACTCTGACACAAATGGGTTTACGTAACGTGGTGACTGTCAGATTAGTTCGTGTTCACGCCCCAAGTCCAGCAGTGTACAGTATCACTCCACTCCACACCGCAAGCTGTTGATTTAGGCCTGTTTATTTAGACAGGTACACTGCAGGTGCAAATAAAGTATCAACTGATTCAACAAATTTTTGGGTTCAGCCGAGCAAAGTAGTTATATTCAGATAACGACAAATTCCAAACAGACGCGACAGACGCCAGTCTTATTGCAACAAAAAATACAGATTACTGGTCTTATACTACAGTTGGGATAAGGGCAGGAAGAAGAAGAAGAGTTAACCAGAGAAACGAAGTACTTACTACTTACTAGTCGCGGTGCTGCTTGGAGTGCGACTAGTGATGTGCAGTACAGTCGCGGTGCTGCTTGGAGTGCGACTAGTGATGTGCAGTACAGTCGCGGTGCTGCTTGGAGTGCGACTCATAATATCATTCAGGTAAGTTACTTTCTCTTGCCATTCGATGGCAGTTAGCGCGTCTATTAGACAGATGATTTTTAGGTCAGAATAAGAATTGTATAAAAATGACATGCCAATGTTATGTATATTATAACGAAATGGTTAAATAAATATAAAAATATTACTAAAAGAATATCAGCTTATGTTTTTGCATACAAGTCTCGTTTTCATAATAATAATCGAGCAGGGTTGTGCGTACAGTCAAAGTTGTTTCAAACGAACTGTTTGACTTGTCTAAGATTGTGTTTACTCGCAGAGTTTTTCCAGGCCGTGGCTGAGTTTCAATAAAACTTTGAATGAAGTGTATCTTGGGAATATTAAAGTTCCTAAGTGGATTTAACGATCTTAAGTCGAAGTACACCAACACTTTAATGTACGATTAGATTAAACAACTATTGTGAACCACGGTTCAAATTAAATTATACTGTTGTAGAAAAGGCATTAGGCTCTCGTTACCATACACACTACGGGTACGTGTGTAGGCATTAGGCTCTCGTTACCATACACACTACGGGTACGTGTGTAGGCATTAGGCTCTCGTTACCATACACACTACGGGTACGTGTGTAGGCATTAGGCTCTCGTTACCATACACACTACGGGTACGTGTGTAGGCATTAGGCTCTCGTTACCATACACACTACGGGTACGTGTGTAGGCATTAGGCTCTCGTTACCATACACACTACGGGTACGTGTGTAGGCATTAGGCTCTCGTTACCATACACACTACGGGTACGTGTGTAGGCATTAGGCTCTCGTTACCATACACACTACGGGTACGTGTGTAGGCATTAGGCTCTCGTTACCATACACACTACGGGTACGTGTGTAGGCATTAGGCTCTCGTTACCATACACACTAAGGGTACGTGTGTAGGCATTAGGCTCTCGTTACCATACACACTACGGGTACGTGAGTAGGTATTAGGCTCTCGTTACCATACACACTACGGGTACGTGTGTAGGCATTAGGCTCTCGTTACCATACACACTACGGGTACGTGTGTAGGCATTAGGCTCTCGTTACCATACACACTAAGGGTACGTGTGTAGGCATTAGGCTCTCGTTACCATACACACTACGGGTACGTGAGTAGGTATTAGGCTCTCGTTACCATACACACTACGGGTACGTGAGTAGGTATTTCATAATTATAAAAAAATATATCAAACTGTTCACCATCCTAAAATCTCCTTTTAGAAGATTATGTAATCAACTTATTAAAATTATTTTCGCGGTATTCATGAAAGTATATTATTAGGTTCATGCATCTCAACAGTAACACAAGCCTTAAAACATCCTTTTAAAAACCAAACCACACGGATGTAACTAGAAGCAATTAGCACCAGCAACGTGTGCCGTAAAATAAGCCCATAACAAAACCAATTTAGCGAGCGCAAGCCGCAGGCGCGCGCTAGTCGGAACCCCGGACATAATTAGGGCTGCACCAACTTGTTTCATAACAATTTAGTACCGTATTAGGTGCAAGTTGCAACCCTACCCGCGATAGGAAAACCTCTTTGTGGAACCGGAACATTTGCATAACCGCTGCTCCCTGGAATAAGAAACCGTGCGCTTTGATCTCGGACGCCGCCGCCGCCGCCGGTCACACGAGATCCAACGAGACTTATCTTACAATCCTTCAGCGACTTGCTAAATAAGACATTTGAAAGTACAGAATAACGATACTAGAGCAAGTTAGCAAAGATATTCAAAGTCACAAAAATGTTAAAAGAAAAACATCTTTTCATTGATGAAATAAAAGAAGACCGAGATGGTTAGGCAGGAGACAGAAAGTTCGTGTTCACATACTCGTATACGACATCTACGTCACTGGTAGGGATTTCTGGAATATATCGTTTGTAAGAGATTCGCTCTACTTAGAGAGCACACGGTGTGACCCACCGCTGACACCACCCACACCGGTAGCTACACTTCTGTGGGTCCCTGCAACAAAATTATCTATTTATGACGTTATTTACTAGGTACGTGTACCTAGGTATATAATATAATGTTATTCAACTGCGCATGCAAAGGTTATGACATTTGCGATAATTTATTTGCGAATAATATGAATTTCATGTTTATTAAGCGATCTTTATGTTTGTCGGAAGCTCTGCACAAATAATAATAATTGGTGCATCATTAATGGTGCGCCCTGGCCTCGGCCCACCACCGTGATCAAACAATTTATCAAAACTGAACAAGTATTTTTACTAAAAATTTATACTATACAATTGACTGGTCTTACTGAGAAGCAGCTAAAGTACAATAAAAAAGACATGCAATGTTAATATCCAAGGATTAAATGCGAATCAAACAAAATACAAGAAAAACATTGACGACTTTGTGACGAGTTCTAGCGTTACAAAAATAAAAACATTAGGTAGACTGTTATAAATCCACTCAATTGAGATGAAATTCATATTCAAATTTCTTTTGAGGCCTTTGAAAAATGCAATCCAAAGTGTATGTAAAGTTGAAGCGGCGCGGGCGAGCGGCGAGCGACGGGCGCTCCAGTCGCGCGGCGCCCGTCGCCCCGAACGATCGCGTCCTCGCGCGCCTGCAGCCCTGGCTCGCGCCCGCGCCTGCTCTCGGAACATCTCCGCTCGCACGCACCGAGTACCCGCCTTTCCCTTGCGATCCGACCCAATCTGTTCGAACGGTTCGCGGTATTCGAGACAGGTGTGACGTGAAGTGCTCTCGTGTTATGGTGAATTTGGGAATGCTAGTGACGAGTGAATAATAGATCGGGGCTACCTCGGGAGCCGGCACCGCTAGAGGTAGGTCGCATGTATTATTTAGAGGCCCTTGTGCTAACGCTAACGAGGCGCGCTGTCGTCGCGCGCGATGAGCCGCGACTTTACAGGATGAATGTTTAATGCGATAACTTGATAACTCCACCCGTTCTTGATGCGTGAGTTCTGAGCCGACCTCCCGGGATTAGCGGTGCGTGGCGCGTGTGCCGGATTACTGCGTGACAACACCGCGCCGAGGACGTGAGTTCGACTTACCCCAGATAAGCGCTAAATTACGCATTCTCAACTACCCACATTTCAAATTAAAAGTTAACGCACGTTGTTTTATAAAATTTTCCAAGTTCATCGCTATGTTTCTTTATTTATGATAATATAAAGCAAACCGTTACAGAGCGTGATGCAAACATTATTATAATTTTAATTTCCTTTGAAGCCTCCGTCCGTGACACTGTAAACATCGAGCAAATTGTGATGTCTTTAGCGGAGTCAGTTCGTTAGCTTCCTAATTTTGTTTCATGACTGTTAAATTGTTAATATTATTTTTTCATGAAAAATTTCAAAGGCGTCATCATTTTAAGAGGTTTTTCTAAGAATATTTATTATTGATATAAATTGTTAAATTTCATCGCTGAAAACAAAGATCATGGGCCATGACGTGGGTGCTTAATAGGGTTTTGTTCGTCCTCTTGGTTTCGAATTACAAAAATAAGCAACCTTTTCTTGAAGAGCTTTACGTGAAGAGGGGTCACCAGTTGGTGTTATTAGAGCGTTATGTAAAGTAGCAGGACCGCTTGTAATCCGAGTCGGGCTCAAACCGGCTATCACTCAAATGGATACCTCCTCATCTCCTCGAGAGCCTTATCGTCGTCGTTATAGGTACCTACCTACTTGGGAGCCGCCCGTTTTATCGTCGTCCGTGAAGGGATTTGGGCTTTTATTGTTGAACTTTTTTTATAAAATTTGCAATTACATTCCAGATACAGGATGATATTAATTAGTTTTGAAGATATTATTAAACTTTAACATACACTGACTGGGCGGCCACTGTTGCAGCAACCATCTTAAAGAGCTTACCTACTTTGATTTCGGTAGTAGTTCGTCGTAGTCAACATTGTTTAGCTGTAATCCTATCATACATCAAGTAATAGCCCAGTTGAAAATAATTAACTTTAACTGAAAACGGTATCACTGGTGACTTTAAATAACTCAAAACTCAATACTTATACAATTAGCATACAATCCAAAGCCCGGCAACAGTCGTCGGCCGCGGGTTAGATCTATCTCATGCTGTGATTGTCAGATCCACTTGAACATCAATCAGATGGTACCTACGATAGATTATTAATACTTGTGATGTTTGCTTACTCAGATCAGTTTTCGACAGCTATTACATAAACCTAATAAATATGGACTGATCGTGATCACGTAGCATTATATCTAAGTAGCGAAGGCCTCGACGTCACTAGAAATGATTTATAGCCCAGGGTAAGGCTGCCATTTTGGAATTCCAAAAAGCTTCACAAAAAGCTGGACTTGTAAAATGAACGTTCAATTTAATATTAAACGAAATCGAATTATGTAATGTTTGCAAGTTTTGCTTATGTCTACGTAATGGAGTTACAAACGCGATATTTTCTCACTGGTACAATGAGAATAAGGATTGTCAGTCCGATAACGTCTCACAAAATTAAAACTTTAGGTAAATTCCAGTTTTTCGTGTGCAGTCTCCCGCACATGAAAAACCGGACTTGTTCGGACGCATGGTAACCCTTACTCAAGAAGAAATGACGCGCAAGAACGTGCGTGAACACAGCGCGGGCTCGTGGGCGCGGGCTCGCGCCGGCCGCGCTCCTCTCCAATTAGTTGTTTACTCTCTGAATAATGGTTTCTCAGAATCTAACAATAGTAATACTCAGACTTGGATTAGTACATTAGTGCGAACAATCATTTTACTAGAGTCGTTGACTGTGAATATAAATAATTGGCAGTCGTCTGGAACGTTTTGGATGGAACATACACATTTTAGAATTAATTAACATTTGTGTGTTTGCTATGTAATTTATTATTTTCATAGAATTTTTGACAAGATTAAAGCGCATTTTTGAATGCTCCACCTAAATTATTGAAAAGGTATTGCATTTTCATGCCAAATACTCGTACCTACATACTGCTATAATACGCGGTTTGATTTTATGTCATTGGCGCTAGTACATACCTACTCATACCTGAAAAAGCCTCCATTGTGAGCAAACACAAACTTACGTGTGAACGGAACATAGTTATAAAAGTAGCACAGACGTAAAACAAATATTTTATTCTGAAAATATCTTTTTTAAATTCATAATCGAGTGAGAGTTACGACCGTCGAGAGGTGAGAAGCGGACACAAGAACCGAGTGAGACAATAAAACTGACACCTTTTTACGACGCCGGAGCTCCAATAAACCAGATTTATAGTGACCATGACTATTACTCGTACAACTCATTCCAGATGTCAGCTAAATAAACACGAGCGGGTTGGAAGGCGGACATTTGTCACCATTCCGAATATTGCTGTACAACCTTACTTTATACTCAAACAACGGTAGGTATGGGTATGGTATGGTATGGGGTGGATGGTTGAATAATATTTAATTATCCAGAATTCGATGTTTTGGAACTTTATACTTGTAGTTGGGCAAAATAATGTTCCCGCTTGCAAAAAGCTATTCATGTTTTTCTTTTTATGGCACAAAATAAACAGTTTCTATTCCTTAAGCTCCTGGTATAACCATTAGAGAGATGAATGAAGTGTATTGTAAATGTAGCGTATCCATTGTGTCGCTTAATCTCCGCCTAATGATATCGTCTTCCACTAGAGTTAGGGACAATAGCCTAAAATAATTAATACCGGGGACAGTAATTAATTTATTGATTATCTTAATTATTTGGATTAGTGACATTAGTTACCGATGTCACAGTAGGTAGTTGTTTGAAAACTACATACTATAGTGTTATAATAATATTATGATCTGTGCTGTAAGTAGGTATGGTTTGCTTTCAACGACATTTTTAGTTCCTATTTTATAATACCTATTCCCATACGACCCTCATCATCATCATGTCCCTGTCCTACGAACTTATGAATTCAATATTTTAAAACAAATGAACTAGTTCTGGTACATGTAAATGGATCAACAAAATCAGGAACAGCTCAAACTCACATACCACTTAGACTAGTCAAATAAAATTTTAGTTATTAGCAAGCAAGCTCGTATTAGTTAGTTAAGGCCTCCGTCATGGCTTAACGGTTATTGGAATAACCAATAACCAAAATAAGACGTCTACTTTCAGATGTAACAAGGCTCTATATATATAACTGTAAAGTTATGTTAAACCAAGGAAAACCTTTGTATCCTGAACTCTTGTCGTACAAACGTGAATATTTTATTTATACAAAGCCACCGCCGTCGTCGTCGAGCCGGTGTCACATCGCGCTTTGTCCATCGGCCGATTTTCCTAAACAGTCGTGATACTACCCGTTTAGTGTTCCGTGTATTCACGCATAGTAAGTCTAATGGCGAAAACGATATTCATGATACAGGACTTCCATACGCTTCATAGACAAAGTATATATCTAGGACCCCGTGGAACACACACACACACCCTTCACCTTGGGAGTAGGAGTAAGTCCCGCTGACAAGCATCTGATAACTGGCACTAAACTTACTTCACGTGCCATAAAGCCTAGAACACGACCCCCGGCGGCGGCGGCGCTGGTCGCCTGCAGATTTGTATTTTATTGCTACATTGCTACCTACCTACCAGATATTACATACGGTTATCTTATTACGCGAGGATTTTTTTATTGCTTGGACAATTTATTTTACGAACAATACAGATTTTGATAGTATTTCTGTCGTGGAAGGTTTTATGAGACTTTGAGAAAAGGATTGTAATTTTGAATATTTTTAGCAATGTATACTGGCCGATATATACAATACCACCGTATCTGTGATCAAACAAAATATCAGTGTCGATGTGGGCACGGTGTTAAAGCATTCAAGCGGTCACTAGCTTACCGACAATATCGTGCAGGTGTCGTGTCGGTGGCAGAGTGAAAACACCCAATCGGTTAGGAGTCGGCAGACGGTTAATTAATCTCGACAACTGAAAAAACTTAGTAACTAAAGTTGTGCGTGCTATTCAGGCATTAACTAAACCAACTGAGCGAGCATGTTCACCGAGTAGAACTCATTTACAATAAGCATTGCAATCATTCAAACCGAATCCAAAGCATTTTACGCTAATTACACGTCAAAACTTCTAAATAGGGTGAATACTTGACGTAACTTCAAGTAATTCGGCCGAATAACTCTCGAAGCCGACCTTTAGGTGACATTCAGTTATTATTCCGAAGGCCTGTGGAATAGAAAGTACTTGGCATTAAAAGTGAAGCCAAAGCCATTCATTGGAGGTAGACATTTAAAACTTCCATCATCATCATCATTTAACTTTAAACGATTTTGTTCTTGTTATTGAATACACACCACAGATAATATATCATTATGAAAGTGCAGTGATTTATTATTGATTACTGGAGGTTTGTGTTTGGTTTACCTTCCCTTGAGTTCGTCATTTCAGAAGCGTTTGAAGTATATATGTTTATTTATAACTTGAAAGTAGACCCATGAATTATTTTTTTAAATTTAAGAATCTGCTAATAGGCTTGTTTATTTTTAATCAGCCGTCAAAGTGTGCAAACTAGTGTGCGCCGTGTATGGTAAGACTCCTCATTGCACTGTCTGAAGGTGCCGCAGTAGTTCCCTGAGCGAATGGCAAATACTAAAAACACAACAAGAAGTGAAAAAAAGTTAGCGAGTAGAATATATATACTTTTTGGTTTGCATCGCACAGCGTGAACTCGACGAATCTGTCATCGGCAAAAATATTTTCGTTATTCATGAATCCCAAGTTTGCTTTTTTATCATTTGGTGTGTGGTTAATTCATAAATGGAACTTTTCAACACACTTGCTCATAAAGTGGCTCTATGGTCACCGCAATTGGGCACATAATGATACCCATAATCAAACTGTGACTTTTTCATTGCTAGTGAGTTATAGATTCACTCAATAGTGAGTTATAGATTTTTTTTTTAATTTTATTGGTTGAGTAGCTTTGTTACTAAAAAAGTTTTTATTCAAAAAAAAGATCGTGTTCAATAGAACAAATAAATGAATGTTCCTATTGCTTGCTCATTTCATGCAACTTCTTATTTAAATAGATAATTTTAACTCGTACGTGTTTAATAAATAAAACTTTCACTCAAATATAACTTTTGTTTTCTCTGTAATAAAAGAAAACTTTAAATTCCCCATTTTTTCCGTGCCAGAATAGGCGCAAACCCTAAGCGCGGAAAATAAAAAAAAAAAACCTCATCCCTTTAGTCTGGCCGATCGCAATGCGCGCGCATAGGAAAACTGATTAATTTTTCCCGCCATAGCGAAACATTTTTCACAACGCGTTTTCACTGTTGAAATTATAGTTATTTTATTCACAAGTGTGTTGAAAAACGTCGTATGATACACGTGTGTATTGATGATTACCGTTCTCGGCTTTCTTAAGACCCTCGCCTACGGCTCGGGTCTCAATGGCACCTCGGCGGTAATCACCAATGTACCACACTAGTACCATAATGTACTATTATGAAGCTAGATTTATCTTGGCAACTATTACTACTCTTTGCTAACTAGCATAAGAGGGAGTTACTGCAACATATTACTTTCGACTACTCCTTACAAAGAGTGGTAGATTACTAGAAGTACAACTACTTGTAAATCCTTCGTGATTTTCAATGTTTTTAATTCTATCAACATGAAAGAACTCGCAATCTTCACAAATAAGAGCCTTTACAAAAGTCACGATGTGTGGCACGCCTGTGGCCACATCGCAAATGGCAGTGAACGTGGCACACACAGATCAATCAATTGCAATGAGTAATGGTGGCAACAGCGGCGGCTTCCAGCGATGAGCCTGAAACTGGCAGCCAAAAAGTAGCAGCCAAATGCACAGGGCCGGACTAAGTGAAGAATAAAATTTCAAAATTTTATACCTAACGCTAAGTGAAAGCTCAGGCTCAAAATGTTATTATTTAATAGCTGTATGCCACCCAAGCGTGAAGAAAATTCGTTAACTCCTATTTTGTGAAATTGCCGATAGCATCGCTTTTTTATTTTTAGAAAAAGTAGTAGTTATAAATCGTGCTCCTAAAACTTTATACTTAGATCTATGACAGACACCTACTGAAAAGTCCCTAGGGATTTTCAAGGATTTCCATCGTTGCGTTCACTTAGCAGAAACAAAAAATTGATTTTTTTAAATTATTTTTTTTCTAACTCCAGAGCTTTTGCTCCCTAAAACTTTATGCCTAGATCTATAACAGACACCTACTGGAAGGTCCCTAGGGATTTTCAAGGATTTCCATCGTTGCGTTCACTTAGCAGAAACAAAAAATTGATTTTTTTAAATTATTTTTTTTCTAACTCCAGAGCTTTTGCTCCCTAAAACTTTATGCCTAGATCTATAACAGACACCTACTGGAAGGTCCCTAGGGATTTTCAAGGATTTCCATCGTTGCGTTCACTTAGCAGAAACAAAAAATTGATTTTTTTTAAATATTTTTTTTCTAACTCCAGAGCTTGTGCTTCCTAAAACTTTATGCCTAGATCTATAACAGACACCTACTGAAAGGTTCCTAGGGATTTTCAAGGATTTCCATCGTTGCGTTCACTTAGCAGAAACAAAAAATTGATTTTTTTTAAATATTTTTTTTCTAACTCCAGAGCTTGTGCTCCTTAATAATTCATGCTTAGATCTATAACAGACACCTACTGGAAGGTCCCTAGTGATTTTCAAAGGTTTCTATCGTTGCGTTCACTTAGCAGAAACAAAAAATTGATTTTTTTTAAATATTTTTTTTCTAACTCCAGAGCTTGTGCTCCTTAATAATTCATGCTTAGATCTATAACAGACACCTACTGAAAGGTCCCTAGGGATTTTCAAGGATTTCCATCGTTGCGTTCACTTAGCAGAAACAAAAAATTGATTTTTTTTAAATATTTTTTTTCTAACTCCAGAGCTTGTGCTCCTTAATAATTCATGCTTAGATCTATAACAGACACCTACTGAAAGGTTCCTAGGGATTTTCAAGGATTTCCATCGTTGCGTTCACTTAGCAGAAACAAAAAATTGATTTTTTTTAAATATTTTTTTTCTAACTCCAGAGCTTGTGCTCCGTAATAATTCATGCTTAGATCTATAACAGACACCTACTGAAAGGTTCCTAGGGATTTTCAAGGATTTCCATCGTTGCGTTCACTTAGCAGAAACAAAAAATTGATTTTTTTTAAATATTTTTTTTCTAACTCCAGAGCTTGTGCTCCTTAATAATTCATGCTTAGATCTATAACAGACACCTACTGAAAGGTCCCTAGGGATTTTCAAGGATTTCCATCGTTGCGTTCACTTAGCAGAAACAAAAAATTGATTTTTTTTAAATATTTTTTTTCTAACTCCAGAGCTTGTGCTCCTTAATAATTCATGCTTAGATCTATAACAGACACCTACTGAAAGGTTCCTAGGGATTTTCAAGGATTTCCATCGTTGCGTTCACTTAGCAGAAACAAAAAATTGATTTTTTTTAAATATTTTTTTTCTAACTCCAGAGCTTGTGCTCCTTAATAATTCATGCTTAGATCTATAACAGACACCTACTGAAAGGTTCCTAGGGATTTTCAAGGATTTCCATCGTTGCGTTCACTTAGCAGAAACAAAAAATTGATTTTTTTTAAATATTTTTTTTCTAACTCCAGAGCTTGTGCTCCTTAATAATTCATGCTTAGATCTATAACAGACACCTACTGAAAGGTTCCTAGGGATTTTCAAGGATTTCCATCGTTGCGTTCACTTAGCAGAAACAAAAAATTGATTTTTTTTAAATATTTTTTTTCTAACTCCAGAGCTTGTGCTCCGTAATAATTCATGCTTAGATCTATAACAGACACCTACTGAAAGGTTCCTAGGGATTTTCAAGGATTTCCATCGTTGCGTTCACTTAGCAGAAACAAAAAATTGATTTTTTTTAAATATTTTTTTTCTAACTCCAGAGCTTGTGCTCCTTAATAATTCATGCTTAGATCTATAACAGACACCTACTGAAAGGTCCCTAGGGATTTTCAAGGATTTCCATCGTTGCGTTCACTTAGCAGAAACAAAAAATTGATTTTTTTTAAATATTTTTTTTCTAACTCCAGAGCTTGTGCTCCTTAATAATTCATGCTTAGATCTATAACAGACACCTACTGAAAGGTTCCTAGGGATTTTCAAGGATTTCCATCGTTGCGTTCACTTAGCAGAAACAAAAAATTGATTTTTTTTAAATATTTTTTTTCTAACTCCAGAGCTTGTGCTCCTTAATAATTCATGCTTAGATCTATAACAGACACCTACTGAAAGGTTCCTAGGGATTTTCAAGGATTTCCATCGTTGCGTTCACTTAGCAGAAACAAAAAATTGATTTTTTTTAAATATTTTTTTTCTAACTCCAGAGCTTGTGCTCCGTAATAATTCATGCTTAGATCTATAACAGACACCTACTGAAAGGTCCCTAGGGATTTTCAAGGATTTCCATCGTTGCGTTCACTTAGCAGAAACAAAAAATTGATTTTTTTTAAATATTTTTTTTCTAACTCCAGAGCTTGTGCTCCTTAATAATTCATGCTTAGATCTATAACAGACACCTACTGAAAGGTCCCTAGGGATTTTCAAGGATTTCCATCGTTGCGTTCACTTAGCAGAAACAAAAAATTGATTTTTTTTAAATATTTTTTTTCTAACTCCAGAGCTTGTGCTCCTTAATAATTCATGCTTAGATCTATAACAGACACCTACTGGAAGGTCCCTAGTGATTTTCAAAGGTTTCTATCGTTGCGTTCACTTAGCAGAAACATAAAATTGATTTTTTTTAAATATTTTTTTTCTAACTCCAGAGCTTGTGCTCCTTAATAATTCATGCTTAGATCTATAACAGACACCTACTGGAAGGTCCCTAGGGATTTTCAAGGATTTCCATCGTTGCGTTAAAAAAATAAAATTTTTGTTTCTGCTAAGTGAACGCAACGATGGAAATCATTGAAAATCCCTAGGGACCTTCCAGTAGGTGTCTGTTATAGATCTAAGCATGAATTATTAAGGAGCACAAGCTCTGGAGTTAGAAAAAAAATATTTAAAAAAAATCAATTTTTTGTTTCTGCTAAGTGAACGCAACGATGGAAATCCTTGAAAATCCCTAGGGACCTTCCAGTAGGTGTCTGTTATAGATCTAAGTATAAAGTTTTAGGGAGCACCAGCAATTACGATATTTTGGCTAAAAAGAAAAATGCTACTGTCGGTAGTTTCACACGTATAAACGTACTCTGTTGTGCTCGGGTCTCAAATAGTTGCAATTGATCTTATTTTATGCTTGAACTTTCCACTAAGCGTCAGAAATTAAAATTTCGAATTTATTTTTTCACCCTTAGTTCGGCCCTGGATTTTTGTGTTTGGCTGCTGCTATTTGGCTGCCAGTTTCAGGCTCATCTTCCAGCGGCTCGAGGCCGCTCACTTCGATGTTCCGTCTCGGAGATGAGTGATGCGGGGTCACCTTCATTACCTTAGTATTACGTGGTATAACATACCTGCGGTGTGCTGATTTCTTTAGTTTTGCGTTTTCTACAAACCGAAGCTAATTCGATACGAAACGCATATTGTGTTAAACAAAGTACCTAAGGTATAGTTTTCATGCGAAGTTGCATCGCAAAAATTCGCACTTATAAATGAAATTTCGGCTCTAAGGGTCCTCATCAGAATAACATGGTAAAGTCTTTGTATATTTAAATTCTAACTAGCTACCAGAAAATGAAAATTGTAGAAGTATTCTTCTGACTAGGATTTGGTACTCGGAAATATCCTCACTTATTTGCTTTGCTGCAGTCGCATTCAAATTGTAAAACATCTTTCTTCAGAACTTTTGTTAAATGTATGAATTGGTTATTCAGCATAATTCTACCATTTCTTTTTAAATTGAAAACCAAGTAAACCATGTATTTTAAGTAAAAATAACAGGAAATCCTTTATATCTACTAAAATATTGAGATTATATCCATTCTGATCCTCCGTCTCCCCAGATAATAGTCGGACGTCGGACAATAATCCAAAGTAAACCCTCTTACATTGATATTGTTGCAAGTCGACTGAACACAAGACAAGTGTAGGCGCTTGACAGTGAAATAAACAGTAAAGCTACTTCATAACTGACGCGATCGAGATATCCTGCGTGACGGAAACTGTCAAGTTATCAGACCTTTGTTATGTATTCGCTTTAGCTTTCAACTTCATAAAGAGCTGCTGATGCAAATACAATGCATAATTATAGATAATATGTAACAGATAATATGTAGTGATGTCACAGCTCATCTCGTAGGTATGTTGTAGATCTCAAATGAGAATAAGCATAGTATTAGTTTGCTTAGGTATATACTTAGTATTCGAATCTTACAAGTCAGCTGCGACTTTATTGTCACGTAACCGTAACGTATGAGCAACCTTGTAACTAATTGACATTGGTTTCTTCCGTTGCAAAGCTGAGTTAAAAAACATAAGCTTTGTATAGCAATGCATTGCGATCACGATCATCTCTGATGCGTGTCGCGACTCGCGACTCCCAACATCAGAATGCGTTTGTACTTTACCTTACAGTACCTTCCTAGCAAATGGTGTGATCGTAAAACCAATGTATACTTACCCATTGTGTACGAACACGCCTAGCTGTAGTGAATAGCCTGCTGCGCTGGCAGCTATTTGGAAATATTGCCCGAATACAAGTCCGACTTAATCGCTATAAAACGTGGAAGTTGCTCTAGAGACCCGTGAGCCAATCTTAGAACTTTCTAGACACATTGTGGATTATATAATGTGTTGTATCAATACGATCTAGGATTTCTTACAATAATAATTTTTTATCAATAAAATATTAACAACATCAAAATAGATATTTTTTTAACAAAAGTGGCCTGATACTGCTTTGTAGATTATTATGAACTAGGGAGTGAATTAGGTACCTTTAACATACCTCTAGTATGTTTTATAAACAGTTTCTGTACGAGACAAATCTCCCTCGACACACAAAAATAGGCAGCAAATGTTTTGTTGATTTTCCTAAATTGTTTTCGATAGAACGAACAAACCCGGTTCATAGAATCCAAACTATTGTACAGGTACGTACAAAAGCCATTACAAAATAGATGGTTTCCATTTATGCGACGTGCGATTGATCACTTTGTTGGTTTCTAGGAAGATATGTTGAACCGTATATTATTTACAAGAAAACACTTTTCTGAACACCTGTCCCCTCAATAACATTAGCGAGAACATAACAGGAAAATAAATAACTTGCCTTTATGAGTATTATTTGAATACAACTATTTATAAGCTTGAAACCTTTCAGAGTTTGATTTGTAGTCAGACAGTCGTTGGTTCATACATCAAATTAAATTAAAATAAATATACCCGTAATGTAAAGGAGCTCACCCGGGAAAGTACGTTACCACCAGCACCGCACCTACTAACGACGTCAGGTAGTAAGTAATGCTAGTATTGCTATGTTCCGGTCTGAAGGGTAGGTGTAGTGTAGGTGATGGACGCAGTGCATTATGACGTATAATATCCTTATTTTATTTCAAGATAAATTTAGCGACATTTAAAAAGTATGATTACTAAGGTCATATAGACAGACAACCAATCACGTGAAGGTTATAGAGAGTGAGTGTGACGTCACTGCTCCCGAGGGCAGAGGCCAACCGCAATCATTCCACGGTGAAATGAAGTTGCCATTCCATTTTACAGGCCGTTTTTACAGGCCATATCATTTTATGTAACAATTCCATCTCGCTTTAGAGTCCAGTGAGCTGAGTTTACGGCATTCTGCTATAATTTGCAGATAGCCTAGCTTTGTACTAAATTGTATAAACTTATGAAAGAGTAATTTGGTGTTAGATGAATAAAATTTACAATAATCAAATCAGTTGTTAGTAACTTATTTTTCAACACACTTGCTCATAAAGTGGCTCTATGGTCACCGCAATTAGGCACATAATGATACCCATAATCAAACTGTGACTTTTTCATTGCTATAACTCACAAGTGAGTTATAGATTTTTTTTTTAAATTTTATTGGTTGAGTAGCTTTGTTACTAAAAAAGTTTTTATTCAAAAAAAGATCGTGTTCAATAGAACAAATAAATGACTGTTCCTATTGCTTGCTCATTTCATGCAACTTCTTATTTAAATAGATAATTTTAACTCGTACGTGTTTAATAAATAAAACTTTCACTCAAATATAACTTTTGTTTTCTCTGTAATAAAAGAAAACTTTAAATTCCCCATTTTTTACGTGGCAGAATAGGCGCAAGCCCTAAGCGCGGAAAATAAATAAAAAAAAAAACCTCATCCCTTTAGTCTGTGGCCGATCGCAACGTGCGCGCATAGGAAAACTGATTAATTTTTCCCGCCATAGCGAAACATTTTTCACAACGCGTTTTCACTGTTGAAATTATAGTTATTTTATTGTTATTTTATTCACAAGTGTGTTGAAAAACGTCGTATGATACACGTGTGTATTGGTGATTACCGTTCTCGGCTTTCTTAAGACCCTCGCCTACGGCTCGGGTCTCAATGGCACCTCGGCGGTAATCACCAATGTACCACACTAGTACCATAATGTACTATTGATAATTGATAAGGTCACGGAGGCGGCTTATGCCAATTAAATCGAAAACAACACCACATATTAAAATGTAGAGCTTTGGTAAATCGTAAATAAATACAAGTGTCGAAGTACTTCTGATCCGAGAAAATAAGCTGAAGCGGACCGGAACCATTTCCAACGCGTCAACAATTTAAAGTTGATTTCATCAACGAGCCCAATTCAAAAGTAAAACCGCATTATTCAGCAGATCCCGAATTGAGGCTCGACATGTACTTAGGTACATAGGTACTTCCTAAGCAGGCGAGTCACGTATCGAATATGACAGGCGCGGTCGGAGGACTCTCCGCTTCTTTATGGCCGCTATCTGGTCCCGGGGGCAGATAGCGGCCATAAACTTACGTTATGCGCAATAAAATCTGGAGCGCCGGCCAATGGGAACGACGCCGCCGTAGACAAGCGACTGTGCGCCCAAAATGAATATAATTTGATGAGTAGGTACCTACTGCTTAGGCAAATACTATTAACGAGCCTAAGACCAAAGCCAAACTTTTGTACAAAAACGTTAGGCTATGATTTTTTTAGGTAGGTATCGTCTATGAGCTCATTGGCTCCCTGTGACATTAGAATTAGATTCCGATTCTGCTGTAAATACTACCAAATTCAAATCTGAACCAAACCCGAAACGTGCTCGATACAATTCACTAAAACGACATCCATTTTGCAAAATAGCACCTCTGATTTGGCTAGTTAGCTTTCGTTTTCGCTAGTTAGCGCAACTACCGAATTCGACCCCTTGTGCTTTTGTCTACGCCTTCGATAAATAACAGATCTATTGACAGAGTGCCAATTAAAGTTGAATAAGTATCTTGTACCGCCCAAGGACTGTTGTAATATTGTTTCGACTCAATATTTTGTGTTCTACTTATAGAACTAAAATTGTATTTCACATACCTACTTGTAGATGGCTTTAAAAGTAGACTGTATTTTATTATTTAGAAGTAGGAAGTACCTGTACAAGGTTCATGACTTCTCAACAAAGTACCTACTATCGCGCTGATCCCAACTTTTCAATACCACCATCGACCGCCATGGAAGCCTTTTTTTATTTTTTTATTTTAAGCCAGTACTTACTTACTCTTGTCGTGACTTGATGAAGATCAGGATTTTGCGTACTACCGACAAGGTTCTGTAAGCCGGTGGTTACTAACCCTTTCAACTTCGTACAAATAGGTCCGTAGGGAGGTTGAAGGTAAATTGATTATTGAAAAACTTGTCAGCACCTCTAACTTACAAACTGAAACTTAATTGATAACTTCACAGACAAACAAACGTGACACCAAGTTGGTGTTTCGAGGCAATTAGTTTGGTCTAGACGGGGAGTCCCCTGGGTATCTCGGGGACTCGGGGTGACAGATCCGAAGGCCTAAATTATTGACGCTTTAGCTATTCTAATTTTATTGTTAGAGAAATGTAAACAAAAGAGTATCGGTAACTATACTGCACTCGTAAGTAACACGTGACACGTGACTTCTGACCCGCGGCGCAACAATTACAAGATGTTTGGTTGAAGTTGTCTATACGTCATCGTTTCGATTATTTTATTTGAGTATTCCGAGTGAGTTTGTTAATAAAAAACTCTACTTTTTCCACACCCGCCTTGGGACTTGTGGTTTTAACACTGTTTCATTAAAAGTTCTGTAGCTATGTACCTCTAGTTATCAACACGCGGCTTTCTCTCTCAAAACATCAATTTAGTAAATGGTACGTTGTAGAAGCTAGGGTCGTGTTCAGTCTCCGTCGCGTTACAAATGAGGAAGGCGCTGCGCTGCCGGCACTAATTTACTACTTTGTTACTACAGCAGAGCTGTTCATTGCTCTTAGCTGAGCTACTCATTTTTATTTCGTTTACGAAGAAAAATAAATAGGAAATGCTACGAAAATAAGCTAATAAAGCTGTTTGTTTGATGTCATTTGGTGAACAAGTAATTTCATATCTTTCACCATCACTTTTTACAGCTCAACCGCACAAGTTATTACCTAAAACTACCGGATACACTCAGTCTTGCGGTGACTAAAAAGCACTACCTACCTACTTGTCGCGAAACAATTAAAATTACGAATTAATCCAGACAAGACTAAAATTGTTTGTAGATCATTGACCTGCACAGCTACCTCCTAGTCCTCGTATAGAAACGAAAGACAGGAACAAAATGGCAGTAAATAAAATATGTATGTCAGCACATTCTTAGATTTGGTACAAATTTTAGATTTTAGAAAATAAGCAATACTGTTTTTAACATTTTCCTCAAGAGAATAGGCAAATGCTTGTAGCGCCATCTATCTCGCTACATGAGAACTATCCTAGATCGCGCAAACGAAGTTATCACGGAGTTTGAACATAAGTAATACTACCGAATACCATCCATTGGTCCTCGGACCCCGAGCCAAAGGTCGCTCGGCGTGGAAGATCTTCCCTTTTCGTAGGAGGACACATATCCTATCATGTTCTCCTCATTGGTGACCAGCCGACGTGATCCAGCCGTCAACCACTACGGAACAGCTGCCGAAGCCTGACGACTGGAGTTTCCTGAACACGCACAACCTTCTTCAACCATCAAGCCGATCTAACCGGATCATCATCTATCTACTTTCTCTCATCCTCCCAGCATCTATCAGACCATGCAGCAGCAGCAGCAATCATCAGCCAGCAGCCTCCGCAGTTCCATCGCAGCCGCATCAGTCAGCTTCCTGGACCTGCCGGCTATCGCGACATCCTCATCGTTGCTACATCCAGCACATGAATCCCAGCACCTGTCTCGACTCACCGCAGACCCGCCAGATTCACGCCAACAGCAACGCACCGCACCGCTTCGTCTCGACTCACCGTAGACAACAAGCGCATCTCGTTCCGTCTCGACTCACTGTGGACAATGAACGCTTCGCATCGCATCCGCTCACCACGTCTCGACTCACCGTAGACAATGAGCAACGCTGGCACAACTTGGCTTTCATCAACGCTGCTACCAACGGATCGACCTCCGGTCTGGAAAGGGAGTGATGTAGCGCCATCTATCTCGCTACATGAGAACTATCCTAGATCGCGCAAACGAAGTTATCACGGAGTTTGAACATAAGTAATACTACCGAATACCATCCATTGGTCCTCGGACCCCGAGCCAAAGGTCGCTCGGCGTGGAAGATCTTCCCTTTTCGTAGGAGGACACATATCCTATCATGTTCTCCTCATGCTTTTAAGAAGAAGGTAGGGAGTGGTCGAGGATTAACGCTGGACATGTGTGTTGGCCTTATTATCTTAGGACCGCCGACGAGGCCTCCATTAGGCGGCTCGAGGGGTAATTAATACCCACACTATTGAGGAAACTGAGACTGAGACAAATCAAGGATTTCTTTGGGAAATGATTTCATTAGAAGCCCCTGTCCTCTACTTCAAATACCAATCAAACAAAAGTTTCCTCTAAACATGTGCGAAACATTGATCAACCTTCAGGATCGCTGGCTAATACCTAGTACTCGATACGCGTCTAGACCAGCACGGGTCAACTAATAGCACAGAGTACGATGTGTTCACCAAGGAGGTAATTATTACGCAAAATCAATAATCAAAAAATGGTGCGAAACCATCAGTACAATTCATAGAGGCAAACACCTTTTCGCGATTATCAAAAAAGCCTTCGTAAGAAAAACAACCCGCGAAATGAGTTCTCCCTTTGTAAATTTATTCTAATTGAAAAATGGCAACCGAAAAGTTGAAAAATAAATCCGCAAAAATATTATCCCGCAGAATGCAAATTATAAAGAAGTCAGATCACAATCTCAAAGTCAATTTCCCAGAACACAAAATGGCCGGCTCAAATCAAACCGAGTTTGGGAAAACCGTTGGAAAAACAAACTTTACCTCACGATTGTCGGATTGGGGTTCGATTCCTTCCGGTGCCAATGTTGACCTTTGTACTCCTATGCAAATCTATCACCATCACTCTCTTGCTCTCGGTGACACTCATACACCTGCAGTTTGTTTGTTTCATTTCTGAGATATTGTTAGTTTCTCCGAATTACCAATTACTAGGGAATAGCTTGTTTAAAGGAATTATTCAAAACGTGGCTTCTCAAATCAAATCTAATCATTATTTTATTGCTTGTGACTCTAGGTACATAATCTGTTACTAATATTGTTAGAACACTATATTCTACCATTTACGTATACCTACTAACAAAATTTAATGAAAAGTAACTCTACGGGTACGTAATCATCGTGTTAATTCAAATAAAAAAAAACTAAATAAATTCATGTGGTTGTTAATTCACTTCAGTGTGTGTTATTGAGAATACTTCATTGTTTCAGGGGCAGGTGAATTATGGAAAGTTAATTGACTTAGTTCAAACAGTTTGTTGCGTCTCAAAGGTTCGCGGATAGCTTGTTACGTATTAATTAGTTGCCTAATTGATTCTTCTGTAATTATTTCAATTGTCTCTGGTAGTTAGAACAAATCTACAAGTGGTGTTTGGTTTTCAGAACTTAGTTCTGACAAGCTTAATGCTCAATTATTGTAAACACATTATATAATTATACTTATGAACCAAAGAAATAATATTAAACATTAACATTCAGGCTATTGCATTGTTATTTAACGAAATAGCCGGACATAACATGGATATACGGGTTATATCCGGTTTTATGCTGAAATTATGTAGGCCTTAAGTAAATATTGTAAGTTTAAAATCTGCAGACGTCATTTTAACTCTGTTTGTAGTACGCAGTACTCAAATGTCAAGTAGGTAGATACTTGTACGTTGTTGGGCAAACACGGCGCGAACAAATCGGCACGCAAATTGAGCGAAAGACAATCGCCATGTTGACACAGCTCATACAATACAGCTGGAACTATTTACACAAAAGCGTGAACACAAACCAACAACACGCGCAAGGACAGGTTTAGACGATGCTGCCGGCCGAAGCTGGCATCGAACCATTTAGAAGATCACAGATAAAAGCCTAATATAATAAGACTGTGCGTGCATATTTATTAAAACATGACAAAGTTTACGTAGGTTGCGGAATACAATGATGGAACAAGCAGATTGTCCATCTAATGTTAAACGTAAAGCGCACGTCCCTTGGACGTGAAGCATTGCACCGCGTCCATCATTTGAGGCCCTTACTACTTGAGCACTGATCCGAACTCAATCATAGATTTTGTATGAAAATCTCTACTCAAAATGGTTGGGTAACAGTTTTATTGCTCTATCAGCACACGCGAGCTTTGCACGTAAAAAATGATCTCATGTGTGTAACTGCACGGCGCACGCACAGGCACGATGGTAGGCACCCACTCGCTTCAAACTAGAACACAGCAAAGCGTTCATCACTGGTCGACGACACGAGCAGGTGCTAGTAGGTACTCTTTGACTAAGAGCCTTACTACCAAAACTTGTGGAAGTGTAAACGTTGAAGTGAAAGTAAGTAGAATGTAATCCAGCTATGCTTTGTGTTGTTCATCTGTTGGCGCTTACAATCGGCTCTTGCATTAAGCCGTCCGTAATAACACTTGTACCTAAGTGTCACTCGGAGCTTCCTCAGACTCTTCAAAGTAGATTTAAAAATTCATGCCTCACGGCATTATCCTGAAATCGTTAGGTGCTTACTTAATTCTACTTTTTCATTCTTTTTGTTTAAATTACTAACTAAAGTACCTTTTTATTTGAGCTAACCGTTTTGTTTTAAGTTATTGTAATGACCATCATGTTTAATTAAGTTTTATGAACGGTTTTTCAATTTAACCAGTGAAATGATTATGTTTAGGTTCAAAATATTAAAAACTTTATAAAACTGTTTGCATAATAATATGTTGTTCATTTGTTTTAGTACAGCAATTCAGTAAGTATTGTTGTTCGTTTTAACTAAGGTGTTCGATATCCGAGAGAAATCATCCTATAAATTAAATAACGGTGAAATCAGATAGCAAGAAAATATTATTTATATTTAGTGAAGAGTTATTAATTAAACAGAATGTCAGTATCTCGGTAGCGCATGGCGCCGCGCTCGCGTCCCGTCCCGTTGGCTGCGAGCGCATGGCGCCGCGCTCGCGTCCCGTCCCGTTGGCTGCGAGCGCATGGCGCCGCGCTCGCGTCCCGTCCCGTTGGCTGCGAGCGCATGGCGCCGCGCTCGCGTCCCGTCCCGTTGGCTGCGAGCGCATGGCGCCGCGCTCGCGTCCCGTTGGCTGCGAGCTGCCGGAAGAACGCTTACGTAAACAATGAACAAAAAATAGTTAAAGAGTCTTCTTAATGAAGACGGGGAACAACAGCCAAGTCCCGGCTCATTTTCAACCTTTTTCCACTTTCCTTCATTAAAAGTTAAACCGTTTTCAATTAAAATTCGAAAATCGCGACCCCACTTAAGGATAATTTAATATTTTTTCATCTTGATTAAAAATAGGGATAATTAAATAATTTTGTTTTCTATCTAATCAAAATTACAATGTTATACAAAATCAGAGGCTATTTTTCACCAACGAACACCATTTTATGAGGCGTTGGAGAGTGCGTGAGGCGAGTCTTAGATGCATAAAAATATGATCAAAGTTACCCTAAATTTGCTCATATTTTTATGCATCTACCACGGTATTATAAACACAATCTGAACATGCATATTGTTTTTATAATACCTAAAGTATATAATAAATCTGAAGAATACCCCGAAGCCTTTCTAAATGGGCAGCGGAGAGTGGACGGAATCCGCGCTAATACGAATTTACGGTACTCAACGTAAGTAGGTACTTTCTAAGTTTGAATAACTTGGAACCCTTGCTGTATACTCAGGGAGTTTATTTTTACTATTTCCCTCGACCAATGTCTCTACATCTTTATTTACTCATTTTATTTGTTGCTGAACTAGACCAAATATTATGAGCCTAAATACGTAGGCCGCTGGCCGAGGTAGCTTTTAAAAAAGATTATAATTTTCTAAAAGAATTTAATTAATAAAAGTTACAAGTAAATTATCCTAAGGTCGACACGCGTTCGATGTCGGAACGAATATGGATTCTTAAATCTAGGTAAAAACGCAGTTAGCCACAAAGTGCACCACGAGGCACGTTGCGCTGACGCTGCATCCACTGACGCTTGTACTAGACGAACCTCGTCAGCGCCTTCATGGCATAGATATGTATTCGGAAACGTTGCGGTTTACGTGGAACAGCCTTGCGTAACACCTCCCCCCGAAGAACAGCGAGTGTTGAAGTTTGTCGTAAACTGAGCTGGAACTGGATTGGGGTCAACTCCTCTTATAGTTGGTATTGGTAGGGCATAAACTCCTTGTAAATCAGCTTGGCTTTTCTCAGAAACTTGATGAGAATTCTTTCTTAAAGTTGGTCTGTATTTTCTGTATAGAAGGCCACAAGCGAGTGCACATGCACCGGATAGTAACAGGTACATCGGTATTGTAGTGTGATACAGGGTGTAGTCGTTGTTCGTGTCTAAGTGCAACGGCGACTGTAATGATATTTTCTTATTAGTGGCGTGAAGTTGGTTCAGGTTGATAGAGTTCAACTTGAATACTGGGACTGAAGATGGGGTAACGTAGTTGCTTTTAGGTAGGTCCATTATCTTTAACGCTTGTCCTTTTAAACGATCGTGAATGTTGGAGATCGTGAATTCAGGTGTTTCCATATAACACTGTTGGGGAATTATAGCGAGATAGCTGCCTTGGAACGTCTGGTAGAGATCTTGACCACAGGAAAGATGTACTTTCGTAGGGACAGGGAAACTGATGGAGTAATGTTTCTCGTCGAGTTCTTCATATGCTGATTTTGATAGACTGATGGTGGTAGGGCTACACATGTTGTTCTGCTGCTGCGTAGAGATGAGATGCTGGATGCAATCATCTGGTGATCGATTCGGCTGATTCCTCTTCTCCTCACAAAGGTACCATTTACTGGTCTTCGGGCATTCAGCCTCAATGTACTTGAAATCTTTCTCGTGGATAGCTAGGTATGGGAAAGGAGGAATAAGGATCTCATGATTTTTGTTAGGTATAATGGATAATTTATACATATCATAAGAGGATGGGAGCACGATCGGAATTTTATAAACTATTACTATACTATTTCCTACATAATACGAACCTAATTTAATTATATCGAAGTATTCTCTAATATCTAAATCTACTACTCTTTCACTGCCATATAGTACTTTCAATTTACGAATAATATCGCGAATTGCGTACAAATTCAAGACCGAATGATGCGTCGTCGAAGCCCTGATAAAAGCAAGGATATTCTGTAACTTTAATAATTCTTGAGAGATGGAATCTACGTTATCTGTTAAAATCATAAGAGTTTGAGCTAAGTGCGCATATTTCACTAGGTCATTATCTCTGGAAGCTTCAGCTTCGTTAATCTTCTTGAGTAAAATCTCGATCTTATTCTGATTATCAGTGATAGTGTCTAAAATTTTTGTGTATTGCAAAGTCCAATTTTTAGATAAGCTAACATGACTATTAAGTTCTGTTACTAATTTATTTTCATTATTTTCTAACGATTTAATAGCCTGATTATAACGCAATGCATCTGAGTAGTCAAGATTACCCGTGATACTTTTAACTACTGATCCGAGACCATCTACAAGTCCTCTTTTTACACGATTTATCTGAAACGTTTCTAATTGCTCCAATACGCTTACAAGCTTATTTTTCAAATAATCTAAGTGAGGTTCAAATAACGCGTTCGTTTTATTGTGTAGCTGAGGGCTGAAATTATCAATTTGATCATTTACTGAAATTACTTTATTTTGTAGCTCTTGAAGATCGATATCTTGTAAAAAGGAATGGTAGTGAGATATAAGTCTAGCTGAACCTAGCTTAAAAGGTAAAATACCGGGCCCGTCATCGAGAGATTCAAGTTTTATCTCCTGCATTAGAACTGGTGCCAGGAGCAGGTGAATTATCAGGAGGCTCCTGTAACAATTGGGCACTTTTAGGAAGACGTTTAAGCCTAGACTTGGCAATAGGACCTCGCTTCTTCTTAGTGTAAATATGAATAGGGAGGTCGGCCATTACGACGTCATGAGTATATCGTGCAGCTAACTTTTGTCTAGAAGCAAACGGATTTTTCACGAAAATCTGTTGTTCTGGCGAGTACTCAGCCTCCGGCTGTCGGTTCTTATTTCGGTTGTCTGTGAGGTCTTTGCGGGTCGCGCTACACATGTCGTGAATAGTATTGTAGGCTTTAGTCATCTTGTCTTTATGGTTGGTCATGTACTGTTGTAGTAAATGAGTCGAGAGATCTATGTCGAAAGGATCGCGCGGATCGTAGTGTCCTGTGACTACTTCTAGTGGTTTACATTTCGTAAAACTATGAATGCTACTGTTATAAGCCAGAAGGGCGTACGGCATTAAGTTAATTACTGATTCGGATTTCTGACCCAACTTAAGAATGCGAAGATGCTCTAATACTGTTGAGTGGAATCTCTCAACAATACCGTTCTCATTCGGAGTGTGAGGGGCAACCCTATGATGCTGAATCTTATGCATTTTTACAAATTCTGCAACCAGCTGATTTGTGAACTCGGTCCCGTTATCAGTTACTATTGTAATAGGAATCCCATGATGAGTGCAAAAACTCAATAAAGCTTGAACCACACTAACAGCGGTGCCGTCTCTTAAATGATAGGCTTGTGCGTACTTTGAGAATGCATCTACAATAGTTAAAAACTTTTCACTCTGAATAGTTAAAAGATCTAAGTGTACTAATTCAAAGGGCTTGCTAGCGGGCGGTACTACTTTAAACTGCTGTTTTATCGGGCTGCGATCATATTTCGCTTGTCCGCAAATAGTACATTCATTTATAAACTTGGTGATGTGCTCTCTCATTTTAGGCCAGTAATATTTATTAGATAACGCTAAGTAACATTCATTGATGCCACGATGATTGGTCTTTCCGTCATGATATTTATTAATTATTTCCTGCTGCTTTAAATATTCCCTAACGTTCTCTAACTCCGTCTTAGTTAGTGTAAGATTCATTGCTGAATTTTTAAAGGTTTTTTGTATAATAGGTATAATGGTATACAAGGCCAAGTAGGGATTTATTAACAAACCGGTTTTAATCTTTGGGTGGACATACTCTTTAATTGCAGCGATAACGTCCTCTTCTATATTGGATTCAGATATTTGCACAGATGTTCGTGTGTGCGTCTCAAAAGGTTTAGTGACTACAGGTCTGCTTTTGATGTCGCCTACGACATTGAAAATTAATTGTTTCGTGAATCTGTTTAAGGGGTCATCCGAAATTGGAACCTCCAAAATGGGGTTTTCGTTATTCGTATGAACAGTGGCGGTTCTTGAACCGGCTCCGGTTTCTGTGGCTGTTAAGGTTCTAGATTCATCTAACGCGGGATCAGTTTCAGATGGATTAACTGCAATTGACATGAGCTCTTCATTATTTACTTCGATACGCGACAGTGCATCGGCGTTAGTATTGCACTTTCCTTGCAAATAGTCGACTGTATAATCGTACTCACTTAGCTTCAAGCGCCATCTTGTAAGCCGTGAACTGGGATCTTTTAGATTTACTACCCATTGCAAGGGCCTATGGTCGGTGAGAATTAAGAACTTACGGCCATAGAGATACGGTCTAAAGTATTTAGTTGCCCAAACAATAGCT
Source organism: Eulithis prunata (assembly GCA_918843925.1). Taxonomy (NCBI): domain Eukaryota; kingdom Metazoa; phylum Arthropoda; class Insecta; order Lepidoptera; family Geometridae; genus Eulithis; species Eulithis prunata. The sequence continues at coordinate 96,851 of OU974007.1, forward strand.
AAAAGCTCTTTTTCGATTGTACTGTAATTTAATTCACTACTATTAAGTGTTCGCGATGCGTACGCGATCGGTTTATTCGAAGTCTTAGTACCTTGAGATAAGATAGCACCTATAGCTACGTTCGATGCATCAGTTGTTAGGATAAAGTCGCGTGTAAAGTCTGGGTATTGCAAGATCGGATCATTTGTTAATAATGTTTTACAGTGCTCAAAGCAGTTGGTGTAATTTGAGTCAAACTTTATCTTAGACCCTTTTTTTAAGCATTGGGTCATAGGCTTGGTGATACGAGCGAAATCTGGAATAAATTTTCTATAGTAGCCTAGCAATCCGAGAAAACGTTTGATTTCCGTAGTAGTCTTTGGAATGGGATAATTCTTGATGGCTTTTATTTTATCCGGGTTTGGTTTTACACCCTCTTTACAAATAACATGGCCTAAAAACTCAGTTTCTAGTTTCAAAAATTCAGATTTATCCATTTGAATTTTAAAGTTGGATTCTCTCAAACGTTTTAATACTTTATCCAAGTTAACTATGTGTTCTTGAAGGGAAGTGCTGAAAATAATAATGTCATCAAGATAAACTAGGCAGATTTCATTCTGTAGGCCCCTCAGGACGTTGTCCATCACTCGTTGAAAGGTTGATGGTGAGTTTTTAAGACCCATTGGCATTCTTAAAAATTCATAATGACCGTTTTCTACATTAAATCCAGTTTTATGAACATCGGAAGGGTCCATCTCAACCTGGTAAAATCCACTAGCTAAATCAAGAGTCGTAAAATATTGGCATTTACCTAGCTTGTCTAGCACATCTGTAATATTCGGGATAGGGTATTTGTCATCAATCGTTTTCTCGTTAACTTTCCTAAAATCCACGACAAGACGCCATTTGACCTTACCGGAAGCATCTGCCTTTTTGGGTACAATCCAAATGGGAGAGCTCCATGCGGATTCTGATGGTCTTATAATATTTTGGTCAAGCATCTTATTAATTTGATCTCTGACTTCTTGTCGGTGAACGTAAGGATAGCGGTAGCTCTTAGTATGTACTGGAATTTCATCATTAGTCCTAATTTTATGTTTGATCTTGTTGGTGAATGAAAGTGGTTCGCCCTCAAGATAAAACACGTCCGCGTAGTTAGAACATAAACGTCGTAAGTTTGCGAGTTCTTCAGGGTTAAGATGATCGGTCCGGAGACGAGATAAGACATCTTTAGCGCGGTCTGATAAAATTTCAGCACTGTCACATTCAATGTTAAATAATTCAGCTTCAATCGGACGATCCATAGAAAATATGACGTCATTAGACGTCGGGTTAGTAAGTTCTACCCAGCCTCGGTTATTCTGGACCGTCGTTATACAATCTGAAATAAGGCAGTTGCAAATCGTTTGGTTGTCTACCAAAACTTCGCCATCTCGAGTGTTAACTGGCAACCTAACTACCTTGCTAGAATTAGCCGGAATAATTTCTTCATACAAATTAACGTTTCTCGAATCGTACATCTTAATAGGGATCTGAGTATAACAGGTTTTTAATAACTTAGTTTTTAAATCGATGTTGGAGTCCCATTTATCTAACAAGTCAAAACCTATGAGTCCGTCAAAGTAACTGTGGAATTTATAAATGTATAAAGTCATGTCATTCGGGTCATTAAATTCCTGGAAACAAGGCATCGTCACTGAATAATTATTCTTACTTGTCGCGTGGACGTTCGTCACCTCGAATGGATCGTATTTCAAAGGGATGTGACGGTAATATTTTTCTACGGCATCCGGACTTATAAAAGATTGATTAGCACCTGTGTCGATTAGGAATTTTAAAGGTGGGTGCGCTATCTGGATGTACCCTAGTTGCCTTTGCATGTGGAAATTTAATTCTATTTTGGTTTTTCTGATGTAACTTCCTTGTGAAAATTTTCATCAGAAGAGGCTTGCTCTACAACTTCTTCTACGACAGGGAGCTCAGAGTGTGAATATTGATCCTCATAGCTGTAGTAGTCAAGGTCGCAAGGATAATAATCCTGATAGTCGGGGAAGCCGCTGTACTCGTCACCGTAATATTGTTCGTACCCGTCAAAGTCATTGAAGTTAATTTCACGAGTCTTAAAGTAATTAGTCGGAGGAGGATTTCCGTGTTTCCTCCAGTCGTGTCCGGTCATTCCTGTCATCGGTAGACGTCTCTCAACATAGTTACTAACACCGCTCATTGGAGTAGGACGCGGAGCACTGCCAAAATTAGTGTGTTGCTGAGGCTGTGGTCTATAAGGCATCCTAAAAGCGTTATTCTGAGGGTTATAATTCTGTGGAGGTGCGCGGAACATCTGTTGCGTACGAGTAGGACCACGGAATGGTTGTGGTTGAAACGTTGGATTAGGCCTCCAGCCCTGATTAGGTGAAGCCTGCATGGGGTTTGGTCTAGATGGACCAGGCATGCTATAAATTGGTTGTTTCGTTGGTCCAAGTCCAAATCCGTTAGTCAGTCTGGGGACATAGCTGTTAAGAGGGAGATTGAACTTAGCCGCGTTTGAAATAGGTTGCTGCCAATCCTTTCTACTAGATGAACCACTACTGCGTTCCTGCATGTAAAGCGTATTGAGCTCCTCTTGAACAAATTCTAGGGCTTTCTCCATCGACTCAGGTCGCATACAGCGTACCCTGGATCCAAGTGGGTCCTTAAGACCTCGTAAGAAGGCCTGAAGGGTCAACTTCTGGTACAAATCGCGTTTCGCCTGTACGGTAGTATTCAAGGTCTCATGAAGTGAAACGTACGTCATTATGGTGCTGAATAAATTTTGGCACCGTTCATAAAACTCCTGTGGGGTACTTGACCCTTGGGTCTCAAGCGATAAATCACTGTAAAGCGCGGTCTCATCGCGATGGTCTGCGAAATTATTAATCAAGGCATTTCTAATACCTAACCAGTTTTCTGGTATACCATTCGAGTTTATTAATCTAGCCGCGGAACCCGACACCTTATTTAATATCCCATTGACAAGAGCTAAATTGATTAGTTCGTGACCCGGTTCATTTGAAAAGTGAGTCAAAACTAGTTGGTCACAAAGATTTATAAATCTTGTTAAAATATGCGGGTTTCCGTCAAAATCGGGAACAAGTCTTAGGGACTTATAGATCGTGTCAATCGGGTTAACCTGGTGGTGAGAATGGTGAGGGTTAGCTGGCGGGACATTTTCCTGCGAGTTATTGGGTTGAGCCATATTCTCGTCTAGGGCTCTATGTTCGTCGATTGCACTGAGTCTACTTTCTAATCTAAGTCTACCTAACCTAGCACTTCGCGATTCTCTCGGATGGAAAATGTTGAAAAATTAATTTAAAATCTAACAAAGAAAAATACTATAAAATATAATAAGGATAGGACTAAGTATAGTTAGGAATAAGCAAGGACTTGAAAGTTTCAAGGACTTACAGCATTTTCTCCAGGTCGCGATGTCTGGAACTCAGCACGAATCGATTTCTTGATTCACCCCCGCACAACGGCACTAGTAGGTTCTTTTTACTAATTATCACTTTTTTTTAGTATCCGTTAGCCTGCGCCAAATACGTAGGCCGCTGGCCGAGGTAGCTTTTAAAAAAGATTATAATTTTCTAAAAGAATTTAATTAATAAAAGTTACAAGTAAATTATCCTAAGGTCGACACGCGTTCGATGTCGGAACGAATATGGATTCTTAAATCTAGGTAAAAACGCAGTTAGCCACAAAGTGCACCACGAGGCACGTTGCGCTGACGCTGCATCCACTGACGCTTGTACTAGACGAACCTCGTCAGCGCCTTCATGGCATAGATATGTATTCGGAAACGTTGCGGTTTACGTGGAACAGCCTTGCGTAACAGCCTATACCTACTAAACTGTTGATACTTATTTCTCCAAGTTTTTTTTTAAACTCACTATTTAAAGTATAATCTAGGCATTTAGTCTAAAAACATTCAACATTATCGTGTAATTTTATTTACTTCAAATGAAAACGATACAAAATAAATAATCACATTCCGGGTGATGGAAAAAACCAGTATCCGGAACCAAAAACTGTTTTAAATTAATAAAAAAATTAGAAAATAGCACACTTTGCTCTTCCACCTTTCCAAGTAACGTTTCACTTAACCTAGCGCATTAGTAAAGTATGACGCAACTAAGAGGTTCCCAGTTTAATAAATATTTGCACAAACACATCACACGACAGGAGCCAGTAAACTGATTACGGAGACCATCTTCAACATAATTACTCGCGAGAGAAGACTACTTGGGAACTCAGCTCTAAGTGAAAGGGTCGCTGACTTGTGTTTACTGTATTGATCTTGTCACCTAATTCATAAGTTAGGTACCTGCTTACTTATAATCGTTGAATAACATTATTCAGCTGTTTTTACTGAAATAGTTTGTCGTGGGCCAAAGACATGACGGTACGCCCTCAAAATATACTGGCAAATGTTCCAACTGAATTGTTGTTTATTGTGAGGGCGTATAAAGAGAAGCAGGTTCTCACAACAAGCAGGTACTTGCAAGCTGTCGAGAGTTAGAACAAAACCCGCGGTCCGTAATACTGCTAAATGCATAAATTCGCAAACTTTACGGCGTAAAGTTTCTCGCGGGATTCTCTATTCTTCATGTAAAATTGTTTTGAGTTTCTTTGCTCGAATTGAATTTGTAGAAATAAGATTTTCTTTGGCTCCGCAAATTGTGTTCAAAAGCTTTTATATCGAATCTGCGAGGCGCTTGACGAACGGCTCAACCAATTCAACAAAATCATATTACAATTTATGTTTAAATTCTATATTTTAAGAAATTTGGCCAATTTTTTTCAAAATAAATAATTAATTATTATATAAATGTAACCTTTAGTGCTACTATAAAGTTGGTGAATAACAAACAATAAAGTTTATGAAGCTCAACAGCAATAACAGAGACCTCAATCAAACTGGTTTCTAAAAGCAATAATTAAATTCAAATAGCCCATTTCAAAAACAGCCTCTTCGTCAAATTTAATTGCAAAGTAACCTACCCTGCTCAATAACACTCGTCCAAATTATGCGTTCAATTCGGTGGCTTTCGAACTGCGACTCTTCGTTAGTCTAAATAAAGGGTGTTTCATTATTACATCAAGCTATACTGTTACATTGGTTAGAATTTCTCACGCCCTGTGGTTTTCAAATCGATTTACTTAAAACAGAAAAGTTAATTACCTAGTGATCCAGCACTACAATGAACATAATCCAGAAGCTGAATGATGCTGGTGATATGTTCATAGATTCAAACGCAGCGGAGTGCTCTTTATCGTACGGCAACATGGATATCATGGGGAGGGGACATATTCATTCAGTCCATACTTCTCAGCGAGATTTATTTGTTGTCAGCTAAATCGTGCCTATTTCGAAGCGATCGATTGTCCCAACTCGTCTATAGGGTGTCCATTGGTAATGAAATTAAACAACTGTTCAATTAGTGCGGATTGAGTTTGTCGGTCTGTCGGTCGGATTTGACAGTTAATTACAATCGGCCGTAGGATGTCGCCAGCCGTGAAAAGGGCGCCGATCGAATTAGAGTAACTGTGCAAGAGGTAACAGGGCCCAGGGGTATTACTCGGTGTTTTGGACATTTCAATTAATTACTTTCAGCCACTGTTTAAAGTACTTTATTTGTTTTATAATTAAATGCTATTGGTGTTTCGTAGCACTGTGAATGCTTATTTTAGTTTTTTCATGGAGTTGAGAGGTACTGGAACCTATTGGACTAGTTTGCATGTAACTTTACTCCAGCATTTCGTAATGTTCGTACTTATACCATGAAATTCGTGATTATTGCATGCGAATCATTAACAAACCCCATCCCATCAGTTCCACATAAAGCCATTGTAACTCGCCATTCGCGCGGTTGCATTGATTCGGCAAAACTACTTCCGTTTAATGACCGCGGCACCCCGCGCCGCCTGCACCGCCGCCGGTCCCGCGGGCCGCAATCAAGGGCCAGTCAAAGAGCTATTTCTATTAGGGTCCCAATGACACCTGACGCGCCATTGACTGTTCAAAATTAGAGTGGAAACTTAACAGTGTGACCATCTTGAAAAAAACCTAAGTAATCAACAATTCATTTATTTATTGTAGCTACTAAGTAGGTACTTTTATTATTATTATTAACCTCTTTGTACATTATATACTAGACAAAATTAAAGGACATTTTTCCTTTCACTGAGAAACGACTCTTTTTACTCTACAATTCTTCCATAAAAATAGATTTTTTTATCAGTAGCAATAACAATACTGTATTTTTAGTAAGTACTTTAAGAAAATTGGCGTTCTTAGGTAATCCCAATGCGCAAGCCGTGAGTTCCCTTAGGGCTGCAAAGTAAGGAAACATTTCCCCTTGGGGTGTTTCATCTTATTCTAAATATTTTCGTCGCCGATGTTAGTCCGCGTTGGCGCAATACGTCCGAGGGTTGAGAACGCCTGAGGGAGCGACAAAGACGGGCAAAACATGCGTACGGCTTGCGTGGAGGCCTAAACGAGCCCGACCGGTGAAATAATGCTGCAGATTTAACAGCTGACAGTTTGAACGGTTGAATGGACCTGTTTCGAACTATTGAAGGGTTAATGTTAACTTTCAGAAAATAGAAAATGTATAAATATTATCGCGTTGCGTTTCAATGAGGTTTAGGTTATAGTTTTTTTACGATGCTTCTGGCCACGTGGTTCGACCGCATGGTTCGATCAATAAGACTACGTGAACTTTTTTTTCCAGTACATAAGCCGTTAAAGGTTATGATGTCATTTTCGTATAAAAGTAATTAAAATTGAATCAGCAAGTAACTGAAATATTATATCGTTCATGACTTGGATAGTTGCGTGTTCAAAACTGTAAAGTTTTGTCATGCGTCATGGCTCAGTCGGTAGTAGCTCTGCTTTCCGTGCTGTGGGTCGTGGGTTCGATCCCCACCGAGAACAAACATTTGTGTGTTGTAGTTGTTTTTTCTGTGTCTGGGTGTTTCTATGTATTATAAGTTCGTATTTACAAAAAAAATATGTATGTATGTATTCTATCAGCCATCTAGTTTCTATCGTACAAGCTTTGCTTAGTTTGGGACTAGAAGGCGTTGTGTTAAGTGTACGTGAATATTTATTATTATTATTATTAGTTTTGTACAAAAAGCTTTTCCTACCTCCATCGTTTCTAGACGCGGTACTTCACAATATTCAACTTCTGATTATCTAAGGATCGTACTTACTATCATCAATTTTTTTATACAGAATCTCTTGAATTGTGTTATTGAACAAAAAAGTTGTGTGTGCGTTATATCTCTGCATAATTGACTATGTTTGCTTCACGCCACGCCTGCGCCTCCTCCAGCTTATAATATGGGTCTATTTCAGTGACGTCAACGATATGGAAAAATATTATACCTATCATGCCTGTGAACTTACAAATACGACAAAAAATAGGTTCATGAGAAAACCCTCTAAAAGTAGGAAGTAAGTACTAAATATCTCGTGTGGAGACTGTAATATTGAATTAATAAAAGCGAGGCAATTATCCCTGATGCGAGCGTGAACAAAATGTATGCTGATTTAGATAAATTGTTACAACTTGTCCTAATTTACTCATCAAAACATTTCTCGTTACGCCCCAAGCGTAACTTTCCCGGGAAACAATATTGCAAACAATTTAACGATTTATATTAAATTTTCGCCAGGTATTTGATTCGTGCAGGGTTTGTTAAAAGTAACATTATATTATTTCGCCGACATCCATCAGTCATCTTTACTGTGTGCTCTCTCTATGTACTCTCGTAGGTAATGTACCTAGCCGCGGGTTCAATGCTATCAGATCATATCATATTGGATGTCTGATGGAGGGATGACGTGTGCTTTAAACTGAATTTTTTGGTACTATTGAGCCTTTCAATAAACATTACGAGTAGAACGCGAGCAAGGAGGCCAAGTTCTAAATAAGCTTTAGTATTAAAATATGTTTTTATTCTAAGTATGACGAATCCCCTAAAGCGATTTCAAAGTAAACTTTATCCATTTATATTTAGCAGAGCGAAAATCTCAAACAAAACCGAGCTAAATTGAAAAACATCTCGCATTTTCATCTCCTTGTGATACTTTTAGTAAAGTTTCATGGTTTTTTATATCTTACAAATGTACATGATAGCTGCAATTGTAACGTTACTTTAGAATAATCGAACTTAAGATACTGGTGAGTTTTTCTTGATGCCAATCGCAATGAAAATACCTACAGTAATTTTACTGCCAAATTAAATTAATTTTTTTTGATGTCAAATATTAGTCCCTAAGTAGATCAATGAAAATAAACGAGCAAGCCCTGGCTCAAATTGCGGTAGGTGTCATAATAAAACATCGCCAAAATAATTTATAAAATTTCATAAAAACGTTGATCCCGAAAACATGTGGCGTCGACACCAGCGCGTAATAAAGCCGGTTATATTTATCAACTTTCAATTTGAGCCGTCATCGGATCCCGATCTCGGGCCCTCGTCGGGGTCATTGTCCTCTCATTTATCAAAACACCCGCTTTTTATGCGAACTTCTCAGATAGGTAATTCGTCATCTCTCATCCGTCACATTATTATCAAAAAGTATTTTGAAATATCGATGGCAATAATATCATCTATATCGTCTTGTTGCCGCATATCCTGCCCTGTCCCCTCCTAATTGGTTTTCTATTTAGCTGGGAATTTTCTGAATTGACGCCCTTTGTTTGCTCGTGACGGCTTCCGTTTGATATTATCAATTCGACGCCTACCTACCTATATACAAACACTGAAGATTGCTTTTATTGTGAATACAAAAGTTGAGGAATGATAAGAATGTTTTTAAAAAATAATCAAAAATTTATGAGCGCAAATACCAGAGCTCCAAATGTAACAGATCCCCGCAGGAAAACATTGTGAGGAAAACACTTACCTATCATTTGATCTGCGGTGATGGTCTTATACCGCGTTCTATCAGCTGTACAGCATGCAGCATGCGCCTATCAACTGCTTTACCTAAGTACGTGGCAATGCACAGCGTTCATCACTCGGAGCTGTACGAACAGTAGTAACACCAGCACCTTACTGCTTCACTTGCTTAAAAACTGCTTCCACTTGCTCACAGATTTGCGACAGAAAAGTGATGAACGGCGGTAACTAGCATTGGGTACTGGATTTTGACTCTTTTTATTTTTATTTTTATGAGCATTACATTATATTACATTATTCTTATTAGGTACGTTTATTCAAAATAATGAAGGCGTGTAGACTAAGATAGGTGTAAGCCAACATTAAAAACCTTCCTAGCTACCTTCTGGACAGGCGGGTTCAAATACCATGCATAACATGCATAAATATTGGAAGGGTTAATAACTCCCATCAACTAGATGACCCCATCGAATGACGTCGGTCCAGTAAAGGCGTTTGCACACTGTCTGATACCGACACCTACGTACACGACACTGACTGACATGACCGAGCCGAGTATGAACATCGTTGTCGACGTCCGCCGACATGGACAACGGTGAAGCGGCAGCAGTGTATGAAAGCGTCCACTAAATGTACCAAACTACCAATGAGATTAGCTCTTTGTTCAACAATATCGTGTCGGTGGCTATGTGGAAACAGACCTAAGCACACGACTCGTGAAACCGAAGTCGTAAACAGATTTAATTTGTCCGATCGACGTTAGGGCCCGGATGGGACCTCCGATATTTCACGCGAATCATTACTCGGTGCTTCGCTTTCTGTATTTACTGAAAAAAAAATATTATGTATAAAAATCTTTGCTAAAAAAGTGGCTATAACCAAAGCCTACCTATAGCTTTTGAGCAGCATACAAGAACCCGAGACTGAAGAGTAGACAAAGCAAGATAGATTAGCCAGCAGATAATATTTCATTACTGAGCAATCAGCGCGGGAAGTTTCAGTTCATTTATCGCGGCGGCGGCGGCGGTGGTCCCGCCATCCATCATGCGCGGTCGCGGAGCCGGCGGCCGTTGCACTACGGTACAATACTTACCACACAAGTTCTAATGAGTCACAAATTTATAGTATAACTAACGACTCGACTGTTTTTGTTAGTTAGCAGCAAAACTACTTCTCTCACGAGCACCATCATTCGCCACAAGTAGTATAGAAACCCTGCTATATTTCCAATTAGCAACCAGCTCTTGCTCATTTCGGTCAGCGATTGAAGCGAGCGCTTTGCGGGAAGCTAATTATCCTTGCCTTCTAACGATGTACGCTGGCAACAATTTTTTAAATTATCTGGTTCATAGTAAATCTGTCCACAGTACCTATGTAGGTACTGAGCGTAGAGAACTATAAAGTTAGAAACTGGCGTTTTGAGTGCGTGCGCGGGTACCTACACAGTACCACTAGACATACGTCGTGTACAATTACTGAATATAATGGATCACAGTTCTGTAATTTCAGAGATTATTTGACAAGAGTAACGCTGATGTATTAGTTATTAGCAAATGTAATTAAATTAGATAGTTTCCAGAAATTACCACTAACTTTGTAACGTTGGTTGAAAATGGAGTATTAAACTTTTTACTTTTTAGTTGAGTAGTGTTTAGAATAATTTATTTTTTATAGCTCAGTGGTTTTGAAACACCAACACATAAATAGTACAGTTTCTTTATTTATTGTTTTCTTCCACGTGCAATGCAGACATGATTTACAAGTTCCACGAGATAAAGAAAATTTAAAAATAAAATACAAAATCCTCGCGAGAAATCTCCATCCTCAGCGGTGATTAATTTATGGCTTTGCACCAAGAAGCTTTTAGTTCAGCGCTTATCCCCGAGGGGGCGCAGCCTTGCATTACCCACTTACCCACGCAAATGTATCGCCGCTGCCTCGTCCCAGTATCGCATTAGAACCGTAATCTTGAGCTGGGGTGCAGAATAACCCACGCCAATGTATCGCCACTGCCTCGCACTGAGATCGCACTAGAACCGCAACTGTCTCGAGCTATCGGAACCGCAAGATCTTTTTCACACGACGATAGAAGTAATGGAGCATGCTGCAGTGCAGTGGAACATTGAATGTACAATGTACATTGCAGTTTATTTAGAAAAGTTTAACACATAGTAATATTGTAATACAAATACTTAGCTCGTGTTAGGCAAACCTACGTAACTCTAAGTATTCTCTCAAGCCATTGAAACTGCTAAGGAGGTGGTACGAATAGGTGCCCATTTTTGATGAAAAAAAATGTCTTAAATATTCTTTTTCACCTTAATCAATTATTTTATTCAAGTAACAAGTAATTCCTATGTATAAGGAAAGGTCCTCAAAACAAGTAAACTGCTGCATTCCATCACTGTAAGATAACTCTAACGACGCTATCCCACCTAGAAAATCAAGAGAAAAAACCACTCCCCCTCTTCTTCCCCCACTTAATCTAGCTTCAGGGATCCTGCGTCTAACACGGAGCAAACTTTTCCAGATAGTGCCGGGAAATTACGTAAAATAGCAACTTCGCGATACTGTTGAAAGGTTGTAAAACGAGCGACATGCTGTCTCATGTGTTTGAATAACTTTAGCGTAAGCAGGACTTTCCTTTTGCACGACATGTTTTGTGATGAGATTCGATATAAATGAAATTGTGCTCAAAATTGGCCCGTATCAGAACGAGTTGGATTCCAAGCACATCAATAGAGTCTGCATTGGCCAAAGTTTTCAGATAAACGTGCACGCATGTCTCATGGACCTTCGCCTCAGGTCTAAATCTAGCATGCAATCACTGTAGGGTCTAGTAGACCCTAGGTTTACGCTGTTCTAACTCCATAGCTTGCTTGGTTACTCTCCTAGAAGGTTTTGTAAAAATAAGGCACATTAATCATGTAGTGAGATGGTAATGAAATGAAAACTTTGCTTTTAATGAAGTTGCCGTTCCCTCGCGCCTCGCCCGCGTACAATAATAGCCCTCAGAGGGTGAATGCTTTTTCACGTTTATCGCTTTTCAACGTTGGCCAGAGCTGTACCCGAGTGTACCCGCAGGGGGGCAATCACGCTATTTTCAAGCGGTTTTGATGTTCGAACGGAACATTAATTCGTTTGGTTCACCCACAAAACAGATCGTTTTGATATTCTAAGAGGAATTCATTTCGCAGTGAAATAGATAATGGAATAGAAATTTAATGTGTTGGTGGAAACGGAGTGCTGAACATGACAATAAGTGATTTACAGGCATTCTCTAAAATTATCTTGATTGTACCCTACTGAAATTAAAAATACTTTCAAGATTGACAAAAATCTCAGGACCCATCCAAGCATGAAAAATGTAACTTATGCCTGGGTCTATGGGACCCCTATACACAACACAACTTTTTTGTCTCAACTCTCGTGCCACAGATGAGTGATAGTGGCTACGGGGTCACAGACAAGATAACAGTGACTAGGGGAGGTTTTTAGTAAAAAAGTCACGTGACCCACGTGTCCCATTCATATTCACAGCACTGGTTTATGAGGTCGGTAAAAGTTGAAATCCAGTTTGTGAAGCTTTATAATCACTTCAATTTTGAACTCGGTTTTGCGACGAGGTTTTTTTCTATGTAGAGTTTTATCCGGGTTTATTTTAAGGTTTTCGAGTTGTGTAGCATTTTAAAACATTTTTGTGTGATGACACTGACGTACCAACTCTTTGCTACTTTAGTGTGCAAAAATCTCAAAGAAAGTTTGTGATGAATGAAGTTTGATTGAGAATAAATTACAGTACGAGACAATTTTGATCATTAGACGGTTGGTTATGTTATATTTTTTTCAAAGCTCTTCCAGTGTTTCACCTTGTTTCTGAACTACTTCCTCTGGCCAAATATCAGAATACATTGAAATCAAAGTAAACGAGAGGCTGCCTTATCTATGGTTTACCTCTCAACCCTATCTACGTCTGAAGATGAAATAGTTATTCGATCAAAGTATTTGCGGAAAATCTTTCTTGTTTATTCATTCCTCCTTGAAACGATCTAAATAAATCCGCTCCAGGCTCGAGCCGAGTCTCCACGACCGAACCAAACAATCGCAAACTACACCGAACTATAAATACTGGCGTATTGGAGGATAATACACAACACAGCGTCAAAACTCGGGAGCAGTACTGTTACTTTAGAGATGACGAGCAATCAGTTATGATTTGTGAGTTTTCACAATTTTTTTCGTAAAGCTATTTTTACTTTGAATAAAGTAAAAAAAATAGAATAAAACATGTCACAATACTTATGATGAGCTCAATAAGATTATTATGAATCGTAATTCGCAAAGCACGAACCACTAAAGAGAGAATTTGTCGTCAAATATTGTGCTGCCTATTCATGCACGTCGTCAATAAGCGCAATACTGAGACAGATCGCTTTGCATGAGGAAAAAGACAGATCAAACGAGCCAATCTCACTCTCGTCATCGTAATACTTTGTAGCTGAGAACTGGAAATCGAACGAACTGTATCTTGGAAGAGAGCTCTTGTTGTGTAGTGGGACTCCGGTTACAGATTTAAAATAGCTCATTCATCCAGATAATTTATTGTTTTCTATTAGGTACTCGTAAATAGTTACTACAAAAAAGAGATTTGGATTATCTTCGAACGAATCGAGACGACACAAACGAATGTAAGGCGCATAAAAAAATCATTTTTTGATTCGCCTTAGATTTGTTATTCGTAGGGGGGGTGGGGGGGGCGGGTAGAAGTTCTATTTGAACTATATTTGATGAGGCAATCGGTCCGGCGGGCGCACTTTCACCGGTCAACACGTTCCGCCGCCGCCGCCGCTACCAACCATTACGAACAACTTTACACTAATTGTCGACTAATTAATTTTTAGCATCGTTTGTTTTATTTAATTGAATAGTTTGTGTTGTGTGTTGCGTTTGTGTTGTGTAAAGAGATTCACTTGTACAACTAGGGAGGTACTCGTAGTTTTAATGATATTTTATTATTTTTATAATCTTTCTAAGTGGTACCAGATGTTTTAGTTTATGTAGGCTTTGTTCTTGACCCATTTAGACATCGTCTAACATCTTCATACTATTGATTTCAAGATTTGAAAGGAATTTTCCATACATGGTAGCAACATAATTATTTATATTATATGAAATTCAACTGGATAAACCATTTCTCACAAACATGCTTGGAAATTAAAGCATTATTTTGAAAACCTTCTTCGAGATAAATCGAAAAGTCAGTACTGGCCAAATACATGCGAGCAGCGGCCGGCAATTAAATGTATGAAAATCCATTGCCGGTGTGTTTAGCGGCCAAATAAATTACGACATACAAAACTTATATCTGTTGTGTAATTTAAAAATGGAACGATCTTTTACTCCATAACATGGCAACCAAGGAGGTAACTTATCAAAAGTTTTATTCAAATTTTGAACAGGCTTTCAAATAGAGAGCTGATTATTGAAAAAAAAAACAAAATGAACGCTGTAACTTCGTTGTTCGTTATTGGTTTTGAAAAGTAATTGTATTTTCAACTAAAAAGTTTTGCCTAGGTACTTAGTTTTAATTTCCGCGCATTATTTGAGAAAAGTACTATACAAGCCTTGGCCACAACTAGGCCATGAGGGACTCACGTATGTGTGCCTCGTCTTCGACTCGGCCCACATTTACGCATTCTTCCCTCATTGTCTCTGTTGCGGGCCGCTGCAGTAATGTACTATTGTACTAACTAAAACCTGTATATTTTTTATACATTAAGAACATAAATATAGCTTTATTTTTAATAACTAATAAAAACTCAAAAACAACTTTTAGAACCCCATAATTTTCACTGGAAGCCGTCATTAGGCAAAGCCGCTGAGGTCCCGACCGACCCTCCTTAATCGCACTCGTCCTTCGTAAATGAAATGATTTACCGAAAGCTTCGTATTTTTTCGAGACAGATTCGATAGAGATTTATGGGAGAAAGCAGCCGTTAAACTTGTTTGTCGCGACAGACGCGCAAATAAATCAACTGAGGATTACTTACCCGCGCACTACAGCGGAAGCCTTCGCAAAATTATCAAGTTTCGGTTGACTGCTCGGTTTACTGCAAATAAGCAAATTTCTAGCTTAGTGAATAATGAAATGGTTGCATGACTGACACGCGTAGTATATAAATAAAATATATTTTATTTATATTATTATTATTATATTACTAAGAATTTACATATTCCTACGTTATAATTACAATAAGAGTAAATACTTTGTAAAGCAACACCAACACGCGGAAAAAGTCAAAGACATTTTTATTCTATTAGAAGTCTCTACCAACTGTACCTACCGAAATATTGTATAGAAATACTAATATGGAGTGACTATAATACAAGCCCAGTCGGAGTCAGTTAGTTGTATTAAGTACATGTCATTGTATACAATAGATGTGCTCGCGGACAGCAGCCACGGCCACGCCCAGCATCACTGCTGAAAACAGAGTTTGATGTACATTTATGTTTTCAATTTACTTTTCGTATATTGAAAAACTGCACTTTTTTACAAAATCAAACTAACCTGACTTAAAATGTTGTTGCGTTTTGATTTGAACAGTCGTATTAGGTTGTTGATAAGGTTAGAGGTCTGCTCTACATCAGGTGGGTTTCTACTTGTCCAGTCATATATTTTGTGGAAATACCGTTTTGTTAATTGTTTATCCGAATAAGCGTGTATTTGTCTTCGTCCCTGTGTATTGTGTCATTTTTCTCGCGGCACACAACAATCAATCAGCAATGTTTGTGTTTGCGGAAAAATTACAAAATGGCGCACGCCGCTTCAATTTACGGAGCCCGTTGATTATCCATTACGGCTTTTCAATTAATTTTTATAATGTTCCGTTGAGCCGCCGCCGGTGCCATTTTTTGGTAAAAGGTATTTTAACTTGTTTGATATGAAATTGATTTAATATACCTAGGTACCTACTGAGTGGTTTTTCCTATAGAGTACGAGAAGGAGCTGAGCTCGCCCTTAGTGCGTGAGCTGTACTGCACCGGAAAACTTTGGCTTCACTATAATGTTCTTAAGAACTTCGTTGATTCCTAATTTAATTTAAGTAATGATAAATAAATCTTATCCTCAAGTTATGTAAAGAAAGTACATCTTTAATTATATATATATTTCAAGTTGCTAAGTAACTGCGCCGACGTGAGTGCCAGAAGACTCAATTTTTATCAGATAATTTTATTCCGTCAGACAATTGGCCTTGCCCTGACAGAACCGGCTACTTCATATTTTCCCAAACCTTTTCCTTTTACGTTGAAAGTAACGCTTTTAGAAAGCATCCCTTTTTAAATTTAATTTCAAGGGATCATTTTCATAAGTTCCCGCGGAGCCTCGCGACAAACAATATAAAAACGAGACACATTATCCTGCTCTATACAAAGGGACAATGAAAAGGAACTTCAAAGAGGATATACCAAATCTCTTCTGAGAACTTAATAGATTAATATGTAAATCAGAGGGTGCGGGTTCGACGCCCACCGTGGACAGTCATTACCAGCAGAGTTCTCGCTATAGTGAAGTGTTTGTTAATGAACAAAGTATTAGCCAGAGAGGTCGCTTACTTCATAATCTAAATAAATGGGATTAAACCAAGTCGGGCGACTCTCACACAGATTTAAAGTAGATTAGAATGGCGAGTCCAGTGCTCGACGTACTCTATACAAAGGTTATACCTAACGATGTGAATATTAAAAATGCCCTCTCCCTTTCAATGCTTGCCAGTGTTTGTGGTTGATAATGCTTTTAATTCACTCTAGAACATAATATAGGTACCTACATCAAAGTCTTTATTTCCATCTTTGAATAATTGAAAAATTCCAAAGTAACAGAATAAAGTAACATTGCAAAAGTAATGAAAAATTCCTCGGCGGTTGAACTCGGAAGTAATTTGCAGCGGAACTGACCGCCTGTATGTGAAAGCCAAAGAAACAACACGCGGACAGAACAAACGTACAATTAACCGAGCCAGTGAAACGCGCAATGTCGAGCCATTGTTCCCGCGGTTTGTCTCTTTCACCAGTTTGGACCAGTTTGCTGCGGCCTTGGTCCATACACCAGTAGGTTGCAATCTTTGTTTATAGTTGGTCTACCTTCGTTTGTGATGCCTCTCTGATCCGACGATCTGTATCGGTACCTACTCTGGAATATTCCAGCCGATGCTGACCCTCGCGGCTCACTGCACGTGATGAGCAGCTGGGTGGTGCTACTGCTAGCGACAAACGACACAGATGGTCAATGTTATAGATCTTTTATTCAGTCAAATCGCAAAGACCATTATTTAGAATCTTCTTACATGCTAGGTGATTCTAGGTGCCAGTTCCTGCGACGGAGCTTATGTGCTAGTTGTTTTACTGTTATGTTACTATACTATGTAAAGTCAAAACGATGTAGTATTTTTTTCCACTCCGGTAGGTAAGAGCTCTTTTTTATGAAAATGTATTTTGTGCGACATGATCTATGAAGGAATAAAATTGTTATTTTATGAAACACTCATTATAAAATGCTCCATCACTTTCCTCGTTAAAAGTCTAGCTTGAGTAGGTAATCTCTTTGTCTTTCCAGATCTAATGTAAGTATGTTTTTTGTTTCAGGTTCGTTACTCCATGTCCTGCACTAGTCGCTCCGCCATCATCCCCGCTCTCACTCTGCTTTCACTTATGTATCGAGTGAGTAAATAATACAGAGCATCCCTTAGGAGCCAACCCTATCTTGGTAGCGTTGTAATTGTTGGTATAACTCAACCACGATTATATGGACACAGTGAATGTTAAGTCAGTAGGGTAAATTCACGTATTTAAATTAATACTCAAATATACTAAGGTTTTTGTATTTTATTATTGCAAAATACCGAATTCTTTTGACTGTTATTGTGTTTGAAACTTTGTGATTTTGTCAAAATATTCCGTTTTGCTACTATAGGTAGGTATGGTTGAGTTGAAATTGATTTCTACTTTAATCTAATCATATAGTATTATGATACCAGAAACCTAACTACTCTCTGAGTTCAACCAAACAATCCACAATAATAGCTACCTACTAAGTAATCCAATTCCGTGCTAAACGAAGGCGCCCGGCGTCCCCGAGGCGCTGTTTCAGTTGTCACGGTGAACGACACTAGTACTGATAAAAACTCAGCTGTTTCTTAGCTATTTTGCCAAAACAGCAAACAATGCTGAGTCGAGGCCATTTTGTTCCTGTAGCTCTCAGTAACACTCGTACGTTTTTGTTTTTATATAATAATATGTACCTACCTACTTACATATTTAATTTGTTTGTTTTATTTATTGCAAGTACAAGGAATGTTTTATTTGTTTTGGTAGCTGATAAAACGTTTGTACGACATACATCTTTGTCTATTTATCTGAATTGTTTAGTCCACTAATATTAATTAATCGATAAAAAAAATAAGTATTTGATTCATGCATACAAAAACGCAGCTTCAAACATTATGTTAACTGGTTACACTGTGACGTAACGATGTTCACAAATGTACGCGAGTCGGCAATCATTTCAGATTGTGAACAAACATGGCAGGTATTACAACGGAATCACCCCGAATGCTCTGATATTAAGTACCTCGCAGCGTGCGTACCTATAGAGGTTCCAGGTAATCGTTTCTTAGTGTAAGAAGCTCCAAATGGTTATTGCTCCATATTCTGTGTAGTTTCAGCCATAATACTGTACAATAACGGTTTGTTGAGATTTCTCGATGTAGTCATGAATGTATTAGAAGTATTTCTATTATTTATAAAACCCACGTAAAATTCAATAAAAGAACGTGATAGGTTTAGGTACTTTTGACTCCGTGTGCAAAAAACCGTATGAAGCTCGATACTACTCTTGAATACTAATATCACTTTCATGTCAGGAAATTATATATTTTTCCTGAAAATGTTTCTGCTTCACATTCAAATTGGTTTTAAGTCAAATAAATGTAATTACCTAGTTCTATTGGGCGTTATGTTTAAACTAGCAAGTTTAACTAACCAAAGAAGCCTAGACCAAACCATGATGATTTTTGCTAGAGTTCACGTTTTAACCTATAGGCACGGTACAGTGTTTCACAAAACACACAACATTATTAATAGACATTATCAACATTGTTGAAGCAATCGGCTCATCTGACTCGCCTCGCTTTAACTCGTAATGTGCTCATTATCCTGAGTGGTGACAGGACAAATTGGACCCTTTCTGTGCACGCAGATACGCGCAAAGCCGGGAGTTAGATATAGTTAAGATAAACCGAGGGGAATGATTGGACATGTCGAATTCCGCGCATGTGGCTTTGGGAACGTAATGCTTTTACCGGTATGGTTGGCCTCACTCGTCTACACGTCAGCATCAGCAAGGGTTCTGTTACCGGGAAAATGTACTTTAATCTAATCAATGGTGTTGAAAGGTTTTTTACAAAAAAAAATCCTACTTAGAGTAATTTGAAAATTCTAATTGACTCTTCTAATATATGAGCCTCGTACGTGAACAGTCACCGAAGATACGTTTTATCGATGAACTTTATTAGACGCCGACGCCTACATATAATAATTTTAGATGTTTTTCAACTTTACTCCAACTAGATAGAGTATAGTATAAGTACGAGAATAACAAAGTAAGCTGACACAGTAGGTAGGTAGGTACTGCTCATTCAATATCCTAACATAGTTTTTACTTCAGTGTTTCCGTACGTTCTGTGTTACTTCTCTCGATGAACTCATTCGTTCCAGCCATTTGTTGACGCGGGAAAATAACCGCACAAAGCCGGTTCGTTACCCGTAGGCCCATATACCTCGTACCCCATATATCCCATATAACCCATACCCCATATACCCCGTGCGTATACCCGGCTACGATACCCGGCGGGCTATACGGCCCGGGTACAGTTGACGATAAAACCGTATCAATTTATTTATTTTTGCCTTAACTTTTTCGATCAACTACGTCAAATCAATGTCTGGCGGCTGAAATGCAATCGTCCTGTTAAGCACTGTCGTAATAAATAATGTGATTAAAAGGCGTCTTTAATGTTCTACATATTGAAGCAGTAACACAGGCTTATTGTTAATATCTGTTATCAGGTGGGCCACCAGCTGCTAGTCGGCATCTTTCATCTTATAAAAAGGAGCTTTTTCTTACTGCGATAAAATATTAGTGAAAATATTCCGGGAATAAAGTAGTAGTAACCTTTTATAGTCTTTGATGAACGGCAGGTGACTTTCCTTAAAAGCTCGTCAAAGGCGGCGGGGCTTGTCTTGTCATCCGTCATGTCTCATTTACAAAGAGATGACAAGTCTTGTATCAACAGAAAGCCATCGACATCTGATATGTTTCTGAAAAATTACTTTGTGTATTGACTTCGTTAATCTAGCCCCAAAATAAACAGGGTTGCTTTATGAAAACCTTTTAAACTAATAGAAAAGGTAAGGACTACATGTTCTTTTAATGCTTACTTGCAATACTACATAGGTAGTAGGTACTTAACACGAACACCCTAAGATAACAAAAAAAATTGTGATCTTAGCCAATCGAACGGGAATCTCAAAATCCCCATTAAGTTTCCCCATTCGAAGTCACAACCCGCTTACAGCACAGAATACAGAACTGCCACTTGCGAGGTTAGTAAGTTGCGCTTGACTTTTGATGCCGACTGTAGGTTCAACCTATATCGATTAATTGCGTTCATTGTTCAAAAAATAAGGTTTCGCTGGAGTTTGAATTTGGTTAAAAAAAAAATGGAGGTTTTATTTGTAGAGTTGCTTAGAACAACACAGGTACACCTGTGTTGTTTTTGTGTTAGTGGATACATATTTGTTAGGCGGATACATATTTAGATTTAAATTTTTATTTGTATATGAATAAGTGATGGAAAAATAGATTACATTGTCTTGTATTAAATACGCTGAAATTAAAAAAAAAAAAAGCATCTGGCCCACCTGACATTATTTGGTAAACTCTGCCTACTATTACATTACATTGCCCCACTGCGCACATCCACGAGGCATCCCAAATGCTAAAGGTTACAATGACATAGTTAGTTTTTTTTACTGTGTAAGTGTACTTACTTCAAATGAATAAGGCCATCAAGTAACTTTAGCTTCGGGTGTTCTTGCACTCATCAACTATTTTATGATTTTATTATGATCAAAGAAAAGTGAAGTAAGTAAGTAACGCCTATTCAATTCATTTTGGAAAGTAATAATACATTTACCTAATAATTTTTGTTCAAATAAGTTTGAATACGATTTGTTTAGAAAATATCTATTATTAAAACTTCACCTTGTACTTTTGAAAACTTCCTTTGAACTCAGCGTTTTGTTATTTAAGATAACTTGTACTTGTAATAATTACCATTTCCCGTAGGTAGTAGAACAAGTTTCCATTTCCCCAGTTTCCAGTGGGATTCTGAAATTGCTGGCGAACTTCTCCTTTTTCTCTACTTTTTGCAAAGTAAAGAAGTCACAGAAAAAAATAATTGGTACTTTAGATAGGAATCTTGCTATCTTTAGTCGGCACCTCCGGGAGCGCAGTCGGGAGCGCGCCGGGAACAGACGGGAACAGCCCGTTAAGGCGAGAATTAGCTTTGTTAGTGAAGCAGCGGCTTAAGGAGCCGTTTCAATCGCTTTGTAGATAGTGGCTCAGCCATTCCGCTGTGAATGCTTAATTGTGAGTTGCAGAATCTACGCTCAAGGCTTTTGAACTTCCTCTGTGTCGGCAAATAAAAACCAAAGAGATTTATTGACTAGTTTGCATTAGTTCTAGTTTTAATTCATAGCTGTGGTGGTTTTACTGTGTGTTGTTAAAATAAATGGATTTTAACATGATCATTATTTAGTGTCTGCTCTACTAACTACATAAAATAACTTTCATGTGTACTTAGTTATGTTCAGAATATTTTACTCTTATTTACTGTACTTATATACCCTAATTCAGAAAAAAATTAGCTAAAATGAAAAGTATTTTGGCATTCATATAGGTAGTATATTATTAAAATATTAGTCAAGACATGTTTGCATACCGAACGGAATGTAATATCGGCCAACCCTACTTTTGGGATATTAGTTTGTCATAATATCGGCAGAGGCAGGACCGCGGCCGCCGCTATCATTGAAAGAACGGTTGAATAAGTTGCCATACAAAACGGATAGTTATGAGGTAGCACAGGTAGCCCGAAGGTCAACCTTCCGCGTCCTTCTTTTCAATATAAAAAAGATTTTCTTTTTGAGTATTACGAGATAAAAGTTTGATGAAAGACAGAATAAAAGAAATGCCCACGAGACGGCGAAGGAATTACAGTCTCGCAGCGCGAGGAATCTCAGGGATTTAATATAAGTCGGCTGTTTGTACTGACCTACACCTCAGATATACGAATCGGCAAAAGGTTCACTTTGGAAGATATTTTCAGATTGATGTTGTGAATGAAACCTTGTCTACTTCACAAGATTCTCGTGACTCGGAAAATGTGACGGCATTCTAAAAGTCCTTTACTTTTTAAAAGTTCAGTATCAATTCATCAAACATGCTTTGAGAAAAAGTCTTATTTCCAAAAACCGGTTCTATTTGCTGCGTGACCTTCGACTCCGCCGGTAGAACCGGACGTACAAACGCACAAAAAACTTGTTTCCATTTACACAAAAAGTGGACGATAATGTGAAAGGCGTTCAGTTGGGCGGAAAGGGCATCTGTCAGGAAGGGCGGCTGGGCGGCCGCCACTGCGGTGGAAATGATACGAAGGGAAACTTCCAAAGTTTTGATTTAATCTTTCGCGAGTTTGATTATAAGGGTTCTGTATCGTCACGGCTACTGGAGGTTCAAAGAATCACCATTGTCAATCAAAGAAGACGATTTTGAGATAGATTCCTGTTAAAATAATTTACTTTACCTCAACAAAATAAAATTATATAAATATAACAACTGAAAAAAAAGAAAGCAAAACGAGTTTTGTATAACGCAATACCCCGTAACGAGCCAATCAATTCCACCAACTAAGCCACGGTACCCATTGTACTCTTTACAATGCCGCTAACATTCAATTTGTATTCAATAAGCCAGTAGAAAATCCGCAATGGACGATAGAGTTCATTTAGAAATCGTTTAGTTGTTCAAACTTTGCCTTTTAATACGATGGGGCTTATTACAATCGATGAGAATCGGTAAAACCTTTGCTGTCTGTTATTATTTTAGGTTGAAGGATGAAATTTAATCTTGATTGTAAAACTTCTTGAATAAAACAGAGCAAAAAGAGAGGTTCATTTCTTAAGCACTCACAATCCAGCTTCAGGGGATTAGTATTTTATCCGCAACTAAGTTTGAGGGAAATATTTTTGCACGAATTTGTCGTGGATTATCAAAATTATCTCTTGTAAAAATACTTAGTACAGTTTTGAGGTTTTGTATGACTACCTATTTAGAGCAGTCCTCTCGCAATCCGAATGGAATGTAGAGTAGGTAGATGCAGGTTGTTTAATAGATGAATATGCAAATGTGGGGTGTGGTGACGTCACGCGGGTGGCAGGATTACCCCTCGGCGTCCTTACTCTGCGTAACTATTAGAATTAATCGAGTCGCAATAATGAAATTCAAAATAAATTGCGCTTGAAAGCGGATCGTAAGAGGTTTGGTTTCTGTGGCTCGGGAACATTTTTCTATTGCATATTCATAGCGTTTTGATAACAAATATAAGATCAGAATATCTATGCGTAAAAGATAATTTTCTGGAATTCTTTAGTAAATGTTATTGTAAGTGATCAGCACGAGTACATACATCATACTGATTATAAAAAGCTCATTTTATTCATAGTAAGTAGTGAGCGGCTAGTGGATATTGCAGTGTTTCTTGTATACAAAATAAAATTGTACTTTATACTTTACCTAGGTCTGTAGCCAATAGAAATATCAAATGGTTTTCAGATGAAGCTATTTGGTTTACTAATAAAACTATTTTTGGATACAATATACTGAGAAAATTAATTTTTGATACAAGATAATGAAGTTCGTTGAGAGTCAAATAAAAGCCTATTTACGTAAGGATCGTAACCACCGCACACTAACGTCTTCAATGTAGCCACCTACGCCGTAGACACTTTGCCTACGCCGTAGACACTTTGCCTACGCCGTAGACCTTGCGGCCAACGCGCGTAGCACCTACCTACAGAGATAGTATATTACTTTATATCGTTTTAATGACTTCTGTCTGTGACATCACATTAGACGAACAATTTTAGCAATGCCAAGTGAAGAAATTAATATATAATTTTGATTCTAACTAAAATATTGGTTAAACTAAGGTATTTTGCAAAGCGGGTTTCAACATGTTTTGTAAACTGTTAACATCTATTGCTACAACTTGAAGCTCTATTTCAAACTGAAACATCTGTAAACGTCTGAAAGACGGTGCCGCGTTGTCACTTTGACGATGACGTAATGACGTCTTTACTTCAATTAGTGACGTCACGGCGGCCATTAGAGAAACGATGTTGTTTATTTAAGACGCCGTTGGAAAATGCCTTGGAAAATGCTGAATTTGTAAACTGAAGGAATGACAGAAGTTTAAATTGGACTTCTGATGAATAGACAACAATAACAAGGCACAAAATGTACCTGAACATTTTTAGATGTTTTTTCTAAATAGGTACGTCCCCAGGATAGACCCAAAATTTGCATGCCAAAACATTGTAAGCCTGCGTTGTAGCGAGCCACTGCCTCGACATGACGACTACGACCACTGCGCCAGAGTGATACTAACAAAAAGAAGTTGTAGAATTTCGTAATTTTTAGACAAATCTAAGCAACACAGTAATACATTTTAGCAAGTAATATAAAACTCCTTTTGACAGCGTCGATTCATCTTGTAAAATCGAATAAACACACGTCGCCGCCGCCGCGCAGCTTCCGCCCACACGTTAACTACAAAATTGATAAATTAAATAACTTACATTGAACGCTCACGGCTCCGCGTGAAATAAATTAGGGGAATTCGGCAACTTGGGGAAAGTTTGACGTGAATTTAGCCGACGGAAAGCGAAATACCTATACGAGTTTAGTTTGTTGGTCACGCACGCCGCGGTGACGCCCTTTACTCCTCAATCCAGCACCAACTTATCGGGATTGAGTCGTTATTGAAATGTGATTTTGTTTTCTAAATACGAGTACCTATGCATGTCCGTTGCACTGTTTGAAAAGTTCAAGTCGTCATACGACCTAGTAAGGTCGACAAAGAAAGGCTAGGCGCCTCGCTTTTACTTTTGAGGGAGGTCTATGTTCATTGCTTAATTGAATATCCTGCAGCTAAAATTATTTTTATTTTACTCCGTCTTAAGATTGCTAGACAATATTTTTTTTATTGTAAATGATGATGAATGCAAGTCTAGTGCCAATATGTTTTCAATATACTTATAATTTTTGCGCCGAAAAATAACAAACCGCGGTTGGAAATGAGCACTGATCGGTTGGAAACCGCATTGAAATAGAATCTAAATTCGTATGGAATTGGATTTGTTACTATTTTCAAGAGTTGGAGTGTGTGGTTGGGTCCAGGCGACCAGCACCCACCTGTTTCCAGGGAATTAGAGCGAAACTAAAGACCCAAACTAATTAGTGTCGCGCTAAATCTAAATAAAGCCAACCTCTATTCATTCATGTCATTTGAACATATTTATTTTTGTAATGTTTGTAAATCAGACGAGGTTTTACTTAGGTAGCTAAGAACTGATTAGATCTTGGAAGTATTTACCTTGACTTTGCAGGCAGAATATAATTTACCATCATCATCATATCAGCTCGTAGAAGTCTACTGCTAGACATAGGCCTTCCCCATACATTTTCAGAACGATCCTCGTCGTCAGTCCAATGCAGCTACGTGTAGGTAGTTGTTTTTATTATTACCACAGGAGGGTATATTACCTAACAGTAAGATGGCTTTAATTGAAATCAATATTTATACTCTACCCATCACCTGAAGTTCATACCACTTCATCCCCCATCCCATGGGAAATTTCCCCGTGCGTTTTACATAGCAAAGTGTTGTAAGCACTCGTGGCGTCAATTTACTTAATAAGCTTGTTCTAAATTCTGTTTGCAGTGAACGCTTTTAAAGCACATTTCCATTGTGGCTTTGCTTAAAATATAACATGTGACCATTGATTCTCGCTTTCGTATCTATTACTTCACTTTACATTAATTCTTACAAAAAAACGACGAAATGTAATAACTTGGTCTAACCCCACTAGTTATATTGATAGAACTAAATGAAATTATTTGTCCTAGAGTCTCCATTGATTTCATTTACCTAATATTCATGCAGTCAACGTGTAACCTTGTTCACAGGAACAGTACCTATTTCAAATTCAGAAAAATATGATTAAAGTCGCGAGCCACCTGATTGCTCCATACGGGAGTTGATTAAATGTTTTTAATTCGGTTAAAATAAATGAACATTGAATATGTACGCTCGCAACGACCTCACGGCGTAATTTAATCACTTCGCACGGCCTTCGAGTATGGGATCGGGCTTTACCACACCCTGTATCTAATGTAAGTACAGCCACCTCCATAAGTGGCTGAGTAATTTGTTCATTCACACTCGTACCAAAGCACTCACGCAATTACGAAATCTTTTCTTTGAAAAAATCTCTGAAAATACTTCCTATCGAAGTCAATACCACGAAGTCTTGATGTAATGTTAATGTTCATGCTCTTTTTCTGTTGTACTATCTATTCATTTCATTTTACTTAAATTAAATTAAACGAAATCAAACAATCAAATCAAGAACCGAAACCAAATCTGATCAATGAAATAAAACTTAGTTATCCCTACATGTAGTCTAGTATGTCACTACTAAACACATGGCGGCTTTTTGACGGATTTCTAACATAAAACACTACAAGTATAATCGTGTTTCTGATGCTCGTTGCTGTAAGTACCTGTACCTCGGATGTACAAAGAACAGGAAGGTAACACGAGTTATAACTTTGGCAATTGAACACCTCTACGCGAAGATACCGACGAGTATGTGAGGCGAGGTCGGAGCTGCGAGCACTTCTGCGGCTTAGGAGCGTAACGAATAATACAACTACACTTTGAAACTAACCCGGTGCTTCGAGTACCCAACCTTCAAGTAACTCAATTTGTTTGAAATCTTATTTACGAAAACAATTTCTGATTCTGATTCAGAAATGCGTTGGTGATTTTAATTAATTATTTTTGTTATGTCGCCTGCCAGTCGACCGGAAACTGGACCGCCCAAATGCGTCCATCCAAACAATTTGTATTATATCAGAAGTAGCTTTTTGCCGGAAGTTGAGTAGCTAGTTGTCGCGGTGAAGACTAATCGACTCTCCACGTCGACGGCAGGCCGGGCCTGTACGAGAGGCCGTGATTGAGAGGCCATCGACACGAGGTCGTACCACGATGTGGTTGGGTTTTACATAACGTGTAGATATTTTTATCAATTTACTGATTCAGCAAAAAAATCTTTTTAGAGGCAAAACGCTCTTCGCTTTTTACTTAATTGTAGATTTTATCAGTTCGGTTATAAAAATTGTTGGCAAATTGTAGAGCAGGAAACGAATAAAGCACGCTATTGTTTTCCCCGCGACGACGCGACGACGCGACGGCGAGTAACAACTGCGCCGTGCTATTAGATACCATCAGTGCCAATTCCTTCTTATTTCCACAAAAGTTTGCGCAAAGTACGCCCATTCCGGGGACATTTCCCACTTGGCAGCTCACACATCTCAGCTTCACAAAAGAAAATAACTCAACTACAAACTTGTCGCCATTAACCCACATATCGGCGATATGATCTGAGCATATTCTTTTATAAGTTTGGCCTGGTAGTACCAACTTCTGCGTATACTGTGGCGGGGCATTGTCAGATAACACGCGATCGATGCTGATGGCACGCGCTGATCTCGGTGCTTCAAACTTTGAATATAACAGTGCAATGTGTACGAACATTCCACTTCGAAACTAAATAATGGGTAGGTACTGATATTTTTGATTTCCGATTGTAGCACTGTGAGCAATCCTGAAGCTTGCAATTGATAATATTTATTTTAGCTTAGAGTTCGTAGATTCTGGTGTAATCGAACAGCAATCTCATAAAGATCAAGATGATTATTATTGAAATTGGCTCACAAAATTGAAAAATCATCCCAATTGGATTCCAATCAAAATCGTCTGTGAAAACGGATCGTGCACACGCTTCAAGTTTCAAGTAGGCAACTAAAACAAACTCACTTGGAAATGGAACTCATTACCTCATCTCGTTGGAGGTGAGACAAAGAAGTTCATGTTACGTCACTGTATGTATCTAAAAGACGTGGAAACATAACAGGTTGTTGCTTTGATCTCGCGCACAAACAATGCTTCAATCACAATATTGAGACATTCGGAGATTCGCTGTTCATCGCATCTCGGAAATGGAAAAACGTAAACGCGTCTTTGCTTATTGATCTTCTTATTCTATACAAAAAGTGATTGAATTTCAATTTACAAAGTGTTCGTGAATATTATACCTATCTGTGGAGTTGGAACAAAAAATAAACTAAAAGAACATAGGTAGCTACTTTGATTTTGGTTTTTGCGCCGTAAAATGTGCCACTTGTTTCCAGAGATAAAGAAACTGAATAGTTATCAGTGATATTATTATCTTTCAGACAATCTTTTGATGAAGAAGATTTTACGGAGCGTTATGGGACTAAAAGCTTATCCTTATTTAGTTTAATATGATGAGATAAACATTTTTACGTCAAAAATGTTTGTATAGTGAATCTCGGCGAGGTACCTCTGTAATCTATACGAGTCGTAGAATGGTATTCCATCAATTTCGATCAACAACATGTCTTGTGTGTCGAGGGTTCACCGCTGCTCCATACAATACGTTATTGAGATACCATCGTAGGTACATATACCTATCTATCTACCGTAAATATACGAATACCGAACTACTGGTGAACGAAAATACTTGAATACGAAATGATAAGGTCAATGTATTGTTGAGAAAAATCTTTACAAAAAATTGTAACTGGATATATATATTTCTTAACTCAAAGCGAAGTACAACTTGTTCCATAAGATGAGCGCTATTTAGGTTCACATTATCATAATTAGTTACACTTTTTATTGAACTCAGATGATATAAAATTTACTACTTATCAGCGCGGATATTTTTTAGACACAATAATCAAGGACAGGAACTTCCATAGATCAAGCCACAATCAGCCACATATCCGATAAAGATTTCCACTCCGTTCAAACTTATTGATGAGAAGCTTTCAGGGTTTCTCAAATGAATGGCAGCTGGTAGAAATAGCAGCATCGCCTAACAATAATTCAGTACTCTGCTGCTGAATGGGGTCGCAGGTACAAGACCCTATCATTACGTCGGCGCTGGGGACGGGACCCGATGGTGAGCCCTATGGAATACCCGAGTCACAGCACGATGCTAACGGCTGGTACACTTGTATGTAGATTATGAAAATTTCAGTGTCGCATTCCGCTGAGGAAATTTGATTTTGAGTTCATACAAGACGTTCTCATTTTACACAACGATTGATAAATACTACGTGAGTGATGGGTAGCACGCCACAAGAGAAGGTGATTTTGAGAAATCTTGTGACAAAATAAAGGATTGTTTACATAAAAAAAATACGTACTCAATAATGTGCCACATTGGTGTTTTCCACCGTTTTCTATTGAATGACCCAGCTCACTTGTTTGGGCCTGTGGAAGGTCCTCATCTCCATACGAATGTATCAAACGGCCGGTCGCGAGCCTCACCCTCGAGATGAAATGCACGGAAATACTTACAAAATACGTGGTTTCCGTAAAAAAACGCGGCTGCCTCAAAAACATTTCCTTTCGAACATAAGATTCGGGGGGATGGGACATTACTCCGGTCGGAATGCACCTTCGGTTCCATCATTGGTCCTTTATCGGAATACGTTTTCATCGGTGTTTTCAAACTCGCGTTTTGGCAAAAGTTTTTCCTCATCTTTGGGGCCTGAAAGGAGTGGAGTAGAAACTCTTACCCTCGAATTCATAAACGACGTAGAGACTTCTTTAAAGCCGCATTCAGGCGCTGCGCTAAGAGAACACTTATGTAAGAACTCAGACTGTAACAGTTTGTTTATTAATTCAGAAGTTAATGTATAAAACGGATAATTTCAACGCACACCTATACCTATTTATTCGGTACTAGCTTTTTGAAAAAATCCTTTAAAAAAATAAAATTAAATTGAATTTTAAATAGTATCATAGTAAAGGCTGACACAAATGGAAGTCCTTATGACTCGAACAAATGAATTACCCCTCTGAGTAAAATTATTTCAGTGACTGAACACAAATTGTTACAGGTAGGTATAATTGAAGCGGCCGTCAATCAGAGGTCCTCGGGCACAAGAAGCAATCCTCGTGAACAAATTGCTGAATGGAGAGCCCTCAGAGCAGGCTGAGCCAAAGGAGATGTTATTAATTCAATTGCATTATCTCGAGAGTTATCATAATCGTCGCCAATATAAATAATCACCTCTGTTACGTTTGCTTCTATCCAAATAAAGGCTTTCAAAATTAATTATCTTTATATCAGTTTTTTTATGAGAATAACAGTTAATTGTATGTACGTTAAATAAATACCTACTCAATTGTTTCTCATCTTTACTTCAACGAAAGTTGATAGAAGTGTGTTGAAGTTTAATAAATAAAAAGTTCTCATGAATTAGGATTGCGAGTACCATAGGTACAAACTTTTGTTAGACAGATACACTTTTTACGAAAAAGACGTGTGAAATTCAAAAGAGTGGAATATGTTTGGTTTTCATATTTTTGTATGGCAAGTTAGCAGTTTACCGACGAGCAGCTAAATACTTTCCATGCTCCGTTCACGTTTAATAAGGAAGCTCTCTCTAGCTAGATTGTATAAGCGCTCTCGACATTTTATTTTCACTTTACGACAAAACAGATACGTGAATCAAAATAATGTTTCATAAAACGACTTTTTATAGCTTTATCATTTTGTGTTTGTCGTTTTATGCTTCCGTGCGACGGTTACAATAAAATTTGAAATTAACATGAAATAATGCGAAGCCAAATTTCTTTAGAAATGTAATATTTTACTTTGGAAAATTATATGAAATACCTACAGCCTAGCAACGACAAATATTACTAATTGGTTTACTGACGCAAATAAGTTTAGTATGCAAGGGAAAACCATGAGAAATTGAAACATTGAAGTATCAACGATATAATTATGTAATGTAATTTTTTTCTAGTGAGTTTTCACCCTTGTTATTTGTCACTGATATATTTTGAAACAGACGCACGAGCCTAAACTCAGCAACTCTAGTCATTGAGAAGAACAACGCCAAATCTCGGGTGAAACCAAAAATTCCTCGCCTTTACGGATGACAGTTGAGTGATTTGAGGAGTTTTATTGTAGACTTTTCCTTGTGCCACTGTCGGACGATCATGCGGCTCAAGTTTCACACAATTCTAGTGTCGTACGTATTGCATTGCAAGTGAAATGAATGATGGCTGACGTCACCGTGATGGATGATACACGCAATATGCTGCGACATGTGTCGCTTGATTGATTCGCGCGGCTTTTTACGACGCCGCATCATGTAAACCGACCGTTTATTGTATGTGAAAAGGTTCGTTTAGGCGGTTCGAGTGCTGGGACAAG
The DNA here is from genome assembly GCA_918843925.1 of Eulithis prunata. Classification (NCBI taxonomy): domain Eukaryota; kingdom Metazoa; phylum Arthropoda; class Insecta; order Lepidoptera; family Geometridae; genus Eulithis; species Eulithis prunata. The sequence goes on from OU974007.1 coordinate 128,510, forward strand.
TGCTAGATGTGCCAGTGTAAATAAGTAGTTTACTTACAGATTCATGATTTCAGTTGTTGGTTTTTTAGGTACAGCTGTGATTTTTTTTCGTGTATTTAAATCACTAAAATGGAATTTTTATCTCTTTCAATTGGACGAATAGACGCACACACTTTTTTATAATAGAAAGTGCGTCCACATGCCTACTAGTAGTTAGTTACTTGCACGAGTCAATACCTGCGTTAGAATAGAGCTTAAGGCCCCACGAGTCAGTTTATGTTCTAACATAATGATTGTCGTAAAGAAATGGTGACGCCATACAATCGCGAGTTTATGCCTGTCCGTCGCGATAAGAGATGGATTTGCAGATTTCTTTTATTACTTCAGCCACTTCAAATGGCTTAAGTGACACGTTTTACCGGTCTCCTTACTTCCTTTATTGAAATTTATGTATTTTTATTCATGACTCGTAAAGATAAGTCAGTTCTGTATTTTTGCTGTAAACATAATTATTGGATTTCGTTCTTCATTTTATTAGCGGAAAAAACGAAAGGAGCTTTTACGAGGCGAGTTTACATAAAATTAAAATTTTAGATTACTATCAACATTTCTTCAATTTTGTGTAACCTACTCTACTGCTATCTCTCTTATTACATTTTGAGCCTTCTGCGTTTACAGCTATCTGCGAATTGAAAGCAGAGTGACTATAAAAAAAACTTTTAATGGCTTTTACTAAAACTTCCAAACCTTTTATTGTAATTTCATAATGGAACACTGACAGTTTCCTCACAGAAACTGAAACTAAACTATTCCATAACTGGCTAGGTACCTTCAAAAGCTAAAGACGTTATTAATTGTATCCGTGCGAGTTAGTTGCGACAAAGCCACGAACTGAATAGTAAATAATGCTCGTTTACACAAAGGAAGTAAAGTTTAGTAACCCATTTCGCGGTAAAACTAAATCTTGTGCTGCATTCAAAGAACCATTATGTTTGAATATTATCTACAGTAAACACGATTCACAGTTGAACATGGTTTGCTTGTCAGTCGTTCCTAAATCTAAGGTTCAATAATAAACATGGTGGTTTTAAATGATGGGTAACAGCCAGTGCTAGTTACGTAGATACACTAACAGTTTCAAGGCCTCAGTGTTACACAGCATTTCAAAGTACTTAGTCGTATTTATTTAATTTGACAAATAATTGCTACGTTATTGGTAACTTTGACGTCAATCAACTTCTGCAAGGTATTATTTAGTTTACGCGCGTTGTACCGATGCAAAAAGTTTTACCGAATCCTATAACCCTAGTATTAGTAAGTGGACTTCTGAACTTGTTGAGTCGAGTAACTCGGCCGTTCTAACCGCAGCATGGAGTTGTGAGGCGAGCTCCAACAATGCATGGATCGGTACACATCGACAGCCAGAGCGGCAGGATCTCGTATAACAGAATAATGATGATTAGTCGTATCTACGTCGAGATAATGGGTACTGCGTATCGCAACTTTCCAACAACTTACCAACTTACCAGAATATTCAATTTATAATTAGTTAACGCGCTTTGAACGTCTATCTGAAGATCAAATTGAAGTTATTTTAAGGTCGTCTTCGCAGATTTAGTTTCGCTACAACCTCAAACGTCTGAGACATTGATGAGATATAATCGCCCTAACGAAGAAACTATAGAATGGTTTCTAACGAAAATACCTGTGCTTATTTATTTACCCAAGTAGGTACTTTGAAGATAAACACTTTACCAAGTAAAAGTTTTTGGTTTTCGATTTAGAAGATAGAAAACAAGACAATGCTCTTGAGAATATCTCAAGTATCATATTCTGCAAAAAAAAAACTTTCAATGAATAAAGTTGCTAATTTTCTCAAACTCTAGTTGCTAAGATGGGTTTTTAAAGGCTCTTTAATTAATTTTAAATGATGAGTCTGGGCTGGAGATTTTCTTAAATTAATAACCGAGAGGTTTGAGGAGTCTCAAGTCGCTCATTGTAATCATCCGTGAGCCGAGGGCACCGAGGGCCGAGGGCACTACACACGCACCTACCTTTATTGTTCTAGTTTTTGGTAGAACTACGTAAAATTGAAGAGGTGATAAGATCTACAATATGTGTTGTTTATTGCAGCCAATCGTCGCGTGATGGCGCATGGATCGCTGGCGGCGGGCGTGGTGCTGGTGCGCGGCGCTGGCGCTCGCGACGCTGTGCGCTGCTGGCCCGCGGTACAGCTCGCGCATCGTGCACACACACGCAGGTATAGTTACAGCGCATTCAATAAGCCTATCCTATTACTTACTAGAAGTCTCAGAGATTTATAAATCTCTGTTGGAAACTTCCGATATCGTGTCAATTCGAACTAAACTAACCGTGGTCTTTATCGTATCTGCTTATCTTTTTGCGTAGTAGTCTAGTTTTATTTGCAATTTGAACAAATACATCAGTTTTATGCGATTTCTAATCAGCCGCATCACCTATGTTCCACACTTCCTCAAACCCAACTAATTATCTGACAGTCCATCTTGCTGTACAAGTTAAACGCTTAGGAACACCACAACCGATACCCGAATAAATTCTACCCAAAAGTTGGAGCACTTCGCAACAAACTTCAGGCATCCAATTCATCATAGGATATCACTTACAAGTAGGTAATTTCATCAGCCATCCTCGCTAGCGAGAATTGAATAAATACATAGTTTAGTCCACAAATCATACCCACGCGTGGGATGATCCGTTTTAATTGTGTGATCCGCCCGTAATGCCGTGATCCGGGCAGATCCAATCAGTCGGGTTCTCGTGACATCGCCACCAAACGACGTCGTTACGTTTGTACACGACTCGAGATCAAATTAATTATTGTTTGGGAGCTCCCGAGTCCGTAACCTTCCAAATGGGATAAACGGTACCTTCCCAAATGATAGGGCGAATGATGCGGCCAATTTACCCGATTCCCTTCCCTTCCCTTCCGCCCACATGTTGTTAGTTCATGCTGATTCCACAATCTGTTTGAGTTTGCGACGAACTGTTTAAGTTTGAGACCATTTACTTGAGCTTAAAACCATTGGTTTGTGATCGATCGTGTTATGCTTGATGTCGCGGAAATGTCTTTGAGCTTACATCTTGTATCGGAGCTAATCGTAGACCATTCCTGTTTTATAAAAGTTAAGGAAAAAGTATCCTTTGCTATTTGTCCCTTGAACCCAAACAAGTATAGACCCAGTAGCTTTGGGTTGGGTACCTAGCTTTATGGCTTTCATTTATTATTTTAAATAATCGTTTGAGTCCTATGTTACGGGTTTTCGCAGACGTTCGATTAGTTTTATCACAGTACCTACTAATTTTCAACACTACTTCTACGATTCAAGATTTGTTTTATCGTTTTGTTATCACCCAGTCACCGTTTCTAAACTTCGTAATATTTCAGGAGCGATACGAGGCATCATAGTGGAGCCAGCATCTCGTCGGCTGGAGCCAGTGGAAGTGTTCCTTGGGGTCCCGTACGGCGCTCCTCCCCCGCGGCTGGGGGCGCCCCCTCCCCCGCGCACCTGGTCCGGCACGAGGCTGGCCGACGCCTTCGCACCGGTTTGTCCACAGCGGTATCCAGATATATCAAACAAGTATGTATGAACCATTACCTGTGGTCTCCCTCTCTATAGTCAGTCTTTAAATTGTTGTGACTTCTTCCCAAGCAAGATTCCAGATTTTGGTTTTCTAGGAGTGCAGCACTATCGAAGATGCCGCTAGGAGTCTACAACGAGTTGAAAGCCACAATTCCTCTTCTTGCAAATCAAAGCGAAGATTGCCTCTACCTCAATATCTACGTGCCCGGTAGCGGTAAGCTAAACCTTATACTTCAGGACTTGGCATCTTGGGTCAGTTCCTTTTTCACCAAGACCTTGTTATGTAGCCGTAACTGTAAGCTGCCGGACTCTACCATCATGGTGTCAATTAGCCCTTAACATTTGCAACATTTATTCTGTCTGATCTGTCAGTTTGTAAAGAGTTATGTATTGTAATGCAGGCGCGCGCGGCGTGGAGGCGCCGTATGCAGTAGTGGTGTGGCTCGGCGCGGCGCACGAGTGGGGCTCGGGCAACGCGCTCGACGCCGCCGTGCTCGGCGCACGCACACACCTCCTTGTACTCACTCTTAACTATAGGATAGGTCTATTAGGTGAGTTCAGTATATTTTCAAACCAGCTGACACAATGAAAATATGTAGTTACCAGTCGCACGGCTGAAAGGAACTGCTGCATATTTGGCTGCATTTGCGTTTCCTGCTTCCACTTAAGTCATCAAAGCTGTGTATGGAAGTCGCTGATTTTGATGTTTTTTAATTTGATCATGAACCACTGTTACAAAGAATTAATGAATTCTTCTCCCACCAGGTTATTTAACGACTAATGTAAAAGCGGACGCGGTGACCCGCGCCGGTGGTGCTGCATTACTAGACGTGTTGGCTGCTCTGCGCTGGGTCCGCACTAACATCGCCGCCTTCGGAGGCGATCCGAACCGGGTCACACTCGCCGGTCACGCTGCTGGTGCGGCGCTGGCGAACGCATTACTAATGCTGCCAGAAACTAAAGGTAAACCCTTAAAACGTATTGTCCTGCTAATGGGAGAGGCAGTAGGATAACATTCTCTTATAGAAAAAGATGTTGATGGTTGATATCTGTTCCGTAAGGTCTAATATCCCGCGTGCTACTGCTAAGTGGGTCGGCCCTCAGTCCAGCGGCACTGGCGCCTGACGCGGCGCTGGCCAGAGAGCACACCGCGCAGGCTCTACGATGTGTTCCAGAGTCTTCAGATGATGAGCTCTGGTAATCGCAATACTATTATCGTTTTCTCTTTATGTAATTTGTGTGAATATTTTGGTTTTCAGTTTCTTTTCAGTGTATAGCTTCGTTCATATTATGATACAGGTTTGTAGAATGCATCCGCGAGCGCCCTCTAGCCGCCCTCCTGGCAGTAGAAGCCCCTCGAGCACGGTTCCTGGCAGGCTGGGCTCCGTCCGTGCCCCGTGATGCACAAGGCCCAGCACCAGTACGGGCACTACACGCCAGCGACGTGTTTCTGGACTGCGCGCTGGCGGTGGTAGTGGCGACCACTGAGAGCTACCAGTTCTTCAGCGAAGAGGATATTCGACATGGTTTCGAGGAGGAGCACAGGTAGCAATAATAAAACTTTCACACCATTTTCTTGAAAAATTTAACAACATCAATGGCTTGGTTTCTGTGGCTAAACAACCAAAGTTAAGCATATTATACATGTTGTAACTAACCTTTCTTTTCTAGAAACCGTATCCTTCGAACTTACGTCCGCAACGTCTACCGCTACCATCGCAATGAGATCTTTGCGGCCATCCGCAACGAGTACACGGACTGGGAAAAGCCGATCCAGCATCCCATCAACATCAGAGACGCTACTTTAGAAGCACTCGCTGATGCAGCGGCCGCAGCCCCTGCGTTGAGGCTAGTTCAGCTGCATGCGAGGAGAGGAGCGAAGACATACTTCGCTCATTTCGCGCACCAGACAAAGGATTCAGACTATCCCCAGGTAAGATCAGTTCCTTTGATGCACGGGGTAGTTCAAAGGAGACTTGGTCTTGGTCAATAAGCCCAATCAATACAAGATACGCTACGGTCCTGGCTGATACAGCTGCTGCAATCTATACTTTGGCCTGGAGTCTTTCATGCAACTGAAAAACAACTTCTACTTGAAACTTTTTAATTTACTTTGTCCTTGATATGAAGACGAGCTTGTGTTTAGTTGCTCTCTTTCAAAATAACATGCTTGTATAATTTGATCAGCGGTTAGGGAGCATCACCAGCGATACGCTCCCGTACTTCCTCGGCCTACCTCTAGTGGGAGGGTCGCAGGCCTCTCCTCGGAACTACTCGCGCGGCGACGTGGCGGTGGCGGAGGCCACGGTGGCGCTGCTGGCCGCCTTCGCCAAGACCGGGGACCCGGCGCCGAGGGCTGACGACAGGCATCACGAGACCGGCTGGCCGAGATACGAACTCAACTCCCAGCAGTACCTTAGCATAGGTAGAGTAATTTTTTTTATTTATATTGAGGAAACAAAATGACGGTTAGATAATATCTGAATTACTTTTTGCTAAGACTTTTACCTCGTAATATCTATGGCACATTATTATAGCACAACTTTCTGAAAAACCTTGTGTAACACTACTTACTTCTAGCAACTTTGTGCCTGACCCTCGGTTTTCAGCATACAGTCCTTACGATGTCGTCCAACCATCAAGGTCTGCCTCGAGGGTTCCGCTTCACATGTCTATTGGCCACCTAATGCTTTACGTTAGCTTAGAACTAATGTTCTTAGTTTGTACACACGGTGCTAAAATCATAATATTCTGTAACAATATTTTGTCTCTCTCTCGTACCAGGTACAAAAGTACGAGTGAAGAGCCACTACCGAGGCCACAAGATGGCGCTGTGGTTGCACCTCATCCCTCAGCTGCACCGGCCCGGCGCTGCGCCTCGACATCACCAGTTCCGAGCACATAACGCCGACATGTTTGCTGGTAAGTCAATTTTAGCAAGTACTATTCCAAATCTTCGTGAAGGTATTACTATCGGTATTAATCAGATGGCTGATGAGGTTGTTATCCTTGGGTAGACGAAGACCACCCTTGTCGTTCCTAAATGATTGTGTCAACCTTAATAATCCACTAAACCTAGACACCAAAGAAAAAACACCTACTGAGTACATAAAAAAATAATAACATTCATATTTGTACAAAACCGCGCCAGTCTCATCTATTCACGGCCGGCTTTGGCGATGTGTTCACGTTCACTGATGAGACTTCTATTCAGTGAAAACCATTTAGTGTGTCTCTGTTTGGTGAATAGCTATAACCACTGAACGTTTTGTTATAAGTATTGATTTTCCTCCCTAGTACAAGGATAATGCTATATTTAGATACTTCACCGGGAATTTACTCGCAGAGGTTTCGTTACTATCGGCCTGTTGGCGGCATACCTTTGTTTATATTACGAACATCTCATTTGTCAGATTTTATAACTTTTTCCTAGGTGTTTTTCCCACGTGATTCGAGGCACACGTACGGCTCATTGAAACCATTTAAAGTTGTAACCTCTGATACCCCACTATTAGCGCGACCACTCAGCACGTCAGGCATGTCTTATTATCTGAGCCATTAGGGCCATTTCCGTGTGGCACCCCTCATTAACCGCTTCTTGCTATTAAGCGCGGTGAAACACTGCGATGGAGACGTATTTTGTAGGGAAATTGCTGTTCGTATGAACTTTTAGTTTGATAAGTAAATGAGTACGGCCCAAAGTTGTAAGGGTAGCACAGCTGTGAGACAAAGTAGGCTAGCTTTAACAAAGGCAGACTTATTGAAAATCGTGAGCCTTTATCAGGGGGGTCTAAGAATGTGTTCCCATTCCGTTCCACGTTATTGTACACGGAAAATAAATGTAAGTCCCTTCTACGATTAGATGTCCCATCTTAGAAACTAAAACTTAACTGAGTAGGAATTTAATTATTTCTTAAACAATAAAATATTCTTATTCTTAAAAAAAAACGATGTGATTTAATATGAATATCAGTGTTAGCGCCCCGCCGCCGACGGAGTATGAAAGCATCTAAAACTAAGTTTATAATATTTAGCACTCGGCGGTGCGTGGTGTCCGCGGCGGTGTGTAAACAGCCGCCCTTACCTTAGAGGCGTCGTGGTGCTTCGTTTAATAGTGATTAAAAAAATCTAACCTTTCTTTGAATTAAATAGAAATAATTTCCACGGAAAATAACTGGCCAATGGTTTATCTAAATGTTTACGGCGAGATCGATCCGAGGAACGTGCCCATTCCTCACATTCCCGAATCTGAGATCCCGACGATTAATTACAGGCCTTGCCTTCCGGCCTTCCGGGACAGACCTTACCAGGGTTTTACCTTGGGCTACATTTACGTATCAAGCAGGTAGAATCCGGCGCTTATCGGCGCCTACGAATGAGCGCTGGGTTCGAACGTAAAAACATAGTATTAGGAATGTCCTTCAAGTGGCGGTCTTATCGCGTAATACGATTTCTTCCTGAGGTAAATATAACGTGTTACGGTTAGTGTTACGATTCTAGATGCAACCATTAATATTAAGGAATATTCCGAGCATACCACACATAGGTAGGTACTCAGGCAGTCACCAAAAGTATGATATTATTTTCAGGTCTAAATTTTTTTCCCACGGTATTAACTATTAACTTTTTGTGTGAATGCGATCTTTTGTTGGTGTCATTATAATTGTTTTCGGGCCATTAGCTTTTTGCAGAAATCTTTTAAGGTCATTAGTTTTTACGGCGACAAAGCTGAGTCGCTCCATGAGATTGGAAACGAATTGAAAGTTGATGCGGATGGATGGCGGGAAACGTACGGGAACGAACAATAAATTAGCTTGATTGTTCGATTTTTTTGTGGGATTTTTTTTTCCAATCCCGATTTTGATGTTTATAATGAATGCTATTTTTACTTTCGGTTTATTTTATTAATTGCAAATGGAAACAACAGTATTTTATTTGTTTACAACAAATGATTTGCTGACAATATTTTAAATAAAAATAGCCTCAACCAAACACCAATTTTCACACTTGATACCAAACAATCTCCATAGTTTAATCTGTAAAATGTATTTAATAATCGAAGTTAGTCAAGCATTATAACAGTTGTCAGGTTTTCTATAAACCAACGTATATAAGTATAGTTTCACTCGCTAAATAAAACAAGTTTGTACCATCTACGTAAGAAGTTCCAGAGAAATATGATTTCCCATGTTTCCTAGTTTCCTAGAAATGCCTGCAGATTCTGCAGAACCAAGTCGATGCAATCCTCAGACAAGATTTGGTTTCAAAGAAACTTCCTTTGAAGTGAGGTTACGGCTTACTTCAATTATTTATTTGAGGGAAGGTACAGCGCTGATGGCAGACTCTATTAGCTTTAGTCCCCGTCAAGGGTACAGAATAACAACGTACCATTAATTTCAGAGAAAGTTTACGGTATTAAATACATACAAGGTAGGTAGGTACGCTCTTTGTGGATGTTTTTTATAGTATTAAGTATAAACAACTGCATGTATAACCCGCCTGATGGGAAGCGGTTACTAAGAGGTAACGCAGGCCCTCCCTTTTTAAAACGCTCCATAGTCTCATAATCAAAACCTAAGCTGGACGTGCTTTGTGAGGTGATGTAGGTAATTGATAAAAAGTAATCAGTCAACATCAGGGACATCAGGGAAAATAACAGAGGAAGAAATTGATACTCGTACTTATTGAAATAAGGTTAAAATAGAATTCACGGTGTACGCTTGTAATTGTCACTGACTAGAAATTGAATTGAAACGTCGTGTTCCAACCATTGCACCCGAGTTAGATTACTGACCACCAGAACCATTTGCGTTGAATGTGAATTTCTCATAGAACTCGGCATGCGTGAGGTTTATTACACTGCATACTCTCAGTACAGTCAGTGACTAAAGTAGATTAACAGTACATCTATTAATTATACAGTTTCTGGCGATTTTAGAATATCCTCACAAAAAGATTCTGTGTATCATATACATACATGTATCATATACTTGGATGAGGAGTAAAATATTGCAAATAATGTAATAAAATATTATTGAATTATTGTAATTGAACCTACATCTTTGTGGCGCTGCCGGTGCATTACGTGCTACGCTATTCGTGTTGTCTGATGAAGATCGATACTGAATGCTGTTTTTCTTCAGATAAATTGTGTCCATAATCCGCATTGCAGATGCTGTACTGTGGCTCAAAGCACATCTTCATTTAGGTCAATTTTTTATCAAAACTTTGTGCGCTTCGCTTCTATCAAAACTTTAATATTTGAGGTGTGCAGAATAGATGTTGAAGTAACTTATATCGAAGACTGTATCCTTGCATTCTGAAAGTTCATGGTTTATTGAAGAATTCTATGATATCAGGTGAATTTCATTGGAACTCAGTTTTTTCAGCAAACCCGATAACTTTATGCCAGGATTTTATTTGCTGTAAATTATAATTGCCGTTCTGGAATTCAAAAATATAAATTCGTAAATTGAATATATACTCGTAACGCTATAAGCACAGAGTCTTTTAAATAACACGGCAAGGATTTATCATAGGACTCTCATTACATTAACATGGTATCAATTATGACCGCTTAATCCACAAGCCGCTGAAAAGTAAAAGGCCGCAAAGTACAGCCACTGCTTTGTCAAAAACGAAGGTTTTCCTCCGTGCCATGACAATATTTCTTTAGGCTCGGACACACGACACACTTGCTATGTAAGCCACACAAAGGACACGCACTTCCGACTCCGACTCCTGATAAAGGCCGTAAATGCAAATAACGCTGTAGAAAAGTAAACGAAGCGAGTATAATCACCTTTTAGCGGTATAGTGGCGAGTGCTCAACTAATGGCTCTATTCGGGTGAACTTTATGGTCCTTTGATTACTTAAATAAGATTAACAGGCGGAGGTAACGGTCGCATTATTTGTGGCCTCTCTTAAAGTGAACTTATGGCTATTGCTTTTTATAATCCATCATTCTGGGGCACTATAAAAATTTAAACTACTTTGCTTAACAAAAAATACGAATAATTATAGAAAGTATCAATAACAAATAAGATGACTGTACTGTACCTAGCTAAAAGTTCTTTACTATAGTGACGACATTATGATTCTGACAGCCATCTAAATCAGAACAAAGCTGCGGCATCGAGACCACACGCCGCACAATACTAACTCGATGGTCAAACTGCTCCGAATTTGTTAAAATTTAGAATTTCTCATTCATATTTAGGTTTTAGTCGATTAATAAAACTAACACAAATTACTTTTTAAAATCGATATTTCCCTCTCGAGTTATACCTACTAAAATCGATCCAGACACTTCAACGTGGTTGAGTTTTTCGTATAATCATCATCATCATCATCAATATATATAAAACTCTTTTGAAGCTGACAGAGAATCAACGCACAGCCTAAACTATAAGTCCTAGAGGTATGAAATTTGGAGGGTAGTATCCTTATACAGGGTGTTACCAGACCATTTCCGAAAACTTGGAGGTTCCAATCAGACCATGATACTGAAAACATTAAGCGAAAAAAATCGCGAAAAAAAAAATTGACTTGACTATCTCTTTTTATTTTTTTTTCTAGTTACATACACACAGTACAACATAATAAGACATATCTACCTAATTATCTCATTTAAAAAAGAAAAAAAACAAATAAAATAAATAAAGCAGCAATGTACACGCAGCACGCAGATTACGTCTACTACAGCATGAACAGCTGAGAGTTCATCGCGGGTCATTCAAGTACGCGACGTGCGAGCGACCTACGTTAGTACCTACCTACGTTAGTAGGCACTTACGACACAGAATAAATAATAGTACTACGCCTTGACCTTACCTACGTGAATGCGTACATTGCGGGCTGGCGAAATAAATACAAATCTTTAAACATTGTTTTCTCCGGCTATAATTATTTTTCAGGATAACTGATTTTTTTTTGGTTGGGTTTTGGTGTGCTGTAGCTCCCCCTTTTGTTTTCGGAAGTGGTCTGGTAACACCCTGTATAGTGTAGGGGTGCACTAAGAAAGGAATTTTGAAACGTCACACTCTAAAGGGTAGAACGCGAGCAACGCTGCGGGCGACGGCTAGTACTACATATTATTAGGATAAAAGAAAGTTAAATATGTGGGATAATACTATTCAAAGGCTTTATTATAATGCAAAAAAGATCAGTTTAAAACTACCCCTATGAGGAGGTGCAGGCTGCTCATTGTTTAATCTGAACCCTTGAGATCCTGGTGGGATGGTTGCAGGGTAGGCTACACAATGGTGACCCAACAAGCCTTTGTGACACCCAACCAGTTTGTTTGACGTTGCTCTTTGTAGGAGCGCTATTCAACACCTTCCTTTAAGGTCCACCGGCCAATTATACCGTACACAGAGTTTTTGACCTTCGGAAATGGGTTTTACGTATCGACTTTCTAACATGCTAGCTTTTGCAAAGGTCAAATATACGAAAAACTTATAAATAATATACTACGTAAATATTTTGAAGCAACATTCGGTATAGAAGTTTTTGTATCGTTTTCTTTTTATTTCACTGTTATTTTACCCGTGTAATTTGGTAAAAAAGAGTGTGGTAATTCAGTAAGTAGATAAGTATATCGGTATAGCAATTATGGTGCTGATGATATTCCATACCATTGAAAACCAACATCAATACGTCAACGCTACAAACACACACACAAAAATAATGTATACCACTTATTCACCGCCATATTCCCAGGAGAATGAACTCATATGATACCAAAGCTAATTCATTATTTGTGACTTGTGTACTTCAATTAATTTAATATCCTCCGAGTACATTAAGATAAATAATTTGCGTTATTAATGTCGCACGACTAATTATTTGCCCTGTGGGTTGTTACATAGGTACTTCAAAGGCATAAAAGATATATATTTAAAAGAGATACAAACTCCGTGCGAAAATAAAGTGAAACTGATATTTTGCTCTACATTTTGAATGTAATAGCAAATGATGTTTCAGTGACTTGCTCCATTCTAAGTAAAATATTATCCAGCAGTAGATATACTAGGTACTTACATGTCCTGACATAGTGTGACTGGTATCAAAAACGTAGGATTCGTAGTTTGTACCTATTGTTATTGCCAAGCACAAGCAGTCCGTAACGCCCGCATTGCTGTTTTCATTCTTTTACCTTTCACAATGATGATGCCAAAAAAATCACAAAAAACTCGGAAAAGTAAAAACAGCAGACCTCTAGGTCTTTGCACTACTCACAAACACTTTCTGTACCAGGTGAGATCTTCCCCGAGCTGTACACAACCACAGCGTCCCTCGACGATGAGGAAGAGCCCCTGGAGGCAGAGGAAGAGGCTCCGGAGGTGGAGGAGTGTGAGCCCTCTCCCCCCGCGCGCCCCGCACTCTCAGCCCTGCCCTCCGCTGGACCCAAGGAGGGACAACTCACCCTCGACTCACAGTATTACAGGTAACACCTTACATTTGTACATCTGTATGTTACCTTTTATTTATTTTATTATTCAGCCACGAGGAACAACATTTATCATCCAAATAGAAACGAACGATGAATAAGTTTATCATTTTAATACATTTTAGTACAAAAATAAAAGTTCAGAGAAAACGTTATAAATAATTTGGCATCAATTCTCACAACCCTCCCCCCAGGGAGGGGGGAGGGAAAGGTAAAATCGTCCTGGAATTCGGGAGCGAAAGAAATACGTTTCCGAGATAAAACGAGAAAAATGAATGTGTGCTTTATGTAACCGACCTCTGATAATATGACGTCAGACGGACGGTGGTGTGCAGGACGGCGATTGTTCAACGGGTAGGCGAACGCGTTTTCTACTTAATTTTAATGTAGTTAAAGCAGTAAAACTACTGTTATAGGTTCCGTTATGTGCGCCGATTTGGTCGGGTCGGACATTCAGTCGGTCGTAACAATTTTATGTATTTGGGTGAAAAAAACATGACTGCAGTAACTAAAACTAGTACTATAAAACTAAAGTTTGTATCTGCTACGCGCCGTAGAGCTCGCCGTAGCACGGCGCTACGCCGTAGCAAATGTCAGTTGAACACGAGCTTTTTATTACAAACTTACATTCTTATTTTCAAAAACCTTTTTTTACTTTTAGATACACCTAAATACTAATTTTTGTAAATATTCTTGATCAACCATATTCAAAAACCACAATCATAAAAGGTAAAATAAATGGTCTTAATTATTCCAGTACTGACTCTGTGGTGTAATAAAGGGGCTATGTTCTAAAAGGCTCCAGTGAGCACAAACAGCACCCGCCTTGGGTAATACGCACTAAAACAAAATCTTTTTGGGACTCTTCTAATTATAACAGGCAAATGGGAATAAAAAGATTTGTCTCGTACTATAACATTTATTATTGTATCACATGACTCAATATTAATTCTCTATGAGTATTGCAATGGAATAAAAATGTAGAGTTGGCTGGCAGCTTAGTTTATAGATCCTTGTGTTTTTCTCTATTAATTTAATAGCTTGAAAAGCAACTAAAGCTGTTACCGGCTGTGAAACTTTCTCTGCCATAACGTTGGCCTTTAAGAGAACTAAAAACAAAAACAAAAAGTTCCGTCTTTTAGTCCTTTTAATACGTTCAGCGGACAAACGGCTACAGATTCCATCTTTAGAGCCGGATGGTGGAGTATTGTACCCAACGGAGTTTTTACTTCTCAAAATAATGTAAAGAAAACGTTTGATATTCTTCTAAATAAATGGATCAGACATTACGTCCTCTTCAGAATGTGATGAAAAGCAACATTTCCACCACTCGCCATTACTAAGACATACTCTGTGTATTTGTGTAGCATTCAATGGAATTCCTTTCAAAGTGTAAATAATGTTATTAATATCCAGCGAAGAAAAGTGTCGAAAATCTCTCTTTTCTGTCAGTTCAGGTGGATAAAATGTTTCAGTCCAAATATATTTTGTTATATTTTAGTTTTACTCCTTCTATTCTTAGTTTGCGGTTTGTATTTTTATATCTTTGCTGAGTTGAACTGATGCCACTTATCTTGAAACCAGCAAGAAAACTTGCAAAAGTTGACGTCCGCAAGCAATTTCATTGTGTAAACAAGTAGGGCAAGCTATATGTACGGCAAGCCATATTCTGTACGGTAAGCCAGCACAGACGTTCACAGTCATATGACTTCTCCGCTGTTGAGTAACCCATTGCGGCGCAGTTAATTTCAGTTAGGGTACCATTACTATGTCAATTTGTGCTAATCTTATTTGTTTGTCAGTGAAACAGGTGAGCATCGTCCTAGTATCTGGGTTACCTAACCAATTTGTACAAGCCATTAGATAAAAATATTTCCCAAAACAGCCAAAAAAACCGCAAGAGCCTAACATTTACCTGAAATATGGCGTTCATTAGTTCGGTCGCAGTCCTCACAGTCCGGTTAATTCAACCGAAGTTCGGCGCCATCCATTACAGTTATGAGGAATACAGAAAAAAACTCGGGAACTCTTTACACGGACAATTTAAATTGAGCAACTTTTACCGAAGTTTGTATTCCCACTCCCAGTAATTTAACAAATTCGCACATGAAACTACCCTACAAGGTACACTCGTATCTCCGTAGGTATACTCGAGAGGTGGTTTGAACCATTTTTTGCATCTTTAGTGCTTTTATGAATAATAAGTACGAGTAGACGGTGTTTCCTGTTCTGTGATTGCTAATGTTGCGTCTTGGAAAACTTATAAGCTTGTGCTTCCTCTGAAATCTTGCCCGTCTGCAAACAATACCAATAGAGCTACCAAAAAAGCTCCTTCAGAGAAATGGGCGCACATTATGGCGCTATTTGGAGACAAAGGCTATATCGGAGGCAAACAAGGAGGTAAACACATTAGTGAGATTATACAGCCTCCGCCTCTGCCTCCAGCGATCCGTCTTGCGGACGGTGGTGAGGGCAGGTGTGCGATTGTTCTTATTTATAGACAGTGGAAATGAAAAAACATTTCCTTTGTTTTTGAGATTTTTGCGCACGTTTTCTAGATCAAAAACTGCTTGTGGTGGTGGTTTGCGAAAGCTCCGTCACTAGTTTTGATTGTAATTTTTTTATATCTTCTTGTTCTTTATTAAATACAAAGTAGGATAAACTCTTTTATAATCCCTGTCGAAACTAGGTTTATGATAGCGGCAGTTTCTGGCGCATAGCTTTGAGTATTGCATAAGACAATTGGCCATGTACCTACAGGTAGAAGGTATACAGAACGATACACAAATACAATGTGCAACTTTCGAAGCATATTTGTTCAATTCTGGTCACAATATTGCAGAGAACGAACTCGACAAGTTATACACAAAGCGACTGCAAATAAACGTCTGGATATTTTTCAATGAAACTCAAATTTGTTTTGAAAGTTCGTTTTCAATTTACGAAAACTGGAGAAACTACTTTGAGGAATGTTGAAAAGCATTATTTAGTATACATTTTTGAAGTTTGCTAAAGTTATAGTGGCTAGCAAGACACAGCTAAAAGTTATTAGTCATACCAAAATATGGCCAATACTTCTGGCAATAGAGCAGACCATAAAAACTGTATTTCTGGTGCGGGCAACTTTGGTGTACAATTTGTGGGTGGTTCGATTTCAATGGGGTGCACAGCGGTTTAGAAAACTATTATTGTCTAGCTTCTTTTACTTTTTTTTGTAAAGGATATTTTTTTATATGATACTAAACAAAACTAACAAAACTGCATCGTATCTCGAAATTACGATGCATTGAGAGATCTTTTTCATGCTGTTTTAATGTGAAGTTTTCCTCAGCTACACGGTGGCGCTGGGTGTGACGGTGGGCGCTGGCTGCTTCCTCCTGGCGCTGAACATCCTGGTGTTTGCTGGTATCTACCTGCAGCGCGGCCGTCGGAGGACGCATCGCAGGTCACGGAGAGACGGTATGTTAGTTTGCAAAACCTTCGAAGAGCTAATTTGGGTATGCCATATAAAAAAATACTTAAAAATGGGAAAACTAGTGAATATAATTTACATATTTTGTAGATTGTTAAGTAATTAAGTTTAGCACCAATTATGGACTAGCATAATTTTTTTAAACCAGTTTTACATTCTAAAGCAACGAAGAATTTCCAACTCACCGTAACTAGGAGACAAAAGTAAAAACTTTTGGAAAACTATGACCAGTATCAACTAACAAAATAAATCATTCAGTTATCTAAAATAACAGTTACCTGCTAAGTTCTGGCCATTGGTAACTGCATGCCAAGATTACTCGAGGCACGCCCTTAAGCAATTAGTCTAGACCGTGGCTTATGGAGGACGAATTATCTTAGTGCCAGTTGTGGACTCAGCTAGACTATTAAATTAAACTCCTAACCACACTTCAAATAAATGAAAAGCGAGGGAATTTTATTACCTGGCTGTAAAACTGTATTAAAGAGATTAAAAAGTTATGGCATTTGCTAAGAATTAATTTAGAAAAGTATAACAATCAAACTAATTCAAGTGGTAGAATAAACTTCAGGCCTTCTACCGTCAGGTTCTTTTGTAATGATAAAACCAAATTCGACCTCGTTGAATTGTCAACTACTTACCCCCATGTTCTGCCTAGCCAAGGGTTTATCACAGCCTTTATCCTAATAGCCCATCATGTACTGGATACATTTATCACACGGCTCGCTATAGCTCCGTTTTACGTCTTTGTTTGTCCTCGGGCAAGTTTCACGAACATTATTATGACCCAGAATTTGTAAGTTGATGTGGGTTGAAGAGTCAATTCACTCAGGAAGCAGTTACCGCTGATCTACTGGTCATAACCCGTTTCCTTATAAATTGGTAGTAAAATATTTTTACTATCTAAAAGCCATGATTCGATCTCTCATTTTAATATTGCAAAAGCCAAATATACCATAGTTTCATGTAGCGATGGGGCATGCTTCTGGCTACCAAGAAATAACCATCTTCTTAACCATCATCACAAAGATCTGAGAGGATGTCTACCGTAAATGGTAACGAATCGTTTCGACTGCTATGGCAAAAACCTGCTTTTCGTGTAATATTCCCCGTGAGGTGGGTCGCATGAAAATGTTGGTTTGAAAGCACTGAGCTAACGCAAAAATAATAAATAAAGTTCTGTGAAATTTTGACCCAAAAACTCAACTTTGTACTTACTTATCCCATGAAGTGAGAGGTACCGCCCTAGTCAACGTAGGTGAAAATGTAACATTTTACAGCGTTAGGGTCTCAATCTGAACTTGCCATTGGGACCAATTTCTTATTATTTTGTACGGCACCATCTAGTTTTATAATGTTGCTGATAATTTCGGAAACGAAATAGAACGGTATTTAACTAAAATGCAAGCAAACGGTTCATTTTATCACTGAGGAAGGAAACAGCCGTAAATAAAACTAACTAGCACATACGGAGCGTTCTGCCATTAACCGACGGAGCGTCGTAAAGCGCATGACGGTAATGTAGTCATGACAAAACTTTATTTGGAACTATGAACCATGCAGGCCGGGAGTACCCATAATGTACTCGCAGTAACATCTTTGTGTTATTGGTTTTTGGCCGGGTAAAGGAAAAGGGTATTTTGCTCACTGTTTCACTCGAGTAGAGATCACTCGCTACTGGTTGGACTACACTCGATACTTTGATACAAAAATAGCATTGCTATTTTGGTAGCAAATGCTATTTTTGTATCAAATTAGACATTGATCTAAAGACACATCTTAATTATCGATTACTCTACATACACCGCTCTGTAAACACATCTTGCAGTCTAATAGGGTGTCGAATTGATTGCCAAAGCTCGTAGCAAAGCACCCGCAGACTCGGAGCAGCCTAATGTGCTATTAATCTGAGCATTTTTTACCTGATTGAGCACCTCACGTCTTAGCTCTCTCAAGGTTTCAATGATAGATTATAAAAGGCTGAATCTAGGTCTCAAGGTTCATTGACCCCGATAACGCGTGATGGACGCCATCGAGTTGGCGCGCGCTCAAGTGCAGAGCACCCCTAATGGAAGGATTAGTGGTTCGCTTCACCGCGTTATAAACGAGAAAATGCCTTTCTTAACATTTAATAAGCCTTTTATACGACAAGCTAACAATATAACGGCTGACGTTAACTAAATTATAATAATAACGCAGTGGTTTTTTATTGCATGAGCCATTTGTGGTGTTGCTGTCAAACTATGAACTTTTTTTTCACTAGCCGTTTCCATTTAGTATGTCATGTGGAAGTTATTAACTTAGCATGTTCAAAGAGACACCGGACATTGGCATCAGTGTGGTGTTGTCTGGTGTGACCTTTTGAAAAAGGTTTATCTGGTGTTTCTCTTTGGTTAAATATAGCCCGGGGTATAACACGTACGAGTAAAAATGCCTTTGTCAACTAGAGCAGCGAAAAAACCGATTAAAAAGAACGTGAACTCGACGCGTTCTATTCAGCCAACCACCAATCAGTGAGCTGCATTTACCGCAAAGCAATATATTTTCAAAATATTCTTCATATCGCGACCATGAGAAAAAGTATGAATGGATTTAATGAAGAAATTCAATTGGTTATAAAAAGCGATTCAGTTAAAAATAAACTCTAACTAAGTTTACGTAAAAACTTGTATTCAACTCTGTATTTAATTAAGTCATGGTCTTTACGTTCTCGCATAAAAACTATACAAGTACTACGGACTACGGACGGATATAAAAAGCAGTTTCTTTTTATACAATAACCGTGTGACCATTAACAGTTGACTTGCTGTTAACCCTGTTCCGAAGTAATTGCAGCTTTGGAACTGAAGTACTCAATTATTTCAGTTTCATCTTCATAACAACTAGATTCTTTGCACACACACACATACACACACACACCGTCACAATCAAATTACTGATCCCGGGAAAGCCATGAAACTCCACAGATTTCCAAATGCGTAGTTTCGTACGGATTTGCTGCAAAAATGGCTGTGAATCGAAAATTCCCCAAAATCCGACGGTTTTCCAGTTCTTTAGCTAGTCTTTTGAAGCTGAGTTTGTTAGCAAACATTCTGTTCACTGTTGCAGTGAAAATCGTGGACAAGGGACTTCATTACACTCCACACCACAATGACATTCCGTGATGTGGAGTACTATGAGTACTAAGTACCATAACACCTAACATGCTTAACTTAGCCTTGATACAAGCGATTGTACCAGTAAAATGTTGCAAGCACAAGGCCAACTTTTTTTTTATAGATTTATTAATTTATTAGTTCATTTAATAATTAGAACAGTTGCGGTAGAATAGGTACTGTGGTTAGTAAATAATCCATCTTTCAGGTTGCAAATATCTCAGGTGGGAATCATCAGTGAAGCTGAATTTATTCTCCGTTATATTTAATCCTGTTATGCTGTATGTATTTCGAAAAAAATAAATAAATTACTGAATATTTTTTACATTATTAGATAATTTCTATCTTGTACTAACAACTGGGACAGAACTCTACTCGGTTACTGAGCAAGCTAGTTCAAAACTGTACCTCACTAGGTAGCCACTAGCGAGGGTTACCCTAACCCTCTGCTCAAGTGAGTTCCATTGCAGGCAGCTGCAGCAGCCGCAGCGCAAGTGCACTGGCGGAGGGCGCCGTGCCCTCGCCGAGGAAGAGCACCCTCAAGGTAACACTATCCTTCGATGCTCTACTTCTAAACCTTCGAAACATAGGTTACAAATTAGATGTCAACTGAATCAGAATTAGTTTTTATTGAAAAAGATGTACGGGTATTGGGTAGTACTGTTATGATCAGCTTGAGCACCTTATACAACTTTCACGCTATTAAGAATGCTACAATACAATAAATTAAAGATACATAGGCGAGCATACGACCTTCTAGATCAGAACACCACATGCATATTATTAAAATATTAGTAGTGTGAAAAATGTATGAAATGAAAAATGTATGAAATTAGCTTTCGATCCGATGATATCGTGTAGGTCGTGTGATATCGTTGGCAGTGTGAAACGTCCATTATTTAAAGCCTTGGTTCATATCTGAGCTGGTGAAGCTGGGAAGGATCGAGCAAACTAAGTACAATAGGTAAAGCAGAAGCCAACTATTAATTTTGATAATATTTGTCAGGTAACTGCAACAGTAGCGTCAACTCAGCGAACTAATATTATAATGCGCTTATTACGCGCCTCGCATATAAACAACATTATTCAATAGAATTATGGAATGCTACAACTATGACGTAATACCTAGCTTATGATCATAACATAGGTTTACTAGTGTAGTAGAGGTACCTACTTACATAATACGGGTGTGTAATTTCATAATCAGATCGATTCATCTCAATAATTGTTTAGTATCACACGGCCAATAGTAGCTATATGAAAACAATCATAAAAAGCTAGGTACATAGACTAGGCAAACTTACACAAATTAATATACCAATCGATTTCCACAGCGCAGTTGCGAATCAGAACTAAAAGAGAGGCCAGCCAACGCCGCGGCGGCGCCGCCAAAAAAACGCGTTCAGATTCAAGAGATATCTGTATAGAAGACGAATTCTGATCTCAATACTTCGAGCCGGAACACACCTCATGGTCCTTCGAGCCTGGTTGCCTGCCCTTGGAACTGCACACTGGTTTGCACCGGTTACTTCCTCTTAGGTGTGCTGAAATCCGGTTAGTAAAAACCGTCACAAGCTCACTCTCACACAGCGAACTGCACGGAACTAGATAAAGTGTGAAAATAAGTGTAGATTGAAACATTTAAGTGGATTGTGAACGGTAAATGATCAGGACGTGGATTGGTTTCGGATTGCGATTGCGAAGTCTTCGTGGTTGCTATTTTACTGTGAGGAGTGGCATTCATGCACGTGAGGGCACGGGAGGGCACGGGAGTAAAATAACGTTCTATTTTTATTGATATAGGGTTGTGTGGTGAAGCAGCGGGATAAACGAACCTAACGAAATATAGGTACTTAGTTCTAAAATCAGATGAGATTACCAAAACCCTGGCAGCTAGCTATGATGAAAAAAAAAATGAATTGTATAGTACCTACGTTGGCATTTCAAACTCACGTACAAAAGACAGCAAATTTTCTTTTCAATTTTCCATTTTATAACACGAGAAAGACGAATGTATCAGAATACAAAAATATCAAGCTCATCGCTACAAAATATCTAAGGAATTTCCCAACAGCGCTCGGTTTATTCAAGCTCAGAATCTCACGAAGCGTCCAAAGATGGCGCATATGCACATTATGCACCAAGTGAGAAATGCGATTATAGCCGGTATCTCCCGCTGCGCCGCGCGTCGCAGCCCGGGGCGGGCAGCGCGCGCTCCGCTGGGCACGCGCGCGCTCGGCCCGATGACACGATACATCGACGTATCGCGTCGCACTACTACTGTATTATGTGTACTGACCAGGAACATCGGACATAATTTGAACATTTCAATACTGTTCGTTGAGCTGTCTCTTGTATCGCTTTGAAGCTATAATTTTCAAATGAAATTCACTGTTTCGGTGTGTTTTCCAATGAGCATACAAATTCGGCTTCGACACATTGTTTTGTTATGCGGTCGGTAGGTGTGTTTGTTTTGTTTTGTTTCGTTCGACTGACTCAACCACAATGTTCAAATGTTGCTTCTGTAAATGTTCCTTGTCTTTATAAATAAGTTATTAGTTTTATTGGGTTTCTCATTAGAACTGAAAATTAAAATAAACTTCAGTGTTCGCATATAAATGACTTATATTCTATTATGCACCAGACTACATATTTTATCTATTGGATGCCCTGGATTGGAAATATGTATCAGGTTACCTGTAAGTAGGTATAAAGGTAGTTCTAATGAGAATTTCGTAGTTGTAAATTATCGTAGTGTACCGTATATACTGACTGAGTCGTTTCCTTCGTGTATCTACCTCCTGACCAATATTTATCAATTTCTTGTTTTTGCTAAAAAGATAAATCAAGATGGCGGATATTAAATGTCGGACTTGATTAATGATTGTTTGTAGTTCGTTTTCATTAGTAATAGCCCAGTCTCGTTTCCTTTACAAACTTCATTACAAAATAAGCTTTCTTGTATCGCAAATGGAAAAATCTTGGAAGTTGGTAGCGTTTCAGACACTTTGCCACAGAGACTGCAGCACGCAGTAGGTACAACTACTCTACTCTACATAAATCTATTCTGTCTTGATTTATGTCTTTGGCTTTACTATCTGAATTTATAAATAGTTGAATTTTACTAAGAGTTTTTACTGAGTTATCTGTTGTACTTTTTGGTTTTTAAAATCGAAATCTGTTTAGAGTTTCTATTATAGTTATTTAGTTTCATAGAAACAATTTTATAGTATTTTCAATTAATTAACTGAAATGATTATTGATTGTTACTGGTTGTGCTTTCATTGTGTTTACTGAGATAAAAGAACGTAATGATCGAGTGTTTACATAATATAAACAATTCATAAACTATCTACGTAACTAAAAATTGTATAAAATCAAGTTTTCGAATTCAAACTAAAATACCCACGATACTAACACTTTTGTATATAAACATATTATTACAAATAGTTTCTATACCTATTGATGTAAATACTAGCAATTGTCGTGAATATAAAAATATCTGTGAACTTTGATGATTTTATCATCGATAAGAAGGTTTTAATAAAGACCACTTTTCCTGAAAAAACTTGTTTCATTTAAAAATAAACCTTATTTTAGTCATATTAGTTTTTTAAATGGTTTTTTCTTCTGTTTCTATAATAAAAGGTAACATTGTAAAGTAAAGGTTCATCGCATAAAATCGACTGAATTATTCACACGAAAATTTTCAGTCTCTCCCAAGTTCATTAAATAAAGATCTCGATTATTTTGTAATGGTGCTAATTTCTTGGCAGTGCTACACCTACCTACCTATAATTCCCTTACGACCTTTAAATAATTATTATTATCTATTCAATCTATGAACAAGTCCCAAAGTGACAAACTTTGTAGTTATTATGATAATTTTCAATGAGTTTCTACCGGAATTACCTTATTTTATATTCTTTGCACAGTTTTGAATATTACTTAGGTATATTTGGTAAAGTACGTACCAGTTACCTCCCAAATTGAGCAGTTGATCGCGAGGCTATTACCTATAACCTTGGGATGATTGTTCATGAAACGGCATTCTACTTTTCAACAAAAAATATCACGAAAATGAAATGGATCATAATATCAAAAACACTATGGATGATTCTATAAATAAAAGTATCAATTTGCTAAGTAGGAAATTCCATTGAATATTTTTTGTTATAGCTACTTACAATGATTTGAATGGAGGGAAAAAGAGGGGTCGGAATGAACAATCGCTATTCAATGTTGACTGCTATCTTCCAGTCGGTTATTTCTGCCTAAATGAGGGTGAACTTTATATAAAAGTAAATGAATGATTCCTCCAAATCACAGGGATCAACAACATTACACGTCGGCCATTTATACAGAAGCGCAAGTTCTTACATTGTAATAAGCTGCAGTAGAACTTACTCCTAGTCTATTAGTTTAGAATTGTAAATTACCAAGAATCGTGAAGTGACTTGAGCTGACTTACCTAAGTAGTCCCTACCTGAGTCCGAGTACCTATTTTTTTGATATGGTTTGGTACTTATTTTCCGAAGGCTTGATATAGCAAATAAAAAAACAGTTTGACAGTACACTTTAAAATATAAACGGATAATTTGTCTTGACTAACTAGATGAAACCAGTCTTTCCTATCAGTATACCAGTCCATCTATAAAAAAAATGTCTCCAGACTCTACACTACTCTACATCCCGTCCATGGTCGAAGGCGGTCTGATGAAGTTTTTTATTTCCATTATTACTTAGCAGTCAGACCGCGGCGCAAGTATAGTAAAAAGTGAGTAATCTTTATAAGATAAGATAATGATAAGACAGACAACTGTTTAATAATAATGTACTATGTGAAGAGGCTGCAAGAGGCAGGGTGGGGCAGGAAACGATCATCAATCAGACATTCAGAGGCAACTGCGGGCGCGCTCGCGCGGAAATGAGAAATTGAGCGTGCGACCCGCCGATGGCTGCAACTCCTCATGATATGCCATGGAAATTACGGCTATGGGCTGTTCTCACACTGCCACCGACACGACATCTACACGATATCAGTGGAGAGCTCACCTCATACAGAACTACATGCTTTTTAACCTCTTCTACATAAACGGGGAGTTTCTAAGCAGAGAGACTTGGTATATTATTCTTCCTTTATTGGCAACACTAATGACATCGCAAGACCTGTCTTTTTTAAATCCTATATTTAAACAATTTCGTCATTCAATGTCTGTACAAAATAATTTTACCGTCATAACTCATTACACAGTAGATTAGGTAGGTATATACATTAAGTAGAGTTCACTATGAAAGTACCTAACTCATAATTTTTTGCGTCGTTTCCTGGTAATTATCGTAGTTGATTAATCTAAATTAATTTTGCCTTGAAAGTGGTAATAGGTTGCTACTTGGAAGTTGGCAAAGGCCTTGAGAGGCAGC
This sequence comes from Eulithis prunata, assembly GCA_918843925.1. Taxonomy (NCBI): domain Eukaryota; kingdom Metazoa; phylum Arthropoda; class Insecta; order Lepidoptera; family Geometridae; genus Eulithis; species Eulithis prunata. Next base: position 153,615 of record OU974007.1, read on the forward strand.
TTTGGAAACTTCCTAAGTTTGACGGACAGTTCTTGAGTTTTAAACTTACTAAGTATAGGTACGTACCTAAATAGGAATAGCATCCATTTTTAATCACACGTCAAGTCGAAACACAGTTGTAATGAATCCCATTGGTAGAGATTTCTTGGTGGGGATTTCTGGAATATATTATATAAAAATTGAATGTATCACTTACAATTAAACACAAACTCGATGTAAGTTTGGAATACTCACACCGTGTTTTGCGTTTTGACAAGCCAGATTCAAATGCGATCGAAAGAGAAACAGGGGTAAGGTTTTTTATAGGTAAACGTTCTAAAACTAAACGTAGACTAACCTGGCTCTGTAATAGGTACCTACTATATTACTTACCCCTTTTTGTGTCGTTGAACGAAACGCCTTAGTAAAAGTATTTCAGTGCGTGTCATCAATTCAGGGCTCACTCTTAGGCTTCGTGTTATGTATTTTTTACTGCGAACAAAATTTGCATAATAACGCAGAATCCATCCGCATTATGAAGGCTGGAGACACATTTGGAAGGATTTGGAGCCGCACCTGAGTGGAATTGAGAAATTACTCATCTCGACTTTAAAAAGAAATATTTCTAAGAAAACTTAGGTAAGTACTAAGGTAAGTAGAGCACGCTCTAGAATTATATTGTTAGCAATAAAGAACTCGTGTGTATGTATTACGAGAATGAGCAAGCGTTTATTGTGCGTGGAATCCAGGTAAAATCTTATTTCAGTTTCTCATTAAAGCACATGAGATTTCCTTTAAAAGTTTTGACAAACCTATGTTAGTTATCGCTCATTATAAGGTATAATTAAAATTGCTTGTGCAACTAAACTATGTGGTGGATTGCAGCTTGTCTACCAATATTTGCATATAAACTGTGTAGCAATTAACACTGACTGTTCACAAGCGCTACCTTCCACAACCCCGTCAGTTGAGAGAGTCCGCGTCACCACACAGAAGTGCAGTCACAATATACAGGCGGTGGCTTGTTATATTCCCCCGTCAAAGTATTAGTGAAACTTGTCAAACTCAACATGAGTTCCAAATCCCGCAGATCATTGGCAAAATGTCGCCGAATCGAGTTCCAAACTCATTTATGTTTCATCTGCTTCCCGTTTCGTATTATAAGTTAAATTCATTGTTTCAACAGCTCTCGCCAGTGTTGGTGAACTTGCAGGGTTGCTAACTTGATGCAAATAGGGGGTTGTTGTTTGAGTAGAGCTAAGAATACACCTCTCTTACACATACTCACCTTGTGTTAGTTTGACTTAGAGTTAAGTTCAGTAAGTTTGTTGATAGCGGAAAACACTCGTGACAAAGTATGGCCTCTATTTTAAGATAATTAATATCGTGCCTAAACTGGTCACTAACGTAATAATATAACTAAAAAATCTAAATAGAACAAGCAGGTAAAATAAAGGATTTTTAAGCAGCTTTTGAAGGTAACTAGGTAAATAACTAATATTGAACCAGACCGACAACAGATGAACGAAGCTTGTAGGTAGTAATAAAGACAAACTTAACAACAACCCAACTCCAGAAAATAATGACAACTGTCGAATTTCAGATTTCACTTTAGGGGTATTAAAGCAAAATAAACTGTATTTTGCTAGTAATAAGATCTAAGTTGGAGAGACCCAGGTTCGTCCCATGTTGGACATTGAGAGCTGTGCAGTGTCCACTCGTGAATAAAACAACTGAGTGAACTGTATCTGTCTAAAGTTGTGACGTCACGCCGCACCAGTTGCCTGCTTTGTAGTTTGCATTACTTTAGGAAAATTGTTCATGAAAGTTTAATTTGTAAACTGGGTTACAGTCTACACAGTCCAGGTGAATGTGGTAGTCAACGATTGTGGTGGTACTTAAAGATTGACCATTTAAAAATAGATGAATAGATAAACACTTAAAGGCAGTCTATAGACCGGTCGTAGCATGGTCAACATACAAACTATGAATAGAGTTGGTACAAATTGGACCAGGATTTGCGCATCATTACGTACAACTTTTTTTTCCCATAACGGCACGCACCTTCGAATTATTTATCATCTTAGTCTGTAAAAGTTATGCCTCTTTGCAAAGTAACAAAATATTCTAGTACCTTAACAAACAACAAAAGCATGCAAAAGAAAAACTCACATTCGGCAAAAGGATCAAACGTTGAGATTACACGCTCAAACTACTCTACTTCCGAAAAATGTGTCTCGTGTGTGATCGTTAACATTATTCCACAGCAGCGTGGGGTTGATACTCCTACTGTACCTCGGAGCAGTCTCAACACCCGCGACTTTTACTGCGATCTGTAAATATATTACTCTTTTTATACTTTCACATGCATTTTAAGCTTCTGTGCTTTTGGTTTATGAGGCTTGATCGCTTCAGTGTGGTCGCCATTCTGCGGCGGTAGAGTGGTCAGTGTGGTCATGGTCACCCTGTCACCGCAGATTTATATTTTCACCTACACGCTTTGACGACGGTCAAACAATACTTCTTCTCAGACAACTATTCAAATAAATGAGATTTAGGTTTCCATTTAGGTGGTTTAGACAAAACTTGATAAATGATGTTCGGTTTGGAAAGTCGCCAGCGTCAGAAATCCACCTTAACCTGCTTTGTCGAGGTACGGGCGCTCGGCTGGATTTAAGAGTCGCAAAACTTGTGAAAATGTCTTGCAAAGTCTGCAAGTTGTTATGAAATGCTAATGCCTCGTCTTTTTGTGATAAAGTAGTCGCGTCGAACTTTCAATCGGTTCAAGTATTGCTTATAGATTTTCGTTATTCAGTGACTTTTGAATATACTTAAAGGTATTAATGTATTTAGATCTAAAAAGAGAGTATAATTTTTGAAGTTTCTGTTCTTTTCAACCGAACTTCGCAAAAATTACAAAAACATCGTTAGAGTAGTTTTAATTATTGTTTTCTTCAATCTTTTCTTCTGCTGAGTGAAAGTCTTCAAGTCTTGCGCCTAGTTCCAGTTCTCGACCAACTTCCACCACTCTCCTTCAAATCACATAATTTCCACCACTCACCGTCTCCTCTCTCCTGATTTGAAATCTAGTTAGTAGCCTTTGTGTTGAATCCTATACTAAGCGTCATTGCACAACATGCTCAGTTCATTACTGTATCGATTGGCGGTCATCTTGAGCGTGCCTTATAATCCAATAATCGATGCATCAAACGAGCTAAGCCTGATACATGTGTTATGGATTGTGGATGGCCAACCAGCTTATCTTAGACCACTCTATATTCACGCCGAGACCTAACCTAACTTTTGCAATAAAATACCTACGTACTAATAAATTTGTTGCATATAAAATAGCCGAATAAAGTTATGCAACGATTCTAAGTATAACGTTAAATGTTTTAACATTTCCGATGCCGATGGTGTTGTGGTTCTAGTAGTAGAACACGACACATTCCTGATTAGCGCCGCTCTATTTGTGTTGTATGCTACAATCATTTTCGTAGGTGAACATCTCAGATTGATTTGGAGCATAAAATATAATAAGAATTGAAAGAAAATCCTCGAGTAGCTTCGAGGATTTTGTCTTGAGAAATACACGCCGCGCCGTGAATGTAGAGCGCGTATGAACTATGCACCTCCCAACAAGATCAGCCGCTTATGCTCAGCAGCAGTGCAGGGAATCACATCTTAGTAGGAATACTATGTAGGTATACCTTCATTTATTACCTTTAAGTATTTGTTCACCTACATGCAGCACTCGCACCTACTTCATAGATCACTAATATGGGTTACCAACACGAACTCAAAACTACCAAAACCTGTGGCTTTGGTTGTGGTAAGGTCATCTAAATGTGCTTTGCAAAACATAATTTAATCAAAAATAAATAATTCTAAGTAGCTACCTGCTAATTCTAAGTAGCTCATTAGCTGAAATTAGTGAGGTTATTAAAATATTAGGCAGGTACAAGAGTTGAGATTAAATTCCCAAAATGAACACTTAGAGGTACAAACTAGTGCGAAGTAATCCGGGCAAGCAGTAAACTTAGAGGTTCCGCTAACTTCCTACGTATTATTAAACACGTGAAGCTCCTGCAGCAGACTACATCATAAGGTTTCTGGGAATAGCATCTTAAAGAAGGAAGGATTTGTGTAAGTTAAAGTTTTGGTAAAGTCTCCTTTTATTTTTGGTTATTTTAGTAGATCTAGTAAGAAGTAGGTGAATAGAGGAAGTAGGTAGTTACTTCTTACTACAGCCACTACGATATACAATACTAACCACAGATTATACATACAATGAGAAACCGTGTACTCGTATTTCCATAACATAGGTAAACTAAGTAGTCCTTTGTCGTCGCTTTACTGGGCTAAGGGCGACATAAATGAATTTCTCGGTATTCTAGACGAAGTAAGGACAGAATACTTCGCTCAAACACCTCCCTACGCGTTCCTCCAAGTTACACACGAGAAACTTTTAATTCAAATGTAAACGAAACTTCGCATTAATTCAATACGTGAATTATTCATACGTACAACACCATTACTCCATCATTCACTTTAATTTTCAGCATCAACCTCTTCAAAAAGCAACTTTATGTTTTACACGCTAGAGCTTATATTTATTTGCCAAGTGAATATGATTTTAAGTATATCGTTTGCAAATGCAATGTTATTTCTTAGATAATACAGTTCAGTTTTCGTTGAGGGAGAGTATTCAGGAGATGTAGAATTAGAAATTACTTATGAAGAAGGAAAACTTTGGCAATTGTTATTATACTTAAGAGTTTAGATGTGGTAGGTGATTTATTTTGTCTGATGTATGAATTCGCCATACCTGCATGAGTAACGCCTACCACCATGGTCAAGAAAGGTCCATCCCATACAACAGAATAAATTGATTTACTATGGGGCGATCGACAAAAATTATTCCCAAAAAAGTCACACTACATACGTATGATTAAAAAGTCAACTACCTAAGACCTAAAATCCTACATGAACCAATAAACATATCCGCTGGAAAATTCTAGAAACGTACCCGATACAAGATCCCTGCCCTCGGGAGAGCCTCGAGCAGCAGCATGCAGTTTGTTTACTATTTACTCAGGCAATAGATAGTCTGGAGTCTCTGATTTTGTTTGTGGCAGCGGAATTTTAGTGAACGTGCAGCTTTAGAACTAGATTGCGATATATCAATAGCTCTACTGGCGCAACGGAATGGGTCTTGCTGGCGATGTAAAGTGCAGGTTTGAATACTCCGGCAAGATAAAATGTATACATAGGACCTACAAATATTTTTTCGGTGTGACTGTTACCACAGAGTAGAAAACCTATCTGGTAGGTATAATGTATAACATAATTTTAAAATGAACCAATGATACGATAACCATGTGTACCTACTTGTTTACGAGGATTCATTATTCTGAGTTGTTTACAAGGAAAATCGACATTAAAACTTCTGTTACCTTGAAACTTCATTTAGTACTACAAGATGCTTGACTCTAAAAAAGAGGTTTCTCTTCGATTCGAAGAGTTTTTTCTTTTTTAAAGGTCAGATAAAACTTGATAGGATGACGACAAAAAAGTGTATAAATGTATAGTACGGCGGCCCGCCGCGTCATGTCACTGTAAAAAGTCTAAATAGAAAAACAAACGGGACTCTCCCCGTGATGGAAACTGCATGAATAATTCATCAGCGGGATGGATGGCGGAGGACGCCGTCTAATGGACCTGTATCAATTGTCTAATGTGATGGATCCTGGAGTGAGCACCTGCTTATACTGTGACCTTTTACAAGTCCTAACTTTTTTTAAACTTCTACAAAATATGTACTAAGCCAGTGTGCTCATGGTTTTATTATACAAAAAATAAGGTGATAATAAATGTATGTACAGAACCCAAGTGTATGTTTGTTAATATTTTTTCAGTCAATTTTACTACTTACAGTTTCTAGAAATAAAATACAACACGATACTTACCTATTTTAACAGTCAGTTTTGTTATGAAAATACTGTTGATGTATATTTTATGCGCTCAGTGAGGCAATGCATTGTTATAGGCGGTGATTATCACTTAACACCATGTTGGACATCGGCTTCCATCATTGAGTTTTAGTAAAAAAAACTCATACCAAGATCAATAAAAGACATTTCTAAAGTTCTTGAACACTCATCACATTATGCATAACGCATAAGTTTGTATTAGGGTGCGTCGACAAGTGTAACAAGTAACTACTGTCTCAACATTTCCGACTTAAAATAGTACTTTGCTTTATAGTCAGACCAGTCGTACACGCTTCGGTCGTACCACACGTATGCGCCTCGGAGGCTGGCTGGAGCGCCCAAAGCCAGGTAGATGGGAGTGTCAGCTGCCTGGTCCGGTGTTAAAAAACCTGCGTTACCCGTCATATCGGTTTTGACGACCCCTGGATGCATGGAGTTCACCGAAATATTCCTTTCGTCCAAATCCTTCTGCTGGATACGTGTGAGTGCGCACAAGGCTACTTTACTGATTCTGTACGACGCACAAGTTCCACCATCAGCTATGTCACTTCGATCGAAAGTTCCTTTCCTCTTCGAATCCAGAAACCATTGGACAAACTCGTGAATATCGTTGCGCGTGAGATCATGTTTCGATAACCTTTCGATCCAAAGCTTGTTTGTCACATTCGAAAGATGCCCACAGCTACTGGACATATTGATGATTCTGCCATTATCTTTGACAATTGGGAAAAGCAGTTCTTCAATGTCCATGTATGCGTAGTAATTGGTATCAATGATGTACTTGCTTTCTTCGTAAGTAATATTTTCTTCGAAACTTGCAGCGACTCCGGCGTTGTTGATAAGAATGTCTAAGCCTTCGTAAGTAGCTTTGAGATGATCACGGAATTTGGTGATGCTGTTTCTGTCGGTGACGTCCAGTTGGTGGTACTCTGGGGCAAGTCTCAGCTTGTTGAGTTCCGCTTCTGCAGCTTTTCCTCTCGCCTCATCTCGGGATGTTAGATACACTACACCATCAAATCTTTTAAGCAGGTTTTTGACGATAGCAAACCCGATGCCTTTGTTGGCTCCGGTGACGACTGCTACTTTTTTTGACATGACCGCTTTAGAGGCGTGCAGCCGCGCAACTGAGCCTGTGGCAGCTCTGCAGAAGTATTCATTATTACAAGTGAAGCCACAGACACACTACAGAGTTGTAGATGATATAGTACACCTGTCATGATGCAATTATGGTACATGCGACGATGATGAGCACAACGTTTATCAAAGTTAATTCAGGTTACGAACTAAATATATTCCAAGTTTCATCCAAATCGGGCCAGCAGTTGCAGCGTGATTAAAATACAAATATCATCATCAATCATCAATATAATTATATAAAACTCTTTTGAAGCTGACAGAGAATCAACGCACAGCCTAAACTATAAGTCCTAGAGGCTAGAATTTTGAAACATCACACTCTAAAGGGTAGAACGCGAGCAACGCCGCAGGCGACGGCTAGTTAATACATATTATAAACTTTGACATTTTTAATATTATGTAGTAAGTAGTTAGATGAGATAAGTACAGTTTCTAGGTTTGTTGGAATCCTGCGCCATTTCAAATTAATTGTATTATCAGAGGCAATATTTGTTTTATTTTGTGGGATAATTTTAATGTACTCCTAATTTACCCGAAAAAAAAATTACAACTTTAATATTTAACATACATCGGTAGTTGTTATATTGGCCAGACAATCATGTATTCTGGTAAAATGACCAGCACCAAGCACAATACATAATTCATAAGTAATGCAGACAATCACCGCGACCTTGTAAATGCCGATTATGTTTACAAGGTCGCAGCCTTTGTTCGCATCATCAGGAAGTCATACTGTTCCAGGCATTTTTAGGTCGTGGAGTTATTGGTGTTTAGAATTCCAACTCACTGGTCACAAACATCCAAGCATCAATACGAAGTAGGTACCTAGAAATAACATTGTGTAGTGGGAATACATAGTGAAACACAATTTACCAATTTACATTATTAGAAATCGAATTAAAACAAGGACGAACTGTAACCAAAAATCTTTAATATCATCCAAGTCAATAAGTATGTATTTATTTAGTGAAAAAACCAGTACCATTTAAAAATACATGTTACCTTGAAAGCTAACGCGATACAGAGTGACTACGTGATACGCTATTGAGGTGCTAATGTTTTTACCTTGAAATAGTAATCTGCTTTAAAATCAAACCAGTCTAACACTCTTCTGTCATACCACACGTATGCACCTCGAAGACTAGCTGGAGCGTCCAAAGCCAGGTATATAGGGGTTTCAGCAGCCTGGTCCGGTGTGAAGAACCCCACGTTACCCGTCATTTCTGTTTGAACCAGCCCTGGGTGCATGGAGTTCACAGAAATGTTCCTATCTTCCAACTCTTTTTGTTGGATCCTTGTTAGAGCACAGAGAGCTACTTTAGCTACTCGATACGAGGCAAAAGCTGCACCATCAGCAATGTCGTCTCGGTTAAAAGTTTTATTCTTCTTCGATTCTAGAAACCACTGGACGAACTCGTTGATATCCACGCGCGTTATATTTTGGTTCGATAACCTTTCGACCCAGTACTTGTTTCTTATATTGGAAAGATGGCCGCAATCACTCGATATGTTGACAATTCTGCCGTTATCTTTCACTATCGGGAATAGCAATTCTTCCATGGCCAAGAACGCGTAGTAATTGATATCGATGATGTATTTGCTATCCTCGTAGGTAGCATTATCTTCGGTACCCCCGGCAACTGCTGCGTTGTTAATAAGAATGTCCAAGCCTCCGTAGGTACCTTTGAGGTGATCTCGGAATTTAGTGATGCTGATTCTATCGGTGACGTCCAGTTGGTGGTACTTTGGTTCAAGGCCTAGTTTATTCAGTTCAGCTACTGCAGCCTTCCCTCTCGCCTCATCTCGGGATGTTAGATACACTACACCATCAAATCTTTTAAGCAAATTTTTGACGATAGCAAAACCGATGCCTTTGTTGGCTCCGGTGACGACCGCGACTTTTTTAGACATGACTGTTCCGAACGACGGCACTTGCACGACTGAGAGAGGCTGTGTTTATTAATTAGATTATGTAATCTGCGGTACATAGCAACTATTAATTATTAATCTATATAGTGCGGTTATCGCTATTTTATAAACATCCAATGAATGCAGTTTTGTAAATTGTGAAGTGTTTTTGTATTACATGGCTTGTACTTCCTTATTAATATTATTAATGTGAATGTAAGTTTGTTTGTTACGCTTTCACGCGAAAACTACTTAACCGATCATCATGAAACTTTGTACACCATATTCTTGGAGGTATTAGAAGTAACATAGTATACTTTTATCCCGGAAAATTAACGGGATCCAATGGGACGCGAACGAAGTCGCGGGCGGAAGCTAGTATCTCATTAAATATAATGACGCTCTTAAAATAATTTATATTAGGTAGATAAATTATAATACAGCTAGGTAGAGTAGGTACCTATCTCATTGAGTGCCTCAGATATCGTTTCAGTTGTAATTTTAGTGTGATAAATCTGATATTTTGTCCTCTTTTAACTAAAACCAACTACCTAATTTTTTAAGGGTTCCATGTTCCATATTACTTATCTCAACCCAAAACAGAATTCTTATAGGTCACATTCACTGAGTGCTAAGAAACTTTTTCTCAATAAAACTGGAAATAAAATGGAAAAGTAGAACCAAATTAAACTTTTTAGTGACTTTAAAACAATTTATCTTAGTATTTTAGCACAATAAACGTTCTGCACGTCGCGTCCTGAAAAACGAGAGCATTGTCGAAGTTGTCGCAAACTCGGACACCTAATGTGTCTCCTGGGACACATTTGCGTGAGCCCACATCGATTGGAACCTCACTTTATGTACTACATTTTCTGTGGCATCAGATCTTGAAGCTAAGCTAATTATGTTGTGTTCTTTTCAAGTGCCCAGTAACATAATACATACATACTACGTACACTATAGTAATGGGTTAGTCTGTTACCTATTTAGCTAGTTTTCACTCTTTCGAAAAAAAGTCATATACCTATATTTATTTTTTTAATTGCATAATAATATAGTGTCTAATAACGAGTTATAAATAAACAAGCAAGTACATCTACCTACAACCAAAGCAGCACGCTCGGTTTCAGTGCTCAGGAGACAAGCTCTGCAGTAATGTGTCTTCTGGGATACATTTGCGTGAACCACATCGATTGGAACACTGCGGTGCCTTGGAATTCGATAAAGCTCTTGCAGACTGTGGTTTCATAGAAATTCATCTAAATAACCGCTAGCTAGTGAATATTACAGTAAAATAAATGGAATAATCCAGACATCTAACAGTATTTAGAAAATACTAGAGCTGTAAAAGGCTTACCGTACCTACAGTACCTAGATTACATTAGTGAGCCGAATCCAGTTTCATTTTCTATTCCAAAACCACAACCCACAAGAATTCCAATACTGCTATCAAATTCAGCGATCAGAGCCAGGAGCAGAGGCAGCGATGTATTTCGTTTGATATTATTTTGTTAAAATTTCAGCAGCGATTCTATAGTTTAAAGTAAATAAATAGCTAGTAGGTACCTATTCTAAAACTAAGATGCTCTTTGTTAAATATCTGTCATGAGTTGAGTGCGCATGCTTTTACTTTGTAATCGCCGTGAAACAGCGGGCAGCTCCATCAAGGAAAGTAGCCACGTCTTAGTACAGTCAGCATCAGAAGTAGATCACTTTTACAAAATTATAAATGGTTTATTATTGACTCGAATCATATTTTTATACTATACTTAATTTTAGGATAGAGTCATAAAATATTATTGAAACTTTGTCTGGTCATCTAATAGTGTTTTGTTATTAGCTTTATGCGGTCTAGATAGTGTATTGTGATTGTACTTATGAAGTTGACTGTACTTGCAACTCCTCGAAGTGAACACGAGCTAGGTAAAGTTTCTTAGTATAGCTGAAACTGAAACTTTTCGCTACTTTTCTAGAACAAAACTTTAGCATCAAAACAAGTTGAGAAACGCCTGTGTTCTTAGAGTCACACTACATACGACGCATGCTGCAGCTTAGCGTCTATCAATACTCTACACTAGTCAACAGCTAACTACCGAATGTACGAAATAGTGTCAACTAAAACAGTAATATCCAAAGCTTTAGTTTATTTATCATTAATTTTTTTCGTAATTGTCCACTTTTAACACATATTTTTCAATTGACATTGTTTTGCTGCTATGGCTTACCGTGTCTTTTACATTCTGCTCAGATAACACATTCCCAGACTATGTAGATGAGCTGACCGCATGCTGAAACATGCTATGATGTGTAGTTGATCCTCACCACGGTCAGCTGTAGTAGACTGCATTCGAACATCTCACATGAATACAACATGTCGGGTGGGATAATGTATCACACTTCAGAGAGTAGTAACCAGAACCACATAGACAAGTAGAGCATAAAACAATACACATACAGTTGCAATCTTAGGGGTGTTTTCTGTTGTGAAATGGTGACAGAAAAAACAGATAATGGTTTGAAATGCCGTGTCTCTGTTAGTATTGGTACCCATCATAGTAGTTTTCTAGTCCTTCGAGCATGGATTGCACAATTTTATTTATGACCGCCATAGGCTTCCAGTAAACTTAGACGAATGATTTCACAGAGAGTTCTACATACATTGGAAGTAAACCAGTAGACAGGTGGGTGTGACCATGAACTTGTCAATAGATTATTATACACAATAAATCATACTATTTATCCATTGCTTGATAACATTATTCCAATGTCAACACGTCTCGACGCTTTGATAGACAGGACTCTGACTCTACCACATCGTAATAGAGTTGCTTCTTGCATGTTATTTGCATGACCCGAGGCGTTGACGTGATAGGACATACCGTGGACATAATGTGTGTTGTCGTACAATAGTTGGCGAGAGGACGTCTTTACAAGAAAATTTATGAGTAACTCTACTGTGTAGAAAAAAGGTTTTTTGAGATGATTTAGCTTTTCTTCTAAACCCATGTAGGTAACTTGATATTATTTTAGTAAGTATGGGGTCGATATATTATATCCATATTATCCATTCCATTTATGGTAGGGGCTGAACTTATTTATCACTTGAGCAGCTAGTGTTCTTTACATTAGCGTTTTAGGCTTTTTTTCCTTTATATTTGTCTAAAAACGGTAGTTCTTACGACGTATTCCTTCACCGTTTAAAAGGCCAGCGACTCAAACCAGCCATTAAAACAATTTCGAATGAATGGAGTGGATTTAATCAAACGAGGAGTTGGCCAGGACGGGCTGGCAGCGCGCCAGGAGACTGGCCACCTAGGGCGAGAAGAAACGCGACATTTTTAAGAATCCGGCTTTAACTTTTTAATTTAAAACAGAGTTTTTCCAGACGATGATTAATTCGCAAAATATACGAAAAGTAACGGCCAGCGTTTGTTTGCGGTTTGAAAATATCACAGTACCTACTTAGCTAGTGGTAGTCTACAGCTAAAATAATGGTGACAATGATGATAAGTTAAAAAGCTCTACAAAAGAAATACAATTAGATCAGCTAACCGACTTTTCTTTATCTATCGTGGAAGTTAAGCTCTAGATCCAGGTCTGCCGCGGTCGTCGACCGTCGGCCTCCATTGTCGCAGTACAATTTACGATCGTTTTTCGACGTCCGTAGTGTAGTCGCCACTAAGGTAGAGTTTGGGGTCGCGAGACCGAGACGCGCGACGCAACACAGGACAGAACCACTATCTTTGTAACACTTATGATATGAAATCTTAACAGGTCAATAACAGGTGCTGGCAAATAATTTACTTGCTCTTAGCTCATTGTAAGTGTCACTTCTCAAGTACCTTGTTATTGATGCGCGGTTTTCCAGAAGAAACTTGAAAGTAGGTAAATAAGCTAATTAGATGTAACATCTTGAGAAATGGTCGTAGACTAAGACTATAATCCATAGGCTTTTTTCCCGGGTCGGGCCATCATTGTCGTCTGTCTCGGTCGCGTGCCACAATACAGAGTATTAGTACGAGTGTGTCGGATCGGTGAAAAAAATGTTGTCGATATATCTTGTGCGACTAAACGCTGACAATGTGGGTGAATGTTGCGGTCTAGTGCCGTCATTAATGTCTTACTGTGACTATTTAGTACCTAAGAAAAATAACAGTACCTATAGGAAATAATGGATTATACCCAGATATAGTCTAGGCTTATTGGGTTCCAAGTTCCATTCAAATTGACTAAGTTGGTAGATCTAAATTGATCTAATTTTGATGACAGAATTTAAGCCTGGTGAACTCTATCATGGCTTAGCGCCTGCTCAGCTGCTTGGGCAGTGTCACTAGATGATGATTGAACGTTTTTAATTAGGTAATCTGTGGCGTTCATTCCCGTTCGTCCCACTGGATCGTCCCAATAGTAACACGAAGTTGGTTGGTAACGACCAATTTTCCGTGTAATACCAACCAACAACCCCGTGCTTAATTTTCAGCGCTTCGCACACTATAAAGACTACTTTCACTATTGATTAAACACAAAAACTGCAATCAACATTGTAGGCGGATGCTTAGTGTCTGTTTTTGTACAGATCCAGCAAAAAACTGGATTCAAGTCCGCTCAAAACGAGCAAAACCAAATCGAATCGGGTAAAAACCGGCGCAATCCGAGCGAGCTTTTGCGGCTGAGCCTAATACAAACTATACATTTATTCTGCGGCACACTGTTGTTTATTTTATATAGAAACTTTTATTTATTGTAATGCTTACATAGCAGTTTTACTCCTTGGAAGTGCCATGAATAAGCGTAAGAAAGATATAAATCGACCGCGCAGTTGAAGCATCCATGTTGTAGAATAGAACTAATAAGTACCTAAGTGTTGCTTATTTTCAAAAGTATTGAGTACCAAAATTTTTTTTCTAAAATACTAAAAACGCAATATTTTAAATGGTTTTAACTGGGCCCATTTGGGCCAACAGGACTGGGCCCAGGCGCTGACTTAGAACTCTATCATCACCGTAGTGCACAACTCTGAGCTGGCGTGAGAAGTTGGTGGCACTGCAGTTAGAACCAAGAGTATTTAGAAGCTGCAATGTCCTGAGCCTGCTTCACAACAGTACTTACAAAGCCACAAATAGACTAAGAAGAATATTTTTTAGAAGAAAAAATACGTGATAAGACGTTCTTTGGTAAACAACATGTGCGCATAGACTACAATCAAAGCTCAACGTAATCAAAATGTATCAAATTGCAGGTCGTTTAGCCCGCGCCCGACTCTCCGGCTTTACTCTATACTTGACTTCGCGAATGACGTTTAGAATATCCAAGTGGCTTTTCATTCTTAGCACCAGTTCACTAAAAACTAATTTTAATACCATGGTGTTCTTGTACCTCGTAAATGAGAATGTTCTACAGAGGGAGCTTAGTTTAGTTCATTTGGGAATGATAAAGTAGTAACTCAAGTAATCGTGGTTTTCACATCCATGAATTTTATCCTGCTTTCTGAAAATAAGAAAAAAAAAATGTGTTTGGATGAAGTGTCAATTTTCCAAAAATATCGTGCGTAGAATGTTCGTCAATGTTTTCCTAGCTTTGGCCACTGATTCAAAGGGATACAATTTAAATAAATAAACGTATTCCGGAATATTATATGCAAACCGCCTTGGCACAATCTCTCAATAGTGCTGTAAACTAGTGCTGAGTACACAGAACTGAGAAGAGATACACGCGATGCACATCGGACTGCTATCGATATGGACTTGATATTCCGATACTGAAGCTCTGCGGTGCAACCAATTTGTTTTATTGTGCATCGAGCCTTTTGCTTTGAATTTGCGGGTTTCGTGTTATCGATACGTTCTTCCTTGTCGCTCTAACATATTGTAATCTAAAGGATTATTTAATGTTTATTTTAGTAGTGGTTTTTTGTCAGAAATTCTACATCATTTAGAACGTTTATTTATTTTATTATCTATGAAATGAAATGGAATAAAAACACGTAAACAAAATACAGGTTCTAGTTATTTTATTGAGCTATTTCACAAACATAGACTTCATAAAATATGGATCTACAATTTAATATTAAAATAAACAGTCCGTATTTTATGGCGGTAGTAACTTTGATGTGTGGAAACGAGCCAAAACTGCAACACTGCTACTTTTCCATCTAACGTAATAATATGGCAGTGTTCCTAAACGTAATGTCTCTACAATTACTCAAATAACATTTCGACAAAACCCGACAAACCCTGTGTACTACAGCGCTACCTCTATCACGCAATCGTAATTTCTAGCCTATGATTGCCGGTTAGTTCTGATAGTGAGAGCTAGGCTCAGTTTGAAGTCAAGTTATACTAAAAATTGCCTAACAATGTTCTACTGAAGATGAAAGAAATAACATTGTAATTGTAAAAGAATCAAGAAAAAAATTATTGTAAAGAAAATCATTCAAGAATAAAGAATAGCTTATTCCCATCCGCACTCCGTATCACAATATTGCCAAAAAACGTTTAAAGATGTGTTTAACTTCCTAAAATGTTACCTAAAAGTGCCTTGCAGCAGTACAAAGTTGCATTACAATATGACAGGTCCCTTTAGCGCGGTCGCGACACAATGTTATAGCACGCTGCAGGCTGCCGCTGACACCCTTTAGCGGAACTTTGTGTGTTCATTCACACCTTGTTATTGAAGCACAGTTACAAAGTTTAAACTAGCTATCATGCTGCCATCGAAATAGACGTTGAAATAGATTGGAATTTTCATCAGAATCTTTGAGCGCGATATAAATAATTTCAAGTGCTACAATATTTTGTCAGAAGTTATTTATTTTGTTTGAGCTTTTAATGAACATTTTCATTTATCAAATTTTAATAAAAAGAAATTCACACACTTTTTACAAAACTTTTCCAATTAAAATGGTATTGTAAAACAAACAGAATCAGAAGCGTCTCATTGTATTATTTCGAGTTGAGTGCGCGCCTGTAACGAACAGTTTTTTCCGTAATATTTTTAAAAATAAAAAACTCCTTTCTTTAGCAGGAACTTCTTTAATTAATTAAATTCTCCGTCAAAAAATAGAATTCATTAATAAAAGTTCCCGGAGTGTCCCGGAATTCAGAGGCCCCGGAATCCCGGATTCTGATGTTATATTAGAATTTAGCCGGGATTATGCGGGATTGTCCTAATTACTGGAGGTTCACGAAATTAGTAGATTAGTTTTTGTTTTTTGTTAGTTTTTTGTACGAGCATGGGCGGGATTTTGTAATTATAAAGGAATTTTGGTGAAATTTCAAAAGGAATGCTGGAGGTAATAAACCTAGAGGCGGCGGCGGCGTCCGCCCACCGCGGAACTTATTACATCAGTTCAAAACAAAGGCTTATTATATTTTGTTTAACAAACTAAGACATAAAATAGAGTGTTATAAAATGAGTAAAGTAAGTTTTCATGAAGACAAAAACTATTAGTTTTTCGACACTTTTATATAAAAATGCATCTTACAAGTATAATGACTAGAAGCACAATAAGTCAGCAATGAAGTCTAGTTTTGATATCACACTTTAATCCTTGAATCATGACATGCCCCAGTTCAGCCGCAACCATATTTTCCAACTTCACCGAGTAAACTTATAAAAACGCTAAAATATATCCCACTACCCTTATTATTGCGGCACCAGCGGGCTGTGAAATCCTGCCATCCGTAGATAAATGACCATCAGCCAAAACAGTTGTAAAACTTAATTTATCAAAAAAAATCAAGTCAAACGGATAATTTGCTGAACCTCTCCAATCGTGTTCCACGACATTATATAAGTAAATAAAATAACTCAAAACAAAACTCAATATTCCACAACGCTGCAACACAAATTAACCTTCGTTTAACCATTGTTTTGTTCAGTTATTATAATCCATTCCATACTTAATTATGATAAACACATTATCATTATACTTTGACGAAGTACCTAAACCTCCAGGCTCTAAGTAGACATTCCACAATCACTAGAACGAGGCAATCGAAATGTATGGGAATGACATAGGTATCCAAACGAAAAGTCAATTGTTGAATGTCAACTTCGCTAGGGCCTCAGGTGTTGCCGTTTCGTTATGGAAAAGCACTTGTCTACGAGCCTGCATTCCAGCAGGAACTATCGAACTTTCCCCGAATAGTGTATGTGGAGTTTTTATTTACCGGAATAGTTTAGACCGCTTCGTTTTCCACGCGACTTCCCTTGCTCCTGTCTGAATCATGTAGGGCCTGTGTCACTAGAAAGAGTTTTAATTTTTTATGAATTGTTTGCTTTACATTTTTTTGTGATTAAGGCTTTAGCAGCCTATGTATAGGTATACCTAATACTTACATAAAGTGTCTGTTTGATAATAGAAACTAGAGCTACTCTACGCATATTCTACGTAAACGATTCCACATGTAAAACACTTACTCACAATAAAAATATGACTACAAAATATATATCATACAAAATATAATATATCCATCAACCACGTACATTTTCTGAAGCATAGTGACTATCGCTTAGGCATATTCTTCAAAAAAGTCAAGTAAATTAGAGTGAAACATCTCCCAATGACTATTATTTATCTGTGCTAACGTAGTGTTTTGTCGGAGCCATCCCACTGATTAAGCGATAAAGGGGTTCTCTAAAATATGGCGGGACGAGGAACCCCGTTTTTGTTGGTTCTGTATCTCTTCACGTAAATAAGGCGGTTGACCGGACTCGCGTGACACACTCACGTAGTTTGCTATAACAAGGAAACTGCTAGGAGGAGCTAGATTCTTTATTGTGCACACACAATTATTAAGGCAGGTTTTTACATACAAAGGCGTGCTTTAACCCGATTAAAGTGATGACTTGATTTTGAAGTTGGTTTCCCATAACATGATATAATTTAAGCAGTATAAATTGCACCCTATAGTCAAGAAACCCAGTTGTTACGGTCCTGACACAAATGTTTGATATTATACTCATTACATTGTTCAAACACGCTTGTCGGCTAAGAACATAATAGCATGGTCTTCCTCAAACAATTTACACGTTTAAAGCTTGAACAAAGCCACAGCAAAAAAGTAGATGACACATTTATTTCAGCAAACAAGCGATAATTTCACCAACTGCAGTAGAACACAGTAATCGCATGGGCATCGCATCAGCGCCGGCAATGAGCGGTAATGACGCGATATGTTGCCGACGATCCTACAAAATGTTCAAACATGCTGTTTATCGGTGCCCCCAGGGGAATACTGACCTGCCTTAAGATTCAAGGCCGCTTGATTTGGCTGACTTGACGATACTCTCATACCTAGAGCTTGATTCTAGTCAGCTGAAGTGTTATTCAAAACGCTTCATAAAGTTTGTTCTTTCAAATAATGTCCAAGAAAACCACTGTAACCCTCGTGTAATAATTACTACGTTTACTAAATTTATATGCGTGTCTTAAAAAATTATGTATTGTCTAATTTGAAAATGCAATAGAATCACTTACGGTAAAATATGGAGCAGGAAAATCAGTTGAACCGAGAGGCGTGGAATCAGGGACCTGTCGAAAGGGAAATGTTTCGATAACTGGGAGTTTTCCCCTAGGAAAACATATCACCACTCCGCCCAAGGGAATAAGCATTAAAAACCCTGCAAAATAAAAAAATAGCTATTGTGAATATGTATATTTTTATGTTTTACTAGTTTCTGCCTGCGGCTTTGCTCCTAAGATACTTGAGAAACTGTAATATTACTAGTATCAGTTCTCAAACTGTATCTATACCAAGTTTAGTCATTTAATTTGAGCCACAAAAGCTACAGACATAAATTTTTTTCATTTTTAATATTAGTGCAAATGCAATACCTTATTTAAATGATCGCGTCAGTCCATCAGCCAGCAGACGGTTCTATTTGACCCGCTTCGTCCGTCAAGATGAGGCGATAAGGAAATTTTGGAAAATATTTTTGGGACGTAATGAGGAAGCAAATGACGCAACCATCCCTTCGTCATCTGGAGTGGATGGTGTCTTTGTGAGGGATAGATGCTTTGCCTGCAAGGGCCGAGATGAACTCTCTCGTGATTGGATTTTCCCTTCAGGATTGAGCTTGTTTTCACACTTCTACCGACATCGACACGACACTTACACGATATCGGTGCAGAGCTAATCTCATACATTTGATATATCCTAGAGGCTTTCACACTGTGGGCGCCGATGCCGATCTTTGCTGTCGACATGTCGTTATCGTCGGTCAACCTCGGCATCGGTTAGTATGCAAACGCCCTTACCTACATTTTAAATCTTAGGTCAAACACACAACGCTAAACTTAACTAGTGAAAATTAGAAACCTCCACATTTTATAAAGGTACGAAATTAATTGGTTCAACTATCTTCGCTCATAAAAGTTGTATTTCCCTTGAATCGAGCCCCTTCTATCTCGCCGTGTAGTATCTGCTCTTGAACCTGTATTGTTTAAGCGGTAATAATAAACTTCCATTAACCCGGCCAGCTAATCGGCCGAGTTTCCGAACGCTGCTTTTCACCCTTTATTACCAGCTGGAAACTTGCCAGACGACTGTAAACCTTAACACGTCCAAGCAAGAGTTACCGCTTTACGGTTTGACATGCAATATCGGGCTTTAGTGGAAGGACATAAGAGTGGCTGTAGCGCGTGCGTTGGCATGCCGCCAGAGAGGCACAACGGGCTTTAGCGTCTAACGAGTAAGTGCTCTGTCGCTGTGGAGAAGTTCGTTTTCCAAATCTTGTATAAAAGACTTTTTAAATATACTTTCCTAAATCGTGGTAAACAAACTTGTTCAGAATTTGAGAGGGATTACCTACTATTATAATTTTAAATAACTTTTGAGTCTGTTAATTACCAAAAGCGGCGCGTGCCAGTACTCGACTGTAAAATTAATATTTCAATTATAAGGTTTCAAGTATTATATTGAGCTTCCAGAACTTGCCTTGGATTTTTGATTAAAACCGTGATTTCAGAATATTTTTTGGTAAAGATAAAGGGAGTGTTTTTCTAAATATAAAATGTCACATAAATCCAGCCATCAGGAATGTTGCTCGGTGTGTCACCGTCTGAACCCTCATTTGTTAGGTCCAGCATTATGTTTTGTAAAGTCACTAAACCGGGCCACTGCATGCTATGACACTGGCCCAAATTGCACCCAGTTTTGTGCTCCCGCGTCATAACCCGGTCTGACTGCTTTTGTGATGTCATAACACGGTCTGGGTACTTTCGTGTCATTGTGTGCGTGATTTAGCACGGGTTATGGGGTGTAATGTCCCCGCGCATTACTGATAACTCCATCGGGTTATCGCATATCTGCTGCTTATGATCATTAGCGCTCTTTTATGAAGGAAAGAGGCTGTTTATGACTTTAGATTCTGGAAGACTAGATGAATGCCCGTTATTTTGGGCGGATTAAGATATTTTCTTATGAATACTTAATACTTTCGTAGCCATGGTAAGGGATTGGAAATTATTTTGTAAATTATTCTAGAACACGAAGGAAATTGCCCTCTGAATTTCAGATTTTGCGAACTGATTATTAATCAGTTGGAAATACATTTCCAGTTTTACTAAAAACATTCAAACATTCAAACAAGTACAAACTTACTTCAGCATCTCATAGAAGACATACGACCTTTCTTTACTCTAAAAAACATAAAAATTGCTAAAATTATACGTCTTTTTGAATTATACACGTACATGCAAAAACACATGTTGGATAAGCATGAACAAAAAGCATTATGAATGAATGTCGGTAATAAATTGCAAAAGATTTACGAGCAATTGCATTTGAAATTCCAACAAAAGTCTGCAAATCCTTTGAAACCTTCGGAAAAATACATTGACATTTCGACCAGCGTGTGAAGTGCAACCACTTTACCTCAATATCCCGACGTCCTTATTGTTATAGCAATAAAGGCGGTTTTGCAGGTGCTTTTATGTTCGTTTTGTTGGGATGCCAGTCGCGTCTTAGGCGTCGGCATGGACTTATTAAGTTCACGTTCAGGCGAAGTTCAATGGAATTTTCATAAAAGTGTAAACGGAAGGCCTACATTTTATAGGTGCCGTAGCGTAACGGGTGTCTGACTGAGAAGCGAGAGGTGTGGGCTCGGTTCTCACAGACAGACAACGTTCCTGTAGCTTTAAGACGAGCTTTAGTATACAATTATGTCTCATGACTAACAATAAAATGACGGTTAGTAGCTAGGTTATGAGAAGTAGTGTAACGTGAGAAAGTTATCAAATCGGGATATGAATCCACACATTTTTAAAACACCACACACACACGCGACGAGTATGTGTGACGAGTGACGACACACACACACCAAGAGAATGCTCTTTTTATACCCACGATCCATAAAAAATGGAGGATAATTACAAAACAATAAAAGCGCCGTATTTCTAAACTCCACAAACCTAATTAGTACACGAACGTAAAATAGAAACAAGCTATTAATTTCAGTGCAGTATTTTATGAAAAACTGTTCCTTTATGACAAGTTTCTCTTTAAGCTATAATTGCATCCCCCCACCCCCCCTGAATGCGGGGGGCTGGGGGTTCACCCCCTCCAGACCGGCATGTGCGTGCATAAATTCCAGTGACACTTATTTTTGGTAAAACGAGGGAAAACGCAGAATTTCCAACAAAATAACTATGAAAATACAATACTAGTGCAGCTACAATAATTTTACGTGCCATTTTGGATGGTATACGATTTTAACCAAAAGAAATACAGTAGAGCCATCAAAATGCAGATTTACTTAATTCTAACAAAATCTTAACGGAAAGTATGTGTACTCGTAGATACTCATAATAGAATGACAGTAAGAACGATTGCGAGGTATTCCACTTTGCGCACCAAGGTCTTCCACACCAACGCTATTCCACTTTTGCGCACTTATCGACGACACACATACTATAAACCTACACAATTTAATTAGCAAAATAAAATATATTATATTTAATAGTTTATCTTTTAACAAAAACAAAAGGCCAGTCTTTAAATCACTAAAACTAGTTGCTTATGCAAACATTATGCAATATGCATAATTATGCACACTTTCGTGTTGAAATTAACATTTTTAGACGTGCGCCGTCCGTCGTGTGCTTTGTACTGCGTATCACTTTAGATGTGCTTTTAGACTGTTTTCATTTTTAAAATGAATATTTATGATTAAAATTTGAATGTTGTTTTTGCTGTGTTTATGAGACCTCAAGCTTTGATATCTGCTTATCTCTTTTATAATAAATTTTTAACTCTTTTCAGTGATATAAGAGTTTTTTTTTAAACTGTGTTTAAAAAGCCGAAGACCCATACGATGTTAAACGATTGCCTCTATCTATATGAACTGCTCTCTCGCCCTCTGAGGTGGTGACCTGCGTAGCATTGCATTGTGTCCATAACTATTATGACTGTTATATTTACGTTAATCAATCTCAACTTAACTAGTGTGCTGAAAAGCTTCAGCTTTCGGAAAGACATATTTTTTATATCTAATTTTCAAGTTATAATTCAGCTATTTTCGGTAGTAAACCTGCCCTCCATTTGGCTTGAGAAGTACTCTCTCCTTTTTAACGGTTTCATTATAATTTTACTATTTCAGCTTTTCAGTGCAGCAATAAAACAATTAGGGTAAAGGTTTGTCTGACCGACGCGACCGAGCGATCGGCACGCGACAATGCACCATGCCACAGATCATATAATACTATGCCATGGCATAACTAGTAGTTACTGCTTTCGCTGCCCAGCATAAAGTCAAGTGACGTGGCCACAGATATACGAAAACAAGAAGCTTTTGACGGCAAAAATGTCACTATTTAGTCACAGAATACCTATGATTTAGTATGAAAAAAGTTCCCCCTTGTCGTCCTATTCAGCTTGGTGTCAAGTAGAAGTAGGTAATCCTTTACAAGTTTATTTATTTAGAATCACAAAATCCACAGATCTTAAAAGCGAATTATTTAACATCTGAAGGTTATACCTTACATCCAATAACGGATTTATAATGTCTTTCCGAAAACTGAAGCTTTTCAGCACACTGGTTAAGTTAAGACTGGTTAGGTTGGTATTAGAAAGGTGTTAGTGACCAGACTTCCTTCCGACGCTGGCCTGCATCATTGCTGCATTGACCTATAAACTAGCAAGTTGTTTAGGTTATTACCTATTTATCTATCGATTCTATCGAAGCGCTCGAGACTAGGCTTGCTTAGTCAATGTTCACCGATTATCTAAGTTAAGCGACGATCTGCGCGGTCAGTTTTTGGGTGAGTGACCGTTAGTGACATTTACATCTGAGCGCTTCCGTGCTTCGGAGGGCACGTTAAACTGTCGTTCCCGGCTCTAGCAGTCGTTAAGTCACGACGGAGGCCTTAAGGCGGCCTAAAAAATCCGTCGCCAGAGTTAGCGACCCAGTCAGTGGCTAGGTCGCGCCCACTAGACCGGACCTTAATGTTTCATTCAGCTTCAAACAACCAACTTCCTGAATTCATCAACCGCCTTGACATTAATTACTACACAACGAGCCGGTTAACCCAAAACGAACTCTAACCTTTCGTGAAAAGAACCAAAATCGTGTATCGCCTAGCTGGTACCACTTTAAAGTTATAAAGAACTTTACTGTAGTAAGAATAGGGTGGAAAATGGTGTGGTGGAAGAAACGAATTCTATCTACTGAGTCGATAGACTAGCGATTGGAAGGAAATGATTAATGATACATCTTTGATGGCTTTTATGGTATCATGTTCCTTGAGCACTATCATTTTACTTTTTCTATGAGATTGCGAGTCTGTGAGAACCGCCGTCATATTACGTTACCCACCTTACTTTAGACGTTTTATCACGTAGAGTATTAGCGTAGAGTATAAAAAGTATATAATTAAAAAAATATCTAGTGTTGTCAAGTGCTATGGGTACCGGATATTTGATAAGCAACGTTTGCAATAATTCACAAGGCGGTGACACACTCGGTAATTATGGCTAATATTATTTACCCACGACTGAAGCTTTAGGTAATAACTGCAGTACGCGCAATCGCAACTCAACATGCACTTACAAGGAAAGTAGGTACTTAGCTAGTGTTTATTCGACTTAACCATCTTGTAGCAGCTGAGTGTATATTCCACCTACAACAGTTTCATAGAAAAGGTATCGATAAAATATGAATGCTCCACAAAAACCCATGACTGACAGGGAAATAGAATCTCCGCAAGGAACCGATCACAATTCCATACTACGTTCCCCGAAAACGATGTTTTCCAAGTAATTACAGCATCGAATGGGGTCGTAATATCGCTTATTTAACTCGTTACGCTCCCCGAGACCCCCAAATAATTGGAGAGATTCAGGGTATAGCTGCGTGTATGAACCAGTTTGCATAATCGAATCACCTGCGCCACAGACGACTCGGGAGAACAACTACCCAATATTTATAAAACTGAGCGAAATATTTATTTTCTAAAATGCGCATATCTAGAGACCTTCTAGAGACTCATTGGTTTGATATCTTCAATATTTTGAATGTTACTGCCGTGGCGTAATGAGTTCCGATGGCTTCGTAGTGGTCAAAAAGTTAATTGTTCATTATTCGTTGGATTAAAGTGGAATGCAATGAGCTAGCTCTTCCTCTATGAGCTGTGTTTCAATAATTGCTGATAATGATGGCACTTCCAATGGTTTTAATATCAAATGGAGATAAACAAACAGTTTACATTCCACAAACATTACATATCAGTGTAACGGTTAGAGCCTTACAAATACCGATGTGGAAAATGAAACAAAACATGCCGCACACGGTATTTTGATAAATAAACAAAAAAGCACGCGAAAAGTTTACCGTGCACGAGTTTTTTCCTGTGTCATGGATATTACGAGTACCTCGCATCATACAAAAACAGTCAAATCAATAACAAACCTTTTGCAAATTAAATAGAACGGTGCCGAAAATTGAAACTGCATTTGTATGTCAGTCAAGTTTGATGGCATCGGCACCTTTTTTTTGAAGTTGGTCAAGAGTGATCGAGTTATTTGTAAAGTCGCGTCGCGTCACTTCTTGAAACGGTTTGTTATAAATCGTAGTCATTATCAAATGAATACTTTTGAATAAAATTCAATGATCTTAATTGTATTAAATAGAATAGACAAACCTTACCTAGGCTTTAAGGCACTATTTAGCTTATGATATGTGTAATATTTTATAAATAATAAATAAATAGCAAGGTTAGGTTCTTACATCAAGGAAACTGCCCTGGAAAGGGACTAATTTTAATGGCGAGAGCTGCATTGTTACACTGACATGCGCTGGGCTCTTAAGTTAGAAGAAGAAGAAGAAGAAAGTTCTTACACAACAATATCACGACATTTACAGAGTAAAAACCCTCTTCTCTCCATTTTAATTTGTGTAAACTATTCTGCCAACATTATTGTAAGCTTCCCGTAGCAAATTATTAAATTCTTAAGTAAACCCGAGCTTAAGGTCTCTATCCTCGTTACCTCGCGAACTAATACTCATTACACTAATTACCGGTAATGTCGGAGCCTGCACCACACTTCACCCCGGTGCACGTCGAGCCCCACTTCACCCCAATAATATATCCCAAGTTTAATATTCTGCCAGGTTTCATGAGCACTTGCTGTAAATTGCATCCCGTCGCAAACGTAAAAAGTAGATTATACCAATCTTTCACGATTTTTACAAAGATTGTGTATGACTATAGGTTTTCTTATTTTGGTTATTTTAAATGAATCGGGATTCTTAAATATTTGAGTTTTACCTGTTCACTGCCTTCTGCAGCGTGTTTTTCTTAACAAATCAAACTTGGTATGTATCATTACAGAAATTCAAATTAGTGGTTAGATATGTACTTATTTTGTAACCAAATTAAACTGCGTTATGACCACGATAAACATCCTAAAAATATGAAGTTATGCCAGTTGTACGCGACGAAGTCAAGACAACTATATTATGCACCGTTAATAAAATATAAAATTTAAGGTATCTGTTAGAAGGAGACTGTCTTTTGAATAATAAAACAGATCGCAGCCCGCGGCTTGCCTCGCTTCCGGAGGAGACAGCTGAGAGACAGTACTTTATAATATTCATAAAAATGTAGGATAATAAGTACCGGTTTGCGCTGTCTCGTGGGCTCATTCCTCTTAACTTGCCTACTCATTATGATGGGGTTTATAAAACTAATGAATGTACTCCACTCATGATCTATGCAACGTACATATTTCTCATCATAACGCCAGTAGCGAATAATCACATATTTTTTAATCTAGTTCCTGTTGCAACTTTTCGATTTTGAAAAATTGAAAGGTGTGTGAAAATATAATGTAAGGCGCGAGCAGTGATTCAATAGCCAATTAGGTATTTTAGGAAAGTTTTGAAGTAAGTACCTACTTATTTGGAATGTCTGCGAATAATATAAATTTATCAAGTACATAAAATTAAAACAATCGATTCACTGCAGTAAAATTCTTGCTTTGATAATTATGCAATAGGTATTATTGATCGAGGTAGAAATTAACTTTGTATATATGTTTGTTTGTTTGTAATACATAACTTTTCAAAAGGTTCAAAAGAGAGTAAAACATTAAAATTTTAAAATTAGTGAATTTTATACGAACATCGCGAGATCTCGTAGGTACTTACTACTTAAATAGTTAAGTGATTATCAAACTAATGGCTGTTTTCACACGCCCTCCACCGATACGACATCTACACTACACGATATCGGCTTAGAGCTAGTCTCATACATCTAGTACTAGATGCTTCCATACCGTGTCGATGCACGCTAATGAAACGCTAATTAGATAAACTAATGATTGTAAAAGTACGCTTGATTACAAACATAATATTTAAAAGTCACAAACAATGGAGTCGTGTATACAGTTAATACACAGCCATCACCATGACTGCGGGACTCTTCATCATCAGCACCCTCTCGTTACTCGCATCTGCATCAGCTGCTGACTGCTCTTCAGCCTCAATTGGTAAGAAACACGTAAAACATTTGTTACTCCAGAGCCAGACTTTCCACGAGCAAAGTATATTTAAATAAAAAAATAATTGTTCAGATGTAATTTAAAAATAAGCCTTATAACAATACTGCTCTCTTGCTGGGTAAAGGTGTCTGTCTATCACCTAAAAAATATACTATTCTGCTAAAAAATCGGAACATTTATAATTGTTTGTTTCAGGTACAATAACTGACAATGCCATCATTGCGTATGAGTCCTTTGTACCTGCGGGTGGCCACAGTATAGACGTGTCAAATGTAAGTATTATTCCTAAGCCTTCTTTAGCAACCGGAGTCAAAGTCATATTCTACCGATTAACATGATACTACTAGTCATAAACCAAGAAGTTGAAGTTGATACTGCTAAAGCCTCCTCTACAAGTCAACAAACGTCATCTGCGGATGCGTCCGCCGACGACGTGTAGAAGGAGGTGATTTGGGCGTCTGTGGTAGGTATTTAACGTCAGCAGATGCGTCCGCCCCGATTCCGTTTACTGTCGGTTTTTTGGCACGCATCAAAGGGATTCGGCGCAAACACAGAACATAGACTGACCTACGACCTACAGACCTACTGACCTACAGACGAAATTCATCAGCGGATGCAGCGGCTTAACAAGCATTATTTGACATAAGCTCAAAATCACTCAGACAACAAATATTACAGAGTTCATAATTTTAGAAGTAATGCAGACGACTTAAAAACATTCTCGATTTTATTAAGTACATTAAAAATGGTGTTACTTTGTAGCCATGCGCCGGCGTGCTCCAGGAAGAAGTGGGCGTCGAGGCGTTGGCCTGCGGTTACGGCGACGCCATCACGGTCAGCGTGGATGACTTCGAAGAAATCTACGTTAGCAGCAACAAGGGTGTACAGCTCACAGTCACTGCTTTCTGTGCTGGTATACATTTTCATCTAAATATATAAAACTCTTTTGAAGCTGACTTAGAATCAACGCACAGCCTAAGCTATAAGTTCTAGAGGTATGAAATTTGGAGGGTAGTATCCTTATATAGTGTAGGGGTGCACTAAGAAAGAAATTTTGAAATGTCACGCTTTAAAGGGTAGAACGCGAGCAACGCCGCGGGCGATGGCTAGTTCAAAATAAATCGGTTACGAATGAACAATCAACTGTTCTGTGATGACTTTTTGCACTCATTTACTAACTGCGTTCTTTCAGAGCATCGAAACCGGCGTTCCCCACCATTTGTAAGCAAAGAGATTTGATAACAACCAAGAGAATCACCTCGAAATCGTGTTACCTAAGAGTAACTAGCACAATATAAAATGTTTTTTTTTTTAATCCCTACTCCGCTAATAATAGGCCATCAGTTATTATGAAATATTGTGAGTTTGTTTTCAAATAAATGCGTTGTGAAACAATATTGCAATATTTTATTTTATTCAGTACCTACTTACATCCTTCTAGTCAAGTTGACATTCTATTTGATTCTACTATCAACATTTCAGTCATGCCTCTGTGAATAAGACGATGTAGTGCCTAGAGCGTGATTTCTATGGAATAGGCTGGCCCAGCATTATACCACCCTTTCAGTCGTAAAGTAGGAAATCCTTTAAACCTTAAAAAACTGAGATTTTCTTAAAACTTATTAATAGCAAGTGCGCTGGCTAGCAAAAGGTTTTGAAAAAGGACAGTGGAAGGGACACCACGAGCTAAGACAGAAAGTTAGGGTCAATAAAAAAAAATGGTTGTAACTAAAAATACTACATTATATAACCAATAGCATGGTATATTACTATTTTAGTTGACAAACTAAACCTCGCCTCGATTGCGAGATTATAGGTAAACGTCCTGAAAGTTATGTAAATCTATGCTACGGGTTCCACCAACCCTAGCCTAGAAGACTATTCTATTATTTTCCATTTGGATATCGGAAGCCTCGCTTCGTTGAGAAGACAGCTATACTAACCGTCCAACTAGGTGGACACCGTGGACAGTATGGTTGGTCGGTTGGTAATAGACGAGCTGGAAGACAGTCTTTTATAACATTCATACAAATGTGGAATACTTAATACATTTACGTGACTTCCACTACGAAGAAGTTATTTTTTATCGTTCCATACAAACAGTACTGGAATTTAATCCCCGTCTAAACTAAGTACGAATTTAGGGGACAATCGTTGTCTCATATAAAAATAGTTCAGAAAACCTGCTAGGCATACTAAATCATAGGTACCTATTCTGTGACTAAATAGTGACATTAGCGCGTTTCAGCACTTTTTTTGCCGTCAAAAGCTTCTTGTTTTTGTATATCTGCAGCCACGTCGCTTTACATTATGCTGGGCAGCGAAAGCAGTTCAGAGCTTGCAATATGGGGGCAGATGAACAATGAAATATCTCACAGCATGTAGCAAAATTTTCATTGTTCATCTGAGCTCATCACAGACATGGTACTTGCACTGTTATTTAAGCCAAGCAAGCAGGATTTATTCAAAAGTCAATCCCAATTAAAGTGTAACCTCATGCAAGTATGGGCGTCTCCGCTAAAGTGACTCCCATACTTACGTGTTCTTTTTTAAACTCATGGCTCTACCGGAGTCAGGCTTCATTTATATCCACTCTTATCTAGCTAAAAGTATTCGTAAACGGGCTAGTTTTGATGCAATTTCTTGCTGTAATTGTATAGCTGTCTTGCTTACACAAAAGGCTTTTAAAGCGAGACAGCTATACAATTATAGCAACAAATTACCCCAAAACTAGTCCATTTACGGACAATCATACCTAGACATTTTGTTGAATATCACCACAATAATGTACAGTAGCTGAGCTGAGCAATCTAGGCTAATCTCAAAGGTTTTTTATCATTCAAAGAGTGGAATCCTTACGAATTTTTAATTAAATAAATGCATTTAGATTTTTAGCTTAGTTAAAGTTGTTACGTAAAACACGTTATTAAAATAAAATATTTCAGTGTGCAGCTGTGCACTTCACAGTATTACTGAATGATTACTTATTTGTAACGACCCAGCGTATAAAATCAGTTTACTGATCATGTTATTTAGTGAGAAATCGATTAGTTTCAGTAAATTCTTACCTCGATATACAATCGGTGTTATTATCTCAACAAATTTTAATATAAAATGATCAAGTGATAGTTCAACTAATGGCTGTTTTCACATTTCCGGGACACGACACCTCCACGATACTGGCAGAGACGCTTCACACCCGGTCGAAGACGACACCAGTATTTTCTAATAAAACTTGTCATTTAAAAAACTTAAAAACCAGATGTAAAATCATTCATTCCTGTTCATCCCGAAATTCGTTCCGCTCGTGGGATAAATGGGAAGGTTTCAAAAAATGTTCTTGATTTTTTTGAGTATTGTGGGATCAGTACCCCTCGGGAACAAAATATGAGGCAATCGTAAACATTTAGTACCCATACCAGTGAAAGAATCAAGAAAATTGGTTACAAATTGGCGGAAATATCGAAAAACTTATATAATAACAGACGACATGAGAACCACTCACTAACGAATCACTAATTAAAAAATAATTATGTAAAAACACGCTTCATTAAGCCACATACATAAAGATCACGAACAACGAAAGTGTGCATACAGTTTATTAACAAACCTCAACATGGCTGCGGGACTCTTCATCATCAGCATCCTGGCGCTCGTCGCATCTGCATCAGCTGACTGCTCTACTAGCTTGATTGGTAAGAAACATAATGCTTACTTTGTTATTTGAGAGTTTGTTATTTTCTTTATTGAAGTTTTCCACTAGCGAAGTCAAAAACTGCTAGAAACTAAAAAACAACACTTAATAAACACTTCTAACACTTTAGCATGATGTGGTTTCAAATTCAAATCCAAATTATTTATTTCTCTCTTAAGTACAGAAAAATAAATATACTAAAGGTTTACTCGTACAACGGCGCTGGTTACAAGACAAACAGACAGATATCACTTATTTATAGGGGTTCAAAAAGGGATCATAACTTTGCAGTGAACAATAAACCTGTATGATAAAATTATAAGCTTTTATTGTATGTTTCAGGTCATCGGACTGGCCTCACCGTCATCGCAAGCGACGGTCCCGTGCCTGCAGGCTCCTATATCGTAACAGTACCAAGTGTAAGTACATAGTGTTGCAGTAACAATATTCTACCGAAGACCATACAACAACGCAATATTTTTAAAGATCAAAAATGTATGGAGTTTTCTTTCTTTTTTTACGAAGTTTTCCATATTGATGTACCTATTTGGAAATGGTTTTATTATACTCGGTAAATAAGTAGTTCAATAGTGCGTAATCTCAATATTTATAAATCATGTCGGAGAAACGGTGACAAAGTTGCAGGCAGATCCCGTAGTCTGAGTTTTAATTTGTTTATATCTGAAAAGCGAGAATCGAGAAACTCGCAGTTTTTGTATGGAGAAAAATCGTTTCCAAACCTCCCGCTAGAGGTGCTTATCTGGTTTTCATACAAAATATCTGGCAAGTCGCTTTTCGATATTCGTTACTATTAAAAAATCTAAACTCTAGTCTCAAGCCTCAGGTCAGCTGCTGGTAACTGAGTTGCTTCCTACGTGTTTTCTTTATTATAATAAAAGAATGTGTTTGTTCGCAGCCATGCGGCGGAGGCATGTATGAAGTGGGTGCGAAGGCGGTAGCCTGCGCCGACGTGGGATACGTGAAGGTTATCGCGAGGGATCTCGAAAACATGGAAATTTACAGTGACTACGGCGCACATCTCACCGTCACCGCTTACTGCTTTGGTGGTATTCAATTTCTTACAAAATAAATAAGTTTGAGCGAATAACGTCGAACAAATACGAACTTTGTAAAAGTAAAACTGGTTGTGCGTTTTAGTACGCTCTACAGCACAGGGGTCACCAAATGGCGGACCGCGGTCCGCATCCGGACCGCCGCCGACCCATTTTGTGCGGACCGCGAGAGTGGTAAATCTAGGTACTCTGCAGAAGCAAATGATCGATTTCCAAGAAAACAGTTTAAAAACACAAACATGCGGAAGTTTCCAGGGGAGAGTTCTGAAAAAAATTGTGTGTGGTAATAAATATTCAGAACTACAAAAAGCTTTGAAACTTCTTACTTTGTTTGGGTCAACGTATATTTGTGAAGCTGTGCGGACCGCGATGGTCATTTTATTTCATAAAACGGACCCCGAGCGAAACTAATTGGTGACCACTGCTCTACACAGCCTATTGACGCCATCAGAATTCAGTTTCTGATCGATTCTGATGGTATCAAAAGATATACAATCACCACGCTAATTATAATAACTGCTCTACATTACTCTACAGCACGTTCTTTGTTCACTTTAGTTTTTTTTTCAGCTGCTAAAGGTCATCAAACCAGAGCTCCCCGACTACAGTAAGCAGAGGTGACAACCCAGACAGTCATAACGAAATTATTTTATTATGTAAAATGACTCGTCATCTCTACTCTGCTAATATTAGGCGATATTCATCAGTTATCATCAGAATTTAGTATCACTGGCACCTGATTTGAAATAAATGCGTTGTAAAAAAAATTCTTTGTACTTTTTTGTGTACCTTTGTACCTTCTAACCTAGTTGACATTCCTAAGATTGCTAGATAAATTTAAAAATAAAATGAACCGTATAGAGATTAAATAATCTCAACAATACATTTGCATAACTAATAATACACATTTAAAAAGCGTCAGAAGACTTTTCACCGATGCCTCTAAGAAGGTGACGCTGCAGTGCATGAGACATGATTTCGATGGAGTTTGCTTGATCTGCCCAATGACCCCAATTGCCTTATCCACAAGCAAGACACAAATGCGTGGAGCTGACCACAGATCATATTGTAATATAACCTGACTAAGCTGCAGGTTTTCTCATAATACTTTCTTTCATAGTTTAAGAACTCTCACATTAGGTACTTTTTTCAACAATAAATCACGTGACTATACCTATTTACTGCAGTTTTATTTTCTCTAGTAATTTTAGAAATTTGTCTGTCTAAGTCTCTTGTACAGCTACTTGTATGATTGGTTGTTTGTAAATAGCATTTGTAACAAGCACATTGTTTAACTTTAAATAATAAATACTGGTATTTATTATTTACAAATTGAAATGTCAGACGCAGAACCCTTTGAAATCAAAGAAACTTTTATACAATGTTTCTCGAATGTTTCGCTGTAGATGGTATTATTCGAATACCAATTTTAAAATGTCAAAAAAATATATCAGAAATCTACAAAAAAATTGCATCAAATTGTCGCATACCTTGGTATGCGTTCATCCATCAAGACCATTCGTTGGAGCTTTCCGACTTGGTGTGTGGATCGGCGTATTTTAGCAGCTGATTCTTTTGTGATTATTGATGTAGGTACCAACCTAGGCTTACGAATGACAATTAAAAAACTAATAGTAACTTCAAGCGGCTACTTTGCTAATAATGAGGAGCACAGAGTCTGAGACCTATAATACTTAGGACCTATAATATTGAAAAGTAAAGTAAATCTATAGAATATGTGAACGAAGTAGAGTTAAAAAGTATTATAAAAAAACTTTAACTTAGGAGTGTTTCACACTTCACTGAAGTCTGTTATTAAATTAGTTTTAAGCCGCAATTAGAGGATCATTATTATTAATGGCCGATGTTTCGGTTATGGTGCATTATGGCTGCAAACACACTTGGCGGCAAGATGCAGCAATCAGGGCTTGCTCAGAAATCTTTATTTTATTTATCAAAATTTCGGTCGTCGTGGTCCGGCGACCAGAGCCTATACATTTTTAGTCGCCGCGACCAGCGACTATACCACAACAAAACGTTATGCGGCCGGAGACACCTGCTATAGCATGTTTCAAATGTGTGATACCTTGTTTTAAATGTATCGTAAAGCGTATATCCAAAATACTGCGCAGTAACGCTGCAATATGTGGCACTCGGACTGGCGTTTACGCACAAATACACTCGAATTCTCTACGTTCGCGTAACGTGGCAGTTATCAGATTTATTCGTACTTATCCCCAATGTCAGAATCAGTTACCAAAACCGCTCTGGCTGCCTGACATCTGGTCGTCAAGCTGCAGCGACCCATATTTTATTTTAGAGAGGTAACTGTGCCCCGGCTGCTGCGACTTGGCCGCAAAGTGCGTTTGCAGCCTTAGGGTGAGACTATAAATGCGCATGCAGTTGGTTTACAGCTAGTGACTTCATCCATCATGAGAGCCAGCAGCTTTACCGTCCTCCTCGCCTGCTTCGGCCTGTCGGCTGCTCAATGCACAACTGCTAAATACGGTAAGAATTTAAAATTAGTTCACCTATTACTTAAAAAGAGTTATCACTGTTACTTTGTATTATAATAGTAAAAGATTTTTATACATATAGTTTTCAATTTTTTCGCGCTCAAGTTTTGCATTGATTGCTCTGATTGGACGCAACCTCGTGCTCTTTCAAATAAACTTTAATATATTATAATAGCTATAAATAGTATTTAAATATTTTTTGGCTACAGTAAAAACTCGTAGTGTTTATTATGATTTCATTTGAGCAGATCCGACACCGGACAGCCCGCGCTCACCAATCCAGCTTGCCTCAATTCACTCGTCCTATACGCAATACAACATTGAAATACCAGCTGTAAGTATTCATTTTATAACTTTATTAGTCGTAATTTTCTTTGTGAATAAATTTATATTGAATTTTATAACTCCCTTCTTAGTCAAGCTAATGGTAAAAGGTTGGAACCGATTCGATTTTGCCCGTTCTTCTAGGCTCTGGTCAAAAGTAAATAATCTTCTCTTTTCTTTCTGATTCTGGTAATTTCTTAACAAAAAAGTCTAGAGTATACTGAAGTGGCATACGTTTACATTTTAGGAGGAGACATGTCAAACCCAGAACCCTGGTAGTCAGCCAGTGGCGGTGGAAACTACGGTTTGCAGTACGAACGCGGCGCCGACGCTGCCGCCGCAAGTGTATGCTCAGGGCCTCTACAGCACTGCAGTGGTGGCATACTCCTCGACTGTGGCATATGTCACCGTGTACTGTAGTACATTGAGTCACTCTGGACATGTGCCTCTCAAGCATGACGCAGGACATCTTCTTGGATTGCACAATTGGAATGGCAATGCTTGAATCTGAGGTTCGTTAAAGTGGTTCATGTTGCTTTCGGAAATATATATTTTGTCAAAATTTTTAATAAAATTATACATTTATAGCTTTGTTTTATTTTCTGAAATTAATATTTCACGAAAACATATTAAGTTTAGATTTTAACTAAAAAAAAAGTCTTTACCAGTGACATAATATTGTCTCACGTTCCGAAATAGTTATGAAACAGTAAGTGTACTCCTTAGCAATAGTCAAGGACGTTAAACGGTTGAAATACTTCACACGAAGTGTTGAGGACCTGACGACAGGGGTCGGTATAGATCTAAACTTTTGCTACGCGAGGTCTACGCGCTACGCCGTAGCATCGCTAGACAAACTTAGGTACTGGGTAATTATTTCATGGTTGCTGTTTTTTAAGACATTATGGGATTGTCTTAGGCCGACCCC
Organism: Eulithis prunata; assembly: GCA_918843925.1. Classification (NCBI taxonomy): domain Eukaryota; kingdom Metazoa; phylum Arthropoda; class Insecta; order Lepidoptera; family Geometridae; genus Eulithis; species Eulithis prunata. Next base: position 189,169 of record OU974007.1, read on the forward strand.
AGGGTTTCAGAATTTTTAAACTTTAAGTGTGAGTATGTATGGGAATAATCACGGGATTAACCGATCAAGAATTATCATTTTTTGATTGAATCACATTGTGAATAGTTGTATATTTATCGGTTGTACAATATCACCTAGGCTAGGGAAGCATGTAGCTGATAGCGTTGTATTACGCACCAATAATTTACTAACGTACCTGCAAATCGAATTACCTACTTCAGTTCAAGCAATAATTTCCAATCTGTGGCTTAAGATCAAAGCACGAAATGGAGGGCGTAAGTAATTTACTGCGGTACCCGGAAATAAATTTAAAATCAATTTTGGGAGCCGCCGAGATTCACAACGGATTTACGAGAGTCTTCGAGAGCCGGTAGCTGGCACTAAGCGAGCTTCTAGCGAGCGGTATACGTTAATAGTGTGCGCAGAAAACGTAAATTGAAAACTTACATTCACATGAGGATACCTAAGGAGCGTACCCCCCTGGTACCTAATTAATCTAAATATATTATATAGTCTATGTATAATGGTGTAAGTTAATTCTCTTTATTATACCTATGTTTAGTTTATTATTACCACTGCCTAAATTCATAATTAAAACAAAGACAAAAAATATTTTTACTCTGAGGAGTTAGTTACCTCGCGTTAATTAGCTTAGTAGTCAAAACACGATGAAGTTTTTTGACTAGGCACTAATTAAGAGCTCTGAGTTATAAGGTGCTTAATAAATGATTTATTATTCAACTTTAATGCTAAGGTTAAAAATATTCTAAGCTATTACCGAACGCCGCATTACAATTGTATATTTAATTAAAACTAATTTGCTTAAAATATACGGACCAAAAATTAATCGTTCTCCTAAAATATCACATCGTGCAAATACAGGGTGATTCAAAAGGCTTAGAGTAGAGAGGTGGTTTCGTGGTGATGATTATACATGACACAATACGTACTGGTTTATAATCATGATACACTAATGCTTGTTTAAGTTAGTGCCTATAATATTTAATTTTGGCAAACTAACATATTTTTCTGTCTTCAATTTGAATTCAGTTAATATTTAATAAAAATGGCAGAGTAATTCACCATTTCAATTATCAAGCGGTAGTTATATCACCCTGTATAAACCGATTCATTTATTACAAGTGCACGTACCTCGTTAGCCATTATACTGCATTGTTAATTTAGCAATACATTGCTGTGCTCCACTAACATCATGCATTATTAAACAAACATTATTTTAAATCAACTATAAGGCCCATTGTTATCAAAAACTGTAATAAAATTCATGATGATAATAAACTTAGTTAAGTATCAATCGATTATTTATAAGGAAAATGTTAAAATAATTTGATATTTAAAACTTTTTATTTAACAAAGCAATTTCTAGTGTTTACTCGTTCAATATACCAAGGTAGGCTGTAGGTAGGTACACATAGTGCAATACATAGAGCATGAAGTCATGTCTTCGGTGTAATAAGATCTGTGCCTCGGCCAACACTTTTTGTAATGTCAGTTCCTTATTTGGTTACATTTTCTTGATGAACAATTATACTTAGGTATATTAATTAAACTGTGTCTAGCTCAAAAGTTTCTAATTATGCTTACTTACGGTTGAAATAAATATCAAAAATAATAATAGCTGCCTATGCAATGTACTCATCTTAGTACTCATCTTAGCTTAGTTTGGGACTATGTACTGTCCAAGAGCATTAAAAAAAAAAAACTTAAAACTTAGTTTGCCTTTCATACTGAAATAGCACAAGCGACTTGGCAGTTTGTCAACGAATCCAGAATCCAAATGGATTTATTGCAAAAACCCAAAGCATGGGGGATTGAAATAAAGCTTGTGTAAAAACATTACATTTGAGTATGTGATCATGACATACAAAAGCAATGCTAAGTGTCCATGGGAAGTATCCGAGAAGTAGCCATGGGTCCAGGGAAGTGGCTCGCATCCAATATTCCAAGTGCTGGATCCGCCGCGTACGGTTAACACTAGTCAGCGCTAGTTTTAAGTGACGCTCTATTTTATTCTACAACATTCACTGATAGTCCTCCTCCGCCAAAATAGTTAAAAACTATTGAATTGAATTGACAAAAAAAACTATCTTCGCCGGATTTCGTAGAGGTTTCTCATTTGTAAGTATTTAACGTCGGTCATTCGAAAGTCTAACCAGATTTTTTTAAACATTTTCTGCAAACTGACGGATTCAGTAACATTCGAGAATGTCTAAACCAGTGCTTACGGCACTAGTTCCTTATTGTCGACGTTTATTTCTTTGAATTATTCACGAGCATCACTTTTCGCAGTTTTCCCCTTCAATGGCGGTGGACACAGGAAATGTAGAGAGCCAAGTCGCTACCTGTTAGTTTAGTGTTTCAGCACTTACCAAATTAGCTAATAGCAGTCGTTGAGCATTGATGGGGGCCATACAGCAGCAAAACACTGCCAGGTTTTACCTAAAGTCAGCTTCTACAACAATAATTATGAAGATTATCGTACTGTCAAAAGATGATAGAAACATTGGGATATCCTGTGATTTGGCAACTAGTTGCTCGATACTGTAATTCTTTGACACCTAATGCTCTGCTGTGTTTGGTCACTGTTTTCGGACCCAGTTTTATACTTCACCTTCTGCAACATACTCCGCAGTGGCGATTAATCAGAGCAATGTTTATTTACCGTCTGTCTGACGGATCGAGACGGCGCTTTACGATGTATTTATGAGGGCGATATGTCTATACGACTTTATTCCATCGCTGAACACGGAGGTGTTTGTGAATAGGTGAGCGCGCCCCAAATAAAAAGCAATGTTTATTGATGCTCGGAATAATGACGCCTCAGGCACTTGCATTCGTTTTTCTCTCCATTTAAGCTCAAAACTATATGTATAAAACTAGTCCTCTATATGAAACCAGCGGAAAACTACCTCGCACCCGCACCCGAGCCTGCTCGATCCGCAAGTCCGTAAGTAATGTGTATACTTGTTGTCACTGTTTTCCAATCGTGTGCAATAAATAAATTGTCAGGTTTATTAAATGAAGCCTTCAGCGACCAAGATGAGATCGCAATCCATCTCTCTCAGACGTAAATGTGACGTCTCATGTGGTTGTTGTAATAGCACCGGCACCCTTCAAACCGGTATACAAAGGTACAAGACTACAAGTATTAACATGAATGAAACACAACACAACATCAATAATGAAACTTCACAAATCCCACACCAGGCATTTCGTAAAGCTCATAAAATACCCCTTAATTTAACCGGCATCAGAGCGTAATTAGAGCCAGCTCTAGTTAATACGACGACGCACCGCACTACCAAACCCTGCTCCATTCACTGAACGAATGAAAGAACGAATGAATGAGCTCTGTCGCTGAAAGAAACGGGAAAGAGCTTCTTGAGCGCAGTCTGCGGTCGCTTTCTTAATAAAATTTACGAGCAAAGGCTTAAATTTTAAAATCTGAAAGTATTTCGGATTACCTACTTATTTCCAGTCGTTTGTATTTTTCTTTAGATCACTGTTTTTAGTTTCGTAAGTATGCTTTTTGTATCTATTTTGTGGTAACACTTCAGAATTGTATCAAAAGTTTGAACCTCAAACTTGCACCAATCACAATACTTCGTACTTAGGTGGCTATTGGTCGTCCTCTTAAGATTTGACCCTTAATAATGTATAGGTCCTTATGCGCTGTTCGAAGCATATTTCAGTTATGCTAAAGTTCACACCTTTTTGGGTTCCCTATGAAGACCATGGTCGTTATATCATTGTAATAAAAAAATTGCGAAAATGAAGTTTTCCGAACGAAAAGTTACATTAGCAATGCCATAAGTACCTACTCTCCTGGGTTCTTAGAGCTATAAAAGGCTTTCTATTTTGAATCGGAAGAATTTCCTATGCTGCGTGCCTATTGAAACTAGAATACACCAGAATATTAGTAGTAATAATTTCTAAGGAGACTCGTTAGTTCACTGGCTTATGGAATAACCTAAAGTCAAATGACGTCCGTATATTTACAAGAAATTCGACTGAATTGCCAATAGTTCCGATAATCCGACAGAAGATTACAGCGCTCGAGTGCTCGTTCTCGAACTCACTCTAAACTTGTCGACACCCGACTCGACTTCAGTTATCAAGAGGTATATTGATCGGACTTTAGTGTTATGACTTATGACGTCACTCGTGTGGCATAAGCTCCTGTGAAGCTCCTGTGAAGTCATCTTAGTACATTGTAAAGATGATTTTATCACTCTAAATTATATATTTCATACTGTGGCATCAAGATGATTAAATAGAACACTAATGTTTCACCTTAGAACGTCAAGTTACAGAAAACCTGAGCTACCAAATCCTAGTTTAATTCTGAGGTACGAAATTCAAAAAGATCCCAAAGTGATGACTGTCATCAACAATAGAGCTTGAACTAGAAACGCACGATTCATGCATAAAACTTAACCTTTATAGTGCGCTGCAGGTGTCTGCGATGAGCATAACCCCCATTCAGTACTTAGTCGGGTAAAACAAGATTAATTCCCACTCCGGTCACCAGTTCTACGAGCTAAATTCTAATTTCCAACGAGTGCCGGTTCTACGCTCTTGTTCTATGACCTCCGGTGGACATTGCGATGACTATGGTATTGTACAAACATGCACGAGGTCGGCAGAACTGCGATTATTTCATCGGGTTGGCGCCACCTGCGCGGAATGGCCGACCCATGTTATTTTACCCCCTTTAGGGGCGCCCAAACCACTGCACATGACGAAATTATGAGGGTTACATTATTCGTAAATGTTTTCAGATTAACTTAAATAAAAGATGGCCAAACAAAATTATGGATGCATTCTGAGCCTTCAAATATCTCTACTTCATTTCTTATGGTACTCACATAATTTATACTATGTATTTCATACGCATTCTTCGGACACGTAGTAAGGAAAGACGGTGGAAACCACGAACTACTGATGCATACTAGAAAGGTTGATGGTAAAAGATCCAGAAGACGCGGCCTACTCACCGTCTGACCATGACACTCAACCATGGAAACAAAGCTCATGCCTCCACGCCGCCAAATATAAAAGTGGCTGACAAGATACTGTCCGGAAAATCTGATACTAAGGGGGAATCGCGACCCTCAGCCATGAGGAATACGACGCGGAGGGAAGAGAACATATTATGGGACACCCGTGAATAGAAAAATACAAAATCTTTTAAATCATATGCGAAAACAATTTCAGCACTATGATAGATTTGTTTGGCGGAGGGCATTGATATGCCATAACACAGGTTAATCCTAGTTTGGGTATCAATGTTGTCCAACCAGGAAACACAACACTGTAAACCAACTAACAATATTGGAAATGTATTATCAATGTCTGTTATTATTTCAATAAATTTCATTTCATTTCATTTCATAGAAACAAACACACTCCCTTCAACAGACTCGTACCTGACTAGATAAGACCATCGACTAGTGCTAAGCTCGTGTACACAGTTAGCTGGAACCCCGCAATTAATTTCCTCTTTCATTCCAAGCGCCGCCGGTTATCAGATGACTTTCCAACTTTGAATTATAACCCTCAACTTTGATAGGGGTTCTAATTTTAGCTTCGTATTATTTCTTTATAGAGAGCTTCCCCCACCTTTTGTTCATAATCACGATTTTAAAGAAGATTTGTGTTTATAGTTATTCCCATGATCTCATAGTCATGTGAGTACTACCACCATAACTATATCTGGCACCAAGTAGTGATGCTTGCATTGCTATTTCAGTATGACGGGTATCAGCGCCGATGGACACAGTGAACTCTCTAAATGAGGTAATATATTTCTATAGGCAGAGATAATCGCATAACAGTAGGTCCATCACTTTTCCCATTAAAAAAAAACAAAAAATATAGTAGCTATAGTTATTTTAGTATGTGTAAAAGTGCGTATCGTTGCATGGCTGCGTGCAAAACTAATAGCTCGCTATCATGAACAAACTGTGTCCCGTAAAATACTGTTGGTTTTTCATTCAATTGGAAGTAGTTTTTATTAAAAGCTGCGATATTTTTTCAATGGAATCTACATGAGTTTGTACTCATCATCATCATCATCACTATTAATTTATCATAGTGCTATTAATAAGTACATGGCGCTAGAATAGTACAGAGCCACAGGTAATTTTTTTATATGTATGAGAATGGTAGTGTCACTGGAAAGACAATTAACCTATAACACTACTGGTTGAGTTATAAGCAGATTCGGTTGTATCACGGCAGATAAACGGGTACCTACCTATGTATCACTTCTCTTCCTCTCCCCACACTTAGTTATTTGCTTCTTCAATCTAGGTTTTACAGCGTGAATTTTACTAGCAGATACTAATTATCTTATGGATTCGATTTAAATAAAATCCATCTAACAATAAACAAAGACGACTTAGGAATCTATTAAGGATTGAAACTAATTGGATCTCGATACAAAATGCACTGGAGCTTGTATTTTTTGAGAAACCTGTAACCGCAAAATAAAGTAAAATAAACCGCTACGCGTTAATTATTCTATTTTCTAAGGTTTTTTAAAAAGTATTTCTTGTATTGGACATTTCAAAGCGATCAACTAAGCGTTCTGTGTGGGCATCAGATCGGATGGGTGACCGCTATAAAGACTTTTAAGTACTTCTGTGCCTTGAAAAGCCTTGCTAAGCTGCTAGTCTCCGCTAGATCAGTCGTGTAACTGCCGATCGACATGAATATCCTGTTGCTTCCCATCAGCTCGTACCCATAATCTTTTCTTTGCTGCCGTAAGTTTGAAGCGAAGTTCCGAGAACTGCTTGTCGCGACCGCTATGTGCCGGTACTTGCTTTTTAAAAATCGTAGCATAACGAGCTCTGTTTAGCACTTAAGGCAAACCACGTCGGAACAATACGGGCGAGGCGAGGTGCGGCTCAGGTATTAGCCAGTCAGCGAACTTTCAGCGCGATTCAATTTATACTGAAACTTTTGTTTGCGATTCAACCGCTTGTTCTGCGGATAGAGGCCAATAACGGGCTACCTACGTAAAATGTGTTTACCCCCAACTGCGAGAAAAGGTAGGGGTGTTATAAGTTTGACGGCGTGGTGTTCGGCCACATAGCTCTAAAAACATGCTTAATTTTTTTTCGTAAAAAAGCTGTTTGATCTGGGATTCTGCTATGTTTTGGGAAAAATTAATTCAGAAGTTTTCAAGTTATGCAGACACACATTAGCTCTAAAAATCAGTTTTGAGGAATATCAGACATAATTGCAAATTGAAACATGTATGAATTGTATGAAACAAATTAACTAATAAGCACGTGATATTATTATCTTTGTGTGGTCCAATAATCCTTTTCATTAGTGCAATAAACACAACGAACAATAGCTTTGGAAATGTACCGCTAAAACCCAAATAAAACTCACAGCATTAAACGTTGAAACGCAAATTACAACAACCGCACGATCGGAGCACGCTGATCTAGTGCCAATTATTTTAATCCGCCGCAAAATATTTAATATCTTTTACACCGATCCGAAATTTCCAGTTACTTCAGCCACGTTGAGTTTCAATAATCTATAAATACTTATTATCAGAGAAAAGCAGCGATGCAAGAGGAGTGGCGGCGGGTTGTGAACCCAGCCACAGACACGAGACACGACGCCGACGCGACATTACGACTACTACCAACTTCCGTCAAGTTAAGTACTTCATACGTTTTTGTTTTGAGCAACTGATACTTGAACGGAAACTTGTACTTGTGCAAAAAAAAAATTACATATAAAGAGAAGCCACAGACGAACCAAATACCTAAGGGAGGATTTAGTTTTTGGTCGTACAAGTATCCGGTACCTCGAACAAATATCGTTGCTGTTACCGAGGCGGTGTAAAAGCATCTAATTATTCTTTTAAATGTATTTTTTATTTATATGTACGCTGTTGTGTAGGTGTCGTGTCGCTGGCAGTGTGAAGGTATCTATCAAAATTACCTAATAAATCCAAGCTTGAAAACGTTCTTTACCAATTATTCTAATATTTATAGATAGAACGGTAGAGTAGAAAGTAACCTATAATTATTAATCCGTGATATCGAACAGTTTCCACAAAGCTACGACAACTGGGATTAAACAACTGTGAACTGGAAACTCGCTATTAATTTCCTCTTTCGCTCTTTTAGCTCAATTATAATAGCTTTGTAGAAGTTCTACATTTAAACTCTATTATTACTAAAGGATGAAATGAAAAAATACTAAGTAATTAATATACTTAGCTACAACTTAGTTAAAATTACTAATACTGAATTTATACTAAGTAGGTACTTATACGGTTTTCTGCCCAAAAATCACTCACTTTATAAAAATATTGATTAGCTATACCTGTATAATTTTTTATAAAACTGGTTATATTTACTTACACTAAAATTTATACAAATTAATATTATTTTTTTTACTACAACTAACCTATTCGGTTCATTAAGAGCTTCGTCACAAAACGATGACACGAAATCAGTCCCGTAGATGACTTCACGTCACAAGTAGTAACTACTCATAGGACCTTCTTCCGCTCCTTGAACACCAGTGGTAGGCCTGTCGTCAGTAACTGCACAGGCCCCGGTGTACCGCTAACCTTGGGGTGTCGGACAGACTCAGGTGCTGGTTCCACGGAGAACTTCGCCAGTACAGCCGCCAGACCCGCCATCGACTGCATCAGACCCAGTCGAGATCCTGTAGTGGTAAAAACAGGATTGGATAACAAGCTCTTAAAGATTATTGCATTGACATTAAGCATGCTATCGGCAATGCGCATAAGGAGGTTATGGTGAACAAGAAAATTTAAATTGAAAATATGTTTTTTCTCTCATCAAATCAATAATGAACGAATGAAATAACTATGCAAATCAGTTTTGAAACTCACCGATGCAATTCCTAGGTCCTTCTCCAAACGGCAAGTAAACGAACTTGGTTTTTTCAGCGTCCAGTTCACGAGGGTCAAATCGCTCCGGGCGGAATTCTTCAGGGTTCTCGAAGTATTGTGCGTCGTTCTGCATCGCCTGCACTGGGATCAGCACTTTTGTGCCCGGTTCAATCGTCAGTCCAATATCTTCAAACGTATACTTTTTAGTGCACGACCTGATCAGAAATCCGACGGAGGGGAACATCCGTAAAGCCTCCTTCAAGGCCCACTCTAAGTAAAACATTGCTTTGACCGATTCGTAACTCAACTTGTTGTCATGTTCAGCCAGAACTTTATCAATGTGTGCATGGAGCTTCTTTTGCACTTCGGGGTTGTAGGCGAGCTGATGCAACGTGAAACTGGTGGCGGAGGAGGAGGTTTCGAAGCCAGCTGCGAAGAACACAAACACCTGCGCGGCGATTAGATCGTCGGTGAGCTCGGCGGTCGCTTTCTCGGGGGTCCCGTCTGGCTTGAAGTGCACCATAGACTCACCAACCATGAGGCCCTTGTTCTTGCATTCGAGCATTTGATCGAGGAAGTCATTGCGGCCGCTGGGTGCATGGTTTCTCGCCGCCAGCACGGAGCCTAACAGTCCCATCAAGTCATTCTCAAAACGGTCCGTCACCTTGAAGTTTTTCATCAGACCCGGGAAGCTCATTTTCAACAAGATCTTTAGCGCGTCCTTAACGGGAATGGTCGTTATTTTTTTTCCCAGAATCCTGAATTCAGAGTCCTCCCTATTGAGGCTTTTGGTGTCGACACCGAACCCGCAGGCGCCGATGAAGTCGGTGGTGAAGCGCGCCATGAGATCTCTTGCATCAGTGGTGCGACCGTGAGTGGCAGATAGTCGAATCTGCAGCTGTTCGGCGCGCTCCACTATCAACGGGAACATGGCCTTCAGTTTGCCGCTAGTAAAGGCGGGAGTCATGCGCTGCCGCAGCAGCCGCCATAAATCACCATCGAGGTTGAACAAGCTTCTCAGAAGCGGTTCCGGGTTCGCTTTGGGATCGGATATGAAGTCACGCTTGTAGAAATGGCTGAAGTCGGTCTGTAGCACACACTTCACCAGGTTAGGGTCGCGGATCAGAAGCTCCGGGTTGGTAGAGCGGTAGAAACCTACCACCTTCTCGTCCGGATATTTCCGGTACAGCTCTTCAGCGATCACTGTCATGTTTTTCTGCATGAGGTAGCCGCTTGCGTTATTGCCGACGAATGGTAGCGGTGGGTCATTCTTCACACCTTTCTTCTTCCAGTGGTCGAAGGTCCGTGTGCCAAACCAGTACAAGATCACGGACAAAACTGGTAGTAAAATGGCAAAGAACATGTTTGCTTTGACTGTTATTGACGAAAGGTTGTAGTGTGTTTATTGTGTTTGCAATGACGACGATATTACGCAGATACAAGATGTGTGATGTGTTGGTCCGAGCGCTCGAGTCGTGACTGGTGGGAGTGACGAGCCAGCCGATACTTTATACTTGCAGGACGAGTTTTTGTTGAACAATTTTATTATCAAATGACGTTTATATCTCTATACATGTCTACATTATCTGGCGCATCACATCCAAAAGAAGATAGCTACATTATAATAACAAGTCGAGCTATTTACACAAACCGATAGCGATGACTCAGCGATACTTATTAGAGTATTTTTAGTTATTTTTATAGAGATAGAGTATTTTTGTTATTTTTATTGATGAAAGAAACCTTATTGGTAATAAAAATTATCTATTCACAGGTACCTAGTATAAGTATTTATCTCATGTTACATATCTACATATTTTATTTTTAGTGTGTGAGGCTTTAAATCGTACTTTGTTAACTTTTGTATCCATATTTCAAGCAAACTAACTAGGTAAGTAAATAACATATTTCATTTTATAAAACTCGTTTATGAATATAAAACGTGCCTTATTTCATAGAGTGGATTGTAAAATATTATTTTGATACGTACATAAAAATCGACTTATTTCATCAGCCAGAATGGTTACTAACGCTGTTATTAACCGCATACGTCATCCAATCTTTGAGGTCATTCACCACGGTTACTCATCATCTACACAATTACACCACAACGCATCTTTGCTGATGAAAGGCATCTCAAAATGTAGTAAGAAGTATATTACGTAATATGCTACTCGCGTACACCTTGCTACTTGTAGCTAGTAGCTAAATTGTACAACGAGACACATGCCCTTGATATTGAAACCTGTATGTTGCGCTAGGTGGAACAGTAATCACACTCAAGTGTGTTTATCAACTCGAATACCTAGACACGGTGAACTTTGAGCGTCTTGTTGCATGCTTAGATGAAACCAGTTTTTAAACCCATGATAAGTACCTATCAATTAATTTTAAAACTACGTGCTAGCTTGCTCTTGAAATATCAAAACAATTTTAATTTTTTTACGTCTTATCTAGACGATTTATGCAGTGTTAGGTCAGGGGATCCCTAATCCCTGTTGCAATGAACGATACGTGGTAGTGCCTGGGACATTTTTTAGATGGAGAAGGCTTGTCCAACACCTTTACCATTCTTTTAGTGAAGTTGGCGTTATACAGGAAATACAATGTCAGTACAAGCGGAGCTGACTAAACTGCGATACGATGTTTTCCTTCACCGTTTGAGATCACTTGCAGTTTACTGTTTGTGAAAAGTAATTTACCAAGTAATAGAAATAATACAATTTCATGAAGTTCTCGTCTAACTACTTTTCATTTGATAGAGCTCTGAAATTTATTATTCTCCCGACGCGTAGAGTTACTATTGCTATCAGTTAAATGGAACATATAAAAGTGATTGTGTTATTTGTTCGTGCATAAAAATATACTATTAAATTAATTTTTAGAGCGCATTAACTTTGAGATAAAAGTTTCACACTGAAATTCAACGTGGTTTACGAACTCTATGTGTTTAATGTATACTTGTATATTGTATGGTAGCTTTTGTGGTTTATGTATCCGTAGTGTACGCGTATTCTTTTACTGAGAATACTCTAAAATGTTACATTATTTTCAAAATACCTAATTTATTTTGTTCATACTTGCATGTCCAGGCTGCTTCCATAATTTAGCAGCCAAATAAGTAGCCAGCAATCGCAAGACGACTGTAAAGTATAGAATTTCCGATTGAAAAAATTAATTATGCCATTTTAAGAGTCTATTATTTTGATTCATCATTTTATAACCACTACCCATTAGCCCCATACAGAGCTGTTTACAGCAACCACAATCGCCACTGCGCCTGCAGCCTTTATAACTACAGCGGTTGGATAATTTACCATCGATTTAAAATACGATAATCTTATTTTCTTGGTTCAGCTCGCCGGCTGCATTGCTGTGACCCACATTGGCGCGTCTCCCGCCGCCGCCGCCGGAGCATCCGCCTGATTTATTAATAAGGGCAGGTGATGTATCGGAGAACTGATTTGATTGGCTGGCCTTGTTGAGCGGAACATGACGTGAGCCATATTTTATGAGAGGTTGGAGGGAACCTGAAGTTTCGACATGGAACATATTGCTACAATCATCTGAACATCTTTAGCTACTAACACTTTAAATAGAAACTTTGTGAAGTGAATAGATACATTTAGTAACCATTTTTAGGGCTACATACATAATGATAGCGATTCAGGTCTCAGAACAGCACAGGCTATATCTGATGTAGGAAGATGATACTTCTGGGAAAAACAGGACTTCAACTCTTCCTAAAATACCTTATAATAGTAAATTTTTTCCTAGTTGCAGATCTAGGTTACTCTTTGCGAATAGGTTTTCAGATCAGTGACCCCTTCCTTCGCACTTTTTCTTTGTCCTGGACTTACTTATAAGACTGGTACTCTATATGCGATAAACTCTTCCATGTTCCTACTTGTCCTATTAGTTGGTGTGCGTTCAGAACAATAGTGCCTGTTCCGGCCTGGTTCCGCGCTCCATATTCCACGGCCATGAGTAACGCGCGGCGTGTCGCACTGAATGAGTTGCGTGCTGCAACATTGCCAAGACAAACTAGTCTGCCATCTGATTTTTGACGAATATTACAACATTTTATTCTATACTTTATAGTCTCGCGTCATGTTTGTCTGTCTCTCTATTCCGTTTCTTACCAGTTTATGAGAAGAAATCTTGATTAAAAAATAAAAATATGACGGCTACCCTACAAGATTCGTCGAAAATAATAGTAACTAGTGAATTCATAAATTAATACACTCCCCAGTCTCAATTAATCATTTTCCCGATCCACTGTTTAATAAAGCAGGTATATAGTGCCAGTATTTACAATGAGGATGAGTACTCTACAAATACAGGGTGTTTCACTGACCAAAGAGGATAATGGAGTTTTGCCAGTGGGGAATTGGGGATGCTCGTAAGTACCCACACGAAAACCCCTCCTTCTCGCATCATGCTACCAATGTCAAGCCGGCCACTTTTATCTTTGGCAGCAAGGCGTGAAGCACATCATACAATTAAAAATATTAGTTTGAAAAGCGCTTTAACCTTCGACTAACTCCTTCATAATTTATGTTTCGTGAAACTCAACAATATAACTTTATTGTTGTGATCAATAAAGTAACAGCAATTTATTGAATGTACTCCTGGATTCTATGAATCTGGTTTCTCCTGTACTGATATGATAATGTATCACCCTGTACCTCGGTACATTTATCCATACAGGGTGCGATTGATTTATACGCTCGTATCTCGCGATGCACTCCGCCAATTTGTGCACGATCGCTTTATAATAACCAGATTTATGCGAGCTCTGATTACGCAAACTTTATGAATAAAATTAATACGTTTACTTATGTACCTAGTGTACCAGGACCTACTCATTCATTCTTGCTGTTCCACATTTGAATATGGTTGCCGTATTGTTAAGATATAAATCATGTTTTATGTTTAAGTAGTATAGAATTATATTATATAAAAAAAAAACTGCGATCCTACGAAATGATACAATCATCTAAAATAAATTATAAATATCCACTTTTGCTACCGAAAACTATAAATAAATTGTATAATTATACAGCAGCAGTTCTTTTACTACTTCCATTCTACTTTACGTATTTGTATTTGTACCTACTTGTGCCATATCTCACCGTTTGAAGGTGCCCTCAACACCTCAACACTTCAGTTTGTAAGGCATTGTGTACAACAGTGAGGGGAGTGCGGGGTGCGGGGTGCGGGGACAAAGTGACGTGTGACGAGACAATGCACGACAGGAGTGCAATCTCGCACAGCCACAGTGCAGTGCACACGCAGTAAGGTAACTCTGAAATCGCTAGCAGAAAATCACGTTATTTCCACGTTGGACTTCAGTTGCATCGGAGAATTTGTGAACTAAAATTGACAGCGGAATAGACGTTAAAAAACTGTATTGGCTCGATTGAAAAAGAAGAAACTACGACCAAAACCGAAAAGAGATAGACACATACCCAAATATTCGTTCAAATTCAGACAAAATGTATCAAAACGGCTGCAGTTTTGCTTTTGAATCTATAGTTAATTTTCATGAATAAACCTTTCAATAGTCGACGCATGAACGAATAGTATAAAAGGTTCTACTGATGTTCAAGTGAACTGTGTAATGTTTGTATCGACTCAACTGTTGTCGCTTCAGCACGTCGCTGCCGCCTCCGTCTAACTGACCAGCTGAGTCGACCACTCATGACATGTGATGTACTAACTTGTCGTACCTTGTCCAGTGAGATCACAGTGTATTTAGGAAACAAACCAACTAGGTGGTCAGTGGTCACACAAGCCAAGTGGGTCGTGATAAGCCGTAAGTAGCTATGAGTAGTACCTAATAAATACTTACTTACCCTACTAGTAAATTATGAAAATAGGTCAACCAAAAAATGAAAAGGGAACCGTTACAATGTACATGAATGCCGTGATACCCCCATTATCTCGGCGAGTGAACGTCCGTTTCAATTCCAGTCGTCCATTTTGTTCGCCGACAAACATTCAGTTACAACGTTACGTATTCATGGCTACGAATCTAGATTAAAAACATACTCTAGTTAAACTTGTATGAGGATCCGTAAAAAGGTTTTTGTGCGCGAATGTACTGAAATGCGCGGGACATTGTTGCACAGCGCACGAGCGAATTTATTGTACTCTGATGCTATGTTTTTATTTTACTCGCACTGGCTGTTTTCACACGATACACGACATCATGGGAGAGCTAATACCGTACATTTAGTACTAGACGCTTTCACACCGACACCGTATTTTTGTATATCGGTGCCGTTATCAGCCATTGTAAAGCTGGCAGTAATTGCATGGCGATAAACGAATGACAGTTTTATAAGAATTGAAAGCAAATGTTGCATCGGACACTAAATAGTTCCTTGTGTGCCAGTATTGTATGAAAATAGTCAATAATAGTTTTCGAGAGCAATGTTCAAATCAAAAATCAAAATCAAATAATGTTTATTTAACACTATAGGTAAATTAGTAGAAAAACATGCCTAGCAACAATCCGTTAATTAAATAGAGATGTACTTAGACTAGTAAGCAAGTCAACACAGTAGGTACTGAGAGTACCTAGCTAAACTGCTGACTTACTTTTATAATATTTTATCAACAAGTATTAAGTTAGGCAGTTAAATACTAAACTATATTAGGTTAGGGGCGTCAAGAACCGAACTAATGTTATACAACTGTTTAGATATATTGAATATGTATTTACCTCCTATGCCAATGGATGCAATTCTGGATGATGGCATTCAGTAACTAGCACAGTAGCGCATGTTTGCTGGACATGTTGTGATTGTGCAGAGTGTTCCTTGAGCAGTCGCTGGTCGAGCGAGCGCGTATCACATCGCCCCGAGCTCAGGACATGAGGCTGTGAGTTCAGCGGTTTGATCCTCAAGGTTTATGACACTAAAATATCTATAAATGAGAGGTCTGTCTGTGTTTAGTTTATACCTAACATTGATTCATGGGCTTATTTTATTTGGCCATTCACAAAGACTTAGTTTTCTCATTTCCATTTAGTCTCTTGCGACACAGGCCTAGTGCCTAGACTATTGGTAATTTTAATAATGATTAAAATTTTATATGTAGATCAATTTGTATTTTGTATTCAATGATAATATAATCTTTATACGAGTAATTTATTATTTATCAAACAAAATATTTGTCTCTACTCGATGGCCCACCACGATGATCAGCACGAGGTTTCCGCTTAGTGTATGGCCCCTCACTATCCTAATATGCGTCCGTTTGTATGCAAATGCAAGACGTCCGCTATCGGCTATAGTTTGTTGCGAAACCAATTACTTTAAAGATGCCCTCTACAATCAGCTATACAAGAAGCGCTCGTGGCTAGGCTTGCTTAGTCAATCTTCACTGATTATCTAAGTTAAGCGACGTTCTGTGCGATGGCTATTTGGATGGGTGACTGCTAGTGGCATTTACATCTCGACACTCCCTACGTACAGTTGTGTATCTGCAAAACACAAATTTTACAGGAGAGCGTTTTAAAGATTTGAAAACGTTGAAATTGCTATAACTTTAGCCCTTTTTGAGATATTGCTGTGAAAATTGGCGAGAGGCTCTTACTGTAGATCAAGTTTAAGATGGATACTATGTTTTATCTTAATATTTACTGGTTTAGATTTTATTACACGTACATATTTTTACATGGAGCTTAGAACGTCGTATGTGGCATATAGGTACATACTTTTTCGTGGGAGCTTAATAGAACGGCAATATCGTAACTGCCTGTTACACGGATATACTTCGTAGATCTATTCTGTTTAATTAGTACTTACATGTTTTAACGTTGAAAACATATAATCTTATAATATACTTCTACATCTGTTTCGACAATTTATTTCGTAAGGAAGTGAGGACCTAATTCCCTCACTTGCTTACGAAATAAAGCTTATTTTTGGCTCTTAAATGTTGGTTTGTTAAATGAAGTAAATCGGTTAAGGGGTTGTAAAGTTATGAGGGTCCTAAGGGAGTAAAAAAATTAAAGGCATACAAAAATGTCATGTGGGGTGTCATATGATTGGGCTTTGTTTAGACATTCCAAAACAGTTTTTATTTTTGTTCTAGGTCAAATAGTTTTTGAGTTGTTATATTTTGGGCGTCTAGTCGTCCGCGTCCGTAGGAGGATATCCTATGAAACCCTACACGTGGCCCCTGGGTGGTGCAAAGAAGATGACACAGTGGTGGAAGGCTGTGGCCGTGGTTAGTGACCACCCACCTGTTAAAGACGCAACGCCTAACGACTTTGTCGTGTTTTGTCGCGGTGGCCGGTGACACCAGCAGGAAAGAACGTAGTTGCCGGCTGCTCGACTGATCTCTTGGCAATTAATGCTGGAGACCCCCAGGGGTCAGTTATCTCAGCAACACTTTTTCCTGCTACACATTAATGATCTCCTTAGGCCCGGTATCATTGGGTACGCAGATGATTGCCCAGTTGTTGAGAGATACATACCCGCAGCACGATCCAGTGAATCACAAATCCAGTTACACAGAGAAGCCGTAGTGGATCAATTGAACTTAACCCTAAAAGCCGTTGACGATTGGGGCGATGCCAACCTTGTCCAGTTAAATACTTCAAAAACCCAGGCGGGTCTGTTCACCGCAAAGAAGAGTCAACTTCAACTAACTTCTACTTTCCAAGGTGTATCCGTACCGATCTCCGACCAGCTTGAGCTTTAAAGGTTTCTTGCTCACACTTAAGCTAAATTTTGGCTCGTTTATTGAGTCCAAGGCCAAGGTAGCTGTAAAAAAGCTAGCCATCTTGTCGAAGGTGAGGAAGTTCTTCACACGGGGACAGCTTCTTATTTTGTACCAAGCGCAAGTCCGATCGTGTATGGAGTACTGCTCTCACCTTTGGGATGGCTCCGTTAAATACTAGCTTGAGGCCTTGGGGACCATAGACAGACGAGGCTCATAAGTAATGATGCGCTGGTAAAGGCTAAGCTCCTGAGCCTCGAGCATCGGCGAAAAGTTGCCAGTCTTTCGGTTTTCTACCGGATACTGGAGATACTGGATTTTGGAGAGTGTGCGATGGAGCTCTATGACCTAGTTCCGCCATCATCGGACCACCAGGCGTACGGAAACGCGGACACCCATATCTACATGGTTGACATGCCACCTCTGCATTAAGCGCTTTGCCTCAACTTTCATCTTGAGGATCGCTAAGGAGTGGAACTTCTTGCCAGCGCAGCGTCTGTGTTTCCGAATACTTATATATAATTTGAATGTTTTCAAGAGGAGAGTGAATAGGTATCTTCTCGGCAAATGTACTACACCGTCGACCGCATCATCGCTTAACATCAGGTGATATTGTGGTCAAACGTTTGCCTATACTTTGCAAAAAAAAGTTCATCATTTATGTTGGTGACAGATATTTTGGTAGAAAGTTCGCATGCGGACGAAGTCGTGGATGTCAACTAGTCTGAAAAATTAATAAAATAGTTGTTAATTTTACTAAAATAACATGAAAAAACAAACGCAGAACTATGTAAGTGCATGGGTGTCTACAAATTTAATTGAATATCTTTCCGATGTAAAATAATGTAAAAGTAAGTTACCGAATTATGATTTAACATCTTTTCGAAGCATAACCGTGTAAGTGCCTATATACACTTCATGATTATACTGAATCCCGATGTATAAATATGTAAGTGCGTAGTTACATATTTGTACGTAGATAATCAAAATAAAATATGAACTTATCAAAAATATATGTTCATTGGTCATAGTTGAGACAATAAAATATTTTGGAATCGCACACGCATTGTACTCGCTGTCCGCGCAAGAACTGTGGAAGAGGCAATTACCCGCCACCCGCACCTCATCCTCCCCGCGTCAAAGTGTGTATGAGGCAGATAGAACATTGTCTATCGGGCAAATTATGAAGTTGGACAGTTATACGATCAAGAAAAAGGTACATAGAGCAGACTTTTTATTTTTTTTAAATTTTTATTATGATAGATTGACATGTGTAGATGCTAAAAATGCATAAAACGTATAAGTGTGTATCTGGCACTTAGGCAAAGATACGTAGGGACTGTCGATCTGAGCGCTTCACGTCACGTTAAACTGTAATTCCTGGCTTGCGTGGCTTTAAAAAATGCTCTATCATTGCCACTTGCAAAGAGCCACTCACAACGAAAAGAGATGACAACAGATTTAGCAATCATATTATATTAGTTGAAGACCAATATAAATATACCCTTTGAGCTGTTGCTCTTTAGTAAGAGCCACCAAAGCACCTGCAGGCTAATCAAGCAACGTGTTTATACCGTTAGTAGGCAAGACTTACTAAATAGTATGAATTTTCACGTTCCATAAGTTTTATAGCAAATAATCATACGGCGTCTGGATCACCAATGTAACATAAACCATGCAGTTCGACTTCCATTTGTCAGAATAAAATAAAAAGTACATCAAAAGCATCAAATAACCGCCGTAAAAGATCGAGGCCACTCAACGAATTGACGAGTACGTACTACACCAGCCAGCCTGCAGATGTAGCTGAACAACTTGACCACCAGTGCCTTTTTCAAAAATATGTATATTTAGAGCAAAACCAATGCAAGTTATTCTATGAAGTTTAGACCAAGACTAAAAAAAAGAGTGACCTGGCACTCTTTTTTAGGGTTGAAAGAGGGTTACCACATAGTGCGTGTGAAAGGGCTTAAACAATCTTCCATTCTTCTTACGTAAGAAAAAAATCCAGTTACTCTTGAAAAACTCTAAGATACCCATTCTCCTTTTATAGGATAAAAAATTACACAAAACTCTACAAAATTACCCATTTTATAATAGCTCTATAGTAATTAGTTGTGATTTTCATACCAGCGCAAAGAGTGATCAACAAACCTATCCCAAGTTATAGTTAGTGGAACTCTCAGCATTACCGTAAATGCTTGGACGAATTAACCGAAATGTGAATAGAACCGAACCATGACGGTACGGTAAGTACAAAAGATGTAGAGCAATTTTGAAACCCTTTTTAGCTTTGGTTCCTTGTTCGTTACGAGAGTTACTAGCATGCTACTAAAGTGGATTGAATTGTGTGAAGCTATTTTGGTTACGTGAGTTGTAAAGCCACTTCAAGGAGAAGGGTAGGTCCAGTAAACTGTATTCGATGACTCGATTCTGACGGACCGGACATTTTACGAGCCATCGCGTCCGACAAAATCCAATAGGGTTTTTTGTGGCAAAAGTAATCGCCAAAAATGACATCTTGTGATAACATGTTTTGCTTCAACTAAAACGCGCCCAGAATACCTAAAGCATGGGGAAACTTTTTTATTAATCTTCACAGTTTGCAACACTATACGATACGAATAGATAACCGATTTACGTCAGGTGGGTGATCAATGACAAGGATGAAAACTGCCTTTTTAGCCAATCGGTATTTACTATAGAACACGAAAAACATTACAAATGTATGGAATTCATCACGTGACATTTTTTCCATACAAACATGCTAAAGTATTTTTACAAAGCCAATTATAAGTCTAATTTTGAAGACCTTAGGTACCTACTTATATCTGATATGTGACCACCGACCGGAAGACCTTGTTAATTTAAAATCATACCGGTTTTCTTCGAGTATTCACAACTGTTTTATTTTGCAGAGTTGAGTGAAACTGCACGCGGATATTAAAAATAGTTATATCATCTCCATAACTAACTTTTACCACCGGTTACCATCGGTTACCTACAAGCGCTGCGGTCAGGCGCTTTACGAGCAGCTGGAAGAAACCGCACCACTCTACAACAACCCTCCATCCCCTATCCATCAACTGACTATGGTTTCCTGAGAAACGGTGGCCGCTATTTTATTATTTTTTCATCCTGTAACGGTACAGAACATCAGTCCAACTAGACTCTCTAGAGTTGATATGGAAATCGGCTAATAGAGAGAATTCAAATCCACTCATAGCTCATGACATTATAAAAACATGCGGTTTTCCTTTGTATAAGTAAACTCTAATATAAACTTTTACTGTAACAAGAACAATCGTATTAGAATAAAGACATGATTACGACCGTTATGACGTCAACAGCATCACAAGCAATCAGGGATTTAATTAAACCAAACTATTCAGTAAAGGGTAGTCTCGGAGCTGAACTCCCGACCCGTTCCGATGACCTACAAGTACTGAGAGATACTACACTAAGTTCACATCAAGTTATGCTACTGTTATAACTTCTACACTTCTAGTTACATGATAATGTACATGGTTCACTGACCTGACTCTGCACTGTGCAGTTGGTATTCAGCTTTTAAGTTCATGCATCTTTTACCAATGAATAATGTCAAACAGAGGCAGAGCAATTTCAAGTGGTGTTTAAATTTGAGTGACGTTTCAGTATTCGGCCCTGAGTCTCTTAGTTTACTTCAGTAGCTTCAAAGTCCATAAGTAGCACATTTGACACATCCTTTTGACACATTAACTCGTCATAAAGCTAACGCGTCATGTCCGGCGCCGTGACGTCATAAACAGCTACGGACCGATCGTAAAAACGGGTTTATAACAGACAAGTCGTTATGTTTTTGATGCACTAAGGTACTAAGTAGCGAAATTTAGTTTGCATGTACTATGACTAGTACTTACTGAGCCTATAAAATCTTTTGACAAAATAATACATCAAATACTCTTATTTATAGAAGACTAGCTATCGTACACAACTTCGTCCGCGTCCCGTTTGATCCTATAAATTTTCCAGGATAAAAAGTAGCTTAAGTGTTAATCCAGGCAACGAACTATATAGTCCAAGTTTCATCCAAATCGGGCTTCTTCTTCGTTTCAGAATAGTTGAAACCGAAACATTTAAACTGACATTTTATTGATCGAGTGAGCGAAGCGAACGAGATCTTAGTGACAACTTGGACAAAAATGCTTTGTATGTTTGTTCGACGAGATCTTTTAAACCGCTCATCGGATCTTCATAAAATTTGGTAGGTATACGGATAGTACTCTTAAATTTTACTGGTTTGCAAAATAAAGTAAATCGGTGAAGGGGTTGGAAAGTTATGAGGTTCCAAAGAGAGTAAGAAGTCTATTCAAGAGTACTATCCGTATACCGACCAAATTCTGTGAAGATCGGATAAGCGGTTCAAAAGATCCCGACGAACAAACATACAAACATACAAAGCATTTTTGCTCAAGTTGTCACGAGATCTCAGTTCGGGGCGAACTACTAGTATATATAGATTTAGTAAACTTGTCTGTTTATACCGAGTTACTAAGAAAGTTTCTTTAGTTTTCGTTTCTCACGTTCCTGAAAATTGACGCTACAGTTAATTTTTCTTTGACCTAAAATGAAGAACCTCTTTAGTAATTAATCATTTTTATTTAAGGGCATAGTAAAAAAGAATTATGAGTTTAAAATTAATTATTACGGTTTTCCTTAAAGCAATGGCTCTCGTAATAATAAACAGTGAAATATTAACAGCGTCAGTAACTCGACATGATTAAAACCATAAAATCTCTCGATGCGTAGTTGTAACCAACAGCCAGGTGGAAGGTACAACCCCTAGTTGTTATGGGATTACAGTGGTTATTAGAAACACTAGTGACCTAGGTACTACGATCTAATAGCACGTCCTAGACTGGTCCTTATTTCGTCTTTCGGTTCATAGTGGTATGACTTTCTCATCATTGGATGAGTATTACGAAATATCTGCTGGGTAATGGTCTCATTGTTTGCAATCCAACATTATTCTAAATCAAACTTTTCATAGTTGATTTTTATGCCACCGAGATAGAGTCCACAATAGTTATAACAAAATATTTTATCCATGTTTTTTTTACTATATTTTGGTGGTCTGAGAGCAGACTGCTCGTAAATCCGGTGCTAATAGCCACGGCGTGTGGCCATTGTAGCCGTTCTATGAACGTTAACACCTTGTCGTCGACAAATTGATTTCATAAATAACAGAGATTGTAAGGTTATAGTGCCCCTAAAAGCTCCGTCACTGGGAAATCGTGAACAAGGGCGAGCCAAAATAAAATTATCCGTCAAAACTCACCTTTATCCTAATGGGAACGATTTCAGGGCTATTAAAGCATCCGGTAGCAACAAATCTCTGAATATTCAGCGTTCAGCTGTTATTACATTAATAACAGCCGAATAAAGCGCGGGGGGGGAACTAAATGGTTCTTTTATGGTCCATTTGATCAAACTCCGCGCTCTTGGAATAATAGTGTTGCCACACTTGTCATGCTGAATGGAATGCTTGTGTCGATATAATCGCGATATAATTTAATTAAAAGAGCTGAGCTTTGTTTTTTTGGCAGCTTACTACTTTCACAGCCACACAGTTTTGTACACACCCATAGTTTTTACGGAGCGGTATAATAAAGCGTTTGAAAAATTAAGAGTATAATTCACATCTTCACGTAGAACTGAAATTCACCTTTATGCACTTCATGAAAAAATACATAATTACAACAGCCTGGGGCACATAACTATCGAACTAAATAATTCGAAACCGTTTTCACAAATGCTTAAGGCTCGTACCTCTTGCAAACGTTTTCCTTAATGCTTAAGGCTCGTATCTTCAGCGGCACTCGGCGCAGCGCTCGTGCGACGTCGCGCCAGAATCACATCGCGCTCATTTGAATAACTCTACGAACGGGACGATTTGGTTTCAAATGATTTTTATTCCTTAGTGAATTGTTATACAGTGCAGTTTACTTTTTCTCATTTACAGCTAAGCTGCAACCCTGGTCACCTAGTGGCTTTTTTTTTGTAAATTAAACCTTAAATGTAACATTTAAGGTGCGATGCGACGTTGTGATAATGGTTGAAGGTTGGTTGCTCTCGCTACCTTCGTCAGCAAAAGTATAAATTGCAATTATTGTCGGTCCCAAGCTACTACCAATCGCTCAGCTATGATGGATGCCTTCGGACGCCCTTCCGGAGTAGGTAGTTCTGTATTCCCTATCCTAACTCTATAACAAGAATTCATACAAACTCAACATAGTTGCAAATTTCAAAAAAATATATACAATAGTAGTATTAAGGCTCTTTTGAAAGAACTCGTTTGAGAAGTACTATAACAGTACTTATTTCTACTGACAAGCAGTGATGCTCACATTGCTACACTACAGTGCATATATTAAGGTAGAGGCTACGCCATCTCTCGTACCATTTTTTTTCATAAAAGTATTAGCAATGTAATTGCCATGATAAAATCAGTCGGTCTGTATAGCACGAAGCGACAATCGGTAAACATTAGTATTGCAGTGCGATTCCCGTTAATTAGATCACGTAGCTGCGACGCTGCTAACCGCCCGCTTTGGACAACCTTACAGCTTTTACACAGCTTTTATACAACTTTTATACAGCTTATACAGCGTGATTCGTAAAGTTTAACGTGATGCTGCTTAAACTCCGTTCTTGTTTACAATTATTCTGCATTTATTTAATACAAATTTACTAAGTATCATTTTCAGTTTTTTCACAAAATGGATACAATTTTCTACATTTTCAGAACGTTACATTTTTTCCAGAATTTTCCCCAGCTAGAGAAAACGCGCAATTTCACGATAAATACGGTATTTAACAGAATGAAGCCATTTCTACCCCTTTTTCCGTAGCTACCACTTTTCCTATCGCAACCCGAAGTAGAGAACGTTTGCATACATTGCGCGATAAGACTAGCTTCTGAAAATACTCAAAATGATATCCTGAACTATACTATCCTAACGATACAACGATCGAACGAATATCCCGCGCTACCGCTATATCCGCTTCGATATAGTTTCTAATTCAAATAAAAAATATTTTTAATCTGAATTCGTTTAATGTTCCGAGGGATCAGTTCAAGTGATTAAACTAAACGAAAGAAAACGTTGATTTTTTACAGTAAAATTATTAGTAAAATTATTTATTAGTAGCTATTTTGAATCGTCTTTTCTGATATGTTTTTAAGAATATTAAATAAAATGAAATTCTTATAGAAATGTTATTACGCTCTCATTATCCCAGAAAGATTATAAAGAAAAGCCCTATCTCGTAATTTCTCATTAAAATAACAAAAGCGCCACAAGCTCAGCCCTTTACTTCAGCCACTCACGGAACCTTATTAAATAGATAAAACACCGTGCACACATGAGAAGCGAAAATTTTAATTTGATCCTGTAACGTGCCTTTTACCCATATCATTGCGAATTTTCTTTCCGTGGAACTCTGTCAGGCAATTTTCAACTGTATCACTTTACAATAGAGTGTAGGATTTGTGTGTGTTCGCGCGACGATGATAGCGCGTTTTAAATAAAATAGGACCTATTGTAAAAACTGTGGATAGCTATTAGTAGTATCGGATTGTGGATCCATATTATAATGTGACACAGCTTAGTCATAATGATATAGTGATACTAGAATAAAGTATCAAGTAGCAAATACCTTCCCGTTTGTCCCGCCAACATGCTCAGTGGAACGAACGGGAATAAACGGTGATTTCGAAGACATTTTTCTAGCAAAGTCTTTTACATGTCTTCTTAGTAGTAGTTCATATTAGTTATAAGGTGTACCTACGTACAATAAAGCATTTTCATTCATTCATTCATTCATTCTTCCTACATGAAATGCACTGCGCATCAATAAACTGTGGTTTCATACAACCTTAAAGGTTCTATTGCAAAATTTTATTGGCTTTAGTGTCCGTACGGTTACTTTACCATTACGATACGGAAGTCAGACGGGTCCACAATTATTTTCCTCAGTAACCGTGTATTCACACACGTGTGTGTACTTAATGTAATTTAGCTCGGAAGGGTCCGGTGCGGGATACCGTCCATTGTAAGCCGATATCATCCTGTAGGTAATCTAGAAATTACGGCATTATGAGTTATTGTAATGTCTCTTACCTGTTGAACGACATTGTTTAGAACATTGTATGCAAACATGTCGTCGTGTCAGGATATAAATGAAGGGACTAACAGATGGCCCGCCTAAAGCTGCACGTCCACTGAGAACATGTATGCTCGTGGCATTGCACTGTGTTCTCATAAGCCTGTAAGTAATAAGCTATTCAATCTTTTTTGATGTTACTTCCAGTGACCTCAGTATCATTTGAGTAACTTCACCAAGAAAGTAATTATGTTTTATACTGGATTGAGATGGTTTTCGATCATCTATTTAAAAATTGGAAAAGAAACCTTGAAAGTATCAAATAAAATAATGTTCAGGGTTCAGTTTACATTATTCTCTTAGACCGTCTAGTTTTACTTTTGCTTAGGTTGTTACGAGTATTACCTTTTGCTAGTCTTTTTAGGCAGCGGGATGTTTTTTTATAAAATCTATAAAAATATAATTGTTTTTTTTTGTGATTTCACGAAAGTTATGTCTTCTGACTAGTTGTAACATTCCAAAAAATTGGTACTTTAATCTAAATGAATTAATGAATGAAAATACTTTATTATACGTAGGTACACCTTACAAACTAATATAAGAGACAGATAATACAGAATATAAGATACAATATTACTAAATGTTACTTTGCTCGTGTTCCTTGCTTCACGTCAACAGAGCCCGTAGTCTGAGTTTTGCTATGTTGATTTGCGATAAGCGAGTATCGAGAAACTCGCAGTTATTCTATGGAAAAAAATAGTTTGCAAATCTCCTGTTATAGGCGATTATCGGATTTTCATACAAAATATCTCGCAAGTCGCTTCTCGATATGCATTTCGATCAACAAAACAAAACTGAGACTACGGGCTCTGTACTAGCACTAAGTTAAATCTGTACCGTGAATACACACATAGTATAGTTTACGGCGACAGCATTAAGAAACCAAAGCTCGACTCAAAGGTTCAACTAAAAGCCGCGCAAACAATGACACACTCCACTCTCACCACAGTCGCTACAAAATGCACTCGCTTTATACGGATAACTACACTTCACACGTGCTTCAGTAATACGATATAAGCCCTGTAAATACACTTTGAATCTCGTTTTGTTGTTGCAAACTCAAAAAGACACGGTATTACTTTTCCAAGCCCATCGTATTTAACTCAAGCGTATTTTTTATTTCTCTATAAATCCGTTGGACAAATCTATGCTTGGATTCAATTTTATCCATTTTTGACAACACAATTGAATCGTATTGTACTCTTAGAAATAATACACTATAATATTATATGATTTGTGGCAGAGGTAAATGTTCCAAATCAGGTGACCCATCTACCTACCCCCTATCACATTTTTTTTTGTAAAGTTTGAGTATAGTCAAAATTCTTGCTTGGACGCGTGAGCTGAAACCTGCGTGCGTGTTTGTTTGACCCAAGCTTCTTATCTAGAGGTTATCCTTCGGGAGTACCCGTATCTGCACTTTGCTAAATAGCTTTCTGTGAAAGATAACAATATTTTAAAATTATTGCAACTATATTTCATTTTATAGTTGGACTAGCCGTCATTTGCGGCGTTGACCGCGTTCTACCCTTTAGAGTGTGACGTTTCAAAATTCCTTTCTTAGTCCACCCCTATACTATATAAGGATACTACCCTCTAAATTTCATACCTCTAGGACTTATAGTTTAGGCTATGCGTTGATTCTCAGTCAGCTTTAAAAGAGTTTTATATATATTGATGATGATCACTGATTCTCTGGAATTGCGAATAAACACAAATTATGTCAATATTCAGACAGAATTAAAAAATTTATAATCATTTGTTTTGTAGATAGTTTTTATCTGATTTTGGGTATTTATACACATATTCTGTGGTACTACCTTATTTCTGTACCAAGGGCAACGCCGTAGCACATAGCTACGAAACCTCGTAGCGCTAGTGCAAATTCGTAGCGCACATACTACGAAAAGCAAGAAAAATCCAACAAAATTGTTGCAAGTTTTTGCACAACTACTTTTATTACTCTGTTTATGCAAAAATGTACAATATTATGCACAAAGCTGCATAACAGCTTGACTTCAAAGTGTCACGTATAAGGTCTTCGTCCCTTCAGTAGATTAGCATTGCAAATGCACTGCGAGAAGGCAATGGTATACAACGAGCTAGGAACTTTATACATAGTGGAAACAAATAACCAAATACTGAAAAACAAACACAAAACAAATTTTTTTATTTTTTTTATACAATATACGCAATCGTTTGACCACAATCTCACCTGCAATGACGTGGTCGACGATGTAGCACGGTTACCTAGAAGATACCTATTCACTCTACTCTTGAAAACTTCCAAATTATAGTCATTCGGGAACACAGACGCCGGCAACGAGTTCCACTCAAAATAAGAGTCAAACTCGCACTTTTTATCTCCTAGCTGATTATTCACATACTTGTTGTGTTAATTGACCACGAAGGATTAAACCATTATAAACAAAATCTAGTTAAAATTAGTAATTTCTTAGTAAATTGATTTGAAATCGTGTGGCTAATTCCGTACATTTATAGAGCAGTAAAAATAGCAAAAATGTATAATTTATGTAAATAATAACTACTATAGAGAATAGCGTGACTTTACCTACTGCGGCGTGTGCTGTGACTTTCATACAATTAAACTAAGACCACATGTGACCGCATGCATTCTCCTACAGCCATACATTCTAACCCTCTCACAGCAAAAATAAGGATTTAGAATTTAGAAGTGTTTTTTATATACCAAGATCAGCTGTTAAGAGTTGTAAAAAGATTTTGTTGTTGCACAATTCTCCCACTGAACCCCTGGTTTTTTCTAAAAAAAAATTCCACCTTAATCATTTAAACCGTGATTGCATGCGGGCAAAGCTCGGAGGCTCAGCACCTACTTTCTGGCACGGGACATAAACATGCAATAACACAAACACCGGCGTTATACACGACTGCATTTAAAGTTCGTACTGCATTACAAGCTTAAAGTGTACCTGCAATGTATAACACATGCATGGAAATAACTAATCAAACCAAAACCCAGTCAATTCATTATTAAAATGCAGTAAATTATTATAATAAGAATAAGAACGATCTGGAAACCAACAACGGTCAAAACTCGCAAGGGACCGGAAAGAATTGCGTAAAGAGGAGATCTATACTCAGCAGTTGGAGCCAACGGCCTGAAATAAAAATTAAAAAAAATTTGCTATAAATAAAAAATTACAGAAATTGGTTAGTGTTTTAGCAGCTTCTGCAACAGTATATCATGCATTGTACAATTAATTTCAGTTTTGTTTTTTTATTTTATTGTAATTCCTTGTTTTTTTTTTTTTTTTTTTTGTTAACGGGGGAAATCTGCGTTCAGACACCATCGCCGCATTTGAGGGATGCGGAGGTTAAGGTGTGCAATAAAGTATTTTCTATCTATCTATCTATCTATATCTCACACAAAGAGTTGGTAAGTGAACAATGTGAACATCCAATCTAACTGTTAAAACAAAGGTGACACAGACTGACTTTCTGAGTGGCCAACACAGAACCATTTAAGAGATGTTCAATATTTACGCTCTTGTTATCTATAATTGAGAGCGAACAAGGCAAGGCTATTAGGTACATGCACAGCTGGTAACGATAGCAGCTGGTACATTAACTAAACAGTGTTTGTCGCAGCCCTCATAGAAAAGTTTCCAAGCTAAATAAAATTAATTCAATAACTTTGGCTTATTCTTTCACGTTTTTAGAAACTATTTTATGTAGAGCTTCATTATGACAACGTAGCCATACCATACTTGGCATGGCGACATTTTGATCATGTTTAATCACAAAGTGTTTGAATAAATAGCCATATTAGACATAGACCTACTAATAATAATACTACTGAATAATCACTTTTTACAGTATGTCTTCATATCAGTTCACACTACGCCAATTTAACAAAATTATTAAGACAGCGAATCACCTACAATAAATAAAAAACAATGCATTCTTTATCCAGTTTCACGCCGTTCTCGCAGCATGTCCCAGTTGCACTCACGGGCAACTTTGTGTGTACAGCTAGTCAACTAGTTAGTCATGATTAAATAAGTGCAAAGTGAGCTAGCTCTTTTCTCCGAGCTGCGTCCAATCTCAGCGATACTGGTACAAGTACATTGATTCACAAATTGGTACATTTGAAGTAAAACAACGTTCGCAGCGCGACTGTCGACTGTTATTGTACTGCTAATGACCTCAACGATAATAGACGCACTTGTCTGCAATGTTATGTTTCATTCAAACTTAATCTCGCATTCATCAAAAATATATACGAGCATCTACCAGTGCATTACCCCGCAGAGCCGCGTCCTCGGAAAACGTGCCCTGTGAGAAACAGTTTTTTAATGACGTTGTTAAGACGTCTTATGTACCTGTAACGGCACGTATATATACCTACTCTCTTTATTTATTTAGGTATGACATACATTTTATATGCTTATTTTTTATTTCTATCTCACTATCATTTCCTGAATGAATAATCCTACCTTTGTTATTTTATAAATGTCTTTTAAATAGCCTAAGATTTCAGCTATTGTAGCCACTAGAACACATTTGTCACCTCTGGGCGATCGGCTGTGACGTTGTGCGATTGGCGGCACATTACAGAGGTCTGTTTGTGACCTATTGTACCCTTTGTAAGCCACGGGTCCCTAAATAGCCCCTTTATTTCTTGCTGGCTATTGAGAGGCTGCAATTTTGGATTTGGGGTTAATGGTTGGTAGCAAAAACTTTCACTAGGTAATGTACCCTTGCAGTGCTTTATGTATAATCCCAAGTATTTTACATAATACAGTGAGAAGTAAATACAACACAAAAACGTGTGCATTGAATTAGAATACTGCATATTATTATATACCAGTTGCTCGGTACATCATAATAGGTAATACATAATAATGTAAAAAAAAACTGTTCATTGAACAAACACAGAAAAGCGCAGTGAACGCACTAGTTTTGTTTGGAGAAATTCTAAAAGAATAGCACAGTTCAGCGAACACAGTGGTACCACGGTAGGAGGTACTGCATGGCCTGCGGTGGCTAGCTCACGCCTCCCTAACGCAGGAATGTGAATCGGAGGTATTTACACTGTTACACACAGTGTAGGTAAAGCAGTAGATTTTATTAATGTTTGGGTTACGAAAGTAAAGTGTCGAAGTAAAGTGGATGGAATAATGCGGTTAGAAACGATTCCAACATTTTAGAACACATTGCATTTATTACAACAGCCACCTAGCGACTAATAAAAACGGTAGCGTTTTGTGCATGAATTTCCTTGGTAATATTACAAGTAGTTTCCAATATATATTCCCGAAAACTTGCTAAATGAGTAGGCATAATGTTTACGAAATCTTAACTCAGATGGTAAACAGCACTTTTTATTACAACCAATTATTAATAAGCAATTTTGGTCTATGGACTCAACTGTAGTATAATATAAAAATCGCACTTTACCTACTAGACATTACCACACTGTGTCAATAATGTAATCCTCGCTATTCGAGTAATATAGCGTGCGCGGCACAGTAGATATACCGCAATCTACACTCAGGCAACACTGCACCTTATCCCTTTACAATAAAGGTGATATTCGAACGAATCGCACCATGCGAGTTAATTTGGTTTCGTAAAGCCTCGGTGCATTATTGCCTCGACTTTTTGGGTCGAATATGTTTTGTAGGAGCTTCTAGCCGAAATAGTACAGTCAGGTTCTGACCCCGGGCTAAGATTAATGTGGGTACACTGCGGGTATTAGATACTACGAGTAGAGTCGGACCCAACCAAAATCAAAGCGAACCTTTCGATTTTCCGTATATATCCGTATCGGCACACAATTTCCTTTCATCCCGAAGCGGGAGTCAAACTCGCATCTCTTGAGTGTTAGCAGCATCATGCAGGGCATTGTCAGTGTATGGCATATTATTATGTATTTACAAAAAATATATTACATACCTTTTTTTTTCAGCAATCTAGTTCCCATAATACAAGCTTTAGTTTTACTAGAGAGCGTTGTGTGTATTGTCCAAGAATATTTATTTATTATTTACATTGAATTTTGAAATGTTATTTACTGAAATTAACAACTCATACAGTATTTACAATATTTACAAAATAGACATGAAATAGTTGAGCTATCTTTTGGTTTGAGTCCATATCAATATACCCATGCAGTAATACTTGCAGTTAGTTTGCAACCAGTTTGCAGTTAACTGTTTCATGTGTTGCAAACACTTTGTGAAACGTTCTTTTCATTCATACAATACAGTATTATGTATGAGTGGTGCTACGGTAGCATCTTGTTAACTCGAGCGGGAGTCACTTTTCACGGCGATCTAATCTCTGCTGACGCCGCGTTTACCCAGAGAGAGCACTCTCCACCGTTCTAACTCAAACACAGTGTAACAACAAACAGAAAACTAACATTAATTTTTTTTTTATGATAGTAGTAATGGAACAAGCTGATAGCTCACCTGATGTTAAGTAGTAACTTCTGCCTATAACAATGCATTACCTCACAGAGCAAGTCCAATGAGGACGTGCCCTGTAATACACTGTACTGCGCCCATCACTCTGAGACGTAAAGATCTTGAAGTCTCATGTGCCTGTAATTACACCGGCGCCCTTACCCTTCAAACTGGAACACAGCAATGCGAGCTCATATTTACACAAGGCAACCTGAAACTTTGAAAAACACTTTGTCCATGCATAATAAATAACATTACCACGGTCGGTAGTGTCACTTCATTGCATATGAATGCATATTTTTGCTAAAGATATTCTAATCATAACCCTTCTTTTTTCTCAACGTGGATGAAACTGACAGTGATTTACTAGACATCCTATGTCCTGGAAAAAAATCCCATCGAGCCCACTTTGTAAATAAGTGGGCTCGATGGGATTTTTTTCCCATCTGGCCCACCAGTGAGCCGGCTGGTGGGCTCGACGGGAATAACCTATCATATAAGAGGCTAGAGACTCGTACAAACACATTCGACATTTGTCATGCACCGTCATTTTAACCAACTTGCAGTACTGCCCCCTGCACTGTGGTCCGTGGTCTGATTAAAACATCTCACGTGTGCTGTTTAATTAAGAGGCTGCGACCCGCGCTGAATAAACAAACTGCGTCGCTTTAAATACATTACTCTGGCTTTTTAGGCAGCGGCTGAGACGTGACCGATGCCGGTTTGATTCCCACAGCGGGACAAAGGCAAAAAGGGTACCTACTTCGGTAGAAAGCGAAACATTGTGTAGGTTTCACCTAAACTCAAAAAAGGACACATTATGGAGCAAAAGATGTCTTTTCGGGTGGGACAATTCGGAGGTACACAAAAAATGGTTACTTTCACAAAATTACTACTAAAATAAAATTCTCGTAATACCGAAGCCATTATTGTCAATTTCACTGAAACCAAGTCTCACAAGTTGTAAACAAGTTTTACAAAAAAGTGGGTTTCTTTACCTTTATCAAGAACCTTCGCAAACATCTTGGCGGTATTAAAATGGAAGCAGTCAGTTCTGGTCGGCTAGTTCAGGGTTCCGTAAACTTCTTTGTCTATAAAATAATATCGAGTCCGGTCACTCGAACTTTGGAGCACTAATAATGTGACAAGTTTAAAATCTATAGTTGGAAACACCGTCTGTACTGTAAAAAAGATCTACGCCCCGAACACTGAAACGTCATTCGAACTATTTCCATTAGTTTTTGACGTTTTATATTTCTACCACCCATCTTCCACCAACTCTACCGTGAATGCGGCCATTGTAAAGGGCAGACAAAAAGAAGAAGAATGAAAGTATAACAAGTTCACATTCACATATGAGCCACTGGCGAGATTCATTTGTGACCAGCGAGCACCATTTTTCATACCAAAAAGATTACAATCATAAATAAAACTCTGTACGGAACCCTCCAAGGGTTGATTACTCGCCCTTAACCGCTGTTATATTTTAATTTATAACTGCGATACTAATATTTACCGGACTGCAATTACTCGGGACTGACTGCTGAGAGTTGGAGGAATGTTGCAATTTGTCGAAACTTGGACTCGACGGTTTCATTTACAGGTTATTCAATATTTACTTTCTTTATTAATGAGTTACCAGTCAGAAATATCAACCTAAATAATTTGTTATGTTAGTAAAATAATGTTTGTGATTAAGTACTTTCTTTTACACATTGCATCTAATCTAGATTAAATTATACAGCGCTAGAAGACACCTTTTCCCCATGCCCCGATGAACGGCAGCTGGTAGCGCCGTAGGGATATTTTTATACTGGATCAGGCTTGTCCAGGACCTGAGGTTGAATATGCTAAGAGGATAGTATCCTTTCTCAAACTTGAACTTAAATATTTGCAAACCACGCAAGCATTTTTCCAGTAGCTGATAATCATCTGAGAAATAAATTAATTATAATAAGAATATGAAAAATTCTTAGGATTATTTTGCTTTCAATGAAGCTGCCTTGCTATTTTCTCACAAGTTGATGCTACACCAGTTCCACTTGGCATTCTGCAACATTGACTTGCCACGAAAATCACAAAACAATTATATCAAAGCCCAAGTTAATTTAGCAGCGACATACATCTTGTCCTCTACCAGCCTGTCTCGGTCGCTTTGGCTTTCGGCCAATGGTATCCCTACTCCTATTTACCCCAAATATCTATTTAAAGAAGTCTTATAAGATGTGAAGGTACAGGTACCAAGATATTGGGTTGGTTCCACTCAATGCGAAATTTGTGGGTTGTCTGTCATGCTGGTTCTTCCACTTGATTGCGGTGCGATTATACACCGCATCGCAACCGCACCGGATCGGAATAGACTCAGGTTCAGTGAAGCGACTGCTTTAAGCTAAATGAAAAGGCTGAACGCCATCATCTGGATTCCACAAATAATATGTAAATGGCCACTAAATGGTTTTTACTTTTGGGAGAGTAATGGAGGGAGAAAATACTGTAATTACCTGAACTGGTTGGTAGTATTTTTAGCCACATACACTACAAGTACCTACTTAGTCTCTGCTTGATAAGGCAGTTTTATTGTGAATGCTGTAGTAACCTTAATTAGAAGTCACGCTAAACTAATGAGCTGAGACGAAAAAAAAAGAAAAACACATTTTTGTCGTCCTGTAAGCAGATTTTTCCCTGTCTTCTAGAAAAGTCCTGGAATAAGGAGAAGGATAATAGTTATGATTCCTAATCCGAGAACTTCATATACTTCAAAGTTAATCGAAGAATGAATTGAGAAAATGCACGTTTTAGAGCCGGATAGGTCTGTCCGATATAAAAGTAAGCTTATAACGGCTGTACAGTTCCCTCTTCCTCTAAATGCGCCGTTCAACACATTTCCATTTTAATTTGGAGCCGTTTTCGGCTTTTTTCCTAATCCACCGCAAGCTACGTCACATAAATGTAATTGGGGCCCGCAGAGTGGCTCTCGCCGATGCAAGCTCGCCGAAACTACTGAACACCCATTACGTGATGCTGACGATATGGAATTAAAAACGGAAAAACTCAGCACTTTTACTGCCACAAATTGAACATCAAAAATAGGGTGAATATAATTATTATTCACCTCTAATGCTACTTATTTAGGTAATACTACCTTCCGCCTGCGACTTCGTTCGCGTCCCATTGGATCCCGTTAATTTTCCGGGATAAAAAGTATCCTATGTTACTTCTAATACCTCCAAGAATATGTGTATAAAGTTACATGATGATCGGTTAAGTAGTTTTCGCGTGAAAGCGTAACAAACAAACTTAAAATCACATTTATAATATTAGTAGGATAGGATAGGATAAAGTAAAGTAAAGTATTATTTATAAACTTAGTGAATAAATATTGTGTTCTTATTTGATTATTAATATGAAAATAAGACTTTTATTTTGCAAAAACCTGTATAAATATCCGTTAAATTCCAAGTTATTTAGTTTTCTTTGAGACCGGCGGCGGCGCGGCTGGGAGCGAAAACTCGTTAAAATCTAGTCGCTTTAATTGTGAAACATTTGTATGGCGCAATACAAACAATAATGAGTTTCTGTAATTACAAGAACCCAGGTGTTGCGGCGCCCTGTGAAGTGCTTCAGCGCTTTTCTAACTGACAGCTCTCTTCATAACTATGGGGCTAAGTTTAGCATATTATTCAACTTGATGCCCTTTGGCTATGATAACATTCTACAATTACTAGAGGTAGTAGAAAACTGTAGTCGTTGCCGGCGTCTGTGTTCCCGATTAACTATAATTTCGAAGTTTTCAAGAGTAGAGTGAAAAAGTATCTTCTAGGTAACCGTGCTACATCATCGACCACATCAGGTGAGATTGTGGTCAAACGGTTGGCTGTATTGTATTAAAAAAACATGTGAAATATTTATGTCGATAGTAATGTTAGCTGTAGGACTCTAGGTTACCATTCCCAGTCGAAGCCAAAGTCAAAATGCTTTTATTCAATAAAATCTCACTGATCACTTTGAATCAGTTTCAGATGATACGAAAGCAAAAACATTAGTGCATCTAAAAGAAAGTAGCGAAAGTTGTAATTTGTAACCTCCACAGTAAATCAAAATTGCAAAAGCGTGAGAGCTCAGTGAGACTCAATATTCCTCTTCAGACAGAGCGATCGCAAGTAAGCTGTAGAGTGAGCATTTAAAGGTATGAACCACAAGCAAAGTATACTCCACATTCAGAATGATCCTTGTGATTTAACTTTGACACCAATACCGTCAGTACCCAGCGTACTTCCTGTAGATAATACAAAATTCCACTCCATTAAACAAATATTGGGAAGAGATTACACTGTTATTCGATTTAACTAACTATTTTACTTATTCCCGAGTTTCAAACACTGTCTCAAAATTGGGCTAATATCAGCGTTAGTCCGATACTTTTTTAAATGAAAATACTGAAATATTTACCATGTTTGGCTTTGAGTCAGCAGATTCATGACTCAAAGAGTCGCTAAATTCGCCCAAAAAGCAATTCCACTCCACGCAAATAACGTTGAAGCCGTTTTAAAGCAAAAAACCTGTTTTCGAAGCTCGAGCACTTTGCCAAACACTGCACACACAGGTATATACTGTGCACACAAGTTAAAATTGTGCACACAAGTAAGTACCGTGCACAAAGATAAAATAAACTGCGAAAACAAATTGTTAGGTCTCAATTGCTAATGGAAAACGAAAACAGGAAACTTGATTTCGTTTCGTCTATACCGTGAAAGCCTGCCGGTTTACTACAAAAAGATATTAGAACATTCGTCGTAGCGTTTGATTTACACTGCGCAGTGACGCTGTCACTTAGCAAGAGTCCGCGTCAACACACGAGGCGGCCGCGCAGTGTAGCACAAACTCACTAGCGAATCGTCATTTTTCGTTATAGAGGCGCCATGAAATGAACAGTGGACATAGTATTTTTAATTCCATTGGGTAGTTCCTGGGGTCAACAACCAGTGCTGCGTGTGAATATTTATTATTGGTTATACAACGTCAGTTGAGGCCTCTTATCTCGCAGGCTGCCATTTCAGTGGATCAACAACACGCGTGCACTGTCATTGCATTCGACGGTAATTTTACTCAGTGCAATAAATATTCGTGACTCGCGTATAATCGGTACATTGCATATTTATGTAAATGTCATGCAGTTACACAGGTTTTCATGAATGGCTGGTTTAGTATTTTAAATTTAAATGGTTTTAGGAGTGTTATTGTAATGCTACAGCGTAGATTGTATACGGCGTAACCTATCTATGGCGTAAGCTATCTACCGCGTAACCTGTCTACGGCGTAACTTATCTAAAGCGTAGCCTGTCTACGGCGTAGGCTGTCAAAAGTAAAATCGCCAGGATTAAATATTTAGAATGATATTTATGTTTATTTTATATACCAGATTCCTAGGACGTTAGTTCTACAAACATCTTCATTTCGAATTTACTATCTAGTGATGGTGTCTAAAAGCTTTTTATTTCGACCTCTTCAGAGTTTTAGTTTCTCAGCTATGCTGTGCCATTCGTTGACTATGAAACTTTACGACGACATTAAGTTGAACTGCGAAATCTTTGTCTTCAATGCTACTTTTACGGTGCTTAAGTGGTAGTATTATAGCCGACCCGCTGCTTGTACTAAACGTACTTATTCCGTACTTATGGTCTACATAGTGCATGCTTAGAAAACGGTTAGTGCTATTAGCGGTGTTCTGGTTACTTTGAAAATATTCTACAAAACGAGCTTGGTTGAGCTAGGTTTGGCTTGGGTTATTCCCATCGTGCCCACTGGCCGGCCCACTGGTGGACTAGATGAGAAAAAAACATCCCCAACGAGCCCACTATGCAAATGAGTGGTCGCCTTCTACGTTATTGGCTGTGGATTTAAATCCCACCAAATACAGATAGTCATAATACCTATTCAAAAATGTGAGTTGCCTCGAACGTTGTATCTATTTTTTTTTATTGCCATCACGCTTAGTAGTTACATCTACAAGTACACAGTATTTAAGAAATCACTAGGATACGAAGATTTCTTGGCACAAACTTGGCACAAACTATAGGATAAATCACGAGGTGCAAATCGACCTTTTTGTTTTCCCGAAACTTTTCCTTTCCGTAGACAAAAGCACGCATTTTCGTGAAGCTGTTTTCATCAATGTTCCTTAAGATCTAGCTTCCTAAAAAGCAGTGACAGTTATACTACGGCCGTAAAAAAAATATTGCATTATTTTACTCACACATTTATTACTGTTCACTATTTAGAACAAGGTTCAAAATCAATAGCTCATATTCCGGCCATCATAAGTCGCAGTTTTCAAGAAAAATATTTGTTAATATAAGTTTGAAAACACGTGTTAGTTCGAACAAACAATTTGATTGCTCGTCGAACCGCTCCAACTTATTTAATCTATCTTCTGTTTCTAACAATTTTACTCTGTCTATGTACTGACGACGTCGAAAGTTGAACGATGCGGTGAACGATAAATAACTCCGAAGGAATTACTTAGATAGTACGAACATGAAAGTTGCGGGCAGGCATTTTTTATTTAGCCCGAACGTTCGGTACGTAACTATTTTAGAGTAAAAGTTTTTGGAAATACCCACCTACAACTACATTTATCATTATATTTGGT
Source organism: Eulithis prunata (assembly GCA_918843925.1). NCBI lineage: Eukaryota > Metazoa > Arthropoda > Insecta > Lepidoptera > Geometridae > Eulithis > Eulithis prunata. The sequence goes on from OU974007.1 coordinate 228,128, forward strand.
GGCATATTAGAGTGACGGTGTTTTAAAGTGAGATGGAGTGTTTGTACAACGGTTATGTATTTATATACGCCACAGTACACAGAGTAGTTAGTATACGACGGTGAACCGCGGAGCATCTACAAGTTCGTAACAAAGGCTCTTCGGCTCCTCCCGGCTCGTTTGTAGAAGCCAGCTGAAACACTGAATACACATTCGCATACTTACTAAAGCCACGAGATAGTTTTCCTAGATCAATCTATTTTACTAGAAGTATAGCCAGAAGTAGAACTACTAGTCTAGTATTATATGATCTGTGGTAGAACGAACAAGTAATGTACTCGTTTAAAATGAAAAAAAAATGAAAAATGAAATACGTTTATTTTGCGTTTAGTTTACGTACGTTTTTTAGGTATTTATCTACACACAAATTACAAAGGTAACCAACGAGGTGGATTCCACCCCGGGGCGGCCACAAGGTACACAACTCACCAGGTACACTCATACTAGTATAGTATTATACTCAACATGAGTATCTAATGGCAAAAGGAGAAGCATCTGTGATACTATAAGTAAAATAATAATCGATAAGTAAAATAAGATTTACACACTCATAAGTGTGTGAGTTAAATAAAATGTAGAGTTTCACTCGCGGCATGCAGCATCACTGCGCAGTCGTACCAGTGTAGCTCTACTTTGCAACTGCACATATTACAGTATAATTCGGCCTTTAATCGGTGTGTAAATCGCCCATAACAAATTCAAACACACTTGAATCTACCCAGAATGTATTTGTGTAACTGTATCAGTTCAAAATAGTAGACATCATTTAAATAAAAGGCTTATGCAAATCCCGCCTGTTCCGAAGGCTTTATTGCGTTAAAGGGGTTGGCTGTAATCCAATAGAGAGGTAAGTGCAACTTAACGAGAACAGACTCGCCTATTTCTTAAGCCTTAGTGAAACAACCTCTTCTTTTTATATTTAAAAGTTTATCGCGAGTAAACCTGTTCCAGTTGATTGCAAAAAGTAATTACAGAACACTTTGGTCGATAATTATCTGTCTGCTACAATTTTTTATAGAAACTAGGTATTTTTTATATGTTTTGAAGATCATTTGGTTGAAAACATCTACATAAAACGCATTTATGCAGTAAGGTCACTGGAATCACAAATACAGGTTCAAAACTACGGTTCTTAGTGAACCGATTTGAAAAAATCCTTTTTTTTTTCAGAAAGGACTTCGTCTTCGTGATTGATCCCATAAGTTTATGACCGTCGTCGTCGACCATTGTACGTAATATGCATGATAGAAACTCACCTAGGTATATAATTTATGCTGATTATAGTGATTTAGGTCACATTCTGCTTTATGGGAAATTGAAATTCCATGTATTTATGTTTATTTGAGCTAAGCGCAGTCAAACCGGCTCAAATTACATAATCACAAATCAAATGGTTCGCGATAGATAATTATTTGAGCCGGAGCTAATGAGACAGTACAACCTAATTACATTGTATTTACATTAAAGCTTGATGTCTGACATAATAAATTTTTTGGCTAGATTCCGGCTACTACTATTGTAGGTTGAAAAAATTTGAATAACTAATGGAAATGGAACGTTTTTAAAGCAAAATTAAAATTATATATTTACGAAAATGTGCTATAAGACATATAAAACTAATATTACCTACCTGAATACCTGTAACTAAACAATTTACATATATCCATACCTACCTACCTATAACCTACCAAGTTGGACAAGTACATAACATTTTATATATATACAAACCATGCTAGCACACCTTACTACCTACTACGTCAGCGTGAATAAAACACAAACATTCAAATAGACAAACATCTCAACTTTCGCATTTGTGATATTAATAGGATATGCATACGCGTAAAGTAATACAATAAGCAGGCACCTACCTACTGGATCGCTCTTCGCCTGCACCTACCGTCCACCGTTTACTGGAATGTGCTAGGATCATAGAAAAATACTTTGACCTACCTACCTGCCTACCGACGAACGATTTGATTCATTCTTCGTCTTACATTAAAATTAGGTGCCTACCTTACTTACTTACCTATTAGTAAAATCACAAAATCCCTGAATCAGCTGACCGGTAGAAGCCCTTATCTTACGCTCTTACCTCCTTATCCTCGAATTGCCTTACCTATCTTGTTTGGGTCATTGATTAGTTAAGGAAACCTACTTTTAAGTTCAAATAACTAGCTACCTAAAATTATCATAGGTTGCAAACTAACTACAAATCTATTATGTTTTTGTGTAAAAACTACCTACCTACCTACCTTTTGTATAATGTTATCCGCATTACTCACTTTTACCTACCTATTATTACCTAAGACTACTAACCTAACATTACTTTTTTTGCCTACCTACTAAAATTATGATTTAAGCTCATTCTAAGTGGACTGTAAAGTTCTTTTATGAGTAACAATAAAGTTCTTTAAACCGAAATGCAGACAAACCACAATGTGCGTTGAGAGTTAGGTATCTCTGTTTATAACAATTGCATCACCTCACATTGCAGTCTTTTGTATCTAATCTAGTTGATTTATATAGCCTCACGAAGAGCGTCACAGACTGACGGACCACTTATTTTTACTTACACATGTGGAATGATTTAACGCCTGGGACATCTTTTAGATGAAGTAAGCTTGCCCAGCTCATATACCATCCTCTAAGCTTTACACACGGTGTAATACAAACGGACGATCGTGGAATAGCACCGCATCCATCAGTCTGGGCGTTGACTGCACAAACTACAAACGTCAAGGGTATTTACAATAAACACATCAATACTCAATACAATGACTGATTAACTGTAATTATTTCAGTGACCCGTTTCATAACTAGCTCACTAATTAGTTGCAAACTGGATTTACTGAAATTCTCATCATCATTACCAAATGTTGTATTCGCTTTGATGGAGACCAGTGGCCATGGGTTTGCCTATGACTACTTTTCTTGGACTCTCTCTCTCTCTCTGTCGTCGGCACTTCATGCCTGAACATCGTAATCGTGATTGGTTGTCATGGAGTGGACGTTTTCTTTCACTAGATATGGTTCCAATTTCAATAAAACTATGCCCTAATATTATGAGTCCCCCGATTTACAGAGGGTCAGAGACAAGCTTAATTTATCCCCCTTATGACTCACGAGTAGATATAGTGTACAATAAACCCAGCCGTCGTAACAGCCTAGTCAAGTAGTGAACCCAGTCAAGAGACAATCCTATACCAAAGTACCGTACTTGACAGTAGAAAGGTTTGATAAACTAGTAGTGCCACCCCGACTACACACCGCTTCAATTAATACTAAGAATGGGATTGCCAACGTAACAAACAAACCGACACCTTCGCATTTGAAAACGTAGCACAAAGCTAAACATTTTCCTTACAATCGACAACCCTAACCACCGATAACCGAACAATAATACCCAGAACGGAGATATTTCTTGAATATTAAGCGTTTATAATGGCTGTGGCGGCTTGTTCAATAAATTCCCGATTTTGAGGACATTAGTCAGGAGTGCGGCTGGCGGAGTCTGGAGAGGACGAATGGGCTGGGCTTGAGGAACAAGAGGCTAGCGGTTCTACTCCATCACAGACTAGATTGCAAACTATTAAGATGATCCTCATGTCTTTAATAAACAGTACTTGTGACTACATGCTTTCTGTAGTCAATTAAATAGTACTTCAACTGGCATTTTACTGTAGATATGGGATAGTGACAAAGAAGTCCAGTATATGACCCGTCTGAATTGATGTTAAGCGATGGCACGCATGACAACAGGACACGTCCGTCGAGCCTGATTTTTGTCTAGTTTCAACAATGCGGTTATTAACCGTGCCAGTAGAGCTATTTGTCTATAATACTAAACCTAGACAAAGCTTTCTAGTCACTAGTACCTACCATTTTTTCTCATACCTTACGCCATACAAAGATGGTAGGTATGCAGGCTAGTAGGCTAACATCTCTGGGTTTCATCGGCACACGCCTTCAGCCAGACACGCATCGCTGCTTCTATTATCTAAGGTCCGTATTACAGATCTAATTAAACTGAGGCTGTGGAATGCAACCTAGATTTTCCACAACTTTATTGCGCTTTTCGTGTTTAAAGTATTAAAATTAGTTTTGGCTGCACCAGCCCAAGCAAAACTATGTCACAAAATTTTGGCACGATAAACCAAAAAATGCAGATTTCTTGTGCATAAATCAATTGATATATACACTGAGGTAAGTAGGTAACTGTTGAACTTGTACTATGTCTATAAAGCAATCTAAAACATGAGTCGATAAACTCGGCTTTCCTCTCTTCTAACTTACATCACAGTAGAGCTATTTAACTATATTAACGATTTAATAATCTATTAATAAATAAGAGTCAGAAGCTCTTTCGTCCGATTATTTATAACCACTCTTCGAATTATGCAGATCCTCAGAATTCGTGTTTGAATCCACATCAACATGGATGAAGTGCTTCTCTGATTGAAATGTGAATTCCAAAACACTCCGGACTGCCTTTGACCAGCGTCCGAATCCAGCCTTCATCTCTACGTCACCTCTACGTTTACGTAGTTCAAGAGCTAGCAGTAGGAAAACCTACATCAACATTTTATTTTTTGTACTTCCGTGATGTATTTTCTTATCGCGCTACTCTTTCAATCTCTCTGGTTAGCATAACTCTTCTCGCTCTAGCACTTTAAACACCAGTTTGCCCAACATTTGACCTGTTTGAACCGTAAACAGGCATACAATAATTAGGGAATGACTACAATGGAATTCTCAAAATGCTCTCCCTTAACTTCAGGTGCTGTTCCATAACTTCTCTTATACTTTACAAGGAAATATTTATTCGGACAACTCTCAGACTATCATAGGTGCTCCATTTCGGACGCGAACCCAAGACAATAAATATTCATGCGGCACCCGATCCATTACCAAGCTGAAGGGAAGATAATTAACATTATTCCAAGCCATATTTGTGTACGAGTGGGGAATAAATAATATTCATCAGTCACCCAGTGTACACTCCAACACTTCACACGAGGCAATAATCGGCGACAAACTCATCCCAGCATGCCATGGTACAACAATAAAACTGAACAGAAAATAACCTCGCGTATCTATATTCACGCGAGATTATTTTCTGTTCAATATTATGTGCCTAAGATAAATAGATTCATTCATTATCATACTTTATAAATGATTTCTTATCTAAAAATTTGTGTATACATTGTGTTGGTGATCTAATAAATAAAGAAATTGTTTCTTATTATTTAGGCGTATGCTACATGAAGTGGGGACGATATTGGATGGCTGTGTGTAGTATAAGTGTCGCTTCTTTACGTGGTACCACAGAATATTAGTACAAGTAGATGTAGATGTTTTTAATCATGCCCATCGATTCTAAAAAGCAAGCTATATACTCTGAACCTAACATACCTACATAGACAAACGTATATTGAATAAAGTTAGCGTTGACCAAGATTGACCGAAGTTTGTAATTGATAGAGAAAGTCTGTGACTCGCTGACGCATCCGGTTTCAGTTAGTTTTTCACTGAATCAGATCCGCATAAGGCTGTTACAAGTGATCAAGACAGAACGCAGAGCCTGTGGTCCGAGTTTCATACAAAATAAAACATCTTTTTTATTATCAAAAGGTGATTCGCTGCGTGGAGAAATGAAGTTTTCATCCCCCAAAAAATTATTTTCCATACAAAAGTAGCGACTCACTTTTTTTGGCTAGAAAAAAATGAAACTCAGACTCGAGCCGCGCAGAGGATAATACTGAAATAAATCATTTATTGGCTCATTAAGTGCAGCTACTACTCATAATACCGAAATACTAAACCAATTGCAATAAAATAAATGTTGCAATGAATAGCAAACAAGACTCATCTCTTCGCAATGCGGGGGAGAAACAATAAACAGCCAATAAAGGTGGACGCAAATTGCATCTCACAGCTCATCTCGGACATAGCTACCTCTCTGCGTATGCTCTTCTTTGGAAGAACTATCAAACATACTTAATTTTATATTGGTAGGTAGGTAAAGCCCTCAGCTTTTAGAAAATGCTAGATTCGTAATAAATATATCAAATATTTAGGCAAAAATCAGGTGTAATTAATCTATTTGCTTGGGAATTTAATCTCTAAGTAACATTCTTTAACTTACAAGCTCTAATCTGTCTGATGGAAAATACGATTTCATTATCAAAAGATGAACTTTTAAGTGGGGGACATCTCTACCAATAATTACAGAGATAACTAGCTGTCTGTCCGTCTGTGGTTTTGTGGCCATTCGTGTACCACCTGAACTTCTATAAACTAATAACAAATTAATGACGAAAGTTCCTGCCTTTCTCAATTTGCGGTAAGTTGCATTTAAGCTCTGTGCCCGAGAGTTCTGCACTCGGGGGTGTTCTGTACCCCGGGGTGTTCTGTGCCCCGGTGATTTGTAACCTGGGCATTGTGCACCCCGGAGATGAAACAGTTATTGCTGTCTGGCAAGAGTTTTGTTTGAACGGACTAAAGAAGTATAGACCCGGCATTTTTTAAGGGATATTTTCAAATTATGAAGTTTTCAAAGATGCAGATTTGTTTTATAAGTATAATAGGTTTTGTCGTCAGCGAGCTTCGTAGATCCCGGCAAGGTTTAATAGCTCTGACCTTGAGTAGCAAGGAAGTAGGAGGGTGCTTTGCGCTAAAAGATTAGGATAGAAAGAGATTTAATATTCCCCTCCTCTTTCGATGAGCTATTAAACCATGTGAGCCCTAGGTATTCAAAACAATACAGACGGTGCTTCCAAATCGATGACCATTTTTCGTTAAATCTAAAGTTAGCGTTCGTTTTGTGAAAAACGGTTATCGTTTATGAACTCCACGCTTCAAAACAAATTGGTTTTGAATTCAGAAATTATTGAAAACCTGAACCGGAAGTGAACACAACGGAACTCGAGCTGAAATCCGAACATTTAAACAAACTATTCGCTGCTACGCTTTGTAATGCTTCGTTTGTTGGTAGCACTCCTTTTGTAGCTGAACAAAAAGAGTTATGGCTAACAAAATATAGATCTAGACATCTGAGAAATAAATTAATTGAATTGCATAGCTAAGTAATTTTTATAAAGCTCTATTTTCTTAACGCGGCTGTCAAAGAGAAAGATCATCTCAAGATACCAATTTTGTCAAACTTATTCCATCCTAACTACCCGATACAATAGGCTGTTGTGGATGGATTAGAGCAACCTTCGAGATCCGCAGACCGGCCGCAGCTTCTCAACCACTTCCGCGCCGGGTACCCCTTTACATCGATAGAGCATGGAAATTAACCAATTTCCATAGAGAAAACAAAAGGGGTTCATTTTTGTTCCATTGAAAGTTCACTATCACTGTTGAACGTTTAAAATCGATTACAACTTATCAAAACAAAACATCGTATTTACATGGAGAATATACGGTCTCATGTTTCAAGACAATTATGATTTTTTCTTGATCATCATCATCAGTTCTCTTAGTTATTTAAACTCAGGAAGGGTTAGACCTGCCAATCACTTTTCACATCTTTTTCCCCCTTCAAATCTATAAACGCGCGTAGTGTTCGCTACTCTTCCCCGAAAACTGGGTTTGAGGGGTCCGGGTTGTGTCGACATTAATTGCGGAAGCGTCCTGCGGCGAGGGCGTATTGTCCCAGGATTGCGTCGGTCGAGGTCCGGCCTCGATGCCCGCATGCAATCACGCCTGCGGTTGTTATATTAGAACAAATTTGGATGACGAACCGTTAGCTTTACGTCCACGAGCATACTAACATAATTGACTTGTTTCAGTGATTTCGTTCTTTTATAATACAAGTATCCGTTAGTAGCATCGTCCGTCAGATAATCGCATTAGATACTTGCAGTAGAGTAAGCTCCTTAACGTAATAGTAGAGTAGCGAGTATCCTCTTGACCTAAGCCTTTTCAGTTTATCAAATAGTTACAAGAATTTCACATATTTTTTTAGGATATAGGTACGTTGCTCAAACGTATAATTATGTAAGTTTAGGATGTGAACCACAAAAGGTGAAAGGATACTGTTATTGTAAGAGCTGACCCATAGGGATAAAGTAACTGCAGTGGTATCACGGTGCCAGCTTTTCAAAACGAAGGTCGGTCAAATAAACTGTGCAATAAAATTCAGATTGACATGTGATGGGAGTTAAAAAAAAACTTCTTCAGTGTTTAGTACCAAGAGCCACAGAAATAGAAAGTACCTCACTTAGTACAGTCACAAATCATTTCGACGGCTTCCACTTCTTTCAGAAATAAAGTTCCAAAGCGTATTTTATAACAAGTTTATGTTGAAACCACCTGGCCCTCTACCGGCGATTACAAACAGCTATTGTCACGTGTATGTGCAAAGTTGGAAGTCCATTCGGTTTCATTTTGAAGTTGGATGGAACCCGGCTGCGGATATTAGTTTGCTTTAACCGCTTATGAGTTTAGGGGTCAGAATAACAGAGCAACTCCCAACTATTTAATAGGCTTCTTGATTATACAAATACCTAGCAGACGAGGCCTGGTTGTGGGTAGATAGTGGGCTTCTAACTTCGCTATGGCGTGTATGAGCGTAGTTTCTGTTACGTAGAGCTGGCGTATTGTGAAATAGCTGTTCCTCGTGTTCTTCTTGCTCCTACTGAAATGCATCGTAAGCAAATTCATAATGATTTTTTTGAGTTATTTGTAACGTTACATCATTGCGATAGTTATACATAACATAAGTTGCTAAAGTATTTGTGTAGTTACCCAGTAGTTTATCTTCAAATCTCTGATGTCTTGAAGTTTATTCAAACGTTTTAGGACCAGTAATATCTAGGTAATAAAGCCAAGTTTATGGACAAATGGCAATGAACAAACGATAGTTCAGAGGTTATAGCTTAGACTCGATACGAATCTTCTAAATATATAAAACTCTTTTGAAGCTGACTGATAATCAACGCACAGCCTAAACTATAAGGCCTAGAGGGTTGAAATTTGGAGGGTAGTATCCTAAATAGTGTAGGGGTGCACTAAGTAAGGAATTTTGAAAAGTCGCATCTTAAGGGTCTAGAACGCGAGCAACGCCGCGGGCGACGGCTAATATTTCATAAAACAGCATCACTAGTCTGAACAGTCCATTAAATTTAGAACATCAAAAAGCATGAAATTCATAGGTATTTATTACCTTGCTTTCTTCATGGAATGACAGATAAACTACACGCGTAAATGAATCAATGTTATCATATTTATCACTAAAATAAGTATCTACTCCAAAACATATACGTTACGTGTTATGGGAACAATAAAAACTGGTACAGAACTAGAGAACAAACCAAATTAAACTGCCGAATTCTCTCAAAAATCACTTCAAACGCTACTTCAACTAACCCAACCCAATAGATAAGATTCTAAAAGTTTTTATCTGTGTCGAAGTGAAAAAGTTTTACAGCCGTGTTGATCTGAAAATTTTCCAACGGGAACCCTTAGATCTGGACGAAGTTCTATGATAGGGTACTTTTACAATACAGCTGGAAGCAAAACGATATTCATTTCGTAAATCTAAAGTAAAATCAAAACAAATCAATTTTTATTCAGTCGCTTGCAATTTTCTATTTATGTAAATAAATGAATTTTATAGTAATCTTGATTCACCGCAAAGTTAACTACCATCTGATTGTATTCGAACCAATATTTGGTGTTGGAGCAACAAAGCCGTTGTTGAAACAACTTGTTATGCAATCAATCCAAATCGGAACTTAGTCTGTTCCATTATTTTGTACAAACAGCCTTCTGCATCGACTGGGTCGGGGCCCGATTGCGCCCCCCGCTTCAGCCTTAGACAATATAGCTTTGGACACGAAAAACTACAGCACAAAGTAGCAAGGAGTGTCTGGAACTGATTACACGTTCAACCACATTTTTAGTTTTACTGTCGTCTGTGAGAAAGCGTAACCACAAAATACTATGTTGTTTGAATTAAGTAAATTCCTTCAAACCACTATCTAGACTCAAAATAAGCTAAGAATAATCATGGTTTTAAACGCCGTATTTATGTTAGGTTCTGAGCTCATAAAGTTGACTGGCGGAAAAATCGTACAGAACAGAGATGCTTTGGCGTTTTATGTTGGAGGCCAAGTGCCTTCAGGTAACTTCGCTGTGCCAGCATATAAACGTTGCATCCAGAGGTGTACGGCCAAGCCTCTCGAGCTTAGAACAAGCGAGCTGGCGGAGTATTTCCATGTAAACAGTGTGCTTCTCGCCGTGATTTGCTGCCCTCTGTTTATTGAACTGTAAAATGTTCACAATCATCGTATTGTCTATAAAGCTGACTTAGGTACCTGTGAGTATATTTGAAGTGTTATTTTGTTATTTTACAAAAGTTTGCATCGAGATCTAAACTAAGATATTCTGCTAAGGTTTAAAAACGTTTTATTCTGAAAAGAATTCGCTACTTCTAAAAGTAGATAGAGGTACCTACATAAAAAACGTATGCTACCTTAAATAGTGGCATATAATAGTGTCCTTAAATAGGAACGTTTGTGCAAGATTTTTAGTTCATCACCATCGTCCACATAGCCCGACTTCACCTAGGGGTATAGGTTATAGGTACTATCTCTAAGCAATAAACGGCGTAACTATTATGTATTTGTTTGACAATACAAGCTGTTGTAACGATTCTTCATCTACTGATCTACCTTTAAACCTTTTCCCTGCAGTTTATCTTCACCGACTCAGCCCGTCAGAGTAGATCCAGTAATGTAAATCCGGTAAGCAAAGAGCTTTCGATCCAAATAAAGCCATCACTAAGAACCGGAGACAGCACTCTTTTTTCCTCTTATTGCCGGGCATCGTCGTTATTGACATTATTTAATCCCGGGATCTGGCAGTCCCGGGATCCCGGGAAAACAGACAAGTACGTGACGGCTCTGTACAATTTGTGTAAGGATAACAGGAGGCGCGACGGGAATTCTTTATTATTTTTATAATCGAGTTTGAGTAACGAATTTGTGGCTTTCGACTTTGCTAAACTGAGTTTTGAGACTTCTCAGCTAACAACACAGAGTATTACAGAGGTCGATTGTAAGAATATCATACTGTTTGGACAGCTTAGGGGCTGAAGTCCATGGCCGTTAGTGCGCCTGCAGCCTTGCCAGTTGCCCACTATATCCTCAGTAATATGATTTAGATCATCTAATGTACATAAGCTTGGAATTGTTTGTCAAAGTATCAAAAAAGTAATTTAGTTTTCTTTACTCGCGTGAACTCATGTCAAGTTGAGGCGTGCGCGCGGTCTAATAAATCACCCGGAGACAAGGCACTTTCGCAAACGCGAGAAATATAGGTACCGCTACTTTATAGTGGACTAGCTTCAACCTGCAGTTTCACTCGCGTGGTACCGGCATAAAACTAAGTATGGTACATTGTGATGTGTATGGTCACTAATTTTATTTTATGCGGAATTTTATCTTAACAGTCTTTGCGACCTACTTCATTAAATAAAAAAAGCATTTGAAGAGCTTTTCAGTATGCTACATGCGCCATGTAATGTGACCGCGTAGCATGCTACGACGTGTTTAGTACCTCAGGATTTCTATTAAAATAATTGAAACAATCTCCAATAATGAGGGTTTCTGAATTAATGTAGTCTTTTTTGCGAACACAGGAAGTTCGCAGCTCGTAGCACTTTGTAGCGGTCTACGGCGTAGCAGCATCTCGTAGACAATACTACCCCGAAAAATTTATTCTTTTGTAATAGGAGTGTTCTCGCAAGCTATTACTAGCACTCAGGTGATTTAGGGGTCCGTGGCCATCACCGGCCGGATATAAAGCGGTTGCGGGTTCCGCACCGCCCCGATTAGTCGGTAAATTGTGTACAAAGAGGTAACGCTAAATTTAGATAAAAAGCTGGTTTTGGATGCCTGGTTTAGAGGGACCTAGATAAAATATAAAAATAATATTTATGTGCATTGCGGTTTCGGTGATGGAATATGTTTTTACTCGAAAAACTGTTAGGGAACGATTACCTAGATGTAAGTCTGTGGAGGAAACAGTTGAAAACAAAAACATGAAAGCCAAATGTTATTTAGATGGTCTTGCCTGGGTTTCTCGTATAAATATCACGTAAGAACCTGAACTTTAAAAGTATTTGCCTATTTCGTAGGTAAGCTTGTTGGCAGAGCAAGCTTCGTCAACCTGTTTACTATGTGAATGCGTCCTAACCAGCCACAAGATGTATAAAGTGCCTACTTACTCTGAAAACGTGTTCTGAAATTTAAGAGCTTTGGTAAAGGTTCTGTGGCTTTCTTCGCTAAGATCCTGTTGTACGTACCTACTTACTTTATGCTTGCAGGTACCTTCTGGTTACGAGCCTCAAAGAAAACGCTGTGGAACTGAGAAGTCGACGGCACCGCCTACTTATTCAACTAAACTTTTACTTAAATTACAGATGCTACGATACAGATAAGAAGAGTGATTCTACAAAGTTGGCAGATAACTGGGTAACAAGTTTTTTGTCCTATCTAAAAATGTGCCTCGTGTCTTACCTAAAAAGTATTAATTTGGAAAAATAACATGTTACCTATAACTGTTTTTCATCCTTTTCAGTACCTACGTAGGTACCTAGGTACCTACGTACTTACCTAAGGTCTGATTATGAATAGCTATTCATAATCAGACCTTAGGTAAGTACGCACCAAAGTAAGATGCTAGCATCTACCTAGCACCAAAGTTGTAAGAAAAGAGACGTCTCACAAATCATTGAAACGAGGCGATCAGTTAAAATGTCACAGCAAACTTCTCTCATTATCTGAGAAAACTGCATTCTAACTGTTACCTACCTAGGTAGTGACAAAGAACCAGAGGTAGATAGTACACCTAGCTAGGTAGGTGGTGGGTATACTCGTAGCAAAATAAAGGTGAGTTTGGTACTCCTGTACCTACTACTATCTTACATCTTACTAATTACATCTTAAGTTTTTCAAGTATTTTTACTGCAATGTCCGTCCATTGTTCGTGTTCCCAGCAAACACTAACCTCCTATCTTATAAAAAGTTAGAGTAGACATTATGCTCTGATTAGGTACGTATGCTAAACAAGACATAATGTCTACTTTAACTTTTTATAAGATGGACCCTAAGAAAATGACTTGGTTACTTAGATTTTATATGGGTGCCGCAATAAATCAGTTGCTAGGAAAATTTTGCCAGCGTACCCAACGTAATTTAATTCAGTACCTACAAAAAAAATTTTGAATCGTCTTCTAAATAAGGCTAAAGTACCTATAAGTACCTACCAATTACTCGCGACCAAAGCCAAGAACGGGTAAGAAACTTACGGCTTCTCATCGTTGCAGTAGGTCGTCCTACAACTAAAATGATGATGATAATAGCCATTGAGGAAGTATTACTAGCGTATAGAGAAGCTATACCAAACCAAAAACGTGTCGCAACTTGAGGCGAGCGCGCCCCGCCCAAAGACAAGTATTTGCTGCAGCGCTAAAAGATTAGATGTCGTCTAACCATACTATCAAAACATGCAGCGCTAGATCGCTAATAGAGTATAGTTTTCTCGCGACCAAAACGTCGTAAGCGCCGTGAATTTCGGGGCGCTTACGCGTTTCGTTCAACATAGTGTAACAACATGTCGCTCTCATAGATTTTTTCACCGCAGAAGGGACACTTCAGACAGCTTTTGTACATACAAAACTGAATTTTAATGCAGTACCTATGAATATTATATTTCAAAACGTGAAAAAATTTACAGTAAATTAAAATGAATTGTTAAGCGTTTAAAATCATTGGTTTTAAAATAAATTGGTATGTTATACAAAAAGTAGGTACATACCTACATAGGTACCTATTTGCACTAACTAGACCCCACACCTTATCTCACTCTGCCATAGCATTAAAGAAATATAGGTATAGTAAAGCTTTATAATGACGATTTCAAAAGATAGCTACAGTACCTACTACATATTACTGATCAGACAGACGGCATAGGCCGAGTAATATGAGTTCAAAATAATTAGTTAAACCTTAGTCACCAACCCTTAGTAGGTATCCGAAACATCCCATCTGTACGATGCACTTTTCATAATCTATGATTTTCAAACAAAATGTCCGTACAATAGAAAATAATCTACAAAAATTAATTTTGGTTAGTTCTAGTTGATATTCTGTTTACTTACCGATGATAAGTCACGCCACTATCTTTTTTTTTCACAATCGATTGGTTTTTACACGTTTTTAAAACGCAAGACGGCATTTTGATTTACTTTTTATTCGTATGCGGTCACGATGGTTGTTGGCGAGCGACTAAATGAGTTGTTGCCGGTCGGCAACAACTCTTGGCGCAAACTTATTGTTCGCGGCGTCTGTTCCATACGCTAGTAATATTAATTCTATGATAATAGCTTAAAGTAGACCAGTCTCTTCAAATTCTTTCACAAAACATGTTAGCAACAAATTAGCAAAGCTCCAGTGGAGTTGCATAACTAGTTGACCGCTAAGTTTATCGCGAACCACAACTATTTACAACTACAACGGACTCCAGCAATTATTAAATGCACGCTAACTCCTTTTCCGCTATTTTTCTTCAACTTGACAACTTTCCAGATTGAGTAAATCTCAAGAGAAAACTCAGTTAAAATGTTGATAATAACAAACTTTGAACGCAGAATCGAGTTTACTTTGCAAGTTTGTTAAAACAGTTGAATACCTTGCTCGTAGTTTTTATTAAAATTAAATATTGTTTGAGCTATCAATTATATAACAAGGCACTCTGAATTACTTTACAGATGATTAGGTATGTACTTATACCTACCTACCTATAACAAATATATCTCATTCTCATCAGAATACAGTGAATTTGACAAAAACTTATAAAACAATTATCTCGAACAAGCTTCCGCCCACGACTTCGTTCGCGTCCCGTTGATTTTCCGTGATAAAAAGTAGCCTATGTGTTACTCCAGGTCACGGACAATATATACTCCAAGTTTCATCCAAATCGGATCAGTCGTTTTTGTGTGAAAGAGTAACAAACATCCATAAATTCTTACAAACTTTCGCGTTTATAATATTAGTAGGATTAAAAGTAAAACAAAGAGTTACTTATTCTTAAAATATAGCTTTATTTATAACCATAGTTATAGTATAGATCACTTTGTACACACAAGTACACATGCCAACGGACTTACCCACTCACTATGAGCAACATTACAAAAATAAACACCGTTCTAAATGCTAGATTCATCTGCATAACTCGTAAAGTTTCACTTTATCTTAAGTTTTTTACAAGACACTTTATGTAGGAAGGAGGTACTCTACTAATAATAGTATCATTTAGCACCTTAAAATAAGTAACGGTTATTGTTCTAATGATAAGAGTTTTGATATTATTTCGAAAAAGTACGTACAGTCAGCAACATACATAGATTAACAGATTGATTTTTTAGAGTTCATGTAAATGCAGTCGCAAATGTTATACTGTAATTATACTGTAATAATGTTATTGAAATTGGTATACAGGGTATAAAGATCTTCCTAAACTGTTGCAAAAGTTACAAAACAAATAGTCAAAATCTCCCAAAATGTTGGTCCATCTGAAATTGTTAATCAACTTATATTTCTGACTGTACCTAGTGGTAAGTCCCATACCAAAGCGAGTCACAACAAATACATCGACACCACAAATACATCCACACACGCACACACACAGAGAGAGGTAGATTACTCGTGGGGTTGACTCTGTCGCTTCTTCTTCTTCTTCTCACTCTTAGGTTCTTCCGGTGCGGAAGTGGAGTCGGCTTCCGACTGTCGCTTCTTCTTCTTTTTTTCGCTTTTTGGCTCTTCCGGTTCTTCCTTGACTTCCGGCTCTTCCTTGACTTCCGCTACCGATGTGTCGGCGGGCTCGGAGTCCTAGAGAAGGAAATCATTTATTTTACTCTCCAAGATAAATTCAGGTTAGGTATGAAAAGAGGCCATTTACTCTTCTGTAGGTAATTATACTAATGGAAAGTAAAACGCTATTTTAATTGTTTATTATTCGTTTTGTATGAAAACCCCTACTACTCATATCTCTTGTCTTGGAGTTGTTAGCGAGAATACGGGCCCTACTCGCAGTCCTTCGTTTACCGATGCGCGAAACAAATAGTTGATGAAACAAACTTACTCTCTTCTTCTTCTTCTTTTTCTTTTTCTCTGAGGTGGGCTCCGTTAGTTCTTCTTTTATTTCTGCAGGCTCTTCTTTAACTTGTTCTGGCTCTTCTTTGACTTCCAACTTCACCTTCTTCTTTTTGGCAGAACCCTGATAAAATAGAACAACTTTATGAATAAAATGGCAGTTTTAATTACCTAGTTGTCCTAGAACTGTATGACGTTTACTACTACTAAAAAACTATTTGAAGTGATCCTTAGTGATAGATTTTTGTATAGATTTATTTCCCACTGCTGGCCAAAGCTCTCACAAAACTTTACATACTTTACTCTGTGTATATTCCGGCTAATGCAAGTACCTAGACAAACCTCTCAAGGTTTTTAAGGGGCAATTAATTATTTTTATCTATTATTAGGTAAGTAAGTAGTTGTAAAAAAAATGATATAAAAAATAATAAACGTACATTATGCCCCATCTTTGGTAATTTTCCACCAATCCAAATCACCTCTTTGACGTCAAGAAAATGATTGCAGTACACAACGCAAGTATGAACAGTACACAGTACACACCTGACTAGTTCCCGCTTCATCATCGAGTTTAAACCGCTTGGGTTTGTGCTCCTCCTCATCAGGTGAGTGCTCCCTCTTCACGGGCTGCTGTCCGAGCGTGCTGTCGCCGGCTACTTGGTAGTTGTGGACCTCACTGATAACAACAGAGGTTTTTATAAGACCGTATTTTTTGCTAAAGGTACCTACTAAGGTACCTCATCTGATTGACGAGATGATACAAAATATCAGAGAACTTAGGTGAATCTAATCTTGATCCCTCAACTCAATTTCTTGGTTTATGGCTTTTGTCTAATCTTGATCCCACGCTTCCTCCTCCTCCTGCCATCTGACTGGTATGGTATTATGGTATGACTGACTAAGTAGTAGGTAGACGAGACACTTACCTCTTACTGTGATATTTCTCAAACTTGGCGGCTGCTTTGCCGGTGCCGCTGATCCTCCTGAGGTTGCCCTCCTCCAGCAGCCTCAGTTTATTCTCCAGCTTCACTTTGTGCTCGGCTCCGAGCTCAAACGACACATCCTCACCGAACGCGTCCAATCTCGTCACTAGAGCTGCCTTCGCCGCCAGCATCCGAGACATTTTACCCTTGTTCTTAGTACTGCATTGACCGACTAGTTGAGCATGGTAGATCAACCCGTACTTCGGAGTGTCTTTTTTAGTTTTCAGGGCTCGAAATAGAGCCTTTTCAGCTCCGAAGATCTGGATAGTAGAGGCGGGGTGCTTGGCGAGGTTCATAAGTGAACCTGCGTGGGCTATTAATCTCGCTCCAATGTGTTCTCCGAGCAGGACAGTTAGGTTGGGAGCCATGGCCATCATGCGGGCTTTGAGGTAGTCCGTCAAATGCGTTCGGTAGTCTGTGATAGCGATGATCTCATCACACAAGTTTTGAATGTTCATGATATCATCCTCGGAGATCTCCGTTCCCATTGAGATTTCAGCAGCCTCCTTCACTTTTTCTTCCAAATCCTCAGGCAGGATGTCTGACAAGTCGGTGGTTGAGGCATTGTCTCGCGTTCCGACCAGCTTCACGATCTTCACAAACAGAGTGTTATCGGTGATAATCTTTCCTAGTTCAGGGAAGTGCCAGCCGTACCATTCTCGGCATCTCATCACGTAATTGTTCAGTTCCTTGTCAAGGTCATCGAGGAGGCACTGAGCTTGGACGATCATTGTATCGATCTTGTCGGGTGAGAATTTTAGTTTGTAGCGGGAGAGTGAGTGAGCAAGACCGAGGGCCATAGCTGTCATCTCCTTCTTGGGTAAACCAGCCAGCAGGCTGTCCATCTGTGTGCGGATGCATCGGAGCAACTCTTGCACATTGTTGTTGGAAACACACTGAAGGTCAAACTTCTCCCGGATGGCACTGCCGAGCTTGGAGTCCCCCACAAGCAACTGGTCTTGGATCTCCTTGCTTACATACTTCTTGAGAGCCTTCTTCAGAGGTTTGGAGACTTTGCCCTCAATAATAGCAGTGGTAGCAGCCAAAGCTTCAGTTGTATCTTCAAACTTCACAAAGTTCTTTAGTTTTACACTGTAAATAATGCAATGATCAGTCAAACTCACTTAGTCATTGTTTGACCGACTAGCAGACACAAAAAAAAATGCATTTAATTAATGCACACATGTAGGAGTTGAATGTACTGAATTCAATTCATTATAGTTTGGGTTACTAAGAGAAGTCCACATAAGATTTGTAAAATAAAATTTATCCAATGAATGAAATGAAATGAGATTTCACACACTTTCCCTTCGCAAACAAACAAAAAGATTGTAATAGAGTTTGAATGTTGGTTGGTGGAATATAAAAATTTAATTAATAAATTTGACTTACACAGCCGAGGCACCTTCCGGAGTGTTGAACTCTTGATGCAGATCATCGATCTGAGCCAACTTGGACTCATCCAGTAACTAAAACCAAACACAACTGTAATACACCCAGTTCTGTAGACATTTGGAGTACAGGACCATTTCACTTTTGCACAGAACAAGGTCACAACATAAACATTGATAACCCGAAGCCACAATGTATTATATGTCCTGTTATTGATTGGACTGCTTGCTTAGAAAGCATAATAGTGATACTAAAACGTTATCGAAACTATGGAAAGGACATAGGTTAGATAGCTAACACCATCTTCCCAGGGTATTTTCTTTTTACAAACAGTAAAACACTTGAATTTAAACAATGTTAACTGAGTCAATCATGAAAATTTTCAGAAATAAATTGTTCATGATCAGTGGCAGCATTATTAATTAGTTTTTTACTGAACTAAAACAATTTTAAAGCATCCCTTTGAGGTTAGAATAGTACACATGTGGGTGTTTACCTTGAATATCGCGTACCCCGCGGGGGTTTCAAATAGCACAAGCATTTTTCACACACACCCTGGCATTCAGGGTAAAGATTTAGTAACAATAAAACCACGAAATATTTAGATTTCTAAAAAATACGACACAACGCTACCAAAGCATCGCGCGCGGCCTCGCGAGGTGTAGAGAATTATTATTATTTTTTGACACTGACTGTTTGTTTGGCTGTCATATGACGTTTCATATTTTGACACTGCGCGACTGACGTTGTTTTGTAAGAGTAGTTATGCTTCACGCTCGTAGATTATACAGATACTGCCAGAATTATTGTAACAACAAGTTGCAAAAGCCATAAACCAAGAAGTTGATGTTGAGTATGCTTGTATCCAAATTCTCCATACATAATATTTCTCACCACCACCGGTCATTCTCCATCGCATCGTCTATCAAAACGTGACATTGGCTGAATTGCGGGCAGCACTGCGAAGGGAGGTGGTGCTTACCCTTACATGCTAAAAACAACCGGCTGTGGTCAGCAACTCAGAAGGTCAGAAAATACAAAGTGCGAAACACCAGAGATAGTGTTGCCAATTTAGCGACTTTGTCGCTAGAAATGGCGACTTTTGCTCTAGCTAGAAAAAATAGATTACGGCGCAAATATATTTTATTTACCTAATAAGTGATGACTTTTGGAGTACCTATTAATAAAAACCATAACGTGGAACAGTATACAATACAGACCTATTATTAGGTAAGTAAAAATGAAACCGTTGCTTTTGTAGTTTGCACGCCTTATCTAGACTCCTGGGTACCTAGGTACGTAAGTAGGTACTGTCTACTTTAATACGCATTCAATCCTTACCTATTAGTAGGTACCTACCTAGGTACTTATTATACTTACCTACGTACTGTTAGATTTTTAGAATGGCTCAATAAACAGATTTCTATCTCCGCTGCGAGATGGAAGAATTGGCCGCCGCGCCGCCGCGAATACGAAAATTCAATAATTCTGCATAAAGCCATGCATCCACTTGCGAGTGGGTGAATGATTGAGCGAATGAACGATTGAATAGAATCCATCGAGCGAGTTCCCGCGCGCGTCTGCGTGAATCGGACGGGCTAGGAACGTGATTATTTTGCGTATTGGATGCTTGAATTGAAAATGTACGGTTTTCCGTTTATTTTGAAAACATTTTAAGGCGTAGGTAGGCAATCACTATGGAAGTAGGTACCTACGCGTGGAATTGGATTACGATGGAGGCTTTTACATTTGCATTAGATTCGTGCGAGATGTATGGATGAATAGGCTCCTATGCTGTTAAAACGCCATCTCGTCGGGACATTCATTTTGATTAATATAAGAGTCGGTAGGTGCGGACCTAAGCATTTTAAATAGGTACCTAGTTAGGTTATAGGTAGATCTGTACCCTAAAAATATAAATTAGGTAGGTACCTAGGTAGGTATAGGTACTTCCGTTTTTATTTAGGTAGGTAGGCACATAGGCAGGTAATATCTTCTAATATCTACCCCCATGACCCGCAAACCTTTTATTGAGAAGCTACAACCTATCTATACCTACCTAGTGCTGCCTAAGTAAAAGGTGGTAAATTATGTATTATGTACGATACCTATTTTAGTTTAGGTAGGTACTAAGTATCTACTTGTACTTACCTATTACTTTATCTTATTAGGTAAGTAACAAAATAACAAAATAATCAAATAATGACCTATCTACTATTTAGTCTACGTAGTCACACGGGCAGATAGTTACAAGTTCAGAAAAAACATTTGATTTCACTGGATTAGATTGAATCTGCCGGCCAGTGTGCGGATAGAGCTTTACCGATATTGGCGGCCATTACAGCAAAGTGCGAGTACGCGGGTCGACGCTCGACGAGATCGCCCCGGGGACCGATTAGCGTATCGGTACAGAATACATACTAGTTGAGGGTCGACCAAACACCTGACGAGCTTAGGGCGGGCGGCGGCGCGGCGGGGCCATATGGTCAGTAAAAAAAGATACCGTCTGTCAAATCTTTACTTACAAAAATGGCTAACAATATGAAGAAAAAGCAATTAAGTACTTAGGTACCTAAGTACCTATGTATATGAAAGAAAAATAGGTGAAATAAAAATTTGAGCTAAGTAGATACTTACCTACGCCCACTACCTACCAAGGTACTTAGTAATCCGTTATTTTTATCTACATTTACGGAAAGGATTAACCAACTCAACCAGCCGAGTGCACTTTTTTTTAAACAGATTATTTTCGTCACCGCTAATTATTGGCTCCGTGACAGGCGCCCCTAGCGACATGACGTGTTTCTGCCGCGCGTGTGAACCCGCCCTTACAGCCATGCGGTGACAGGGGTTTACGAGATAAATAATGTTGTCGTTTAGCCCTCAATTTGTTTATCTGAGCATTTCCACAGCGTGCGGTTGAATCCGCTGTTTATGCTCGGTGGCAGCTGTAAAACGCCTTTATTACGATGTGGTAAGACCTAAAATGCAGTGGTCGGCAGAGCATAAAGTTTGCGAGGCCAAAATGTTGTGTTTCGGCATTGCTGACCGTGTATCGGACCTAATCGTAAGTTTGTTCTCTATTTTGCACTTCGGAGTTTGAAGTGTGCTTGTGGTCGTAACCTTACCTGCTATTCTACGTAAAGGCTATGTTCCGTATAATAGAGCATGCCGAATCTTACATTGTAGAGATTGCACCTACCTAATCTGTTGCCTTTGAGTAAACAAAGTAGGTAGATGCGCTATACTTCCCACCCTCAGGGATATTTGATACAGTAAAGATCTCCGAGCTTCACAAACTTCAAAGAGCCAAGTAGGCATTTGCAATAAAAACTCGAACTAAAATATGACTCAACCAGTGTGCGTTATTCCAAAAAGTAGGTTATGTACATGTTGAATCTGGAAATTCTAAAAATGCAGATAATATTAACATTTTCGAAATCTATCAAAAAAATTATATCCCAGCCATTGAGGAAGTATTACTAGCGTATAGAGAAGCTATACCAAACCAAAAACGTGTCGCAACTTGAGGCGAGCGCGCCCCGCCCAAAGACAAGTATTTGCTGCAGCGCTAAAAGATTAGATGTCGTCTAACCATACTATCAAAACATGCAGCGCTAGATCGCTAATAGAGTATAGTTTTCTCGCGACCAAAACGTCGTAAGCGCCATGAATTTCGGGGCGCTTACGCGTTTCGTTCAACATAGTGTAACAAAATGTCGCTCTCATAGATTTTTTCACCGCAGAAGGGACACTTCAGACAGCTTTTGTACATACAAAACTGAATTTTAATGCAGTACCTATGAATATTATATTTCAAAACGTGAAAAAATGTACAGTAAATTAAAATGAATTGTTAAGCGTTTAAAATCATTGGTTTTAAAATAAATTGGTATTTTATACAAAAAGTAGGTACATACCTACATAGGTACCTATTTGCACTAACTAGACCCCACACCTTATCTCACTCTGCCATAGCATTAAAGAAATATAGGTATAGTAAAGCTTTATATAGTGACGATTTCAAAAGATAGGTACAGTACCTACTACATATTACTGATCAGACAGACGGCATAGGCCGAGTAATATGAGTTCAAAATAATTAGTTAAACCCTAGTCACCAACCCTTAGTACATCCTAAACATCCCATCTGTACGATGCACTTTTCATAATCTATGATTTTCAAACAAAATGTCCGTACAATAGAAAATAATCTACAAAAATTCATTTTGGTTAGTTCTAGTTAATATTCTGTTTACCTACCGATGATAAGTCACGCCACTATCTTTTTTTTTCACAGTCGATTGGTTTTTACACGTTTTTAAAACGCAAGACGGCATTTTGAATTACTTTTTATTCGCATGCGGTCACGATGGTTGTTGGCGAGCGACTAAATGAGTTGTTGCCGGTCGGCAACAACTCATGGCGCAAACTTGTTGTTCGCGGCGTCTGTTCCATACGCTAGTAATATTAATTCAATGATCCCAGTATAGGTAGGTACGAGCCTAAAAGTAACTTTAAAAAAAACCGAGTCTCTAAACTCACACTCGTCACAGGAGTGCCCGTCCGAGTGTATGTAGTATAGCGTGTAGTTTTACACGCACAAGCTCATCTAGCCCTCTAGTCTAGGTTCAACCTTCTAGTCTAGGTCTAGGTTCTAGCTTCCTAGATCGTTTAGCATGTGTCCTAGCTATACTTAGGTACCTAGATAGTTAGATAACAGAGTCTGCAAGCCGCGGTAAGCCTTCCATTACTCAAGACCCAAACATAGCTTTTGTAGGCAATAGTCAGCAAAGCCCGCGCCACAGACTAAAACAATAACTACCAGCCTGCTCAACACAGAACAATCAACAGTTTGTATAGATTGTACACAGATTAATGCGATAGTCAGTATAGCCTTAGCAGTGTTTGGGTTGGGAACTTTACTCATAATGTCTCTGAGCCCACTGGTTAGTTATTTGGTGTTTATTTGCATAGTAGGCAGTCTAGGGTGGGGCTCCAGGCGAAGGGGCTTGTTTATTTAACCCCTTGTGACAAACACACCTATCCGGCAGGCATTTTGGGTTCTTAGATCCCAATGAATGTCCCTAGACTATTTTTATGATATCATCACACGTAGGTAGGTAGACTTATGGAATGGAGCTTGAGATAAAAGAAGGCTAGTATAACCACACTCGCTCATATTATTTTTATTTATTTAGGTAGGTACCTACTTAATGATTTTTTGGAAAGGAAAACATTATAAAACAAGTAGATTACCTACCTACATCTTATTATATCATAACCAGCAACAAAGATACAGGGGACTGTTAAGTACATCCTGAGTTTGACCCTGCTTAACCATTTAAGTTTCTAGAGTTGTGAACTTTGGTAGTAGCGACGCTATATTATAGGTAGATATTATTTCAACCTAAATACATAATTAATCATGAGGTACCTACCTACTGGTACCAGGTCTGATCTAATATTCATTAATAGGTAAGTAATAGGTACCTTACTTAAGTTATGATAAGGTATTATACCTTGAAGTCCTTTCCGTCCAAGGTTGTCTGGAAGAGATCGCGGCATAGCGATAAGACCGCTCATTGTACAATTCATTTAAGTTTTGTTTTTTTATTTTCTTGTAATTCCTAGGTTAAGGTGTGCAATAAAGTATTTGCTATCTATCTATCTATCTACCTACGGTGCATAACTTATAAGTACCTACATAGAGAGCCATGTAGGTCCTAGCTACTAAAAGTACGTTTTAGTTATATTATTCACCAATAAAAAAAAATTAGTTTTTTCGGGTTATTATTAAAATGGTTGATATTACATTTTCAGCCCACACGTGGACTAGTCAGTAAGCTCGATGGGAATAACCCCTAACTATATACTACCTGTATGTATAGGTATATTATATAGGTACCTATTATAGTGTACTTGCGGTGTATTTGCGAACATTGCCTGCGTCCAAGCAATATTGTCGTTGTACTCTGTGTTTACTGAACAAACAATAACGCCTACAAAGTTACTATAATAGTTGTTATAAGATAGTAGTACTTGTACGAAACACACGAATAGAAATAGACAATAATTGTAGGAAGAGACTGGAGGAAAATAAAATTGTGGGAGGACGATTTGAACGTAGCAATAGCTACAGCGTAGCACTTGCTCCACCTACGCCGTAGCTACTACACAAAGCACACAAATTGAAGTTTGTAGTATCAGTCGATATATTTTTCTTTTTTCTTATTTTAAAGTTAAGTTTCGAGAGCGTCGTGGAAAGGGCTAAGTAGTGAAGAGTCTGAGCCATTATTTAGTTAGCTCAGAAGTTGTCGTGCCTGAGACACCACCCTTCTACCCTCAGATGTTTTATTAAAGGAAAAGTTTAATCACATATTCCCCCTCTTTGCCCCATTTTCCCCATTCCTCCCCCTTGTTGGAAAACTTGTGGAATTTCCGAATTAACTCGTGAGCGTAATGAGACTTGTTTGAGATCTCACAATGCTTTGGAAGGCATCGCTGAGATGTCTCGATTGTTTTGGAGTTTTGTTTTATTTATCGCACAAGTGCAAAATACGGGTCCATGATTTGTTTGGGACAGGATAAACTTTATTGTTCCGGCTAATGGTTCAATGAGTTAAAAACTTTCGCTGCATGATTGTGTACCGAATCAGTATAGGATTATTGGATCTACAGACAACTTGATGTAGTATTGAGTTACACTGCGTGTCAAGTAGGTTCTGTACATAACATACTTCATAATTAGGTATATCTACACTGTTAATTGTAAATGTATGACCTAACCACTAATGCAAGTTCTACGTGACCAAGCTGAAAGCTAAGAAGGAACTATTACTAGAACATTCGTAGAGAGTTAGTTATGGTTTGGGAGACATGATAAGAAAATCCACCAGGCTGGCATGATTCGCCCTAACTGTTGATACTTTGCATGCTACAAACTAACTGTTCTTTAGATAGGTATTCCAAAGCCAGTTTGAAGCACATCTGCATATTATAGTGCTTGCGAGATAGACATGTAGGCTGTTTGCACTAGTGACTAGATAATAATGTTGCGGCTCTCGGGCTTTGGGTGCTCCAGTTTATAGGTTTGCCTAGCTTTATAGAAATCCCAGCAGTCTGTAGATATCTCTGTTAGTTATTGAACCTTAGCGTTAGGGATATCCAACAAAGCTTTTAAAATATCAAATCTGATAAAAATGACACTCAACCCTTACCTCGACACCATAATTATAACTACGCGTGTTCCAAACGACTATAGAATAAGCTGGTGGATGCAAAATAGTTCACCAGAACCAACTAAACTGTTGATTTCGTAATTTGACGTTCGTTTAAACCACGGTGCAAAAGTCTTGTTTTAGATATTTGAACGATTGCTTCGTCTACGGCCCAACATGATGTGACTACCTATTCCTAGTTTACACTATAGAAGATCTAAGGTAACAAAGATGGACAGTTTGCTGCTGGCTCTACATCGTTAGATTCTTGACAGGGAAAATAAATATAACATACAGCTCCCATCATGACCACAGGGCGATTAGATCGCCTGGCTGACAGATGCTTAGAGCATAGTGGAGCATAGTGGAGCCAACTCCAGAAGGAAACCAAAAGCTGGACTTCCAGATTTTAAATTGTTTTAACCTTGTTTGTTTATCATATTTTGAACGTATGTTAAAAGGTACTCAGGTACATAGCTGGAATTTATAGATTAGAATAAACTAGGTAAGTAAATTGAAAATTATAAAAAATATCAAGAGTGCTATAAATATAAATTATTTAAATATAAATATCACTAAATCTTATGGAAGATCCATAAGATCTGCTTAAGCCAGCAGGCTGATCGCAGATGTGCAAACAAAAAAGAATATATGCGTACTTATGAGTATGATGAATAAGCGAACAACTGTGAGAAACATTATCTACTGCTTACAGCACACTGTGTGATGCAAACGAGGGGTCGGTGGTCGACGACAGCGTCTGGGCACAACGTCTCTCAGAGTGACCCTCATGTCGGACGTTATTTGGATGCTGCATGGCTGCATGCACTACCCATCATATACTTATTCAAAGAGAAGAGTCCCAAATATTTGATTAAAAAATGTGTGCATTCCCGAGAATTTCAATGGAAGAATCTGTATCTAAATACTTACCATTGAAGACAAAAAGTAATTTTAACGATTTCGAATAGAACTGAGATAAGTCTGTAAATAAAATAAAAAAACATAGGATACCCACTGAGTCACTGAGAACCTTCGTTCGCTGAAGCGATTTGTCAGCAATCACCCATCCATTTGGCTACAGACCCCGTCTCTTAGCTCAGCTGATCTGATAAAATGACTAGGCTAGGAACCACAAGCCTTACAGATGGAGTAATTTGTTACATTCGACAGTTCTATTAGCTGTACGACGCTCGATCTGTCGTATTGTATTGCCAGTTGTGACTAAATTGCATTTTTGAATTGCACTGCGCTCTGCTATCTGATTCTATCTTGAAGGCGCACGTGCTGATTTTAAACGAATTTCATATCTCTAAATAACTTTTGAAATTTTTGACTGTCTGACTATCAGTGCGCAATCTTATACGTAGCTAGAAACATCGGAATGTAGGTAGGTATCTTCCTTTTATGTTCTAGAGAGGTGAATTTAAAAGAAATTCCTGGAACCCTTAGGGGAACAACGGAAACCTTTGCAAGGAAATCACACCGCCCGAGTAAAGTCATGGACAATTTCTATAACCCAGCTCTATCAAAACGTACTTTTACATTTCTGAAAATAATATTCATAAGCACGTCAAAAATACTCTGTCGGTCTTTTTCTGAGCGTGCGAGCGTTCATCAAGACAAGACTGATCAGACGAAGTGGTATTCATGGGTGTTTGCAAACTGGCCGATACCGACACGATAACGACATGTCAGTGGCCCCAACACGACAGTGCAGAAACAATCATAAATTTAGCTCTACGCCGACATCGTAAAAGTCTCGTCACGTTCGTTTACTCTCTGTAGATCCAGTGATCAAGATCCATTTGATTCCATTGAGAAAACTTTTTCTCTTTACATCCATTTCTGATGATCGACAGGAGTGTAAGAACTCAAATTCAACTCATGCTTACACTTTTTAAAAATAAATTATCACAACTTCCTCATTCTACACCACCTCCTGGTAATAATAGGATGGGTATCACTGTATATCATCTAGAATCAATTTTAGAACATATAGGCCATTGGCACGTCACGAGACATCGTTCCGCGTGATTTACTACATTTAATTGCAATGATAAGCCTCCTAATCCTTCTCCATTACTCGAGCTTAGCGCGTTTCACCGCGTATTAGCGCGTAATAAGAGACACTCGTATTTCACTCCTCACTACAATAATTAAGCCCTGTTAAACTTCAGTAAATCTGAATCGGGAGTCACGCATAATAATATATTGAAAAAAAATCAATACTCGAGTTACAAACAGTCAAAACCGGTGTTTATGCTATAGTTTAATCTGAACTCCCAAGTATTTACAATTAATTTAAGTTTTGTTTTTTTATTTTCTTGTAATTCCTAAGTTAAGGTGTGCAATAAAGTATTTTCTATCTATCTATCTATTTATAGGCAAAGGAACCGCTCAACATCAGAAGTAGATCATCTGCTTGTTCCATCACCATAGAAGAAAAACTTAAGCAAAAAAGTCACCTAAGAATAAATAATAATATATTCTGTTGGATTGTACACTAAATATTATTTATTCAGTAACCCGTCTTCGTAGCACCGTAGCTCGTAGCCCCTCTACGAACACCTGCATACGCTGATATTCAATTTGCGCCTCGCACGGAGGCTATTTATTTAACATCTGCATCGGAATCACTTTTGAACAACTCCATGTTAAAGCAATAGAAAGTTTTCTCTTGTATTTTTAGGCTTCTTGATATTTTATGAGTATATACTCATACGACCTTGTTTTTGGCTACTCAACTTTTCTATTGGCAACAATGCTACTGATTCATGGTTTATACGGTAGAACTTATTTTTTATACATTTTCGTGGGTCCAAATCGAGTACCTACGCACTCATCACGCTCGACTAGGCGCATAAGCGACTACAGCTTCTATAAGACAATTAAATATAAAATGGTAAGTAATGGATACCAAAATACCAATATTTTCCAGTTTGGTTTTGACTTTCACTTTGAATATTTCAATGGCCGTATTTTATTTTGGATTACGATTGTCGAAGTAATACGGTTGTACCATTCACCATTTTCACCAAACAAGCTTAAGTACATGATTATAATTACGCGGGAATTTCCCCCTCATTTTCCTTTAGAAAGTATGTAAGTACTTGCGTGTGTTTGCTTTCTACCTTTGTAAAAAAATATTCCTTTGATGACAGAATTATTTCATTCTAAAGAGACTGAAATTATTCCGTGATCAAAGAAATATTTTGGTCGCATGCCTTATGTGCCTAGCTACCTTATATCTTAAGGCAATCTGTTAAGGTTGTGTGATAAATTATTGCCATTTAAGACGATAAGCAAAGAGTTTTGTATACATTCTGTTTATTTAATATCACTTACCATGTACTTATTCTTCAACTTATATCATTCGAATATTATTATATGAATTTTTTAGAGTGGTTTCGCACACAGGCCTTTCGACACTGTAAGTAACAGTGCGTAGGTAGCTATAGGATAATTTTATACTTATTCTGTAACTGTAAGAGCTGCAGAGTTCATTTCGAAGTGAATGCCGAGTAGGTAGAGTTCAAATCGTCAACAAAAGCCACTGAGGGTACCACAAAGAAGGAATACCGAACTTTTTCCATTATGTTTAACGGGACTAAGGAAGAGTGCTTTCGCATGGGAACCGCGCTTTTCGTACGTTTTTGTTAGAGTGGTATTATTTACCCATTAATCTGTACTGTGCCTGTACCTACTTGCCCACTATAGGTAAATCATAGTGCAAAGTATTTAAATATTCAAATAGCAGGCTAAAAAAGTGGCGATAAGTAGCTCTATAAAGCCACTTTTTTAGCCAAACTTCACAAAAAAACTTCGGATATTTATGTTTTCCAATTGGCCATTTAATTACTGCTTTGATATGGTTGGTATAAACAGATTAATCCATATAAATGTCTCTTTTATCTAATTTAAACTATAAAATTAAGATTGTCTTTCAGTCTCTTCTAAACGAAAATAGAAAGAGATAAGTGCCAATCGGAGTGAATCTCGGTAGCAAGATGCCGCTGTCAAAACCAATAAAAGTTGTCGGCGATGAGAAACGAGAGGAACTTCGATAGATCTTGATTGTCTGAAGCATCTGCCGTCGTCGGTTAGTTTGACGATAAACATCGTATCGGACCAGAACTTGCACTGAAGGATTCAAGTTCAACATCTTTAGGATGCTTTAACTTTTAAATTACTAATCTATAAGAATACTACTAATAACGTTGAAATGGTTCCCTTGACTGGAAACGAAAAATATTTTTGTGGATGAAGCGAACTAACTACTCGTGCATTTTGACCTATCACTTACTACAGTGGTCATGTTGAGACTGTAATTTGTTGAGAACTAAATGTTATTCGATGAATCGGGTGTCAAAAAGGAAACAAAACAAAAACATACAAAGTAATTTACACAAGATGACTTCATTCCATGATATAAGCACGTGACTCCGTCATAAAACTCTCCCGAGAATGATGATTTGGTGATATTTCACCAAATTACACAAAACTGGCAACACACTCGCCAATCCTCATTTACACCGCACCCCTCGTAAACAGATTTATTGATGCTTTTTAGGGTTCCATCAACACGGAATGAAAACGTTTATCAGACCCAAAATTAACAAATATGAGTAACGTTTATAGCTCTTCATAATATAGGTAATTTTTTTTCTTTTCTACTAACCTAAAAGTAAATATTAGTTTTCTTATACAATATTTGTATTACAAAGTTTTCAAATGCGGTGTAAAACAGCTGTGCTGTCAACTCCTGCCATTTGGATGTGAATTTACTCTAGACCGGCCAAATCAGGCCACTGAATGCAGATTGCCGGCAGACGCGCACTGACGGTAATGCTGTTACTGATTACAGCACAAGCGGCCACTCTCAATCTCGTTCCAGCTTGTCTTTTATTTTTTACTCCTCTATTAGACTTTTTACAGAAGTTGCTGGCTATTTAGCGACTGAATTCACTCGTAATTTTGCAGACTACTTTCCTTAGATAGGTATTAGAAAGCTTTGTAAAATTCCGGGAATTGCAACATAACTATTTAGGTACCTATGTCAACTTGATTAGGAGGCAGTTGTTCTTTTACACTATAGAGGTTCAGTTTAGCTCCATGGACTTACCTATTAATGGCTATGATGATGCTAATGAAGCAAGGCCTCCTTGCTTAATCAGCATAACTGCATCTGTTTGATATTGTGATCCAAGATAAATTGAAAATTGTAGCGCGCCATACGCCTAAACACTCAACGACCCAACCGGATCTAGGAGATGTGGGTGTACCATGCGACGAAAACGCCGAAGCGCCTAGCGCCATCTGCCGCCAGGCGCGACTAACAAGACGACCCGCGCGCTACCGCGAGTAGAACATTGTCGCGCGCGCAAACGTGTAAAAATCTAGTGATATTCATTGTATTTCTTTCTTATTATTATCTTGCTTGTCTAAACGTGTTATTATATATTTTAAAGTGTGCCCAAGCATTTATTCTTTCTCCGAACCCCCCTAAGAAACTCAGTAGCCAGCCGGGCATCGTTAAAAAATAAATATCAGCCTCGCAAAGTTACAAAAAAGCAAATCAAACAATGTTCCCCTTGTATACCTTCCATAGCCATAATTAATAATGAAATCAATCGTGAAACAACTCTGTTAGAACTCCATCGATCACAATCCCCGGTCGCGACAAGCGGGATAAAGTGTTTGCAACGTGTTGCGCGGATTAATTACTACATCGATCACATTCAGGAACTTTATAATGATAAACTAGTGGTTGCGTTGCGCGCGAGCTGCAAGCAGCTCGCGTCTTTTTTTTTCTGCCGTATTTTTATCAAAAGCCCCTAAAAACCCTACTTACTCCTATAAACCCCTCAATCTCATTCGGATACCCCGTTGGAACGAAGTCAATCGGTTAAAGTTTGGCAAAAAAAATCTACATGGCCGCCATCTTGGAATGCCCACCCCTAATTGCAATAAAAACACATTTAAAATTTAAAAAAGTGTAAAATTCCATTCAAACCCCTCAATCTCCTTCGGATACCCCGTTGAAACGAAGTAAATCGGTTAAAGTTTCGAAAACCGGAAATGACACGGCGGCCATTTTGAATTTCTGAAATGTCATAATTTTTCTGAAATATACAGGATACAAGCTACCTGTCAGTGAAAGAATGGTAGTCATACCTTAAACTTGGTAGAACAAAGTAAGTCGCCAAAGTCGGGTCTGACTGAAAAATTCAAACTCCTATAGCATGCAGGGTTGCCAGCTGCGGGGAACGAAAATGATCAAATGTCATTTGGGTGGGGCCAATCTTGCCAGCTAGTGGAAATTTTAATTCAAAATGTCGTTATTTCTACTTTTCACGTTCCCGAGAGATAGCGGGGAAACTAACCTAAAAATGGGGAAAATTTTTCAACCAGGCAACACTCCTCTACCAACTGCACAACCGGTCCATACAATTCATCCAGGTAGGGGGTTGCCAACTACCCGAAATTCCGGTTTGAAAATCGTGTTTTTTTCGAAAATCGTAAACTTTTTACAAAATGGCCGCCACGCCGTCCGCCATCTTGGATTTTTGAAAAGTCATAATTTTTCTGAAATCTCAAGGATATAGGCTATCGTTCTGCATACTCGGTGTTGCCAGCTTTTGAGTTTCGTAGAACAAATTAATCCGCCAAAGTCAAAAAGTCCCAAAAACTAAAAAGTTGCAAGTCTCTCGGGGTTGCCAACCAAAAGTTACGAAAATGGTCAAATGTCATTTGGGGGAGGCCAACGCTCCTATGCAGCCCAAGTCTCTATTCAAAATGTCATTATTTCTACTTTTCATGTTTTTGGGGAAAATCTCGGAAATTACCCTAAAAAAGGGGAAAATTTCTAAACCAAGCAACACTCCTCATCGAATCACACAACCGCTTGCTACAACTCGACCCCCTCAAATGTTGCCATCTACCCTAAAAATGGATTGGAAAAAAGTGTAAAAACCATGACTTTTACAAAATGGCCGCCACAGCCTCCGCCATCTTGGATTTTTAAAATGTCATAATTTTTCTGAAATCTCAAGGATATAAGCTACCCACCCCCGTACTCGGTGATGCCAACTTGCGAGTTTCGTAAAACAAAGTAATCCGCCAAAGACAACCCTAAAAAGTCGAAAAATTCTAATCGAAATAGCGCGGCCGCCATCTTGTATTTTTTTTTTTTTTCACCAATTCCCCGAATCCCAGCCTACAATCAGTCGGATGACACGCTCGGACGCCCTCTATCTGTCATAGTTTGCGAACGCGCAAATCAACACCGGCGCCATCTTGGATTTCGAGAATCGCAATAATTTTCCTCTACTCACTTGGTGTTGATACACATTTTCGTAGAACATCATTGTGGTGTAGCTCCACTCCTTCTGTCTCTCAGGGCATGTCAATCAGTCAGTCAGTCAGTGGTATTGTAGCTTTATATAGTATAACTAGTGGTTGCGTTGCGCGCGAGCTGCAAGCAGCTCGCGTCTTTTTTTTATGCCGTATTTTTATCAAAAACCCCTCAATCTCATTCGGATACCCCGTTGGAACGAAGTCAATCGGTTAAAGTTTCGCAAAAAAATCTACATGGCCGCCATCTTGGATTATCAACCCCTTATTGCAGTAAAAATGCAGCAAAATTGAAAAAAAAGTTGAAAATTCCATTTAAACCACTCAATCTCCTTCGGATACCCCGTTGAAACGAAGTAAATCGGTTAAAGTTTCGAAAACCGGAAATGACACGGCGGCCATTTTGAATTTCTGAAATGTCATAATTTTTTTGTAATATACAGGATACAAGCTACCTGTCAGTGAAAGAACGGTAGTCATACCTTAAACTTGGTAGAACAAAGTAAGTCGCCAAAGTCGGGTCTGACTGAAAAATTCAGACTCCTATAACATGCGGGGTTGCCAGCTGCGGGAAACGAAAATGATCAAATGTCATTTGGGTGGGCCCAATCTTGCCAGCTAGTGGAAATTTCGATTCAAAATGTCGTTATTTCTACTTTTCACGTTCCCTACCCTAAAACTGGGGAAAATTTTTCAACCAGGCAACACTCCTCTACCAACTGCACAACCGGTCCATACAATTCATCCAGGTAGGGGGTTGCCAACTACCCGATATTCCGGTTTGAAAATCGTGTTTTTTTCGAAAATCGTAAACTTTTTACAAAACGGCCGCCACGCCGTCCGCCATCTTGGATTTTTGAAAAGTCATAATTTTTCTGAAATCTCAAGGATAAAGGCTATCGTTCTGCATACTCGGTGTTGCCAGCTTTCGAGTTTCGTAGAACAAATTAATTCGCCAAAGTCAAAAAGTCCCAAAAACTAAAAAGTTGCAAGTCTCTCGGGGTTGCCAACCAAATGTTACGAAAATGGTCAAATGTCATTCGGGGGAGGCCAACGCTCCTATGCAGCCCAAGTCTCTATTCAAAATGTCATTATTTCTACTTTTCATGTTTTTGGGGAAAATCTCGGAAATTACCCGAAAAATGGGGAAAATTTCTAAACCAAGCAACACTCCTCAATAAATCACACAACCGCTCGGTACAACTCAACCCTCTAGAATGTTTCCATCATACATAAAAATGGTTTTGAAAATTTAGCAAAAACCATGACTTTTACAAAATGGCCGCCACAGCCTCCGCCATCTTGGATTTTTGTAAAGTCATAATTTTTCCTAAATCTCAAGGATATAGGCTACCCACCCCTATACTCAGTGTTGCCAACTTGCGAGTTTCGTAAAACAAAGTAATCCGCCAAAGACAACCCTAAAAAGTCGAAAAATTCAAATCGAAATTGCGCGGCCGCCATCTTGTTTTTTTTTTTTTTTTCACCAATTCCCAAAATCCCAACCTACAATCAGTCGGATGACACGCTCGGACGCCCTCTATCTATCATAGTTTGCGAACGCGCAAATCAACACCGGCGCCATCTTGGATTTCGAGAACCGCTATAATTTTCCTCTACTCGTTTGGTGTTTATACACATTTTCATAGAACATTATTGTGGTGTAGCTCCACTCCTTCTGTCTCTCAGGGCATGTCAATCAGTGAGTCAGTCAGTCAGTGGTAGTCTAGCTTTATATAACTATAATAATAATACTCTCTGAAATATAAGCGTTATCTGGCCTTTTACTAAGGCTATTCTTACACAGCCACCGACATGACACTCACACGACATCGACGGAAAGTTAAGGAAGGTTTTCCGGTGCAATTACATAAGACTTTACATCTCAGAGCGATGCACCCGTGTGTTGCCTCGATAGATTTGTTCTAGCTCAGGTGGGCCATTGGGTTATTCATCACTTTTTTTCACTGATACCGATACTTTTTTTTGAGCCAATGTCGGCACTGTGTTGGTTGTCGATATTGGCCAGTGTGCAAATGCCCTGAGCCGCACTAGCGCGAGTTTGTTCAGCGGTTTTTGTAAGTATTTCCTATTTTAAATGGGTAGATTTTCAAGATGATAATTTAGCTATGGATATCATATCTCATTCGCCGAGGATTAAAGGCAGCCAGAGCGGTAATAAATAATTCAACAGATGTCAAAGTTTCAGCTGAATCCTCACGTAATCCGGCCAAAGTCACGGGCCAAAGTTAGCAGAGCCTTTTTGTTTCGAAGTAAACTTTACGTCCACCTGAACTACATCGAAGTAAAGTAAGTATAACTACATTTGTCAAGCAGTTATTTCGGCCACCTTAGATTTAGATCCTCGGGGGCCAAAGTTATCGTGACTTGTTAAAAATTGTGGGGAAACTTGAATAATTTGTTATTTTCACTTTGCTGTGTATTTTTTCAGAAGCTTTTAAAAAGCACTTTAACACTTGAAGTTTTCTACTTGTTTTTTCATCCCATCATAATACATGTACGTACCAAAGTAATTGGTTTTTTTTATATTTTACAAAATCATATAGAAAACTTTTAGGTGGAACATTTTATCTAGATATAACCGTAAACAGATACGTATACTTCATTTCTAGGACATAAATAACTGGGGTTAGTGTTGCTGAACGCTCAAACTGAAGCCTGTAAATTAATGTTGTTTTTGTGCCAGATACAATGTACTGACATATTTCAGGAGGTTTCTCAAGCAAGCTCTGGCGCGGCGCGGGCGGTGCGAAGGCGGCTTATAAATTAGGCGCAATAATAAGTTATCAGTGAGAGTAGATAATGTAACGCCCTCGTAATGGAACCCATTCATAAGACGTCCACCCACCCGCCACAGTGGAGCTAAACACAGTAACATGACGTCATATTCTATACCTCTACCTGCAAATACTTGTAGCTAATGTAATTATTAAAACCTACTGTAAACTATTCTGTAAAACACCTGAATTATCGCTAGAAAGCTAAACCATAGCATTCATATGAGATAGTCCGGCAGCGCGCTGTGTCTTAGCTTTCAGGCGTTTCAGTTCTTCACATTTATCCTTGAAACTGACTTAGAATCACTAACTAGTAGTTTAAAGATGTACAAAGAGATCACTGTGACTTTTAAATCATAGACTTTAGTTGCTCTGCCTGTCTAGCGCTGTGTGCAAATGGATATGCTCTCTCGGGGCGCTGCGCGGCGGCTGTCCATCATAATAAGTTACTATCGTGTGTAGAACGCCAGCTGGCTAGCCCTAGATATTGAGTCACGCGCCTGCTAACCCTATACAAGATACACTGGCGGAAGCTGTAGCTCATCGATTATTTCATATTTTGATACCATAAATATCCACATGAATCAGAAATTGGTTTATATTTTAAAAACTTCTAAGTGTTTAGTTTTTTTGTAAAATGGTAGAGGAAATATTATTTTACTACTTTATATATACTCTGTAGTACAGAGCGTTTACTCTGTTGAGTAGTTCTGTTGACAGAGCTACTGGGATTTTTTTTCTCATTAGTTCTGTGACTTAAAAGACTATGCTTTACACCTGACTTATCTCGAGTAATCAAAGTTTAAATAATTATCTGCATACATAACAGAAAACAAGATATCTTTCATGTTTATTTTATGACATTCTAGTTAAAATCTCATCACTCAAAACACACGCTAGAATACCAAATAACTCAGAGCACATGATCTACATACAGCTTTGTACATTATTACATTATGCTGGACCTTTTTAGAATAAATTACTTAGTACAATCAAACCAAACCCCACTAATTAGTCCGGAAGGATTCCCGTATCTTTGCAATCCAATTATTTCTAATCCCGGAGACACCGGCCGATCCCGGCGCGTCCCGGGAATCAGGAGACGTGACGGACGCGTGGGGGTAAACACGAATAAATCTGACAAACGGGATCGTTTGGTAACGATAATGTTGTAACAACCCCCCCCTACCTATTATGAAATATAAACTATCTAAGAACTTAAAACTAAATAAGCTTAATAATAAATATGGCCTTGTGATCGTATAGTGGTTGTGATTAGGACGCCCTACGTTTGTGATCCGATGGTAACACGCAGAAACTTTAAAGGAATTATGTTGAGACTTCTTTTATTTATCGCATGAACTTACCTAATACTAAATTAATGCTTTCCTATTTATCCTAATTCTTTTATCTATCCGAACGTTGCTAATAGTAAATAACCATAAATTGAAGATCTAAACGTCAATTGTTTTATCTAGTACAAACTTTAGACAACGGAATATGATCAGAATTGTAATCTATTTGATTTTGTTGGAGTTAAATATAGTGTAAATAATAATGCTATATTTCTTCTGAAGAAATCTACTTAAGAGAACTATCATCGAATATATTTAAATGATTCTAAAATTCCATAGAATGTTAATTTATTATAAGTTTGTTACTAGAAGAATACTAAATTGTGTACTATGAAGTTGATATTGCTATATCAAGACTTCCTTCATGTGCCCCGCCATCCGCACCAGTCAGTGGTCATCGTCACCAAACAACGCATACATGTAATACACATGTAATCGTCATGACCTCCTCTTCATAGCACACATTACTTTATCGGATGTGTGATTCGAAATAGAGAAATGAGTAAAATCTATTTTACCATTTCACTAAATCCAATCCGACATCAGTGTTACTATGGATACAAAGATCATGAAACTAAATTCTCTTTAAATAACTTTAGTTACTCAAAGCCAAAGCAGTCTCATGCAATTAAACGTATGCTGCTCTTAAAGACAGCTTGTTAGAGCCACTTCTAACATTTATGAATCTAATATTAAACAACCTTCTTAGTTTATGGTTTACTCAAACTAATTTTTCCAGATAGCCAGAATCATAGCTACAAATTCAAAGAAGTAGGTAAGATCATAAATATAGCTATATAAAGATACCCTAGCTTGAATCAGCCTAGGATACTTCGACATTAGAATTGTCTAGCTAGATAGACCAAACATACGTCATGATAATTACCAGGCATCAGACCAGATATAATAGATCTATATAACTCATTGAAGGTAGCTAACTTCTCTTTTCCATAAGATTAGATTAACTATGAGACACACGCTCTTTGAGTAAGATCAATTATATCAGATACGGACCTTAATAGAATTACAACTTTTCTTAATAGCTATTCCTTCAAATATATAGTTTGAGGAAAACACTCAGACAGGTCAGCATATGACAAAGGTTGAAGTTAAGTGTCACTTTTAAAGCAAACAGTCTATATAAGACTTTAAACAAAAAGAATAAAAGTTCCATTTAAATTCAATAATTAAATTACTGAAATTGTAATATATAAGAGAGAGCTACTCGGCCGTCTCGATAGTACTATAAATATTACCACTAGATCTATTAAGTGACTTTACTATTGTACGACTTGCACACAGGATACAGATCCAGTGAGGATAGGAATCTGATATCAAAATTACCGAGGCATAATACTAAATATATTTATTGCCCAGAGACTGTGTAATGGTACATACAGTTCGGTTTAATGTTCAGTTAAAACTAATTATCTCTATTTGTATCCATCGTAGACCGCGCGTTTTCGTCAGCGCGTTCTACAATCGGTACAACTTTTGGGGTGACATCTAGTTGTGTTTCCGGAACTTTTTTATAGTTGAATAACTATGATTTAATTCAAAGTTGATTATTAAAAGTCATTTTGATAAAATTAATCTGTTATGGAAATACGTTTACCTATATGTTGTGTAAGTATTTTGTTCAATCCAAGCTCAATATCCGAAAGTTATAAAAATTATTAGATCTTCAAAAGTTTCAAAGTTATAATGTCAAAGCTTAGGTTTGTAAAACACTAGATCTAAGGTTCAGAGTTCAAAATTCAAGGTTTAAGTTCAAAGCTAAGGTTCCAAGCCTTATAATGAATAAATAAACTTAGTAATAAAATAAACTACCTTATGTTGAAGTAAATCAATGTAAATAGATCTTTTAATCTAGATCGGAACTAACTAACAGAACTATCAAGGTTGTAAGTATGTAAGTGAAAGTGTAGTAAGTAGTTATCTACCTTTAACCTACTTTGCAATTAAATATGTAGTATATAAATGAAAGTAACCATCTCTAAGTAAATATCGGACTTATTTACTTGTGTATTTAAACAAGATAGATTAAACAACCTAGGTAGCAGAATAAGTTTCTAGGGAAATAAGTAGATGTACTATCAAAATCATAGGAATGTATGATCGGACATAACAAAATGTAGGTACCTATTTGCGTATAGACAAATCACTTTATAAGTAAATACGTTGAAAAAGGGTAAAAGGTAGCCGTAATTAACTAGTGATCCTATCTACTATTGAATCTAAAAATAAGGAAAAATAATTAACCAAGTTTGTGAAGTAAGTTTCTAAAAGAAACCTAATAATTTAATTTTCTCAAAGTATAATAGTGGAGAATTACCTATCTACTACCTACTCTTGCCTACTCGAAGTAAAAGGAGATATTTAGAAAGCTTAGGTAATCAATAAATATAGTCTAATATAGTTTATCCAAAGTAAAAGGATAAAACCACATACAATAGAGTTCGATAGAAAATGAACAATAAGAACTGAAGGCTAATAAAGTACTTATTCCTTTAAAATATAATACGCATTCTGGATCAAATTCATTTAGGGAAAACAGCGTAGATTCTATATCTTGATTTTAGTTTATTCTTCGGAATACCTAAACCTAATATAAAAATGAGCCAGCGCTAAATACGCGTGTGACGCAATGTAGATACGCACGGAAATACAATATCTGAACGTTTCTAACTAGCTATACCTACTTATTTACTCCTATTTACTGTAAAAATTCCTAATGTTATGTACTTGATTCGTCGTGTGACACTATATGCGTACGGGAATACAAGGAATCGTATTTATCCATTTCTACTTAACAATTCTGGACCCTCTGTGTGTCTTAACGTGCACACAGGAATACCAAAACTATACGTATCTAACTAATTATACCTACTGTAGAATTCCTAGTGCTAAGTATTTGACCCGCCGAGTGACTTTTTATGCGCTCGGGAGTACAAACAGACGTATCTACCTAATTTTATCTACAGTTCTGAACCCGACGTGAAATACACCCTAAAGATGTGATGCCTAACATGAATGTGTATCCTAGCCCTATCTATATGAATATATAATGTGAAATATATAGATAAATAAGGATATCTGTTATCATGAGACCTAAGACAACAGACGGAAATTGGGTAGGATATAGGGTATGCATACGTCGTGCAATGTATGCAGGTACTGGGATTTTCTCATTACCGAATAAGCAGGCTCACATATTCGTTTAAGGCTAAAGGTGTCTTGGCCGTAATGAGAGGAAATAAGGGAGGTTTACTTACCGAGATTTCTTCTTGTAGTACCTACGACTTTGTCACTTTTTCCGGAACAAAAATAAACTGAACTGTTTGACGAAATGTTCCAGTTTTTATACCCGTGTACAAACAACCCCTCCCTAAACTTCTAGAAGGAATTCGAATAGAGATGTCCTATTGACCCATTACATGAAATGTTACCCGACCCCACACTATAGATAACATAACATTTTACTCAACCAAACCAAACATCTCATGGCTCATAACTTCTTTCCACTGCGACTTGTTTTGTTCTGCGTTTAGTCGGATAATTATACCTCTATACTTTATTCAAACGAGAAAGCAAGTTTATTATTTCTATACTTTAACGTCATCATATTAAATCTCACTATCCATGTAATGATTATCAAATTGTTTATTGATCCTGACAAAACACACAATTAGTAATGATAATGTGCTTGATGCAAACATTTTTAGGTGAAGTTCGAAGGTAATACAATAGTGTGATATCACTGGACGCGAATGTTATGTTACTATTACCATTATTTCCATAACAATGTTTGTCCCAACTCTATTTGTTGAAACAGTTCGATTCCCACGCCCCTTTTTTTAGCTTCCCTAGATTAGCGAATAGTTGATCTCGCCTTTGTTCGTTAATTGTTTGGCTTCAATAAAAACAGTCTGCCGGCGCTCCATAACGTATCCCTGCCAACCACTAGATGGCATTGTATCCCCTCAATTGAACAATGGTCCCATGCAAGTCAACTTGTTGCTAACAGACCCGCATAGCGTATTATGACGCATTTGCAAACTACAAGATGGCGCTTTAACCATTCAATCCAACATCCACCTACAACTCAAACTTTAATTAATTGTGAGCTGACGGTTCAAAATGTGGATGACCTTGGACCGTTACAATCGACCCCAAAGTTTTACAAGGTGAAAGTAATAATTGTTACTGAACCGGAGTAAAAGTTTCCCCAAATTAGTTTATTCACAATTAATTCACAAAACACCGAAATTTATAAAATTATCATGAATGTTAAAAACAATAAATCTATAAAGATTTACAACTATTTCTCCCTTAAACAAAATCATGGCACAAATTTAATTGGTGATTTGTAATTTCAGACAAATTATTTAGTGATAAATAGCATAGCTCCGTATGCAACCTGCTGTTGTATATAAATATCATAGATAAATAAATGAAAGTGTATTTTAAACCAATGTGTAAAATTGCCACCATTCCGATTCCAATCTCTCAGCTATAAATGAAAGCTCTTATGAGGTTATACACTCTTTCGCAGGGACCATCTTAATTGTAGAAAGAAACTTGGTTGTGAGACAAGTCAACTCTAATAGTATAATGTTACATTCCTTCAGTCCGTTTTGACTACCGCAATTGGTCCTGGGAACGACAACACCACCCTTCACAATCAAGATTAATCCGTTACAGTCGTCCAAGTATAAACGTGCCCCATGACAGCGACATTCAGTTTGAAATCGACCTCAAAATAGTAACACGTTCACAGATTGGTGAGTGTGCAGTGTGCTCAGTTCTGGCCTAATAGGTAGAGTGTGAATTTATATGAAATCAGATTACACTGATGAACGTCATCTGACCTAACCTAGCACCAAGTCTCCTTCATATAAATTGATTGCAAAAGGTGTGATGTATGTCTTGATTACAAGCCAACAAATGCCTTATTCCAAGATTCCAGTAAATCTGTGAGCCCCTCAACTAATTATATTATTATCTTTCATCCTTATATTCATTCTACTCCTTCTTACTTTCATCTCAATCTTTCTTTATTAAATATCTCATACTTTACCATACGTCACTTTCACATGGTACCTACATCATAATATTTCGCACCGATTCATTATACTCACAAACTCAATAGACCGTGTAGAATTAAGACTGTAAATAATTAGTGCCATATTAATTAATTTAGTTTATTTACTTGGTTTTTTTATTTAACTAACCCCAGACTTTTTTAATCCCAAAAATAAATTTTGAGCAAAAGAGAAATAATTGTGGTTAGAAAAGTGAATTTACTTA
Source organism: Eulithis prunata (assembly GCA_918843925.1). Classification (NCBI taxonomy): domain Eukaryota; kingdom Metazoa; phylum Arthropoda; class Insecta; order Lepidoptera; family Geometridae; genus Eulithis; species Eulithis prunata. Next base: position 270,750 of record OU974007.1, read on the forward strand.
GTCTAACTTAAATTAACTTAAAATAAAAATACCGCAGAATGCATATTAGAAATAAAGTGACGCTTAAAGCGAAGTAAACGCATAATGCTAGATGCTAGTTACGCTAAAACCTAATTTTTCAAATAATCTGTATAATATTAATGATGCTTAAACGCAAAATTATTTACTTATAGTGATGCAGAATGATAAACTTCAATTACGCTGAATGCAAAATCTAAATTTTACGCCAAATGCTATTAATTACGCAATGCTATGCAAATTTTACAACATTATAAGTTTCACCAACCCGCCAAAATCTGTAAGATTAGTAATTTAAGACAGTGAATCAAGAAAATAAAATATAAAATAGATACATGTGGATGTAATTAAAAGCTGTTTTAGATACATTTTACAAGAAAGCCTATAATTTTTTTTTTTTTTTTAAAAAAGCTGCCAACACACCCCTCCATTTATGAGCTCAACTTATAACTATTATATTACTCATATTATTATTTTAATTATCTTTAAATTTTAATGTTACACCACTGAAATGAAATCTATGCGCATAGATGGTTTTTCCCAAACCTCTATTTCTGTTTTTTTTTTTTTCATTAGACTTAATCACAACCCTAGTATATTATAATAAATATAAAAAATCTACTTTCGACCCCCCCCAGCCCACATTATTATTAGATAAAATTATTTTAATGAATTTTCATTTCGACCCCCCGCATGTACAACTACAGACCGCATTATATATTTTTACCTCTACGCACCCTAACTATAAGTCTCTGTTTGATGTGAAATTAAGTTTATGTATGTTATGCGGTATGTTTTCATGTACATGGCCAGTGTGCGATGCTTATTCGTTAGAAAGGTTACGTGCTTAAGTTTCCCTACAATCAGAACTAGATGGCGCTGCTAAAATTGTCCACATCCTAGAACGCGCTATCGAAGCGTTTTGGCTTTTGTAGGGGTCTATCCGTATGTGACAATAAATTTGCTTGCTTCTATTATACCTACTTGTTCTACCACATACCTACCTTGGTTTGGAACTTATACAGTCTCATTAAAATAACTACATTTCTAATAGTGAATTTAATAGCTATATAAAACTGATTTAACTGATGAACCTACAAGAAAATGCTAGAAATCTCAACATAAATCCCCATCCTTTATTACGACAACAAATTGTGCGATTTCTCGCACTACTAAACTAATCTGAATCTACCAAAAAAAACGAAAACCAAAAAGATTCTAATAGGAAAAATTAAAAAAAAACCCGTAATAATCCAAATTCTAAATCCTGGTAACGGCAACACTAAATCGTAACAACCCCCCCCTACCTATTATGAAATATAAACTATCTAAGAACTTAAAACTAAATAAGCTTAATAATAAATATGGCCTTGTGATCGTATAGTGGTTGTGATTAGGACGCCCTACGTTTGTGATCCGATGGTAACACGCAGAAACTTTAAAGGAATTATGTTGAGACTTCTTTTATTTATCGCATGAACTTACCTAATACTAAATTAATGCTTTCCTATTTATCCTAATTCTTTTATCTATCCGAACGTTGCTAATAGTAAATAACCATAAATTGAAGATCTAAACGTCAATTGTTTTATCTAGTACAAACTTTAGACAACGGAATATGATCAGAATTGTAATCTATTTGATTTTGTTGGAGTTAAATATAGTGTAAATAATAATGCTATATTTCTTCTGAAGAAATCTACTTAAGAGAACTATCATCGAATATATTTAAATGATTCTAAAATTCCATAGAATGTTAATTTATTATAAGTTTGTTACTAGAAGAATACTAAATTGTGTACTATGAAGTTGATATTGCTATATCAAGACTTCCTTCATGTGCCCCGCCATCCGCACCAGTCAGTGGTCATCGTCACCAAACAACGCATACATGTAATACACATGTAATCGTCATGACCTCCTCTTCATAGCACACATTACTTTATCGGATGTGTGATTCGAAATAGAGAAATGAGTAAAATCTATTTTACCATTTCACTAAATCCAATCCGACATCAGTGTTACTATGGATACAAAGATCATGAAACTAAATTCTCTTTAAATAACTTTAGTTACTCAAAGCCAAAGCAGTCTCATGCAATTAAACGTATGCTGCTCTTAAAGACAGCTTGTTAGAGCCACTTCTAACATTTATGAATCTAATATTAAACAACCTTCTTAGTTTATGGTTTACTCAAACTAATTTTTCCAGATAGCCAGAATCATAGCTACAAATTCAAAGAAGTAGGTAAGATCATAAATATAGCTATATAAAGATACCCTAGCTTGAATCAGCCTAGGATACTTCGACATTAGAATTGTCTAGCTAGATAGACCAAACATACGTCATGATAATTACCAGGCATCAGACCAGATATAATAGATCTATATAACTCATTGAAGGTAGCTAACTTCTCTTTTCCATAAGATTAGATTAACTATGAGACACACGCTCTTTGAGTAAGATCAATTATATCAGATACGGACCTTAATAGAATTACAACTTTTCTTAATAGCTATTCCTTCAAATATATAGTTTGAGGAAAACACTCAGACAGGTCAGCATATGACAAAGGTTGAAGTTAAGTGTCACTTTTAAAGCAAACAGTCTATATAAGACTTTAAACAAAAAGAATAAAAGTTCCATTTAAATTCAATAATTAAATTACTGAAATTGTAATATATAAGAGAGAGCTACTCGGCCGTCTCGATAGTACTATAAATATTACCACTAGATCTATTAAGTGACTTTACTATTGTACGACTTGCACACAGGATACAGATCCAGTGAGGATAGGAATCTGATATCAAAATTACCGAGGCATAATACTAAATATATTTATTGCCCAGAGACTGTGTAATGGTACATACAGTTCGGTTTAATGTTCAGTTAAAACTAATTATCTCTATTTGTATCCATCGTAGACCGCGCGTTTTCGTCAGCGCGTTCTACAATCGGTACAACTTTTGGGGTGACATCTAGTTGTGTTTCCGGAACTTTTTTATAGTTGAATAACTATGATTTAATTCAAAGTTGATTATTAAAAGTCATTTTGATAAAATTAATCTGTTATGGAAATACGTTTACCTATATGTTGTGTAAGTATTTTGTTCAATCCAAGCTCAATATCCGAAAGTTATAAAAATTATTAGATCTTCAAAAGTTTCAAAGTTATAATGTCAAAGCTTAGGTTTGTAAAACACTAGATCTAAGGTTCAGAGTTCAAAATTCAAGGTTTAAGTTCAAAGCTAAGGTTCCAAGCCTTATAATGAATAAATAAACTTAGTAATAAAATAAACTACCTTATGTTGAAGTAAATCAATGTAAATAGATCTTTTAATCTAGATCGGAACTAACTAACAGAACTATCAAGGTTGTAAGTATGTAAGTGAAAGTGTAGTAAGTAGTTATCTACCTTTAACCTACTTTGCAATTAAATATGTAGTATATAAATGAAAGTAACCATCTCTAAGTAAATATCGGACTTATTTACTTGTGTATTTAAACAAGATAGATTAAACAACCTAGGTAGCAGAATAAGTTTCTAGGGAAATAAGTAGATGTACTATCAAAATCATAGGAATGTATGATCGGACATAACAAAATGTAGGTACCTATTTGCGTATAGACAAATCACTTTATAAGTAAATACGTTGAAAAAGGGTAAAAGGTAGCCGTAATTAACTAGTGATCCTATCTACTATTGAATCTAAAAATAAGGAAAAATAATTAACCAAGTTTGTGAAGTAAGTTTCTAAAAGAAACCTAATAATTTAATTTTCTCAAAGTATAATAGTGGAGAATTACCTATCTACTACCTACTCTTGCCTACTCGAAGTAAAAGGAGATATTTAGAAAGCTTAGGTAATCAATAAATATAGTCTAATATAGTTTATCCAAAGTAAAAGGATAAAACCACATACAATAGAGTTCGATAGAAAATGAACAATAAGAACTGAAGGCTAATAAAGTACTTATTCCTTTAAAATATAATACGCATTCTGGATCAAATTCATTTAGGGAAAACAGCGTAGATTCTATATCTTGATTTTAGTTTATTCTTCGGAATACCTAAACCTAATATAAAAATGAGCCAGCGCTAAATACGCGTGTGACGCAATGTAGATACGCACGGAAATACAATATCTGAACGTTTCTAACTAGCTATACCTACTTATTTACTCCTATTTACTGTAAAAATTCCTAATGTTATGTACTTGATTCGTCGTGTGACACTATATGCGTACGGGAATACAAGGAATCGTATTTATCCATTTCTACTTAACAATTCTGGACCCTCTGTGTGTCTTAACGTGCACACAGGAATACCAAAACTATACGTATCTAACTAATTATACCTACTGTAGAATTCCTAGTGCTAAGTATTTGACCCGCCGAGTGACTTTTATGCGCTCGGGAGTACAAACAGACGTATCTACCTAATTTTATCTACAGTTCTGAACCCGACGTGAAATACACCCTAAAGATGTGATGCCTAACATGAATGTGTATCCTAGCCCTATCTATATGAATATATAATGTGAAATATATAGATAAATAAGGATATCTGTTATCATGAGACCTAAGACAACAGACGGAAATTGGGTAGGATATAGGGTATGCATACGTCGTGCAATGTATGCAGGTACTGGGATTTTCTCATTACCGAATAAGCAGGCTCACATATTCGTTTAAGGCTAAAGGTGTCTTGGCCGTAATGAGAGGAAATAAGGGAGGTTTACTTACCGAGATTTCTTCTTGTAGTACCTACGACTTTGTCACTTTTTCCGGAACAAAAATAAACTGAACTGTTTGACGAAATGTTCCAGTTTTTATACCCGTGTACAAACAACCCCTCCCTAAACTTCTAGAAGGAATTCGAATAGAGATGTCCTATTGACCCATTACATGAAATGTTACCCGACCCCACACTATAGATAACATAACATTTTACTCAACCAAACCAAACATCTCATGGCTCATAACTTCTTTCCACTGCGACTTGTTTTGTTCTGCGTTTAGTCGGATAATTATACCTCTATACTTTATTCAAACGAGAAAGCAAGTTTATTATTTCTATACTTTAACGTCATCATATTAAATCTCACTATCCATGTAATGATTATCAAATTGTTTATTGATCCTGACAAAACACACAATTAGTAATGATAATGTGCTTGATGCAAACATTTTTAGGTGAAGTTCGAAGGTAATACAATAGTGTGATATCACTGGACGCGAATGTTATGTTACTATTACCATTATTTCCATAACAATGTTTGTCCCAACTCTATTTGTTGAAACAGTTCGATTCCCACGCCCCTTTTTTTAGCTTCCCTAGATTAGCGAATAGTTGATCTCGCCTTTGTTCGTTAATTGTTTGGCTTCAATAAAAACAGTCTGCCGGCGCTCCATAACGTATCCCTGCCAACCACTAGATGGCATTGTATCCCCTCAATTGAACAATGGTCCCATGCAAGTCAACTTGTTGCTAACAGACCCGCATAGCGTATTATGACGCATTTGCAAACTACAAGATGGCGCTTTAACCATTCAATCCAACATCCACCTACAACTCAAACTTTAATTAATTGTGAGCTGACGGTTCAAAATGTGGATGACCTTGGACCGTTACAATGTGTTAGAGTTATACTGCTCGGTGATGCTGTAACGTTTGATAGCCAAGCTGACGTCGACGCGCAGTATGCCTCGAATATGTTTGATTTACGTATCTCGATAGCTGTCAGGTTTATTCTTGCCTTTTGTATTAAAATATTATTATTGTAAGAAAAACAACTCTTGTTTTTCTAGACGTAATGTGAGATACCACAGCTGCTTGACCTTTCCATACGAAATGTGGGCATGTGACAGATTGGACGTGTCTCTCCCTCTTAGGAGTTCTAAGAAAGTGTTCAATTTGTGGAGATTTAATAGGATGCCAACCTTTGCAGACGTTACTTACCTACTTATAATGCGTGCCAATTTCCAGCTCACTTTTGTTCTCGTTCTAGAACTAGAATGACGTGATATAACAAGGGTGCATTAACAACCTCCATTTTATTGAAACAACGAGGTCTTGCACACATTGCTATCGTAATATTAACACGTCTTCTTCATAATTTAAGTACATAACCACTTCCCAAAATTTCCACTAATAATATATCCACAGTTCCATCACACAGTTAGTAGCACTAGTTGGTTGAAGGATTCGATGAAGGAGTTAGCATCTAGTTCTACATGTCTGGATCACTTTTACACTAACTTAACAACTGGTGTCGTGAGTGTGTCTCCCGTTATCACAAACATTAGCGATCATTACGCAATAAGGGGCGAAGTAACACGTAGAATAGTGTCACCGATTTATTACACTAGGAAGTTTAATAAAACAAATAATGCCAACTTCGTGGCCTCCATTTATAGTGTAGATTGGAGCGAGTTACTGTCGAAAAACAAGAAAATCATTGACATGCTTAATTCAATTATTAATGTAATAAAAAATAAATTTAATATATGTTTTCCTCGCAGGAAAACTCGTCTTAAGAAAACCGACTCGTCATGGATCACACCAGACGTAAAAAATTACAAATCAGTATTGTTTGACGTAATTGAATTAAGTAAGTTAGCACCTAATAATGACATACTGCAATTGAAAATCGCCGACATGAATAATTACTATGACATTCTAATTAAAAAGACAAAACGAGAGTACTATGAAAATATGATCCGGGCCAACTGTAACACCTCGAAGGCTATATGGGGAGTAGTCAATAGGGAAAGGGGAAAAAACAACACGCCTCATCTAGACTTTACGGACGTGATCGTTAGGCCTGATGGGTCTAGATTTAAAGATAAGCAGGAATCAGTAAATGCCGTGAACGCTCGATTCCAGAGCGCGGCGGAAGCGTGCGGCGCGCCCCGCGCCGACGCCACCGCTGCGCAGCGCGCTCTCAGTTCGGCGCGTGCGCCTTCTGACCGCTCGCTGAGATTTCAACCGTTCACGGCTAATGAAGTGTATCATATTGTGAAAAAACGGATACCTCCTAAAGTTTCGAAAGACGTATACGGAATATCTATGAAGCTGATTCAATCGGCGATCCTTGCACTCGCTCCCGTACTAGCGCATGCATATAACTCATGTATTGGTGAAGGCACTTACCCCAGCCCGATTAAATTAGTAAAGTTTCTCCGTTGTTTAAGGGCAAAGGAAAACGTAGCAGTATAGATGGGTATCGACCGGTATCGATTATACCTGCCATAGCAAAGATATTCGAAAATGGCTTAAGCTCCCGTCTTACCTATTTCCTCTCGTCGACGGATGCACTCTCCGATAAACAGTTCGCTTATCGTGAGGGTCGTTCGACCACATCACTAGCCCGCGAGGTCATCAGACGCGTACTTAGTGCCCGGGAAAAAAAGCAGCAGGTTGCGGTCATATGCTGCGACCTTTCAAAGGCTTTCGATGTGGCCGACCACAACATCCTGGCGGTCAAGCTACGACACTATGGTATAGACGGTCGAGCGTATGCATTGCTGAACGATCTGCTGCGTGACCGATCACAGGTGGTCGTAGGCTGTGGCGGTGAGGCAGTCTCGGACCCATTAAAGACGAAGATGGGTGTAGCCCAAGGATCTTCTGTCTCAAATATATTATTCTCGCTGCTTCTGAACGACTTGCCGGAGTTCATTACAGCAGCGGAGATATACATGTATGCCGACGATGTCGCCGCCATAGTCGATGCCCCTAATGTCGACCAGCTAGAGGAAAAGCTGAACGAGACAGCGACCCGACTGGCCGAATGGTTTAGGATGAATGGTCTCGCCCTCAATTTGAGCAAAACCCATTTTATTCACTTCTGCCTGTCGGGCCGCGCGTCACGAGCCCTGACCGTACTGGTCAATGGAAATGCAATCGACCAAGTCCAGAGTACAACTTTTCTTGGCTTTCAGCTAGACAGAGGGTTGCAGTGGGCGAGCCACATCGACAAGCTGTGTGGGAAGCTGGGGAGCGCGTGTTACGCACTGAGCCGGGTAGCCCTCGTCGTATCTGCTGATGCAGTCCGTGCTTGTTATTTCGCCACGATCCAGTCCCTCTTGCAGTATGGCGCCGAGCTGTGGGCGCGCGCTGCCGACTGGGAGCGTGCGTTCCGGATGCAGAAAAGGGCCATACGTGCCATCGTGCGGATACCGAGTGACGTATCAGCAAGGCCGCACTTTAAAACACTAGGCATCCTCACGTTGCCCTGCCTGCTGGTGTACCAGGTAGCGGTATACGTGAGGCTAAACCTGAATGTATACATGAAACGCGGTGACGTGCATACGCATATCACTCGGCACCGCCACGAGCTGATGCAGGTCTCACGCTCATTGTCGAAGTCGTCCAAACTGACACATATCATGGGACCTACGGTCTATAACAAACTACCCGACACAGTAACAGAAGCTTCAAGTATGCATTCATTTAAGGCGAGGTTGAAGCGGTGGCTTATTGAACACACTTTCTATAGCTATGAGGAGTTCATAGCTTATAAGCCTGGACCATAGTATTGCTTTTATATGTGTTTTTATGTGTTATTCGGTTGGAATTTTTTATATAATGTTTACCTAATTATTATTATAAATTGGTTTAGTACCGCCAGTGTACAAAATGTACCTTATATAATATAACCTATGACGTGTAATGTATATTACAAATAAATACTATTATGACTATTATTATTATTATGACTATTATAGTAAAGGTGAAGACGGACCAACATAACTTTGTTTCGTTTAAAATTACAACTGAAAAGTCGCTGGAGAAAGTTGAAGGAGCCTCTTAGAAAGCACTTCCCAAGTGGCGAATCTCTCAAACATCCAACAAGAAGCAGATTAATCCACCCCCGACGGTTATAATCCTAAACGTAACTGCGAAGGCTTCAAAGATTAGCAAACGAGATGAAATTAACATTCTTTCAGTGTCTCCTCGGATAAACAACTTTGTGACACCGGTATTTCAAGTAAATACGGTTCCTCACTCGAAGTAGCGTCTGAAGTTTACACTATACCTACTTTAACTTCAAGGTAAGTGAAGAATTACAGATCGATTATCTTAAGATACGGGTGTTCAACTCGAGCACTGAAACGATTCAACTTGAACATTTCTGTCAAGTTTTCAACACACAACCTTAAAACTTACTCAAAACTTAATTAAGCACAGATTTTGCGCGTCGAAGAGAAAACATACCGTTTTCCATTCCAGTCACGTCCAGGGCGCGATAATAATGAAATTAACTTGATTTATTCCAGATCTAAAGAATATGGCCGGAAGATTGCAAGTAGATGAACCTATTATGAAGGACTTGGCGCTTTTAGGGTCGGCGAAATAGCCCCTATTCGGAAAATATATATTCCTAAGCAACAGCACCTTGACACTACTTACACAAGTCTCCACAGGCAATTCAGACTAAAGCGGGTCAGAGACACATCTAAATATTCGATTTGGAATTCTGAAAACTCTCCGGGAATTCCAATAATGAGAGATCTGATGCAAAAGTCATTGCTATTTTCAATCCATTCATTTTGGACGCAGTTATTCGATAAATGAATATATGCTATATAAATAATATCCCTAGTGACTACAACATAGGGCACTTCAAAAAGGGTGTTTTAAAATTCTTCAAGGGTCGGCAACGCGCATGTGATGCCTCTGGTGTTGCAGACGTCCATAGGCTACGGTAACCGCTTCCCATCAGGCGGGCCGTACGCTTGTTTGTATACTTAGTAGTATAAAAAAAAAAAAAAAAAATGCTACAAATAAGCTACTTCCCAATATATTGATTCACATTCATTTGTTAATATATTTTGCTAAGAAGCAACTGCAAGGTATCGTTATAGGTATAGGTACCTAGGACTCCCTGCTGTTAACAGCATCAATTCTATCAGTTGAAATCGCGGCTCGAGACAAGTGAGAAACGTGGCGTTTAATTAAAGTGTCCTGCACTGAATGATGGCGGTTTCGGCAATTACAGGGTCAATAATTTAAGCACGAGACTGGGGGACCCCTGGGTCTAAGGGGCGATACGAGAGGGCGTCTAGGTGCCTCGTTAATGCTGATTGATGGCTGAGAACAAACTAGGCCTGGAACCCTTAGGCATGAGTCGAATCAAAAAACACAGAGGGCTTATCTACTGGTTTTTGACGCGGTTAAAATAACAACAGCATTTAAAATAGATTAATAATTGATTTAGAAATACTTTCAAGCCGCTCTTTCGCTAAGCCGAAACCCTAATATATTTTTTTGAGATTCGAAGAAAGGGTTCAAATAAAAATGTCAGTAGCGGCACGTAGCGGACACCCAACCATGTAACTGACCACGTACAATGTAACTTAGATATCTGTTTCAAGGAATGTCCAAGCAAGCTAAGCCAAGACAAGCATTTACATCAAGATAATTTGTATACACCGACAGGAGTGCCCCTATAAACAAGTAACTATTACTACAACATGCTGAGATATTCTTGCAAAATATTGCAGATAACCTTGTATTACGAGTGAGAGAGTCTAAATCTGGATGATCCAAAACGAGAACTTTATTCTCTCAGCATTTCGCGCGGCACGAATGGACCAATATCATTGAAAAATTGAGAGTTGGCATGGATTCAAACAGAATACACGAGCGCATACAAACCGAATGTTGGAAGTATTTCGCTCGAATGTTGAATCGGTAGCTTTTAGGCTTTTTGGGCTTTCTATTTCAAAACCTATAACCAACCCGTGGAGAAACCTAAGACGTGAAAGCTGTTAAATAATAAAAAACCTACTGGTATCCCCGTTTTCTATATCAGAGGAGTGCAGACAAAATGGGTTGATTTTTACCTCAAAGCTTGGTTATGAAAATAATGTAAGAATTTAAATTAAAAAATAGTATTTAATTTAATTATCATCATCATCATACCAAGCACTGCACTTCAACAGCAAGATACGAAAGGCTTACTCGTATGCCCAGCATTGGACTTCTCCCATACAACTCCAGAAAAAACTGTTTTGACCCTTCTCCACCCATCGAATGTCAATTTGAATTTAAAACTCAACCTTGCAAAACAAATACCAGAGAGGAGTGAAAATACAAAAGAACTATAAATTAGATTTCGATGAAATACTAACGATCGTGATAATTAAAACTTGATTCAGAACAACTTGAAACTAACACAGTGAAGAGGCCAAGACTATAAACATAACAAATCAACAAGTGCAGCGGAAGCGGAAGTGGCGAACTTTCGCAATAAAATGTCGTCAAGCAACCGTATCGCCGGCGAGTTCGTACCGAACTTGTGTTATTGTGTAAACTTATAACAGACTGTTACAGTTGCGGTGGTAAAAGGCGTAAAGTTATCGTTTTATTGGTAAACATTGCCGTCAGCTGTCGGCCATCAGGTTGAGGCGTTATGATTATCTTATCTTATTTTGCTTGTAAAATCCACTAGTTGAATATATTTTTCTCTTTGAACGCGCATCACAGTCGCACTCTCGCCGTATTGGTGCCGAACCCGATATTTTTGTTTGAGCCACTGTAATTTTCATGTCATATCGTCGAATGTGCAACTCCCTTTCTCTTCATAATTATGCAGAAGTCATACACGTAACAAATCACATTAAATATTCAATAACACCTTTTGCAAACGAACCCGGGGATTACCGATAGTCAAACAAACGAAACTAAATTGAACTCGTACAATGGACTTATAAATTATTCTCCGCTCTAATCTAACTAGTCGTTAATAAATCAAACTCGAGTTTATGATTTAATATCGAGCTGTGATTTATTATCTGTGGACTACAATGTAGCCGGAATTAAATTTTACCTTCACAATAAAAAAAAACGTAAAAGACGAGCGACGACGAACGTAGAAGACGTAAAAGTAACGTCGTGTGGACGTTCTCGGTGAGGCAATGCATTGTCATAGGTAAGATGGATTAAGTATTAGTTGTTCATCAATACTTTGGTAGGTATTACGACATACAAAGGGTTAACTTTGCATGTTGGAACACCTACCAGTGTTCCTAAACAAGTATTCCTAAACTGGTGAAAAGTGGATAAATCTGGTTCAAACCGATTAAAAGTAAAATACAAAGTCTCAGGCTAAATTACCCACATTCGTTCGTGACGCGACTCAATCGTAGGATAAATTTACTGAGAGCAGTTATAAGGCATCGTTTACACTACACAGACACGACATTTGCACGATATCGACGCTTTTACACACATGCTTACGATGCCGATATTTGTTTTCGAGCCACCAACATGTCGGTGTCGTGTAGGTGTCGGTATCGGCCAGTGTGCATCCATCCCCATTATTATCCAGCCACTCGGATAATTTATGTCGTCATAAAAAATTTAATGCGAGACCGCTACGAGGTTCGTAGCAAGCTACGCCGTAGACATGCTACGAGACTACGCCACAAAAGCATTTTGTACAAAAGGTTATTGCATGTTTTATCATTTTCATTATTGTACCTATATCACTTTTTTACTTTGTATAGTAATTTTGACTGATAAAAGACATTTTAAGCAGACTAAAAATATCTCTAGATTTAATTTAGAACTGTATAATTATATTTGTGATTCTATCGTTCGTAACTTTCTTTTTCAGACTAACTTTGATGGTATAAGCGTTAGTTGGTAGGTCTAGCATAAAACTGTTTGCGGATCTATTACATAATAATATACTTAAGGGTGTCTCCAATCTATCAGTCTATCAAAAGACTATATTGATATAAAACATCCATTGAATACTTAATAGTCTTTTGAAACGACTCTCTCAACGCCTATAGCCTCATTAGGTCATAAATAATGTAAAGTACACTGGCGGCTAATTTGCTAATGCTCGTAAAACCGGAACTTAACCGGACATTTCCCTGCCATATTTACGGTTCAAATTGCTGTATTTACGACTAAAAATGCCGTATTTACGATCAAAATGGCTTATTTAAGGTTGAAATGGCGGTTGACCGTTATCTCTTTGCAGTAAAACGGCTCCATTTTGAGAATTTTATTATTATTACATACATTACGTGTTCAATCTATAATGAGGTACCTAGAAGTACTGACATCATTAAATTGCCGGCGCAATACATGCACTGTCCGACTGTAAAACTATTTAAGTTACTTCCTGGTGATAAAACTCCTCAGCGACCACTCTTTCATCAAATCCGAACTTCAGTACGGGTAAAACTAGGCTTGTTCTGTGCTTGTACCCAGAGCTTCTGCGTTTCAAAGGTATCACTCACCAAAAAGCGTCTCAAGTTAGAAGGGGTGAAACCGCGTTCAGTTTCCGTTGCAGTACACTGAGCTTTTGTACGAGATATCAGTTACTGAGAGCAAAGTCCGCTGTGTAATCGAGTGTGCGATTAGATCGGCCGAGCCGCGCCGACAATCCGATTACCCACTAGCCCGCTGGATTGAACCACAGTCTCAACAATGCCAGTACGACATTCAACTACGTACGTTTAAAACGACGTCAATCGCCGTAAGAGATATGGCTTACTTTAATGGCGGCTTTTATGACGCATTTGGTTTACGTAAAACTTAACGACTGTGTGGCGCAGTGAGGTCGTTAGATTGAGACGTAAGATGTGCACTAGCGAATCCAAGGTTCAAGCTAGGAGACTAAAGCCCCCCCTTCTGTCCCCTTCCCCAACAGCTCCGAGTCCACTCAAGAGTTAACTAAAATTTGTTAGGGAAAACTCTAATAGCCCCTCTGAGACCAAAATCCTGGGTCAAACGCGTCCCAGACCAAAATCATAGATGCGGCTTTCACTTCGATAGGTCTTCTTTATCGTTCGAGAACATTTTTTTTATTTTTTTATTTACCGACATACATTGATTTGAGTTCGTACAAATAAGTTACTGAAATTCATAGGTAAAAACCCCACGAGTTCATATCCTACGATCTATAGTTGAGGTCACTGGCACAAGACAACCGATCTTCCACCCGGTGTCGATGATATTCTGTTCATTAATTACACTGTGTCCAAGCCATGTTTGCCAGACTCTGCACGAGGATTTGAAGACATTATCTGTGCATTAGGAGCCACAGCGACGAGGCAGTCTAATGCATTATTAGTGGATCGATGATCCGCGCAGAATTAGATTTGGCAAGCTTCAGAATTCCAGTTGATGTATGGAGATTAGCGCTCGTGGTCTTACAAGCTGGTCTTAAGTCTCTTAAACATAACATTCAAGATGATACGTTTACGTAACATGACTGACAAACCCAACCCAAGTACCATTTATTGCTCATATCTTACTTTGTATGGGATCGATATAGGTACTCTCTTCTTCATAATCTTTTTCTCTACCATTCTTTTCTTCTTCTTCTCTTCAGTAATGGCCTGTGTCCGTCATTTCGACAGACAATTTTGCCAATGTCAAGTGTTAAAATTGTAATAAATATGTCAAGTCACGTCATTTGTCAAGTCGGCTGTCGTTTGTTTTGAAAAGAAAATGGTGGATTTTCTCTTCAAAACCTAACACGAATTTTCACATTCAGAAAAACCACTTTACACACATTTATTCCAATGGCTCACACTTTATGTTACGACCTAAGTATTATTGGTTAAAATTCCACCAAAATTAAACAACAATACTCACAATAACACAAGAAAAACTATTAAAATAAAAGTGCTATGTGTCGTTTCAAAAAATGTCAAAACTCGTGTCCACCATTTTTTTCTTATCCATATTGTGATCCTTCACACAATCATCGAGCGTGGAAAGTCAAAAAGAAATATACAAATACTTATAGCATGGACTAATTATTTAGTCCATGCTAAACATAATTACCACACGCGAATGACTCTTGTGTTTGTTATATCGAAAACAGACAAAAACTAAACTACATAACAAGATTGATTGTGAATTCTCCTGCACATGAATACCGCAAACGTAGACTACCAATAATATTCTAGACTTGCAGTAAACGCTATATATAGTAACTACCGAACCCAGTCTTCATCCTTGGCTTATAGTTAGTCAAACGTTTAGTGCATGGCCCACTTTTCGAAACGTTACTAAGTATATCCTTTATCGTACATCGCTGCCTCGACACGTTCTACAAGCTTTCAACAACACTAACCAAACTGCAACCGATATCCAAACTTAACCTGGAATTAGCAGCGGCGGGATTAAAGGATCCAGCGGGAACAGCAAGTTTTGGATCCTTGGCGGAGTGTTGGGATCTTGGCAGATGTTTTGAGGTGTGCTCGGTGAACCGAACTTCGTTAGTATAACTAGCTGTTGTGTATTAAACACATGGATTAGTTACCACGGAAACAAAGGTTTGGTTGTATCGTAACAACAGGAGTCAGTGAAGTAATGCATGTTCACTACAACTTTTAAGAGTAAGTAGCTCTAGAGGCTAGCTAAAGATTATTCCTACAAACAGAAACAAGAGCTCTAAAAAACTAAAAACTCACATTCACTTTTGAGTTTTCTAACAATAAAAATGTTTATTTACTGCTAATAAGAACCAAAACTTTTGCAAACAATAAAGTAGGTTAGAACAATACTTTAAGAAACAGAAACGGCCAGGGTATCTAACGAGGTCAGAGTCTGCACTCCACGACAAAAACACCAGCTTTATTTATGTTGGTCCGCGACCCTGATAAAACTGTACAAATATTGTCCCGGCCGATTTTCCCACCCTCTACATACATAGATAGGGTTGGTCGCAATGGCCGGGAAACTCAACAGGCACTCAGAATCTTTGGTTTGTTTTTTGCTTAGTATTATTTATGTGTTCCTCCATTTTGATCTTTTTAATAACTTATTTGGGTGTTAGGTTACTAATATTTTTTAAATGACAAACCAACTACTACGGAGAGAGAGAGAAAATATACAGTGATTGAACTGACGAGTGTGTGTGACTAGTCTAAACCTAATCACATATTTTACAGGATTCAATCGTTTCAATCGCTATGAAAAAAATAGTAAACCAATAGCCGGAAAATAGACAGATTCAGGCAGGCCTAGAGACAAACAAACTGGACAAACGAAGCTATTTGTCGTGAGCTAAATGACGGGTGTCCGGTGATGGCGGCGGCGGCGTACAGCTCCAATCTAAACTACCTACTGGCTGGTACAAATGAATCTGATTCGATTGAATTATCTAAGGCGATTGTTGTCACAACACTATTTTGATCAGAGTCACAGTAAGATTTGGGCTTTATAAAACAAACATAATGTTCATTTCGGTCACTGTACGCACCAATAGCTAAATGAACGATATTGTGACTATTTCTTACCGTTGAAATGCAAGAGAAAAGACACAATATTTCATACCATTAAGGCATAAACCTTGCTAGTTTTGAAAGCATTAGTTAGAGATTTAACTTGTACTTTTATGCAATTCACTATCACTAGTATATTGATGCAATTACCCATAGTGATTGTCTTAATAAAATGTAGTAAAAATATTATTTTAAAAAAAGCACTTAATAATATTTTCACTACATTTTGCAAAGAGAATTACCCCTAAGGTTAAAGATTTGTATATTATTATTGTGCACAAATGCTTACGTCAGTGATACGTCTACAAGCACTTTAATAAGCAGGTCGCGGCGCTGTGGGGTGGGACCTCAGATCACAATGCGAGCAGTACATACATCAGAGTGATTTCATAACAGTGGAATTGTGCGATATCTCATAGCGAGGCGGGCCACAAAGTGACCCAAAACTAAACAATATCAAATGCAGTTTTTCACAAGAATAGAGAAACTAGATGAAAGTATGATTGTATGAGAGCCAAAGTATGCCAGTATCGATGATAATAAGCTGAATTATATAGCACCACACATTTCGAAACCATGCTGATGGCACTAAGAAAACTATGTGTGGACGTGAATACACACTTGGTAGATTAATACTGCGCGAAAAATATCAAAAATAACTTTGTATAAGCTATGAAGATGTGTGAACGAACATAAACATGTAATTGCATGCAAAATCACGCTCCTGCAATTTCATCACGATAAAATCTCCCCCATGACGATGTAGCTTTAATGACATATTGAGATTGAGTACTTCCTGAGACACTCGTCAGAAAATAAATGTTACTTTTACCATCATCGTTTTATCACCCTGTATGTTCTGGATATGGACCTCCCCCACAGATATCAACAAAATACAATTCGAAGCTTTCGCCTTCGGTTTCTTGCGATCCTAACAATGACCTCGGTCCAATGTCGGCTCGTCCTACGCTTACCTTTCAGTTCTACGTAGTTGCCACTTCTGCCAGTTATCAATATCACTTTACTTTAGTGTGCTTTAGTAAAAGCGATTGAATAGTCCGCTGTATCTGTAGCCGCAACCTCTCAGACGGGAATTTATGGAATATGCCATTTGGCAGACAGAAAGGAAAAATTGTACACACCTCGAGCGTTCACTCTCAAGTTGTTTTCAGAGGGGGTCCGAAATGGCCCCGGGTACATGCAATGACATCACTGTTGCCAAAAGAACCCTCGGAATTTACAACGTGTAACGTTCACACGGCTAAAGCTTTCCCGTGTTACTCACTTGTGTATCCGGATATTTTCGAGTTTAGTCTGAATGGGTTCAACCCACACTTAATCGCGAATTGACGAATAACTCAGGCAGCCACATACCATCAAATAATATAACAAGCCAGGCAATTGTTCAATTCTTTTTTATTAGTTATTTATTTGTTTTAATTAGTTATTTGTTCAATTTGAAAGTGTGTGGCCGCGATAACTCGAGTGCCTAAACTTCCGAAATGGTGTTAGTATAAGAATTTTTACGAAGAAGTTATTTTTTCAATTTTTTTAAATAGGTTTTATTACATTGGCTTTAGCAATTGCTCAAAGACTGCCTTTATTTACTAACAAGTAAGTATCTATACCTCCTAAGGAACGACATGACACATTATCCACAATTACTTTAGTGATTTTTATTAAATCCGAAAAAGTCATTTATGTTTGAGCGCGATTTCTCAAAAACTAGAGTCAAATCCAAAAAATAATAATTTATATCGAGATAAGTATATATTTTATTTTGCACATAGTATCTACTGGTTCAGTTAAATGTTATCCAATAACTTACTTTAAAGCGAGTTTTCATCCGAAACGAAAAAAATTGTCGAGTGCGATCCATGTGAACGGCACACGCGTCACGCACCTGTCTTCGGGACCGTTCCAAAGGTCTCGCAAATGAAATCCTGAAACGTAATGTTAGGGGGTCGTATGTAGTGCGATTCGCAGCGGGCTTTGTCAAGAAAGGTTTTTAAACGAGGAAAGATTTGAAGGGGTTTTCTGAAATGTGCCACGTTGCTGCCATTCAGAATAGGGAAAGGTCACATGGGAAAAAGAAGCTAAAGTCTTTGTTTTTTTTTAACTTAGACGTTGAGGGATGTTCAAACGCCTAATGTACTTGTAGAACAGTTAAAACCTCTGGGCACAGTAGTTATAAAGAAAAACCCTAACTTCTGAACTATATAGTAAAATCTATTTTCTCAGAAAGAGATCACGCAAGCTTTAACCAGTTCAAGAGATGGGGTTATTTTTTCAATAAAAATAGTTTCGACACAATCTGTTTGTACAAATAACAAATAACAGTCCAAATAAAAATATACAATCATCAATTATTTCGGTAAGCACGTTATTTATACAAAATTAACAGTCGCATTATGCAACCCTGCGGTGTTTACATAAATCGCAGTGAATGGAGTACTTTACATAAGAATCCATACCTCATTAATTCCAGCGACGACGTGCATTTTTCACTTCCAAAGATTCTTGCGTTGCTAATATATTCTACATAATGACTTCGAGAAACTCGGTATATGAAGTTGCTGTTGCTGCAACGTGACTCAAAGAACCTTGCTTATTTCAGGATTCTTTGAAAGATGTGATGCGCTCTATGGGCACACTGGCATCAACACGATATTGCAGGAACATATATTACTAGATGCTTTCAAACCCCGTGTCGTGTCGGTGACAACAACGATATTTTTGTTCGAGCAACTGACATTACATATCGAGTACGATGACTTGAAGACCATGCGCAAAGCTGAGAGTAAATGAGATCGTAGAACTACGTTTTATGAGCTTTGGATTGATTCCTGCACATTCCAACCGTTAAACATTTTGTCACGTTAACTATCCAGCCCCGGAATCATTATTTTGTTTTGTAACTTTTGCAATAAGTCAAGTCATTATATTTTTATATTAATTTCTATGAAATTTTACGAATGCATTTACTTAGTGACTGTAAAAACTCTACTTTTTTATCGTCTATAAGTTGCTTACTGTACCTCTAACCTTATTCTTATAGTAGCTATTTAGAAAGAAGCACAGTTTTAATAATACTTTTTCATATAAATATCGCTCCGTCGCACGTAGAACAGTCGCCAAAACTCCAGCTTGGATCGTAATTTTCTTATTTCTGCTTTCGTTATTTCCGTGAACATTAAGCACGTCTTGCTGACATTTTTAGTAATTTTTTGCACCTATTTCTCGCTTTGCTGCAACTCACAACGCAGTGCTCTCACACTTAGAAAGAAAAGGTCAGAGTTTTGTCTCTCACGACGCGACGTCAGTTTAATGTAGGTTTTAATGTTAACTTCTTATAATAAGTACCTACATATTTTTTGTAAAAACTTATATATACTTATAATAAGTAGGTACATAGTTACACCCAGACCAAACCTATGTGTTTTCCACACATTTTGTTCTTAGTTCAATTTGTTCTTAGTGGGGAACGAACCCACAACCAAAACGGATACTCAAATGTAAAATAGTTCGAGCTAAAAACACGGTACTTACAGCAAAAAAATGATTTACATTTCAGCATCTCATATCTCTGCGAGTTGGAGATATCTAGATATTCGGCTGCATAAACTTACATAAGACTTATTGCATATATTTGAATTATGCATTTTATGGGACAAGATAAATCTGCTAAAGTAAGATAAACTCCCTGATTTTTAAGAGCGTGCTTGTCGTGCATTGGGTTCTTTAAAATATCAGTGATAAATAAACTTTTCAAATGTTTTTTTTTATACAATATGTATTAGACAACCGTTTGACCACAATCTCACCTGATGTTAAGCAATGACGTGGTCGACGATGTAGCACGGTTACCTAAAAGATACCTATTCACTCTACTCTTGAAAACTTCCAAATTATAGTCATTCGGGAACACAGACAAATTTAAATTAAATTTTTTGTTCAAATTTACTCTCACGTCAAAAGGGTTGCAAAAACTACGATTATTGAAAACTTCTAGTTAATCAGATAGCTGGGAAGAAGTTATTTATGATCAGCGAATAGAGTTAGATATAAAATCTTTGCATGTGTGTAGGATCCCGTATTTGCGGGCTGTGTTTGTGTTAGTCCGACGTGTTTGCGCTGCATTTAGCCGGGATTAAGCGGTACACAGCGCTGTTTGATCGGTATTCAGATCGCGATGAGTGCGCAATCTATTATATCCACTGTTTGTATTCTATACTTATGAAATTGCACTTATTTAAAACAAAGTATACTTTACTAGTTGTAAGCGAACTAAACTCGATTGCTAAGAGTTAAATCAAGGGTTATTCCTTAGTAAGTTTCTTAATAAGAAGCGTTACATTAGTCGCGTTATGACGGTTGTTATTACCGTCAGCAATGTTTTGGCGCTTTTATTTTCATTAGTATCGGTCACTAAGATACTCCAGAAAAATATTTAATGTTACCGCTATATAACGTCCGTCATTTAGCGGTAGCCGCATTTAGGAAGAAGGTATTACTTAACAGATATGAAAGCGTCCGTAGCTCATGTATGTTTATATTGTTTATGGCTGGTTATGTCCCGGGAGCGTAGTTCGATGCAATGTTAGTCTTGCAAATTTACTTGTAACGGGTATGTGCTTACTTGTCATGGTTTACAACAATGGGACCATTCAAAGTAATAAAGAATAACCGCCACACTCAGACACATACGTTAAAAGATAATCAACGCTTACTTTAAAAGATATTTCAGGTATTAAGTCGTTGTAAGTATTTTATTTCTATTCAAGAGTAATATTTACCATGCGTATAAATCAAAAGTTGCTATTTAGAAGCTTTCGAAAATAAAAACGTAAAAGTCAAATCAAATCCAGCTTTTTCTAACTGAGAGCAAAGAAATATCAGCAATTTCAAAATATTTGATAGTTCACTTAGCTTTTACGACATCGCTAAACAGCTCTGAGAGGAGATTAGGTAATTCTGAAAGCAATAGTTTTAGGAGTCACGAGCTCGTGAGCACATTTGAAGGGGCATTACACTTCGATAGTGAGGTTTTATTCACACGAATCATTCCAGTGTTCACACGACTCTCGCCTCTTGCAAAACCTTTTACTACATAAAGAAATCTACATTATGACAAAGACGTCTACATTCTGATGGCACTCTTCAGTACCTTCAAAGGAATGTTTTCTAGAGACAACCCGTACCGTGTGTCTTTGAATT
This sequence comes from Eulithis prunata, assembly GCA_918843925.1. NCBI lineage: Eukaryota > Metazoa > Arthropoda > Insecta > Lepidoptera > Geometridae > Eulithis > Eulithis prunata. The sequence continues at coordinate 292,252 of OU974007.1, forward strand.
CTACAAATCTTTTTAGAAATAACGCGTTTGCAAAACTCACAAATGGAAAATAAAACGAGAGTAAAATCGTTGCACACTTTAGTTAGACTTGATAGAGCAATAAAATTCGAAATTCTAATTTAAAAGTTAGGAAGGTGCGATGCCGTCGGCGCGCAAAAACAATACCAGATAATACAGAAAGTTTCGCTATAAAGTTCCAAATTCCAATTTTGAAACAGCTTCCAACAGCTTTGGAGATAGTCCCCAAAAACGTGGCAAAAATAGTCTACGTGCAAACTTCTAAATTTAAAAATTTAGCAGACAATTTGCCAACACTTTTCAGGTGATAATCGCAGGGCACCGACTTGCCATGTTCGTTTTATGCTTTTGAGAATGCATGACAAGAATTGAATGGCTTTTATGCTTTTGCCAGCTTTATTCTCCAGTCTTGTTTCGTTCGGTTTTGTGGTGTTTGCAGAGGTTTTGATTTGAGATTTTTTTTTAGATTTAATTACACTAAAATGCCCAAAATTTTTGTGGAATGGTCTCGTAAATAAAATATGCTCAAAACTGTGTGAGAGAGGGTGTGTGTGTGTGTGTGTGGTGGTGTCACGTAAAATATAACGCGTCCAGTTTCTCGACGTGTCGTGCTTAGCTTCACCGCATAATCAATACGTGGATATTGAACGCACTGCACTTTTAGGGGTGATACTAAAGTCTGTTCAAAAGGTAGCGAAACTTGATAGAAATACTCACTGTCATGATATCAAGTTGGAGAAGAAGCTAGTGTTTAGTGAAAAAATGTAGGATGTTGTCAAAATGGAGCATATTTCTTACCTTCAATAGGCTAGGAGTATAAAAACAATATAATTAGGGTTATAAATAACGGCCTGATTGCAACCTCTTCTACACGGTGACTAGACTAGACACGCACTAATTGGTAAAAAGCGCTCACAGTATTTTCCTGGCAGTTTCCTTACACTTTCTCAACATGTTACAGTGTACTTTGCTAGATATCTAGATCATAGATTCACAGAGTAACAGCCCTGGGTACAGTAACTGCTCTGTCCACTGTGAGTGAACCTCTAATTAGGTGCGGTGAGTGTGCAATCGCCAATTACCCGCTCCCTCGCTTGAACATGTCTCATCACTGGTTTTCACCACAACTACAATAATTCAGTGAAATTATTGCAATATTTATTACGTTTATTACTAGCTAACCCAATAGACGTTGTCCTGTCATTCAAACTCTTACTGTCAAACAACTGACAGTGTGATTTCAAATGTGACATTAAAAAAGTTTTTATGGAAAGGTTAAGGAACTTTCACCCCCCCTCTTTCAGCCCTTTACAACCCTTTTTTATTAAAAAGTAGCCTATGTCCTTTCTCAGGCTCTAGGCTATCTGTGTACCAAATTGCATTCAAATCGGTTCAGTAGTTTTGGCGTGAAAGCGAGACAGACAGAGTTACTTTCGCATTTATAGTAATAAGTATTAAAGTATGGAAGTATGGATTACTTTGTAGATAAAGCTGGACTTAGTCTTTTGCATTCCCATTCGACCCACCAGTGGCACGAAGCCCAGTGGGACGAACGGGAATGAACGTGAATATGTTTCTGAGAGACAGAATAATAATATGGTTAAAGAACAGGGTGGTGAAGAAATTCATTAGTCAGTAAACACGCGCCCGCTTCCGCCTCCGCCTTTCACCGTGAACGTGTTTTCATAATGTTTACAATGTGCAGCTCATTGTGAAAGTTCACATCACTAAACTCACCAAAATGTTATCTTCTAAAAGTTTCGACTAAAATCCTTCGCTAGTTAAAATCTCGATGCAGTAAATTCACAATTTAACTAACATAAGAGTACAAGTATACTTGCCCTGTTTTCATTGTGGTGGCGTCAGTTCTATCACAATAGTTGTCTTTACCCCCCCATTGTAAGGGGGGGGAAGTTAAACAACGGCTTCAAGACGTCGCTCTAGCGGTGGCCACAAACTTCGCGAGAGAGGACGCGAAAGCGACGAGATTCTTAACGTAGGAAAAGCAAACCAAGGCATTTATATTTTCACATGTGGTGTGGTTCATGTGAATATAATATTTCGTAGACACCTCTCTTTTCTCCAAGAAACAGAACTGTAGTTAGCACTTGCTCTCGCGCCCGCTAGTGCTTCTGTCTATGGCCCATCACTTAAAACGACGTGCAGCAACTTTTCAGTAGCAAAAAAGACACTTGCTGTTAAATTTCTGAGGGCGTGGTAGTTCTTTTGTTTAAAGTGTTAACGAGCTAATTAAATTTTGCATAAACTTTTAAACGTAATTTATGAAGGTGAAAAGCCAAAAGGCACAACTTAGCACCTGCAACTTAGATTAAATATTAAATTTTATTGTAAAGATTTTCAACTTTTATGACATGCTAGACGGTAATATTACGGTAAGAGAATTTAAGGTCGCTCACATAGTAATTTTCTATGAAATAAACGTTATTTTCTTTAAAAATTCTGTCCTAAAAGTTTCATAATTCTGTAATAAGAAGGACATTTAGATGAACATTGTACTCCTAATGGAATTCAATAAGTTGCAAGATAGTTGCGAGAGCGGTTGACACTTTACAGTTGATAAAACACGCTTAAAAACCATTAGGAGAGAATTCCCGGAAGATTTTTGGAAAAGGTTCTCTAGGTGAGTATTTGAAACGATCGAGGAACGTATTCACAGTCTGTCGGACCGGCGACAGGGCTGTCTGTGAGACCCCTGTCAGACAAACGCATGTCAAAGTGAAGAAACGTAATCGAGCATACGAGTGGCCTAGTGAGGGTCGCTTTGAACTATACAGATACTGATATATATACACGTGTAATAACGGAGTGGATTACCAGTGACGTGGCAGGAGCCCTTACTAGGTACTTATAATAAATCACTGTGCTTGGTTGGTATTGCGAGTCTGGCTACAACTGACATTTGCATATGACATTTTTGTTTAATCGGTTTAGGAAAAGTCTGCTAAATTAAAGAAAATCTGTTATAGGTAGTTAAAAAAAAATGTTTCGAGAATTACAATTTATTTTAAACTTACACTAGGTCATTCTGAAAATTCTGAAGAATTACAATTGCTACTTTGTTGAACAAGATGAGCTCACCGAACTAAAAGAACAGACACAAAAATTACCTTCCTTTTCGAGTAAAATACAAGCCTGTTACTCTTATTGACCAATCATTACAAGATCCTTTGTACGCTGTCCTGAGCTTCAAAACAAGATTGCTCGTTTCACAATCCAATCTAGAATGCCCACTCGAAGCACAAACCTAAAACCTACCTTTACATGGCTACGCAACAAAATCACCTGGACCCCTACTATGATAACTTTGATATCAAAGTGATTCAGTGCCGTTCGAACGGCGTAAAATTATAATTACATTCACAGACTGTACTCGTACTGCACAGAAGTTGTGCAGTTTTTACTCTAGCAATGATCGAAGCTAAACTTTCTCATGAATTTCTCTTGAATCGTCGTAATACACGACTGAATAAGATTCGTCGAATAGATTCACAAAGATAATAATGAATTTTGACAGTGGTAGTGGTGTTTAGACCCTTCCGAAGGCCGGTGAGCATTGACATCGAAATTTAGCTCCCTAAGGTGGTCTGGGTCACACTGGGTGCTCCTCAATTTTCTTCTGTAGTAAACTGGCTGACTGGGAGAGATTACCTACGTGTTCAACTCAAAACAAACCCCGCAATTGAACTGAATTTAGAGAACATTGTTGTGCTATTTTACAGTAAACAATGACAAAATGTAGCAGCCTCGCTGTGTTAAAATAACGCTATTCTGAAAGGTCTTTGCATTGCAGCGAGTCTATTGCAATGATAAATTGTATGGGCTGAAAAAAAAATATTATTGGTCATAAAAACGACAACAGTTGCCGCGTCATTCTACTGAAAATCAAAACATCGACAATATATCCAAATCGTCCGACCAGTGTTTACTTATTTATGGAAAGTGGCATTTGTGCAGCAATATTGCATAATTGGAAGATAGAGAGCGCCACCTGCGCCCGCCCGGATATAAGCGAAGGGGAGAACGATTGAAATAGAAATACGTAACGCTGCAATACAATCGCAACTGTGTTTCAACTTTACCTACATAGAGGTACAGCTATATTTTTACCGATGAGTTTCTATAAGACTTATAGACACAGAAAAACTCAGCGTATTTGTCAATTTTCTATGAAAACTGTCAAAAAATGTTAGGTACTTGAGTTGATTTTAACTTGAGCATTGTCTACCAGTCTATCTTTGGAATCGCGCCGTATAGCTCCATTTTAATTATGACGCTTTTACGTAAATGGCCATTCTAACCACCAGTCTAGTAAATTAATTCAAACGAAACTCGAACATGTATCATCAAAAAACTCCATGTTCGACGTTGAACAACTGAATTTCTCAGATCAGAGATCTCAATCACACAGTTCAACTTTCAACTTGATTGGTAGGAGCCCCTAAGCCGAGAGAACTCTACTAACTCGAAATAGCTTTTTTGCTTCGGCCGCATATGAATGGCGCCGCCTGCTCTTTACGCTCCTTTAAATTGGAAAATTGAATGCACCAATCGACGGCCCCCTTCCTGCTTGCTGAGTCCAACTGTGGCCTGAGTCCGGCCCTGAGACGCATCCGCTTCACCTGCATTTTTGGGGTTCAGTTAGGGCTTCGAATTAGCTTGGTATAATTAAACTATAGCGGTCTTCTGCCGACGTCACCACGGGTTAGTCTCATAATGCCACCACGTTAGTAGGATGAAAAGCGATGGACAGTACTCAAAACTCAAAGTTGAAATGAGACGGCTCACATCACTCCTGATAAAAATTATAATTATAGTAACCCATGATGACCACAGCAGATCTAATCACTACAAGAACCAGTGCCATTAGGTCTATTCAGTTTTTTTTCTTAAAAACAGACGGAACCAACTTTGACATAAAATTCATGCTCTACACGTAGGTATATTCCCAATACGTGCCACTAGCAACTCCATTTGGCTTGGCTCGCCGCAGTTCGGATCCTGTTATAAAACTGTTCCGATTGTATTATGAACTTTTTAATGGGTTCTGAGTCCGAACGTTTCCGAAACTTTTCGAGACGTGACTTCAAAATGTTATAATTGTGTTAGCGAAACATGTTGTTGTCAAAATAGTTATGGCTAGTTTCTTACATCATGTAGCTCATCCAAATGACCTTTAAGAATAGATAGTTAAATGTGACTATTCTTCGTTCGGATTTGAGGAGAGTGAGGTGTGAGGATTGTCTCCAGAGAGACAAACAGCAGCTGTGATTTACGTACCTATAGCTGCAAGCTAAATACATGGTAGTAAAAATATTCGGAAGCCCCTTACAGTGTTTTGTTTTTTCTTCTGGTAAATGCCTATTGAATTCACAAACAAACGAATTTCCATAAAAAACTAACAATTCAGACAATATTAGTATGCAGTATGTCATAGATGTTATCCCAAACTTATGCATACCAATATTTCATTTCCCGTTTTGTTTGATATTGTAGATCCAGTTTAACCTAAAATATAAGTAACTAACTGCAAAAAAAGCTCACAGAAAACTAAGTAGATTTCTCGTACAAAACACGCGAGTACATAATGTTTACACGGGCTGCTAGCTGGCCCATTTTGATGACAATCAGCACCTTATCTTTCCTGTGTATAAAGCTGACAAGCTGAGAGGATGGTACAAGTGCTGGGCAAGCCTAGACTCTATGTATGTCCCAGGCACTACAGCGTCTACATGGGTATACATTGGCCTATTATGACGCATGTATAAATCTTATACAGATGCAAATGCCTAATGTAGTGTATTCGATTATGATTTCAGTTCAAAGCACGCGTAGCCGCGGGACAAAGCAATATAATCAAAGCCTACCTGAGCCTAATTGAGTTTAAAATAAATGAACCGAATCATTATATTTATTAGTCAACCCATTCGTTTGAGCACTTTTGAAACTTAAAGCAACTTAACAATTAACATAATTGCGTTTGGTACTAAACAAATGAGTTAATTTACATTGGGGTGATCCAATAAATGACAGCAAATATTTATATTTAAATTCTTCAATTTCAATGGGTAAATACAGCGTTTCAGTCTACTGATTTCGGCTTAGCACGGTCACACATAAAGCAGGTTCCATTGACCGAAAAAAGGCAATGTATATTTCTGGTTCACAAAACATGGATGTCAAGTTTTTATAATTTCAGGGCCTTACTTATGACATACGAATAGTTAAACAGTTGAATCAAAGTCTAGCTCCGTCACTGTTTGACATTACCTGTTAGTAGGTGACAGCAATAATTTAAACAGCTGAATAAAGTTATGCAGCGATCGTAAGTAAGGGAATCAATGCTTACAAATGATTTAGACGTATACCGACCGATACACTTTCGACCAATTTGATAGGATTCACAATTGTACATTTTTCGAGCGAACGCTGATTGCATTTATGCTCACCTCTTTCATAGATATTACATAGATAGTAAGGTACAATATTTTTGTGTAAATGCGTCCTTTGTTTTGGATAATTAAAATGGTTTCAGTCGTTATCGAGTAGCCAACGATTAACTATTGTATTGTTACGGGTCAATGACATGAAAAGTGGTCAAGCTAATTTCAGCTCTTTCATATTTAGCTTTGTGAATATTATAAGCCGATAACTCAAGTTTTCATTATTAATAACATTGACCGTGCTGATTTAATTCAACACACGTGTCTAGTACATAGTAACAGACGTTTTTAGACGTAAATATTGCAATTTTAAATGAAAGTTGCCTTTATATTTGATACTTAGTCATAATATTTACATTTTTACTCAAAGCATCAGAATATCCCTCGAGTCTTTGTTCCGTATTTGTATTTACTGCTCAAGCACGACTGGACTCAAGCATATATTTACAGAAAGTTTTATTCCCTTGGTCCACCTCAAGATAACTGGGTGTTCCAGGCGATTTTTCCTTTCCAAAGTTCATTATATATATTATCGACGAGACCACACGTAAAAAACCACAGATTAAAAATACCAAAAAAATGCTCAGAAAAAATGAAGAGTAACGAGCGCGGTGTGTTGAGTGATGTAAAGCATCGGGTGGCCGCGCAGAGTAGATAAATCACCGCGATGACGTCACTAGTACCTACTCTCTCACTATCCGGTACGAACACCATGCTTTAAGACTACGATGGGAATATTCTGTTGCCGTCAAAGGTGTACATACCGATAGTGTGTTTAGATTTTTAAAGATCTGAATAATTTTCCGTGGCTGTAAAAAATATCCCAAAAGCTTTTTTATTTCTTACAAGTCAAAAGCCCATACGTAGAACGATAACTATAATTTTGAATCGTTAGCGAGTCATTTTATTTAATTTGTACTGACCAGTCAAGTGGAATGAAGCTACGTGGTTCATAATTTCCACCAAAAAAACATGGAATAATATAAGTTAATTTGGCACGGTTTTGTGAATATTCCAGAATGAACGTAAAATACATCAGCCCGTGAACTTTTAATCTAATTCTCGAGCGATGGAATTACATCCGCTGGTTTGTTCCCAAATTTCAGTGATTCGATGAATTTTTTATCGTCCATTTTACGGTCAAATAGTTAATGTATTAAATAAAATGGTATCTGGCTCACAAAGGGAAGCAATTCGTGCCATTTTCAATATTCATCGGGCGCCGGCTCTTACAATGACAGATTTTTATTGAAAAAGATTGCATTAACATAAAATCTGGCGGAAATGGGTCTAAGTATTCAATAGGTTAATCTGTAAAAAATCTATGGTCCTTGCAATGCATATTATAATAAATACTTACGAAGGTGAAAATTAGGGTAAAACTACGTAATCACGTACTTAATTTTAAGCATCTAAGTAGATAAATCATCTACTGCAACCCAAGATGTGAAGCAGTAGAAATCATCCATCACTTTACTTTTTTTCCATTTCATACTCTACTTTTTTAAAGCTAATCTGCCGACCTACTTGGTAGTATAAAAAAGGTAAATAAAAATAAAAAGGAAACGAACGCCTTAATTTATCATTAAACCCCAAAGGAGTCCCTAAGAATAAAACAAGATCCATCAACGGTATAAAGTAAAGGCGCTATAAAAGTTTCCCTTGGAACTCTTTTAGAACAATTTCTCGAAACTTCCCAAATGACAGATCACCTACATTGTTGTAACGAAGTGTCGTTTCAGATTTATGACACGACGGTGATTTGGCACTGCATTGTGTCCTGCAACAGTATGCTCTAAGCCGTTGTGATAGAGTGCTGAATGAAGTGGAAGCTAGTCGTGATGGGTTTGGGTCATTGTCGCGCTGTTGAACGGAAGACGTTACTTTATAAGATCAACGGTTGGATAGTATTGCAAAACGAGACCAACTTGAACCCCTATTTTTTAAACTAGTGATCATGAAACAGAACAAAAACATGACAGACATGTTGAATATCCAAATTCATCGTGGTCTGGAAAAAAAATGCGAGACTAGACATTTACATAATATGTTATTCATTATTTTGATTTGCCCTCATGATCTTGATTATGTACAAATACTTTGGAGCCAGACATAAATCGTCGTCCAAAGGAATTTAATAAAATTATTATAAAAGCCTGTTAGTGGAATAGTAGATAATTATATTTTTGTATATTTCAATATTTGATCACCTTATAAATGATTTTTAGTAAACGGCAAACCTCGATTTAATAACAGAGGTTTTTAAAAAATTGTCTGGGAATGTCTTTGTTCCGCAGAATTTAATAATGTCCCTCAAAAGCCTAATGGTTCCAGAAATATTCCATTTCAGTGTTCCGCGCTTAGTTTGGGATATTATACAGGGTGTAAATGACATATATTAACAGCTGAAGTGGTATATTATCTTGCTCTTGGGAGAATCAGAAATGCTTCACACCGAATTCTACATAATGACGACTGGTTATGGCTCTAATGTTTTTTTGTTGTTCTTAAAAGAAATTAATTTCAATTGCGCTATAAATAAACGTTAGTAAACATCACATTCTTTTAAAAAAACTAAATAAAATCAAAAAGTTAAATAAAACTTCAATTTTTTTTTAATTCGTAACGTGACCTAGTGACGGTCGAACACAGTTGTCATGTGTCTCAAACACACAGTATTATGGGTGTACACTTTTCCACTCTGTACTCTTAAACGCTCAAAACAAATGGCTTTAGATATTACTGAGTTATGAAAATTCGGTTATAAAAAAAAGGTCTGAACCCTGGCCTCTATTAAGTTATTGAAAACTGCAGTCAGTGTCCTAATGATTTATAATTATAAGTTATTTTATATAACGGTGATCACTTCGTAACAAATCAGATATCAATATCAATGGAAGCCGGAGCCAGGAACAAGCAGAAACCACATAAAACTCGCTCCTTTTGTCAAGTGAGACATTTACGGCGCGCTATCGAACCCCAGACTCGACCAAACGTGAAATAGATTTTTTATAACTACCCTCTTTTATAAACTCTTTCTATCCACAGTCCGACTTCTATTAGATTAAAGTGAAGATTCAGTGTTTGATGAAAAAATACTTTCAAATTGGAATTCTTACTTTGAGAGATAAAGGAAAAATATGGTGATGATATTTTTGTAAGAGTCGAATTTTCTAGAGAATACGTTCGGAGAATAGATCGTTGTTTTACCCGCTCCATACTTTACTTACTCTCTTCAAATAGTTTTATGGAAGATCTTCGCTGCAAATAACTGATTTTTCAGGTAATTTTCTTGAGCAAATTAACGTCACACTCAATAGTTCCAAGAGCAACTATAATTCAATAAAAACTTTGTCTCACATAAGCCTCACTGTTTTTCAGAAAAAACACGTGTTTACATCAAGTCCATGATTTAATTCTACTAATTAATTAGGCATCCCATTTCGGGAGGATTCCCTCTTCATGTATATACCCCCACGACATGGTTCCGAGGAGTCAAATGTTCTTCTGGAATTAACTGCAGACGTAACCGCACATTGCCGTAACTCGGCCCAAAGTGTCCAACTCGGCCCATAAGCCCATAACGCAGCATAAGGAAGGAACATATTTACTAGGGCATAACAATAACTGGTCTGACTCTACTACCAAGTTATTGGTATCATAAAAATATATTATCATTAGTGTCATGTGGCTCAGTGATTTGAGCCATCGATTTGCTTGTTTTCAATTAAGTAGCTTCGACTATAACCAACGAAACCGAATTACGAATTGCGATCGCTCCAAGTTGTGCAATAAAGAACTTTTTTACCTATCTATGTACCCACCAATTTTAATGTATCATAGTGTTTAAATTAGATATGTCTGGATGGCTCATGCAAATTCACCGCACAATACATAACATTTTACTGCCCTTGAGAAGCAAGGCCGCATTACCGCACCCATCTCTCATGTAAACGACCCTTTGTGCCTTAAATGTGCTTGTGAACCTACTTCCACTCGGAAGGAAAACACTGCGCTTAGCTTATTCGCGTGTGATCTGAACCCACGCAAACACACACATGTGACTACTGAAAAATAAAACAAAACACACTCGACTAAAGATAAAATAGTGTCAAGTTCAGTGAATGAATGACCAACTATACTTTGACAATAGTCAAGTTCTAGAATGATAAAACAAATGTAAAATCACAAGATTGTCTACCTACACCTTTGTAATAAACCTAATTTTCCAAGTCAAGTCTGATATCAAACATAACATACCTACTAGTTTTATGAGTTTTTTGAGGTGAAATACAAATATTAGAAGTTTTCTAAGTATACTTCGAGTTTATCAATTGATATGTACAAAATACATAAGAACCTTAGTTACCTCAGCTCTATAGGTACGAACCAAATGCGCCATGGTAAATTATCCCTCTAATACAATTCTAGTGTCTCAGATGTACTTAAAGCTCGGCTGGATGCCTAAACTGCCATTACCAGTTCCAACTCACTCACAATTGCTTGTGAAACGTTCATTAAATACGAAACATTTAGTTTTGTATGACTTAAATATATTTTATCTATTTTTGGCTTCCCAATGGACTGAATCTGTGTTATATGCAAAGGTTATCACTTATAAGCTTGTTTCACGATTTTTATCATTAAAAATCGTATGTATTCTATTATATGTCCAATATGTCCATACCTAAACCAATTTTTGTACTTATACTTGGTTTTTGTACTTGGAAATACATAGTTAATCAATACTACTAAGTCCTTCAATCTGAATAGGTACGAGTAGGTCATTTTCGGTTGAAACGAGAGGTTTTAAAAGTAATGCGTCTAGTTCATGCACTAGTGCGGCTTAATTTGGTTCTGTAAGACGTCTGCAAGGGCCTCATTCCATGCAAATGAGCCGAGTGATGGCTTACTGCTCAGAATAATGGAGACTTGGCGACGATGCCAAACTTAATTAATCCAATCGAAACTAGTTTGGTATTGTAAAAATAGTGGGACCAATCTAAAAATTGGTTAAAGTAGCCATCAACTTGAATAACTTTTCCATAAAACCTATTGTATGTTGCCAGCGCAAAAAAAATCGGCTGTTCCATTTTTGCCAATATTTGAAAAAGTAAATTTTGCGGTAAATACCGTAAGTTATAATCTAATTCTAATCTGTGACTAGAGTCTATGTCAATTCCTTTGTGACTAGAACCTAGAAAAGTTGAGTAAGAATCTCGCATTTTCTCTAAAACGACTTCCCCACAGCAGTAGTATTAAAACGGCAACTCTTTCGGCAGAGGTCGTAAATCGTGACGTCAGCAATGCCAGACCAAGATGTACGGCGCTTTTAATGAGGGAAGTAGTGTACAGCACACGTATGAAGCAGAGCCTTAAATATGAACAAGCAAGCTAGTTTTCTACAATATATTGCTAGTAAAGTTTATACGTATTTCTTGAGTTCCACTCTAAAGGGTTATTTTTTTTTTAAATTTCACTATACAGGATGTATTTGTACATATTTTTCTTGAGTTTTATTATACAGGATGTATTTGTATATATTTTTTTTATTTTATTATCTTCGATTCAATATTTGATCTGTTCTGTAAACTTACAAAAACTTTTTGGCATCGTCTTGTAAAATTAGGTAAGTTTTTTTTTATTTAAATGTTATGTGATCCTGTACAGTCGGAATGCTCACCATTCACAAAGCTACAACTTTGTTACGGCGCGGCGCTACGACTGTTCTACAAAGTGCTACGAAGTGCTACGTCGTAGCAAAGCTATTTATGGATGAGAAAATGTAATAAAATCGAATGATGAGAAGATGATCGTGATAGCCTAAGACGCGAGCAGTGCTGGTTTGATTTCCATCACGATTAATTTGGACACACCGTTAGTATTCTCAAGTACTTTATTCAGCTCACGAGTGTATTAGAATATGAAATTACAATAAAATTAGACCTTAATATAGAGGTAGATTTTAGTAAAATAATATTGTTTAAAATGATTGTGTGGATTTATAGGAAATAGGTACTTGGTTAACTTAAATAGAATTCCAACTTCATACCTTTAAACTCATGATGTTGAACAGACCGGCCAACCAGCTACGACACGGTCGGATTGGTTGGACTCGAACCAAAATCTATGATATTGGTGTTGTGTCAAACGGTCGGATAGTGTTTTAGTGGTTTGATCCGACAAAGGGAGGTCGGGACGGACTGACAGCAGACAAGCTGCCGGCCGGCCTCACCATTCCTTGGGGAACTACCAAACGATATACAGGTATGGTGTCCTTGTTTTTGTTAAACGTTTTTGTCTTGTAGTTGTAGATACACTTATGTATTTATATAGTATCTTTAAAAGTTAAGTAATGTCTAGATTTATGTCCAAATGTTAAATAGTTTTTATGAGTTGTGATTATCCAGTAAACAAAACATATTTGTATGACTATGTTTCATTTCATTCCAGAAAGTTAGGTAGGCACCTATTTAAGTAGTTCTTTAACTTCAATGTTAATAATAGTTTTCAGGCTTAGTAGGTACTCTAAAGTAAATTAATATATTTCTGGAGCTTATTAAGTTAAACTATAATCTAAAAGTACCAAACAGTCTTTAATATTCTAACAAGTGCAATACGTATATCCAGTCCGTCTGTCTGTCCGGGTGTGTACCCTCAGCCCGACTTATTGGTTTTTCATCGCGGGGACAAACAGACACTCTGTTTATTTTAGTATGAAAGTTCTGTATGAACAGTGAAGTTAGGTATCTAGTCATGGAATAACTTGAAACTGTTATTTTAGATAGAAACTACAGAGTTTTTAAAGTGCAGCGTCCAGATTAATATGAACACGTTTTTATTACCCTTTGATGCTATAATTGTGTTTCCTCACTTCCGACTGGTTTTTTTCTAATATTATTTATTACCGCATATCATCTGGATATTTTATGCCGAAAATAATAATTATCAAAAGAGAATTATTACATGTTGGGCCTTTCTACTGAATTATAACGCATAAGAATATTACTGCTGATACTGAAAGCAGAGGTGTCCAGCTGAATTTAATTCCGCAAAGCGCATTGTTCTGTAGCTAGGAGCATAATGTTCCACGTACACAGAGCACGCTAGACGGAATTAAATATTAACAAAGTCAAAGCTTTTCAAACGATTTACAAACGACTGTATAAGAAGCTTGCATAGCATAGTTTGTATCAGACAGACGAGCCACCTATGAGATATAGCTACCAATGGTCGTAATAAAAAAAACTTCTGCAATACTTTTTTAAACGATATAATGTTTCTTTTTTCAAATTACGAGAACCAACCATGACACTCGCACAATTATTTAATCGATATTTTGGTTCATAATTGTTGTACCTAGCTAGGCGCTGTATACGCACGCACTACGGAATTTTTAAAAGGCACTGACTGATTTCCACAACGATGTTCTCAGCTTGAATGTTTCTAGAATTGATGGCAATCAACTACAGGATTGCCAATAGAGTAGTATTTCCCTTTATTAAAGTCGGGACAACAACACAACAGTCGCAGTAAGCCAATTAACGGACGACGCGGCACCGGGCGATACAATTACTCTTCAATGTACTGCCAATTAGACCTTCTTCCTGCGGGCTTTTCGTTCAGTCTTCGAGCCAGCTAGCTGCTTCACTATGCTACTGAAAAAATGGAAGCATATCTACGTAGTCTACGTACTGCTACACACAGAGTGATTTTGGCCAAGGCCAAAGTATGAATTATGTCTGAGTCAAAGCCAAAGTGCATACTTTCGCTCTTCGCTTTCAACACTTGAAACGTCTGATAAACTAAGAAAATCGCCAGTTCTACGTGAACAAGCTATTTATTACGGTTGTACAGCGTTTTTATAATCTAGCCCAGCGATTACTAAATACTAACAGACTAGAAAAACTTCCGGTTTGAGTACGGCGGTCGTTAATGTCGAAGCCAAAGATTTACAGCTCTTCTACCCAAGTTTAAATCCTTTCAAAATTTTCATTTTCGCGGTTTACGACTAATTTAAACAAAATCTCCAAGTATGCCTCCAGGAATTTATCAGCCCTAAAAAATTATGCAGGCGTCGACGGAAAAATGAATATTAAACTTTTTAATGGTTTCTCTTGATCAGATTGTCGGAACACAAAGTTGTATTGAAGCAATCTCTTTCTGGTCGCCGAAGAATAAGATAAAAATCTAATCAACGCGAGAAAATGGGTGCCCTACGAAAAAGTAATAATTAAGTAGTTGTACGTAAGATAAACCAGAACCAATTCAGAACACCCTAGTCTCGCTTAATCAAAGATTGGAATTCTTTCCCGGTGTTTGGTACGAGTTTTGTAAGCAAATAGGCACTTACTTACAATTTGAATGTTTTCAAGAGCCGAAAGGTGTTTTCAAAATAAACGTGATTTAGGTCAGACCAGTAAGATGCTGCCTACGTTACTTATAAATATGCTAACAAAAAAGGTGTAGTTAAAAAAGTCTTCAGTTAGTACAATGTTGTCGGACAAGAAGTTGGTAATAATTTGCAAACATAATGAAAACGTAGTGCAGCATACGCGAGTTTTTGTACCGTGCTGCCATCTGGAGGAGGGTTTAAAAAAAATTTATGTTGCAAAGTATGTAGGTACCTAAACTGTGTATTTTGATCTCAGCGTGATCAGTGAGCCACTTTTGAATTTAGATTGGTTTGCAAATTCTGGTGCAACAAATTAAGTTTTTTTTGCATCAAAAAAAACTAAACCTAAATTACAAACATATTTCTACGAAGATAACAAAACAAATAAAACAAAATACAAATGGTTATTTTTCAAGGCACTGTTGCAGCATACCGAACCCAGTAACATTGATATTTTTGAACGAGTTGCCCATCATAGAACGACGTGTGCATTAAGATCTCATCGCGATGGGCGCGTTTTCAATTACAGCGCACAATTTGCCGTCGTCTTCCAGCAATCAGGGACACTATACGGAGCCCGTATCGACGCCAACCAAAACTTATTGGAGAAGGTAAGTATTCCAAAACATTTAAAGTTGAAAAATTTCCATTTGTTCGGGATAATAAAAATTGGTGTCAATTTTGCAAGCCATGTTTTATTTGCATATTTTTGGCTTCTATATAAAATTAGAAATTGCTCCAGAAAAAAAGCTCAGCTAGTCTCATGTCATAGTACTGAGTGAATAGACGAATTTCAATCTATTCAGAGCATCTATTTGTTTGTGTTTTTTTTTTTAAATTTTTTTTTTGATTAAGAACTTGATTAAAAACTATACACTCTTTGTTTTTTGTTGTATTTTGAGATATAATATGTAAGAGCTCATAAAAAAAACTATGCCTTCTCCATGTTTCCCAGAGCAAGAAGTTCTTCTATTCCCAATAGTCTGTTATGATTCGCCATCGGCCATCGCGCTCGGACTCATTTCCGACACAATAGACACACAGGAGAAATAAACGACGTATAATTGGTTCGTTCCAATCAGACAGAGGCTGATACTATTTCAGGTTTCTCTACTCTAGCGAATAAAAAATACATTTAACAAAAAATCTAAAATTTAATATCTATAGAAGCATGTTGAATTGTTGAACTCGTGACTTTAGGAGGCAGTAAGTATTCTTTACAACTATTTTATATCACCACAGCAATTAGTCGTTTTGATAAAGAGGGATTCCGTCCCGTCCTGTTTAAAGGCATCTCCTCATTATAAAGCCCTGTGTTTATTACACACCCATCATGATAATGACACGGTAGATCACAACCAGAGACCGTGAATAAAAAATTAAGCATTACAGCGGGAAGTTACAACAATTCGTACATTGTATGTAACTCACCCGTAGGGCTGGTAGCCCTTACGACGGTTATGCAAAGGTTGTCTGGGAGAAATTGCTTTACAACGAAAGACTACAATACTTTTAGCTTTATGTTTTTCATTTGTGCATAAAGTAGGTATTTTCATTGCCTATTGCGTTGGTTTTCCGGCACTTTTGCTTCTCCGGCCAACTGAACCAGCTGATTTGGTACACCAAACCTGAAAGTACTGTATTGACTCCATGTTTTTAGTTTCTAGTAAGTAATTCTGTAGGATAGGTTTGAATTAAAGATGAGACTGGTTGTCATTTAGTTTAGTACTTTTGAGAAAGATCCTGGAAACCTAAAACGATAGAAATATAATAATTTGCCTATATATCCTGGTTTAGTCACATCCCTATTTGCGCCTCACGCCTCGTGACGGTGATAATTTGCGAAATTCACACTTTACGACTTACGGGGTTATGCTCCTAGCGCCCGGCCGCGCAGATTGTGGGATTTTTCATTTGGTTACACGAGATTTGAGTGTTCAAATTGCTGTTGTAATATGAAATTTTTAATTAAACCAAGAGCACTTTGTTTTTTGTGCGAAAGGGCCTGAAACAATAACAGTTAAGTTTTATTTACCTTGCACTTTAGCACAAGATGATTTTTCGAGATTCGGTGTTTTCCTCTTTCGCGTACATTTCTTATTTCCGCTTAGCAATGAATAAAAACAAAAACGAACGATTGTATGCTGGCGCCCGCTATAAGACGTCCGCCAATTAACCGATCTTGGCTATATTTGATTGGGGTAAATATACTCACTTGTGTAGAGCACATACAAAGATCCCAGCTGTTTTTAAAACCTCTACGAGCTAAATGAAGTCTGTACCTCAACGTAAGTAGATTAGCAATCAGCGTGAGTTCCGGAGTAATAAAATCAGAAGATTACTTCATAATTGACTCGTGATGCGACCCATGAGTGTAATTGACCGCTTTGCAAAGCTTTTTTTACGATGTAAATTATTTATTAGACGCACAAAATGTTTTGTAGAGCTGTGTTGGAAAATCAAAAGACCACACAATAAATATAGCACAAGTAAACCTAACATTATGTAATTCGCACTACTTTGTTATTTTTTTTTCAATGTTAAAAAGTAGGTGGTCTCACATGGTGCGATGTGAGGCATGAGCAGATAAGCTGACTGAAAATTTCACCTTGTTACTAAAAGTGATTTAACGATAATGTGTGAAAAACGTTCCATCTACCGAGATAGCCTGTTATCCCCATTACAGAGCACTCAATAATGTTTTAAAATGGCGGTCGACGTCGCAGTAAAAATCTAATTGCAACGAAATGGCGCAAAGCTTTCGACGTGAAGTGCCTTGAGATGTTGTATTGGTGCAAAAAAGAGCCATCGTGTAATGTCTTGATTCATAGGAATTGTTTACATAAATACCTGACTTTGTTCAGCTTAGAGTAAGTACACAGCAGTACGGTTATAGACAGTCAATAGAGTTTTATTCAATCAAAGATAATTTAGTGTCCCTTTCAATGATAAATGACAGAACCCTTGCAAAGCCCGACCATCTCATCCTGCTACATTATGTAGGTATTCTATTGTTCGAAATGATCGTATTTCATTTGCCACATCGTCATAACGTTCAAATTGGGCAATCATGCATCACTTTGAACTGAAAATCTTGGAATAAAAGTCATATTTCAGCTCCGAAAGGCATTAGGCGCTCCAATAAAGTATCTCAGGAACGCGGACATAAAGAAGACGGTACGACGACGCAGGGAAATCACCGACCACCTTCCTGCTACACTTTGCCAGATGAAACTAAACCCTATGTTAGGGGGGTTATGGTTGGTGCTGGCTGAAGGTGGAGAGTGTAAGGATGCGTACATTGCCAGGGGAAATTCTCGGGCGGGTGTTCCGACGGATGTGTTAACGCACACGCGGGTCACAGTAGTCGTCTGCTACATACAGAAGGTCCACTTTTAACCCTCAAAATTTTGGAAAATAATTTATCGTATCTTGTAGTTCTTTTTGTGTTTTTCTTTAAAATACCAGCTTAATGTGGCTTCCCATCGAACCCCCCGGCCGGCTTACTGGTGGGCCGGATTAGTACATGAAAAGTAAAAGTTATAGCTGATACAAAGCTGTAAACAAAAAAAGTTTTCATGTGTCCTGGATATCAGTTAGCTACCTACCATAACTAACCACCTAATAAACTTTTTATACAAGGGTACCTTTGCGACTAACTCTGTTAGAACTTCCATCTTAGAACGATATTTAATAACATTTTTCTAAGAATTTTCTTTACTGTCCTATCTCACCTGTGACTCTCCTAGAAGTGAGGTACAACCTTTTATATTCTTCTCATTGAAAAATCTCAGTTTATAGCGCGAGTGCGTGACACGCCTTAAGGACACAGACCTTTGCGACTGGGTCGTGAGACCCGAGCGAACACGCACCGATTTGCGACTGAATTGATCTGCTAAATGACAAGGAGCATCTATTTTATGACAGTGTCGAAGCTCTTGGTGGGTAAGTCTATTCCAAAACCAACTCGAAAAAATATGCAATATTTTAAACTAAGACCACCAAATATCTCTACGACAATTGTACTGGACCACTGCTGGGCCAGATGAGAAAAAAAAATCCCATCGAGCCCAGTCATTTGCATAGTGGGTTTGATGGGTTTTTTTTCCATCCTGCCCACCAGTGGGCCGGCCGGTGGGCTCGATGGGAATAAGCCACCATAACAATCACATGACGAGATTATTATACTACCTATCACTTTTGAAAGTCCTACGTATCTGCACAAGTTTTGAATCCATAAAAGGTCCGCTATAAGGTGACGCACTCTGGTCGCGCTGCACAACCTAACTCCACACCTTGGTCGCCGACGTCTGAACTCCACCTTATCTCATACAGGGCATACGTATTCGCACTTGTGCCGTTCGCTATGATTTGCGGAGAGAATTGTGACTCGCTGATTGTGGCATAATTCTGAACCCCCGGGTGATGAGCTTTTTTGATCTGGGGGATTCTTGAATATTGCGTAGCTTTCGCGTAGCGCGTAGGTGCTACGCCGTAGCACGTCGTAAAGAGAATGTTAAACAGCTAAGTATATAGGATGCGGTAAAATACAGCTCCCGACTATAAACTGTGTAAATTGAAGGTATTTGTAGGTATGTACCTAAAGAGATTATTGGGTAGGTACGTAGGTACATAACATTCCCTTGCATAGATATCTTATGATTTTTGCTGGTGCCAAATGGTACTAAATGAAATCATTAGGAGCATTTCAAACTTTATAATGGCCTTATTTCTGCAGAATTCACTCCGCTGTCAAAACCAATAGGTAAAGCACTACCAGCAAAACTTGCTAGGTACCTACTTATACGCTTGAAGGCTAATTATTTCGCTGTTCAATGTTGCTATCACTACACACCCACATCTCCCAGTCAAGAACAAACTTTGGCCAGAATTCAAAATTAAAATTACCGCAGCGAGTTATCCGGAAGCCGGGCGCTGATCAATAAACGAGATTGAGCACTTTCCAAACTTCTGAGGATTAATTTCAAATGTTATTTTTCCGATGGTTAGTATCACAAGGTTTTTAATTTGGAGGCGAGCTTCTGCGGTGATTTCCCTGGAGACAGGATCGGCCATTTGGTCGACTGCCTACTTCTTAGGCGCGATGCACATGAATCACATTATTGATGAGACTTGGAGTGGACGTACGCGAGACGGACATGTTTGCCGGACACTAGTTTACAGTTTTTCGCTGTGACGTTCTTTTATTATAGAACATTGATTGCCAGTAAAATACCTAGTAGGTACGGAAGTCACCTTATAGTGTAGTATAATATATGTCACCTCCGGATGCATTGCAAGGCATGTAGGTACATTTTAATAACGTGCCAAGTCAAGCAAAGCAAGGAGCCTGGTCCACGTGTCGACCTGTCTCGTCACGTAGTCGCGTCGTCTCGGTAGCGAACCTAAGATCAAATGTGTTGAATTCAGAAACCGATCACGTACCTTTCTAGAAATGAAAAAATATGTGGTGGCATGTGCTAGTATAACACCCCAAGTGGACCTTGCGGTTGATTTGAATTTAGATCAAGAAAAATCTTCTGCGAATACTGAAAAAATATTGCGAATTATAAATGTGCCACCCCAGTCCAATTGTTTCAATCATAATAAAAAAATATATAATTGAATAACCTACCTACAGTAGGTAGGTACCAAGATGGCTCTCCGCAATCAAGGTCTGCTAATGAACCAGCAGTATCTTGGTTCGTGACCGCTCGATACGGTCGAATTGCCACCGAACCCCATAAGTAAAAATAAAATAGTAATTAGGTGCCTGTCTACTTGTTCCATTCAAAGTGAGCTTAGTGTTGTTCGAAAGTGAGTTTACAGTTATAGATACTGGTTAAATTGATTTAAACACCCTGTAAATCAAGTTAATCTTGCGGTTCTGAATCAGGGGTCAGTAAATTACATTATCTACACACGTTTTACCAGTTTTACCTCTGCTCCGTCGGTTTTCATACTTTTAATTGGTAAAAACACGGACTTTTTTTAGCAGACGAGAGCTAAATTGCAAGTGAAAAGTGGAGAAATTTTCACTACCAACAGCCAAAAGTAACTAACGGTTGCCACTTTTTTTTTATGATAAAATAAAAAAAAATGGAACAAGCTGATAGCTCACCTGAGCCCGTAGTCTGTGCATTTGCTTTGACTTTCGACTCGAGTGTAGCACACGCAAACGCATTCGCAAAGCGAGTCATTTTGTTGGGAATTACACAATTCCCAAATCTCCCGCTAGAGGCGCTTATCCGGTTTTCATACAAAATTTCTCGCTTTGCGAATGCGTTTGCGTGTGCAATACTCGAGTCGAAAGTAAAACAAATGCACAGACTACGGGCTCTGGAGTTGTATTGTATGAGAGAAGTCCACTGCTGGGCATACGAGTAAGCCTTTCGTATCTTGCTGTTGAAGTGCAGTGCTTGGTATGATGATGATGATAATTAAATTAATTACTGATGACTTGCCACGTTATGCCAAGTCTAGCTATTCTACAATGTGCTACGCTACGAGAGTGCTACGAAAGTGCTACGAGCATGCTACGAGTGTGTAATTAGAAAGCCCGAAATAGTCTTTGAAAAATTGGTGGTAAAGGAAAATTTGTCATTCTGGCTTATTCGTACGGTCAATGTAATTACGGCATTTGTACAAAGGATCGCACACCGATCACTGATTTCCCCCGGGGAACCTGCTTGCTTGCCAAATGTGAATGTTGCACGAAATTAGGGTTCCTCCTCGTTCCTCTTGTCTCGTGGTTATTTTAGGTGACACACTTGTGATCTTTAGCGGAAGACCAGCGTGGGTTGTTCTCAACCCGCATTATGCTGAGCTAGGATCCATTTTGCAGCACTATGTTTAGATTGTTTAGTTTTGTTATTATAGGTACCTAATTAGGTATTTTTTTAACTAGGTTTTGGTTTCTTCTTTTATTTATTTATTATTTATGTCATGTTTTAGTTTAGTCTACCTACTTATGTCACCTACTTATGTTAAATTTTTCTTGTGTTGTGTTGTAAGTAAATTATTTTTCTATTTCTATTTCTATTTCTATTTCTATTTACACTTTTATTATGGTAGCCTGTGATACCTAATGATAAAATCAGTAAGATGACGTTACCAAACATTACAGAGTAGGCACTTATCCACTTTTCACCTTTGCTAGACCTTGCACTATCTACCTAACGTGTTAGCTACATTATGTAGGGTGCCTACCTATCTAAGTGTTCAAAGTGAAGGTACCTAGGTACAGTACTACCTACCTTAGTAGATAAGTAGCTAGAGTACCTACTCTAGCTACTTATCTACTAGGTAGGTAGGTAGGTACCTATCTACCTACCTGTCTTGCAAGCAAGTCTAGTTAAGAACCAACCCTGAGCCAGCAACATAGATAATTTGCATACAGTAGAACATCACAATAGCAACGTGTTGTTGTATTGTCCAGTCAAGGCGCCCCCTGGCGGCGTGCGGTCGGCATCGGCTTGCTCCATCCATTTATCAACAGCCGTTAGGGAACCCTGTGTCTTGGAGACAAAGTAATTGATGGTTAAACAAACTTACCTTGTGACGTTTGACCATAATTATACAAACCTTGCATCCGAAGAGATTTATAATTAATAAGTAGGTATTTTATTCACTTCGTAGTCCACTCTTTATTGTACTGGGCACAAAGCACAACTTCAGAGCCAAAAAAAAATAACATAACAATTGACTCGTTAGTACCACATCCGGTCATAGGTGGCACCCTGTCGCACCGACGATGTCGCCTCATTTCTTAAGAGCAAAAAATCTATTTCGCAATGTTACTTATGATGTCAGGGGTATGATTTTGATGTTCAGCAATATTGGGTAAGGGAGGGTTATAAATCTCTTCGGATGCAAGGTTTGTATAATTATGGTCAAACGTCACAAGGTAAGTTTGTTTAACCATCAATTATACCACACCTTGCATCCTCGAGATTTATAATTAATAAGTAGGTATTTTATTCACTTCGTAGGATGTTTAGAGCACATTGCGAAATATAAGTCAAATAAATAATAAGGAAAAAAAAAACAGGTAGGTATGTAGTAGTTACAAAATGTTATTCCTTAGGTATTTATTTAATGAAATAATTTTACTTATAATCAATAACTAGTAGATCTAGGAATCAAGAGAGCAATCATACACAGCTTCTGCAAAGGATCTTTCATCATAGTTGGAGGGCAAGGGTCTATTGTAATATTTAGCAAATACTAAACTATTGCCCGACCACCCGGCGCATTTTTTTATAAGATCTATAGACAAACCTTGACGATGAGCTGCCGAGGTAGACGCATGACGAGTACTGTGGGCAGAGAAGACATCTGTATTTACCCCACTTGCACCCATGACGTCCTTTATCCACCTACTGATAGTCGAAGGGCTCGCGTTATGAAAAGGTTTCCTAGTGGTCAGAAAAAGACGCTCGGTATTAGCCGCTGAGCGAAAAGCGGCCGTTGCCTCCAGATATGATGAGAGTGTCCTTGCAGGACAAACTTCTATTCTATTAGGAAAAAAAGGAATTGACAAGTTAGGCATTGGGCGACTTGGCGCCGATGTTTTGATGACATCATTTATCACAATATCTATGCTAGAATCAGAAACTCTGACATTCGATAATCTTACTAGCGATAGTGTCTGAATTCGTTGTCCTGTCGACAATGCGAGTAGAACTGCCGTTTTCTTCGTGATTTGAGGTAATGATAATTCTTCATTGGGAAAAAACGATGTTATGTAATCAAGAACTATATTAGGGTCCCAAGTAGTTTGGTATCTAGGGAAACTGGGTCTAGATCTAAAAACACCCTTTAAAAAACGAGTAACAGTGTCATTTTCACTAAATTTTTTACCAAAAATTAAAGCTAACGCTGAGCGGCATGTGTTGAGGCTAGAATAACTAGCTCCACCATTGTATTCGTGAGTCATAAACTCTAATAAAGAAGGTAAGTTCAAGAGAAATGGATCTGTTGCCCTAGATTGACAAAATAACCACCACTTCCTCAATGATACATTGTATTGTTTAAGGGAGTTTTCTGACAATGATGAGATTATAATATTAATCGTTTCTGATTGGAGGTTTTGTTGCGTGAAGGCCGACCTGATAACTGGCATGATACCAGGGTAAGTGTCCTCCATCGTGGATGAGGTTCTCTGGAAGGAGATAGTAACAGATGTTCGTTAGGATATAAATATATCGGATCTTGACATGCCAGGGAAAGAAACAGAGGATACCAAGGCTGGCTTTTCCAGTATGGAACGACCATTATACCTGTAGCACCGTCATTTATTATTTTTCGAAGACTCTTTAATATCAAAGAAAAAGGTGGGAAGGCATAAAAGTAATAAGAGCTCCAGTCTATTGTAAAAGCGTCTACATTGAATGCGGTGGGATCTCTTTTCCAAGATACATATGTACTACATTTAGCATTTAACCGGGTAGCAAAAAGATCAACCTCTGGTTCTCCAAAATAGTCTACTATTTGATTAAATGCCGTGGAAGACAAATCCCACTCCGTATCTATGTTTGTACGTCGTGATTCCTCGTCAGCTTCTACGTTTTCTTTGGACTTAATATAAGATGCAAAAATGAACAATCGTCTTTCCTCGCACCATTCCCAAATTTTGCGTGTGATGTCATTCAAATGTGTGTACTGAATGCCACCCATTCTATTTATGTAGGAAATAGCTACAGTGTTATCGATACGTACCAGTATTTCAGAATTGTACATATTCCTAGCAAAACATCTAAGGCCTATAAAGGCTGCCTTTAATTCTAATAAGTTAATGTGGCATTGGGATTCGGCTGCATCCCAGAAGCCGTTCGATCGTTCTCCGTTACACATCACACCCCAACCAGACAAGGAAGCGTCTGTAAAAATCTCTAAAGTGTACTGACCACTACGTATTGGATTTTTAGAAGTCATTATGTGTTGTTCCCACCATGAGAAATCTTTTTCCAAGTTTGCATCTAAAATCATTTTACAGTCATAATTATCGTCAGATCCCCTTAAAGCCAAAAATTTGGCCCTTTCAAAAACTTTGGTGTACGTCCAGCCATAAGGGACGGCTGGACACGCTGACGTAAGTACGCCCAAGAACTTAGCAAACTCTCGAATTTTAATGTACTTTTTCTTGGAAATAGCTTGACCAAAATTTAATATCTTGATGCGTTTTTCGATAGGAAGACTAAGTGTCATATCAAACGAATTAAATTCAAAACCTAGAAACTTGCGACACTGACTTGGCAGAAGTTTACTTTTCTCGTCGTTAATTACAAATCCCAAAAAAATTAATAGTTTTAAAGTCTCAGATACACAATTGAGACAATCATCATAAGAGCTTCCTAGGCATAAAAAATCATCTAAGTAATTAACTATAAGTAGACCTTTACTTCTAAGGAAGGCCACAACTGGTTTGAGTAATTTAGTAAAAATGTAAGGTGCTGAAGAAATCCCGAACGGGAGACACTGAAATTCAAAAGTTTGAAGCTCAAATTTAAATCTAAGATATT
The DNA here is from genome assembly GCA_918843925.1 of Eulithis prunata. Classification (NCBI taxonomy): domain Eukaryota; kingdom Metazoa; phylum Arthropoda; class Insecta; order Lepidoptera; family Geometridae; genus Eulithis; species Eulithis prunata. The sequence goes on from OU974007.1 coordinate 317,649, forward strand.
TCTTAGACGTTTCGTGAATACCTACAAGAAAGTATGCATCTTTCAAGTCAATGCTGGCCATGTAACACAATGGAGATAGCAGTCTAGTGGCTGTACGATAATCCTCCATTTTAAAATGACGTGTGTCAACTAATTTGTTAAAAGATTTAAGATTTAGAATGAATCTAAACTTGTTATCTTTCTTAGGAACCAGAAATATTTTAGATATAAATTGGCCTGAAATGTCATTGCATGGTAATACGGCTCCAATACGCTGTAATTTTTCTATCTCGAGACGTAGGTTGAGTTTTTCCAATTCAGAGAACTTAGCATTGGAAGGTGCTTGCGCTTGAAAAACCGGTTTAAGAAGCGGTATTTTATAGCCTCGAACCACATCTAAAATTACTGGATCGGTAGTAATTGTTTGCCAGTTACGAAGAAAATTCATTAATCTACCAGAGTGAATAGGTACCTCTATTGCTTGGACTGCGGCTGAGGCTTCGGCCGCTGTTCCTTGGATCGGTCCTGGTACTGATGTGACGCAGTCGTAGGTCTCTTCCAGGTCGTGGAGCGGTACGCTGGTTGATTCCTGGTCCCACCCTGTCGGTTCCCACGCTGAACATGACGGGATGGGCCTCTCCAGTTTCCCTGCCGATAGGGCGGTTTCTTGGACGTGGAAGCTTCGGTCGTACCTGCTTTTTTCATTTGGAGGCCTGATCTTTCGGCCGACTGAGAAGCTTTAATTTTATCTGTGAGCTTTTCACCAAAGAGCATTTTGTCTCGCTTGACGTCTTGAACAACGTCCTGGAATTTCTTATCCAGTGTGTATGTAATAAGTTTTCTTCGATTGATCGTGTTTTCAAAATGCAAATCCAATAGAATTTGGTTTGTTTCGGATAACCGTTTGATGATGTCCATCTTATCCATATCCTTTTCAATAAGAGAGGATGTCAAAGCAGTCACAGCTGAAATTCCCAACCCTAGGTAGTTTTGAGCAGCCTCCAGGCGCTTGTCTCGATTTCTGGTAGACTCAATCAGAACTGCCGATATTTCGGGATTCAATTTTGGTGCTTTAACCAATTGAAAGTTTTCGGGTACACAGATCTTTTCGCCAAGAGCCTTCTTTTGATCTTTGTTTAACCCTTCGCACAGAATACGCCCCCAACGTTTAGATATTTCCTCCGGAATCATCGGGCCAAAAACTTCTGGTTTTTCCTTCGATTCACCTAAAGCGTCAAGAATGTCGTCGGGTAGGCCGACGGATTCAGATGTGGGGTTATTTTCAGCTAGCTGACTGGTCGAAGGTACAGGGTCGACGATTGATGCAGATGGAGCCGTCGCCTCAGGTTGGGTAGGTGGTGGCGGAATCTCCGCTATCTGTGGTGCATCATGGTGAACATCTACTGTATGGACCGTGGAGCGAATATTATTGTGAGTGTTCACACCATCAGAGTCCGTTAATTCTACGTCGGGGCTAGCCCGTTCATCGCGTGCGTATGAGGGGCTTCTATCCCTGTAGTCATCGTTGTTGTCTGTAGACAATGCAAGGCAAAGGTCATGATCGCGTCATGACACGGAATTGCTAGAAATATTCTATAAGAGACCGTAATCGCATCACGGTACCAGCTAAACATGGCTACAATCGCATTGTAGCACTAGTGCGTGACTATGATCGCATCATAGTACCAAGGCACTCTTGTTTAGGCTAAGAAAATGCATTTTTCATAGTAATGTTGCATTCAAGTCACAATAATAAAAATTAAAAAAAAAAAAAAAAAAAAAGAATGGTGGGTAGTTGTGAAAAAACAAAGATGTAACTTTTTATAGCGAAAAAAAGTATGAAACCTTTTATCACAAAACACTACGTCTTGTGTTTGTAAAATTATTTAGTAAAATGTGCAATGTAAAAAACACTTACCGGTGTCGTCGTAGTTGCTATCCGAACTTTTGTACCGTCGTAAACATCTTTCCAGTTTACGCAACTTTCGCCTGATACGATTCTTGGACAAACTACGTTTCCTTTTGCCCATTGCACAAATACACTATTTAAACCGTAGTTGAACACTAACAAAATGTTATAACTTTATATTTTTACATATAAAATAAGTATTTCGATGCTTCGATGCTTCGATGCCCGCACAAAAAAAGCGAATGAGGCGACATCGTCGGTGCGACAGGGTGCCACCTATGACCGGATGTGGTACTAACGAGTCAATTGTTATGTTATTTTTTTTTGGCTCTGAAGTTGTGCTTTGTGCCCAGTACAATAAAGAGTGGACTACGAAGTGAATAAAATACCTACTTATTAATTATAAATCTCGAGGATGCAAGGTGTGGTATAATTACTACAAGGGGCAATTCGAGACAATGGAAATTGCGAAGCGTCCAAAGCAATGGACTGCATAGAAGGAATCATAGTCTAACCTAGGTAACTACCTACGCCTACCTAATCGTAAAACTCGGAAAAGTTAAATAAGCGTACCTAGTTATGAAATTTAAGAATACCCTACGCACGCACTCACGATATTATTAGTCTATGCCTACGGCATCTAGGCCTAGACACAGACACCGTAAAACTAGATTACATAGGATATTAAAAATTTTACGTTAAAATGAGACTACTGCAGTGCTGCCATCTAGATTATAAACTTAGTTCTTAGTAACTTCAACTTCTTGGTCATGTCTTTTGCAACTAGTTCTTTATTATCTGTGAAAAAGCAGCTGATGTAATGACATTGGCAGAATGACAGTGACAGGCCTTTGTGTATTTTCAAAAACCTTTCCAATTTCCTAGGTATTCATTTCGCAAATCGCAAACAACGCAAAACTTGCGAAAACATAGAAGAAAAGAATGGCTTCAAGTTATTTTACTGAAAGCGAAGCGCCGCGGGACTTCAGAGTTTCTTCCACAGAGAGCGATGGCCATTATACGAAGTGCCTTTTGTGCTACACTGTGAAGAGGAACTTTTATTGCTCGGAATGCATTCGCACGGGGAACTTCGTGCAGTCTTCCATGCCCTATTCGGACAGGTAGGTAACTTCTACAACAAATTTCTATACATCTTTCCAATGTGATGAATCATAGCCCTTAAAATGAGGACTGCTTAGCGACCAAGAAATGTATAATTTTTGTATATTGTTTTGGAAACAGATGTTTCTTTAGCTAAATGTGATCATGGGTACCTACCTAATGTGCTTGTGCTTTAAAATAATCCATTGTTTACTACATAAAACTTGCTCATACTTACAGAAACTTTTAGTGCCTAGTGAATGGAAGCTTAGATTAGAACAGAGACATTACTAATCTATATAATCATCTAAGTAATTACTATTTTAATTTCAGATACTCAGAAAAGCAGGCAAAGCTACTCAGACTCCAAGCAAACAGGAAGTACATTCTAGACCGATGTGAGAAGCTTTTACTTCCAAAATTAAAGAAAGACACTTTGATCACCGAATCTAAGCAATCTCGAGACAGACTGGACTTACTGCAACTGGCCATCGAGCAACGGAGAAGTAACATTGAAGAGAAACGGAAAGAACTAGCAGACTTGAAACACCATAACAATGATTTGAAACAGAAACTACCCCGGTATCAGAAACGGGTGTCGACTCTATGCAAGCATGTGCAAAATCAAGGTATTGAGCTGCAGAACAAACTGAGCTTGTATAATGAACAGGCAGAGACTTTGGCAGCATTGAGAAGATCTCGAATACGACATCTTACCAAGTACATTTTTCCAGTTTACATGACTTATGATACCAGGTAAATATATTATCATAAATATTACTTTATTTGAGTAAGTAATTTTACTGCTAACCATAGTTAACCTTATTTACTTGTCATGAGTTTACTTGGTTTCATTATCAGCTTTATATGTCATACCTACTTTTTTCTACCATTTTCAGACAGCTCAATATTAATGTAGGTACCTAATCTATCTGTTATTGTTTGCGGCACCATTTACTCAATTTAAGGAATAAATTAATCTGCATTTCCAGTGACAGTATAGAAGACTTGGAGTTCATAGGCTCCGACACAGAAGAAGAACTTCCAAAGCGGCCGCAACTCCACATAGTGACTCCCTGGATCAACACCGACACCGACTTCTCACACATCCAAGCGTGGAACAAGGATGCAGCGATGTCTGCCAGTCCAGCCTGCACTGCTTGGAGGAGGAACAGTGCTGGGTTAGCTCTTGCTGCCCAGCTGTTGACTTTACTGGCATGGGTGTTGGACACTAGACTGCCTCATGCATTGTCACTTAAGTAAGTCTCGTATACCAAGTGTTGATACCACTATATGAGCTGGATAACAATGTGGAGGCTGATCTTTGATATTAGACAGGTGTCATGGCTCAGTGGGTACTAGGCCTTTCGTGCTGTGGGTTGAAAGTTCAATCCCCATGGAAAATAAACATTTTTGTGTGGCAAACAGATGTTTGTTCTATGTCTCAATGTTACTATAATGTATCAAAGGTAAGTATGTATTTACAAAAAAAATAATTAAATAAGTATTCTATCTGCAATCTAGTTCCCATTGTACAAGCTTTGCTTAGTTTGGGACTGGAGAGTGCCGTGTGATATGTTCCAGATTTTTTTTCTATTTATCTCTAGGTGGATTCAGGAGCTGGGCTAGGCAAATGCGGTGGAAACAGCTTGGTGGGCTATTCAACCTTTGTTTATGAATTCAGAGGTCTATTGGAAGCTGTATTGCTTGCTTATAATATAATAAGAATGCATCTCATGCGGAGGTTGTAATGACGTCGACAGTGAGTACTGCAACTGGCGCGGCGGCGGCGGGGCGGGCGCGGGGCGCGCTCGGCGCGTGTGTGCGTGCGCGGCCGCCCTGTCCATGCACACGCACGCACACACGCACGCGCACGCACACGACACTGCCGGCCCGCATCCACTGGAGGCGTTGCACTCGCTGACTATAGCCGCGGTTACAGATGATCCCGCACTCGGCAGGTAATGTACACTCAACTAACATGTCCTTTATTTAACACTAGCGGACCGTCTCCCGGCCGTCCGTCATTTTTTTACACCTTTGGTTACGCTGTAGGTTTGTAAGTTTGCAGTTGTAATGAATGTTCCTTATAATACCGGTGTAATGTATAGTTGTATTGTCAGAGTATCGTGTTGGAGTCACGATGCGGCGGCGGCGTGGTGCGCGCGGTGGGAGGCGCCGCCCTCCGACCACGAGGACGTGGAACCTGAACATCTGCACTGGCCGGACACTATGGAGGTTAGTAGACACAATACTCTCAGATTCTTTCTAATCCTATTAATATAACGCGAATAGTTGTATGGATGTATGCGATTTCGCGCAAAAACTACTGATCCAATTTGAATGAAACTTGGAATATACATTGTCCGTGACCTGGATTAACAAATAGGCTACTTTTGATTCCGAAAAATCAACGGGATCCAATGGGACGCGAACGAAGTCGCGGGCGGAAGCTACGGTACCAAATAAAGTATGGTTTTGAATGAGAGCTTAGAGGACGTAAGGTGTACATTGACACGCTATTCTGTTAATAAAACTAAATTGCTTCAGTTATTGCAGGAGCTTGGGCTTGGGCATACTTTAGTATGCAGCTCCTACCTAAAGGCCCTGTGATAAACAAAGCCTACAATCCCTTCCAGCTACAAGTACACCTGAGCTCTAAAGCCATTCTAAGACCTTCAGCATCACAAAAAGTTTAGTAAAAGGCAATATGAACCTTATAGGAGTAGTAATAAAGTGCACTGTTTGTTCCAGTTGCCGAGAGAGGTGTCAGCCAGTCCCCCGACCGCGCCGGCGCTGCCCGCGGCGTCGCTCGTGACGTCAGCCGCTGCCTCGCTCGCCTCCATGTGGCGCGGGTGGTACAACTGATATCACATCACGTACCTGTATTTACTTACCTAGTCTTTATTTACTTCACATTACACATGCACAGCACACCCTAACATAATGCAGCTCCCAGATATATCTATTGATCGCAGAATACGGTCATCGAGTTGATGCCTAGAAGTGAAACGAGAAGGATAATATTAAAAGTTGCTAGTCGTTAGGTGCCGCAAAATAAGTGCACTACTTATAAAATGATGACAACTTACTAATATCAGTTAAGCTGTAGATCGGCCACCTACGTCCAACCGCCTCTTTATGAAGGAGCCAGTTCACATATATTTGAGTCAATTAATGGTATGTAGCAATTATATTCCATTTTCCTAAACTAGGTATAACCTAATTTGACCGAACTAAAATTGTTGGCACAGGCAGAGGCCTGTACCCTGCAGCGGGTGAAGTCGGGCTGTGGATGATGATGATGATGAAAATTGTTAAATGTCCTTTCTCATAAACTGAAACGACAAATACAGCTATAATTATGGTGCTGATATCCTAAATATCAGTTAGACAAAAAAGTGAGCAAGGCAGTCAAAAAGTATCAATTTGGTGGAGAACTTAAAGTTATAAAGTCACCAATAGTTTAATCTAATTAGAACTAACAATTTAGTTGTAGAACAACCATTCCAAGCTTTTGCTAGATTTAGTTACTCAATAGTTTCAATATAATTCAATGCAATTTATACAAATAGTTTAGTTAGGGCGCAATAAATGGCCACTAAATAACTATATTTCCTCCAGATTACAGTATAAATTATAAAGTTAAAGTATTAACATGGATATTCACATGTTGCTCGAGTCAATAAGTTAGAAATTATTCTTTTTATACTTGATTATTTTGATAAATAAACGTTTTTTATAAAATATCGTATTTAATTCATCTGAAAAATAAAACAAATAAAATAACGTAACAATATTTAATCAATAATAAATTATACTAGGAATAAGTAAAAGACTAGCAAACAATACTGATTCTATCAAATACGTAAATGCATACAAGAAGTGCAATATCATAGGTGGACATTTTTTAACACGATTCACTTTAGCTTTTCATCCACTACACATTTATGAGTGTTGGTTCAGTATATCCAGTGAGATATAGAGGTAGATGTAATTCAGGTGCGATGTAATGTCCCGCGCTTGTTCCACCGGCGCAGCGCGTCCGCCAGCGCCGCGCCCGCGCTCTCCACGCGGCGCAGGACGTCCTCCACCGACCCACTGACCACTTCTCTCTGGGGATATACACCACTAGCTCACTACCAGCTCCAGGGGCTGAAGCCACTTCTCCACCAACGCCGGCACCGGTAATGCACTACCAGGGCAATACAAAACGCGCGAATGACGCGAACGGCGCGGTGTGACGGCAGTGCGTGGACAATTAGTGTCATTCGCGCGTTTTGTATTGCCCTGGTAGTGCATTACCGGTGCCGGCGTTGGTGGACAAATTGCATAAGGGGCTCAAACGAATCACTCGGCTAATTAGTACCTAGTATAGATCTTGAGGTTTTGAAAGAGGGGCCTTCTTTCCTCCCCTAAAGCTTACCCCTTTATTCATATTCACCTGTTATTTTAGCGCGGCTTTAAAATGGTTGTCATTTCCATGACAACGAAAAGAGATGACGAATGATTTAGCAATCATTTTAGTTAGCTCAGCTTTAGAAGACCAATATCAATATACCCCTTATGGGTCTGTCAAAAGGTAAACCAATATTAGTCCCAATTTTTTCATAAGATAGGGGTGATTTTTTGTGACATTCAGAATGATGTAATATTGTTATAATGAGTTACCTGCGATGGTTGTACGTGTGCGCAGTGCACACGTGTACTTGTACGTGTGTGTATCGAAGCCGCGCTGTGCAGGCTGTCGGAGCCGTCGGTCGCGACGTCACGTCGCTCCGGACGCTGGACGCTGGCCTCACGTGTACCCGACGATAACTGATATTTACATTCATTTATTAAGAGTTGCTCATTTCAAACAATCTAGTTTTATATTTTGGTAGTCCTTAGGTAATAAACAATGAAGATCTAAGGCTCCTTTAGGGACGAGTTCAAACGCTGTGCTAAGGGAATGCTCGTTGGAACGTGTGTTTGACGTTTGTTTATATAACATCAGATGTAAAAACCTCTTACCACTTAGTTTTGGCACTTCCAATGTCGTTTTCGCAGTAAACGACATTGAAAGTGGCTCTTATAGTGCAACAAAACTAATGCAAGAATCGAAAAACTTATTAAAAATCAAACATTGTTTTGGAAATATGGACCTGTGTCATACATAATATTATTAGATTTCTATGTAATAAAATATCTCACCCTATTTTCACAAAAGAACCGCTTCATCCGTGCCGGGCGTTGCGGCGGCGCGGGCGACGACCTACCCGTCTCACTCGCACTCGTCTCCAGCGCGTACTGCCGTCCCGCTCGCACTCGCGAACTGCCCGACGTGAAACTACCCTCATTTTGAGAACATTTGGAACAAGTTGCTTCTTCGCGGGTATTTCTCCTTTCAAAAGAACTTTGACTCCTAATGTTGCTTCTATCAAAGGAATTTATCGATCTAGCTGAGGTGCATTTGGTGCATGTTTCGTTCTCGCTTCGTCTTGTGAGCGTGGCATCGTTTTGTCCTTGTTCAAGCCGTAGTTCTAGGAGTCTTATTTGTGACTTCTGTTGCTTGATCTGCGTTTCTTGTTGTCTGGAAAGAAAAATGAAAAAACTAAACTACTGATAGTGCTGTTTTGTTGGTATCAATAGGACTATAAACTAGAAATCACTTGAGTACAAACTAACGGTTTAGGATGACCAGCGTGGATGGTTTACCAGTTTTTTTTACTTTGCCTACGCTTTCGAAATACATTTTTTAGAGTCCCCATCTAGCCTTGAGTTCCTTCCATCTGCTTGTCGTCGAGGCCTTGGGGTCGCCTAAACTTTGACCATTACCCTTTCATGTCGTTCACATCTCTTCCTTCGTATGTAGAGTATACTATACATACCTATGCGAGTCCTTGGTCCTGCGTGTAAAGGCGCGTACACAGGCGGCGGCTCGCCTCGCCTCCTCGCACAGCGCGGCGCCGCGCGCCTGCGCCTCCCAGAGCGCCGCCTCCAGACCCTTCACTTCGGAACTGGAAGTTAAACAAATACATTTGTTACACCCTCTAAGCTCCATATTTCCGACTGAAGTACAGATTTTTTGTTGAATAATTCGTGCACGTACCTACCTAGAGTATTAAAAAACGTTCTACCTTAAAACCTTGTTTAAAACATACCGATGGCAAGCGTCCAAATGTGCGTAGTCGTGCAACGCCTTCGCGAGCTCAGCGCGCAATGTACGCACTTTCCTCTGCGCCGCGCAACTACACTCGCGCAGCGCGCAGTACTGTAACACAACACAATACACACCATCATCTCATAACTAACTGTGCTAATTCAGGACCAAGAGATACTTACTGAACTACATACCATTTATTAAAATTTATCTGAGATGGCCGATATGATGATAATCCAAATGCTAATGGTCCGACTTCCGAAATGAGCCAAGCTCCAAGTCAACTTCCTGTTTGCCTTTGTGAAGTCAGTTCAAAAATAGAATGCGAAAAAACTATAGAAAATTTTTCTAAATAGTCGATGCAGAACTATGGGACGCGCATGATTAGATCCACAGGCTATATCTGAAGATAGATCCATACCTCTTTGCTGAGATCCTTAGTTTGGTTCAGTTCGTCCGTGAGTTGTCGTATGGTCTCCTCGTGGTGTCGACAATGCGCCTGCACTCGGCTCACTTCTGCTGATTTTTCCTTTAGCAACACTAGAAGGAATATAACATGAGAAACCTACTGTTACGTGTGACTAAACGTCACAGGGTCCACAAAATTTTCGTACAACTAGCTGATACCCGCGACTTCATACGCATGCGAAACTTTCCACCAAAATATCTGTCATCAGCATACGATGAACCTCGAAGCAAATGGCTGCTTTTGGTTTACAAAGTTCAAGCTGTATCTAAGAATCCATGTCTTTGATTTCAATAAAACAGAGCCTATGTTTCAATCCGGAAAATGGGTTTCTGAATGGTATAAGTTTTATTCAGAAACCCAGTAGTTAAGGAGTGATTCGCGAACAAACAAACAGACAAACTCGATTTTCGGAATCGGAACCGTTTTAGTAGATCTGCATGCCTAATTTAGTTTATCTATATCTTTAAGTTTTTGGCTTTTTTACAGTTCTATAATAGTATAAGTATAATACATACTTACGAGATGTTGAACATACCCTGTGTTTGATGTAGTTGCATCCTGACCGATTCACATGTCTGACCTCTTTCTCTCGTGTCGCACTCCACTGCTGCTAACTGTTGCCGTATCAAAAGCAACTGTAAAACACTCTACTTATTAGTTCTGTATCATTTCAACGTGATATAGCATTATGACATTTACAGAATTTGTTTTACGTTCCAAATTACCTCGCTTTCTTTTACTCTGATTTGTTCTTGATGTTGCCTCTCCGCTGCGTTTTTGTTTTCTAGAATGATCTCTAAATCTGCTAGTTTTTGTCGAAGCTCGTCCATTTGCCTCTGTAAAAAATAAAAAGCTAAACATCGTTTTATCGCTATAAAAAGAAATCTAGTAGCGTCCATATCATTCGACTGGTCTTTTCTTGGTCAACGAACTGAGGCTTGAAATGTTTTACACTAACCTCCATAACTTCATTGTTTTGCCGCAACCTCCTATTTTCATCTTCTAATCCACACGTGCAGTCGCCCTGAAAAGCAAACCAATAACTGCTTGAGCTTTAAAAGTATAATGTCACTATTACCTAGGTATGCCTATGCACACTATTGCACACTAAACTAGGTAAGATCACTATCCAGCCATCGCATAGTGAAAAACATAGCTCTTATGATGATAGCATAAAATATTATGTAACAAAACACGATTGAAAGCACGAATTTACGCATTCCTTAAAATACTACTGGTATTGTAAACTAACTCAAATAAACAGACCACATCTGCAAACACTCACATGCCACATAAACAATGTCAGCAACACACGTGCAGAAGATAATGAACAATGTCATGCAAATACACACACAATAGACGTACAGTAAGTAATTCCCTCAGGCTGAGCAGTTGTCCCGCGATGTCGTGTAAGTCGTCGCTCAGATCTCCCGCTAGCGAGTCCTCCCACACCCCCTGGGAAATAATAACGTCACTACAATGTTATAACATCTTTATTAAGACCGCTTATACAATATTGTGGTTAGTTTTGTTGCGAGTACCGAATCGTTGTTTGAGCTGTTCAAGAAGTTTGATATCTCCGCTTTTAAGTTGTCCACGTCTGACGCTATGTCCTGAAACAAAAATACATTTTTATTGAACCTACGCTTGTTAAAGTAAATCCCACTACTATCTGCTTCATGTCTATGATCAACAGTGAAACCGGTTTTACCGTAAATTGTGTAAAATTGTATGTTTCATACCTGGCATTTATCTAGAGACCACTTCTGAGTGTTGATCACATTGTGCAGTCTGCTGATCTGGTCAGACTTCTCTTTATCCATCAACCGAACATCGAGGTATGATTTACGGAGCATTTCTATCAGTCCTTCCTGTTTTGCTGTCTAAAACATATTAAATTGTGTAATGTCCACTAATATTTCCATCAGTTTCATTAGAGGAGAGAGCAACACTTACCTCATAGAAACACTCCCTGTAGAGCTCTTCTATAACACCTAAATTGCTTTGTAGTGTAGTCACTATATTTTTCTGATTGTCAATATCCTAAAACGACGAGCATCCGGTTTTAATTCACGCTTAGTATAAAGTTTACGCCAATAAAAATGAAAATAAAACTAACCTGAATTTGAGCTGTGATCGAAACATCGCTCTTCTCAATTCTGCTTTTCTGTATTGTCTCGCGGAGTGTTTTCAGCTGTAAGAAATAAAACTGATAAAATAAATTTGAGAATTAAATAATGGGCTTAGAATGGATCCTTGAGTTACACTAGTGCAAAATTCAATGTCAATAATTATTTATTCAGCAAAATCATTTAATTTTAGACATCAAGTCCCCACCACAATATTTTATTATCACAGTATTCATAAAACACATCTATATTTCTTTGTTAAACTGTAGAAAGTGGCGACTTCTTAAAGTAACCCAATCGAAGGCTTTATTAATATCAGTAAATGGTACCTCACACCCTTTTCGTTCAATCTCCCGCTTCAGTTCATTGCTGCGCGCTGTGAGAGAAGCTATCCTCGCTTCCGCCACCGCCAAGCTTTCTGTTTGCACTCTGACAGTCTCTTCCTTGTTTCGTAGCTAGAATAAGTCGCAATCTACTATTTATCAATCTTATTTTTGAGCAATAACTTATTATTAGGTATTTATACTAAACTGCACGAAATACAAAAAACTTAGACAAGCGGAGGACTTAATGCTAAAGCATTCCCTACCAGGTTACTAACCTCTTACTTACTTGTATAAGAAAACAACTAAACCTTCAAATAATATCATTAATATTTGCCACGAATATGATGAGGTAACTCACAATTTGTAGGGTAGCGAGCAGTTTGTTGTGATAGTACTGCGCACGCGCAGACGCGCAGGAGCTGCTCGGACTGTCTACCTCGCTTGACCTGCCGATGCTCTCCTGTTAAACACAAATCACTTAGGATCAATGTTTAGCTGTTTTAAACTAACTGCTAAGTGTATGCCCAGCTTAAAGCATTACCAATGAAAGGTTAATTGCTAAGAGCTTTTCAGTCTAGATAATATCTAAAGTGTTTAAGCTCAGGTTCATAGGAGACACTTTACATTGGCACTCACAACTGTATTGCGATTAACGATTTTAGGTCCGTGACTCTGGTTTCCTACGAACGCAGATTCCATAGAACTTTGTTCGCGACTAAAATGTTGTTACTTTCGTTCGTCATGCGTTGATTTGCCACAATCCCGTGTGATTGTAAATGTGTTAAAGTCAGAAATGAACTGCGTTTACTTTATTCTTTCAAAATTAAAGGATGCCCTATTAGGTACTTAGTAACTAACTAGAAAAATAATACATCCAAGAGCAAACTTCCCAAAAACAATAAACTCTACAAGTAAACACGCACCTTAGTAAAATCACTGTCCGAATCCGTACACATCACTAAACCGTTGAACATCATATTAACACTACAGCTGTTTTATTCACTGTTTATAAATAAGCGAATCTACGGTACACACTACTAGCTACTAGTAGCACTATTCACCTCCGTGTTTATACTTTGCAGCGAACGTTGAGTAAAACGCGTCAACGTGCCTCGAGAGGTGTGCACCGAAAGTGGTGCATCGAGTTATATTTAGACGTTTGGAAATAAGCTGGAGTAGGAAGGTGTCCTACTTGCCATGGCGTCCCGTGGGATGCATTTGCGCAGAAAGCCTCTAACGGGGACATGTATTCAGTATTCTTTCGCTGTGACGTGTGCTGTGTGATGGAATGTGAGCTCAGTGAATAAACCGGTCACCTCAATCTGGAATATTTTCGTTTCCCCGCGACTAGGTACACAGTTTTGCCTAATCTACAAAATATTGGTTGTTTAAATTGTTTAATTTACAAGGAACTTAATTGTGGAGGAGTTGTCTTGCAATAAGCACATAGACTCCTGCATAATGCATAATAATATGTTCGACCCTTCATCAGTTCAAACATGACATTCTTGTTATAAGAGCTCTGCGGGGGAACTCATTGCAAGCTTGGCGATGTCAGCGCCGACAAACACACTGGTTACCTGCTTTCTAAGTAAATACGCCTGTAGATGCATGGTGTTTATTTCTGGAAGGTACTACTTATGAATGGAGAGTGCAATGATCAATAAAGATTATAGAGCTTCTGCTAGATATTGATTGACATCAAAACAAACAAACGAGTGCGTTGGTATCTCATCGTAAATTAGAGAACTGCACTGTATATGAACTAGCCGATTAGGTATAGGCTTGAATGAGGCATATGGATTTGTTCTATGTTTTTTACTTTAGTGTTTGTATGAACTAGATCCTAATTTTCCTGACAGAACTTTTAGGCCGTCTACTTTTATATATAACTGCGGTTCCTATAACCGGAGAGAAGTAGCGCCTTTCGAAGTACTATTGGTGGACCATTGGTGAAAGAAGTTGTTAGGTAAGAGATCCAACCTCTTTCTGTATAAAAAGGGTTAAGTATCTTCCAACATCCTGTAGATAGTTTTTAAGTTCATTAGTGACAAAGACAGTGGCTTCCGACGCGACGTCCGCCCGTTTCGACATGCCATAACTAACGCCATGCATTTATATTTACAACTCATAACATGGGACATAAAATAAATTGTACCAGTAACAAAACGTAGCGCCCAGACAGAACATGTTTACCAACTTTTGTCTGGGCGCTACGGTACCTACTACAAGAACGTTTTACAGAGCTATAAAGGCATATAAACATGATTTAAAATTTTGCACGATTTAAGTACCTACCTAACGCAGTCTGATTTGAACATTTCTGACTCCGAATTAGAATTCGTGTTATTTATTTTGAAGGGGACCACCACCACGCGTTCTGAAGAAGATTTTCGGACTCTTCTCCATGAAAATCTGTCAAAATCTATAGCAGTCTCTCTAGACTTGACTTGAGCAAATGAGCCTTACACACCGTTTTTAGAACACTACAGAGACGGGCTAGTTAGTCTAGCTCAGCTAGTTATAGGTGGAAAATGACTAATGGTAGCCTCTATGTAGATGCTCTACTTTCTACTAATGATAGATCTAGGATGGGTAATTTAGGAAGCGGAAACGAGTGACTCACATGCTCTTTTGGTGTCTCGCGTTTGTGTTCTGACTTTACTTTCCTGAAACATATTAGCACTTTGAAGTCTGAAAGAAACTAAAATATGGGTTAAAACGTCTCGTAAAACTGCAACAAAATAATCTGAGTACGTCAACCAGCGTTCCAGTTTTCAGTGTTTTTGTTTTGACGATCTTTACTGTACTTTATGAAGGAGATCAACTGATACGGACATACGAGTACTCTTGCACTGGCTTGTTCAGGATTGTACTGAAATGATCACTGACTGCTATCTCATCTAACTAATCAGCAGAACCACTATTTAACTCAGCACATGGACAGAAATATACCCAGTGGTTCCTAAAATCATGTAGTGATGCAAACTTACAGGGGGCATCTTCTTTGAAGCGTTGATGCCGATTGTGACTGCAAGGAAAATAAATGAATTATCTACTTTTGCTTTTCAAACCGCAGGACATATTTTGGGATTCCTACTAGATCTTGTATTATTTAACTTAGTTCACGAGTTTTGGTAGATAAATCTGTCCCTCGTTCAATAAATGTATGAGCTCACATGCCTGTAAATATGTAGGTATTTATACTTATAGTAAAGCATCGGTAAATGTTTCATTAAGACACCCAAATTACCTCGTAAACGCGAGCTGAGTCGACGCCGCGCCTGCAAATATAGGACGTGCTCAATGTTAGGAATTTTAAGCAATGGACTCAAGTTCAGCTTATATTTTACGATTCCATGAAGCTAAAAGTTAGTACATTTTTGGTTAAGAGAAGTTGTTCTACTTTATGTACCTAAGTATCTACTGGCTTAGGCCAGGACTACCGAGTGACAGAACCTACAGAGAACCGCTCAGCCAAAAGGAACAGTAAAAAGAGGCAGAGACATGAAAACTCGTTTTTATTGTCCAGAATTTTAATTTAGTGAAGTCCTTTCAGTAAACCAAAATGTATCAAACGAACACAAAAACAAGCCGTTAACTTTAACGAGGTTCTTCACCCGCCCAGATTAACTAACAGTATGTTAATAAACTGTGTCAGATTGTCATCAAATATAAACCGAGGTGTTGAAATACGCGAATGAAATTATATGACTTTTGGAAAGAGCTAAAAGAAATCCGGGTAAGAAAATCTGTCCCACTTCCAACACATTACATCGTAGGTAGGTACCTATCAAAACCAGAGATAATTTTAAAATTCATATACCTAACTCTGAAACGTCTTAAACTTCTTAATTTTTTTATGACAATAAGTGTTGGAACAAGCTAATGGTCCACCTAATGCTAAGTGGTAACCTCTGCATAAACCAATGCATTACCTCACCAAGCACGTCAAATGTTAAGAAACTACTGATACCGTGACACTTTATTCAGACGCAACGAGAAACTACTTCAAAATATAGAGTTAGGTAGGTAGGTAGTCACTTTTTGCGCGAAATCTAGACTAGGTTCTAGGTTCACTAAGTAAGGACAGGAGCGAATATCTAACTCACCCATCATTAGAAGTATTCCGGGCGTCCTTGCCTTCGACCAACTCCTGCACATCTTCCCCGGGTACTTGGATCCTCACACACTTGTTACAGCTCCTGGCATGAGAGCCTGTCACGTGACCGAGTGCACATTGCTTGAGGAATGTCTCCTCAAGTCCCGCGATTGAAGAGTTGGAGCTAGGCTGACTGTGGCCACATTGTTTGAGAAGGCTGTCTTCGATTTTAGTCATCGAGTCGCATGATATCAGGATTGGTGCTGGTTCAGGCTGAAAGGGATAAATAGATAAATCTCTCTGTTACACTCTAGAAGATTCTAGATGATTTCTTTTTCATTACTTTATTTTGAGGATAACGGAAACTACAAGCACACTAAACGTTCAGAAAACCCATCATCATCATCATCCGCAGCCTATTTCACCCACTGCTGGGCATGGGACTCCCTTTGCTTGTGCCACTTTCCACGGTCCTGGGCTAGTCTCATACAGATTCAGGTCAACCAACAACCAATCCAGAAAACACAGTCCCATAAAGTACAATGTAAATATATTTAGTCCCGTAGCAGGAGTCAAATCGGCACCACTGAATTCGCTGATGTGTTATCGCTGGAAGTAAGCCATGCCACTTAGGTACCTAGCAGAACTGATAGTAAAAACTTAAATTCTCTTTTAGAATAGAAGTCAAAATTAGGGGCAGTCTGCCTAATAATTTGTGGCCATAAAAATAAGCTCGACATACTGGTTCCACCAATATGACAGACACGTCAGGGCTCATAAATGTATCCGTCAGTTCCACATATCGAGTGACGTTTGGCGTCGAGGTCTTCAGTTCCACGAACGCCACTCCAGAAGGCTGGACAAATTACAGAAACATTATAAAGTAAAAGTGTAACTTGGTAGGTTTAGGTCCAAACACAATACAATAATTGGAGATACTTACAGTTGACAATGATTTAGCTGAGAAAAGAAAGCTGGGTAATTTGAAACAAAAAAATTGCTTTTATTAGATAGCATAGCACCAACATATATTTTTACCACTGACAGTCAGTTTGATCCAACCTACATGCATAACTCTAGTACAAAGAGTGTTAAAAATAAATCACACAACAAATCTTGTCTTTGTTAGACAGCCAGCCCTCACCAAAGTACGTACTTATACTTATATTGGCCCCTCTCGTATCCTGTTTAGTCTCTAACTAAAAATAACTCCCCCAGGGATGATCACGGGGACGTGAATCTTTATGCAGTATAAGAAGTATAAGTATACATTTATCAATCTGGCATAACAGACAACAGGTCGTCCCTAGACAGCACAAGTCGCGGGCTGCGACAGTCGTCCGACAACGAAAGCGGATTGTCGCGCGACCGACGCGGCTGGTCGCGCACGCAGCCGCGCCGTCCACTGTCTCGCGAGTCGCGCGACTGCAAGCTGCCGGTCCGGCTTAGAACCTCCGATACTTCTTTGGACTGAAACAATAGTAGACTGTATTACAAGGGATTAACAGATTTTTTGCGTTGAGGGCGCGACGGAAATTTAATCCAGAGACATCCAAGCTTTTGAGCATGAGGTGAGGATGTCTAATACGTCAACGCTTAATAGTAATGAGAATAACACAGCTGTTTAAAAACGATGTAGATATGCTTATTCTCAACTTAGGAGCATGTGAATAAGTTTTTGGTCTGAACCGTGTTCACCTTTGCCTTAGCTTGTTTGAGCTGTCGTCTCATCTCCCGTATGATATCGTCCTTGAACTGATTCTTCATGGCGTGGTTCTGGCACTGGTGCGCCAGAGCTGCGCACACGCCGCGCAGGCCGTCCAGCTCCTCACGCAGTGCAACGTTGGCGGAGCGCAGGGCTCGCACGTCGGTACCGCTCGACTGTTCAACATTCTTTATTCATTCATCGATAGTCACTTATACCGCGTTCACACTCAGCTCATGCCGCTGCCGGCGTTAATTCCGGACTTATTGCCACAGCAACATCGCCTTTATTATTTGGGGAGCAAGGACATGTACATGCCGGGACAGAGGCATGATCGTGTTTAGACTATGCTCATGCCCACTTCTCTGTCATCCCTGCCGACTGCAGCTGAATGTGAACGCAACATAATAACCGTTTGGACTTTTTGACATGTTGGCAGTCCCCATTGCACCTTAAATCATAGATAGGTACTGTCAGATTAGGATCTCTACAATTTCAAATTACAGAGGTCTTGTGCTACGTCGCACCGAACCAGAATCTCATTGACAGTTCGTAGGAACTTCGTGTGGACGAACGAGTGTGGACCAGTAACCCATGGACGACCGACGAACGACATTACGAAAATAGCAAGCGTGGAGTGGAAGGGTTCAAAGTCGGTCTCTCTGAAGATCTACATAGGTATATGGGAGAAGTGTACCTACCTACTACAACCATCACAATAGGTATAATGATTTGATGTAAAAAGATCCGTATCACCTTGAGCTTAGCCTCCACCTTCTGTATACGTTGCTGGTAGCTGATCATGTCTTCCCGTAACACTCCTACTGCGATGCATTCCCTCACCGGCACCCAGTCGCCGCACTAAAATGTACGACACCAACCAATTGCTCGCCACTACCACCAGACTATTGATATGGTATATCAAAACATAAATTGTGAGGCTTAAATATGCCATATCAACAACCTTGTTACATTATTGGTATAACCAAGCTATGGAACGAGGTACGATTGTATAAATAGATAAATAAAATTGTGTTTGGACCAAAGTAGTATTGAAAATATTACCTCGGCTCCTGTGCAGCATATTTCAGCCATCACTTCCGCATCTTTTTTGGACACGTCTCTAAAATATTAAACAATCTATGTAGGTAGGTACCTTATCTAGTTAATTTGTCAGTGAGTCAGATATATAAAATATACGTTACACTACAAAAGAGAGAACTATGGATGAATGTTCTTACGGTGTATGATAGTTCACAGTCGATATTTCGTTGCGCAAACTCAATATAGTTTGCTCGTATTGTTGTACGTCTTTGTTTAGCTTTCTAATTTCCCTGTTGAATAGTAAAACATCTATTTTAAGACCATCTTTATGTATTAAAACATTACGAATATGTTAAACATTTTACCTGTCCTTTGCAATGTTCTCCTTGTACAAGGATTCATTCATAAGTTTTAGATCGCTGACATTTCCACAAGTAGTCTTCTTTTCTCGCTAAAAATCATATTGGTATTTTTTTTATGATTCGTAAACCATGGTTATTCTTTACCACAGACCAAATCAGTAGTTTTCTATTCAAAAATAAAATAAAAAACCAAATACTGTTTAAAATAAAATGTAAGTTTTCAAAAAGTAAAAAGTATTTAGCAAAATAAATAAAAATTAAATATCATTCATAATAGTCTGTGTCTATTGCTTTTCGCTGTGTCTTGTTTAGAAGTGTAGATGTCTCCCTGTTCCAGGTTTTTCTTTCGACTAAAACAATGAAAACGCACAAGTAGGTAAGTATTTATACCTACATGAAAAGAAAGAAGAAAAAAATTATAGGTACTGAGTTCTATCCAAGAAGCAAGTAACTTACATATACAAATTACCAAAGATATCCGTCTCAGAGAGTTCAAAGAAGTGTATTCCGTCTGTGGTGCAGTTGTCGAGCTCTCGTAGCCTCCGCAGTACTTCGAGAAGTCCTCGTAAGTCTGAGTCCTTGCGCGCGAGCCGGCCGCGGAGCGCCCCTACCTCCGCACGTAACTCCATCACCATCTGGGACCAGAGATTTGTTACCTGACATGTTTCTACTTATACAATTGCCACGAAGAAACAAATATATTCTAAGAACTGAATTCGAAAGCTAAGATGCGAAAGAAATAGCACAAGTTTTTGTTCAACAAAACAGCTTCACTGGTACCTAAACTGTTCTCATCTTTTAGAGGACTAATCGTTTTCAGACTTTATCATGGTAGGTAACAAATCTCTGTTCACGAATGGGTAGGTTAAGTACTGAGATCACAACTATACCACCCAAATAAACGCGTAGGTACGTAGTTAGGTAAGTTTATATTTACGCGACGAAAATTTATCTTTTGCTCAAAAAAATGTCCGAAGCAAAGGGTGCATAGGTACCTAATGCATAACAAATGGAACGAACACAATCCGCGCGCCTGTTTCTAAATGTACCTACCTATTTACGTTCATATTTTATACAAAATCGTGTAGCAAAATTGCGTTTAATTTTTACTGATATTCAATGAGCCTTATGATACGGTACGGTTGCTTATAGTACCACTAACCTCGCTATGTCTCCGTCTCTCCCGGAACAGCTGCATGGTGGCTTCCGCCTCCAACTCCTCGACAGCTCGCACGAGGAGCGAGTTCTGTCCCACCAGGTCCCCCACCCACGACCTGAGGACTTCCACTTGCATCTAAAACAGTCAAAAACAACGATTTCATTGTTACAAGTGTGCTAAATGGTAGACCAATGATCTATGTAACTTTTTTTAACTCGGAAAGGTGCACGAGCAAACTAATAAAGCCTTCCCAAAACTTCTTAGCAACTCTTATGGAAAACTAGCAGTGTCCCGCGGCGTTGCTCGCGTTAGAGTGTGACTTTTCAAAATTCCTTTCTTAGTGCGCTCCTACACTATATAAGGATGCTACCCTCCAAATTTCATACCTCTAGGACTTATAGTTTAGGCTGTGCGTTGATTCTCTGTCAGCTTCAAAAGAGTTTTATATATATTGATGATAAAGAAACGAAAGTGTTACATAGTGCAGTTCCACAATCCTCAAGCTCTTTATAACATTAGTTTAGAATATCTTACTTGTACTCTTTTAGAAGCAGGCATCTTTTCGATAACCTCCATCCGTTCCTCATAGGCCCTCTGGACATCCTTGAGCACGTCCAGGGTAGGACCTCCCTTGCGGCCACAGAGGTCTGTGTCTCTCTCCGCTAGATCACATTCTATGAAGTTAGAATCCATGCTGTTACTAATTTCAAGTATTTCCAATAGTTAATTTACGGTTATTGGCTGTGGTTGACTCTTAGAACTATTTCATTGCAAAATAAAATTGCAAATTCAGGTTTACGAATTGATGACATTTATATTTTGACAGAAGAGTTTTTAAAAATGTAATACTCTTTGGTTCCTGCTTTCAGAAAGGAGTTTTTTCTAGAATTTTACAGTAAAGTGGCGATAAAAAACGTTTTGATGGGAAACTTGTTTTAAGATTTGGATAGGTTGGTTATGTACTTATTAAATATTGTTTTATCCTTATGCTTTTCTCACATTATGGGACCCAATTTCGACTTTACTAAAAAGCGTTTTGGGACAGCAAATAAAAAATCTTTGAAAGTATTTTTTTTTATTTTCCATTTAGGTATTTTGGCTACGTTTTTTTCTATACAAGCAGGTATTATTACAATTTGACACTCTGTTTAAATATTTTGTGCCGTATCCATCGATTTATAGTACTATGGCTCTCAAATATAGTGTGGGCAGGTTATATTTTACGTTATACAGGGTGTCCCATTCAATAAAGTCAAGTGAAAGGTTGATGGTGAAGCAACCAACCGCGAAAACCGCGTTTTTTAAGTTATTCGATTCACATTTCTAAGAGCTGTGGATTTTGTTTAATAAAGGAAATAAAATAAATTCAGCTTGACACTATTTAATGGGACATCCTGTATCTACTCAGTAACGCGTATACTTATAAGTTACACTTGAAGTGATTATAAATGCATAATAATGTCTAGTCTAGTACCTATACTTACACAGAATTTTCAATTTACAAATAGATGTCAAAAATAACTTAGGCGTCGAATTCAATTCGACGGTCAAAAAAACAACGTATGTAATTGTAACGATTACAATAGTTAACAATAATGCTACGAGTATGTTCAAAACACTAATAACATTTTCACTAGAAAAAATACTCAAAAAAAAAAACGAATATGTGAATACAAAAAATAAATATTTACAAATTGTCTACTTACGCCTAATATATTGGACACTTACAGCCATATTCACAAACAATACTTCATGTCGAAGTAATAGAGTTCTAATAAAAGTATGGCAACTGTCAGTTACTGAACAGAACAATGTTATCTCTAGGAAAAGCCTATTTTTAACA
Organism: Eulithis prunata; assembly: GCA_918843925.1. NCBI lineage: Eukaryota > Metazoa > Arthropoda > Insecta > Lepidoptera > Geometridae > Eulithis > Eulithis prunata. The sequence continues at coordinate 339,919 of OU974007.1, forward strand.
CAATAAAAAAAAACACTATAGACTATTTCATTTTGGTATAGTGGTTACTAAAAAATGCAAAGTATTAGATACAAAATGCTTACTTGTGCAAAGTACATTATATATGGTTGTGTATATGTGGTTTGTTTTTTTTTGTTTTTTTTTTTTATAAACTTGTTGATATTTTTCTAATGGAAAGGAAAGTATCTACTAAAGTTATTTATCTACAAGTGTTTTCTTGCTCAATCCAGCACTTACACAGCAAGTCTATATTCTTTTTAAATCTATTTTCTACAAAAAAAAATCCATAATGAGTAGCTCATCACAATCAATCTCATATCACCACCCTGTAGTATAGATTCACACCTCACTCTCCATCTCCACTGGAACCCCTTTGATAAAACCTATCCACCCTAAGGCCCGTATTTTGATACAGAAATCGTTACTGAAGCATAGCTTTGAGTCGACATTTTAATACAGAAATGTATGCCTAAGTCCGTCCGGATCAGTCCTTGAGCACTAAATCGGTATACGGCCCTTAGACTACATTGATCATCACTCACACAGTGAAAGTTACTTTCAGAAGATTGACAGGAACAAGACAGCTTTAACTTAGAACTATATTATAATGCCTTCCAGGCTATATTTCTACAAGATATATTTACATACGTTTTGCTTGTATATTCGTACGAGAAATTAGGATCACGGACAAACTTGCAGACTGTGCCAACGTTTAGTATCAATGCGGAAAATCTAAAAAATTTTACGTCTGGTTTTGACGTGGAGCGTACACATAGTGTGGATTTATTAGACTAGTCCAATAAATAGTCTAGTTACTACGTAAGCTCGCTCGCTGCGATTCTACATGTCCTGTGGTCTCGTGCAAAGATCTGGATAAAAAAAACTTGTCAGGCAACACACTAAAGAAAGTAAATTAAAGTCAAAACGACAGTATTTTTAACGATGTATGGTGAAAATTGATGCAGCCATTTTCAAGTTATGAGGATATTTATCAAAATTGAAATCTCAAAGTATCCAGATTTGACAAACCAGAGTCAACACACAAAGGTCTGATGATGACCAGCATAATGATGAAGAGCATCTAGGGATATTATCTAGAAGTAAAAATTTCCATGTCTCACCCATCGATCAGATCGTCTCTCCAACCGCTGGCGACCGTCGCCGACCGTCGCCAGCCGCCACCGACCAGTCGACGCGGCTCTAGTGTAGTTGCTTGAGTTGTTCGTACGTAAGGAAGAAGATAATATTCCAGGGTCCCATGCGCAGCCATGTCGGGATAAACCCCTTGTACAGCGCCGCGGGACCTTCGTTACGGACCGTCTGACAAATTAAACGTAAGCATAATAATCGTAGCATTTTTTAAGACTTTATTTTACAAGATATTTGTTTTCAATGGAGATCAACCCTAATATCGCGTTCACACTCAGCTCATGCCGCTGCCGGCATTAATGGCGCGATTAATGCCGATTAATGCCGCACTTATTGCCACAGCATTATAGCCTTTGTTCTTATTAGAGAGCAAGGGTAAGAACTTGAGCTGGGAGCCGACAGAGGCATGATCGTGTTCACAGTATGCTCATGCCCACTTCCCTGCCGAATGGGGCTGAGTGTGCACGCACCATAAGGCGCAGAATGTAGACTGATGTCGATGTGTACATACCTGCATGAAGCAGTCTATGGTCCCCCTGTATATCCTTTCGTTAGGGTTTGCCAGTTGACCCTTTATCTTTCTTTGGTTCATTAATCTCGTCTGAAAATAAAACGTTGACATTATGAATCTTTTCCATATAGGTAAGGAAAATAATTACATAAAAATGTTATTATATTGACGAAACTCAAAAATCATTGGACAATCACTGCATTTTAGTCTCGTTTATTTGACAGAGTAGCCGCCACTAGCAAATAACTAAAACATCTCTATACCTAAATTCCAGGATCAGTGCAGAGTCCCCCAGTATATTAGGCCACAACCTTTACATCCGCTATAAGACAACTTACCCTTATAACGTCAAGCGGCGTACTGGCGACTGCACTGCCCAGGCTGGCGAGCGCACTGGAGGCCAGATGGTTCAGTGGAGAGTCCCCTAGCGTAGGGCGCAGTCTCTTCTTACACCCGTCATAGACAGGCAGCTCCACAGCCGCTATGAGCGCCGCTCGCTGGCTCGTGGGCCCGACCCCGCGCCACAGCCCGCGCCAGCCCTCCAACCGGTGAATCTCCACGAAACAACGGACTAGGTTGCGCTTCTCGTCGCCGACCTGAAGTTAATATACGTCATACATGTTATACCCGGATGCAGGATCAGGAGGTAACAAGAGCGTGTTATAAAACGAAGCTTCGTAAAACCGGACATTAGCTTGCATTAGGTAAAAAAAAGAGCTGTTTCCTAGAGCGAAGTTCTCACCTGCATTCTGACTTTGAGTACATCGGTAGGGTTGGCGATGGCACTGGACAGGCCGCCGGCGAGCGCCGCACAGAACGTGTTGGTGGGCACATGCTCCTTGGTGCCTCGGTCGTCGCGGTACTGTGACAACGCTTCCTTCAGCGAGTAGTACGTGCCAAACTTTATGGTGCCGTATGTCGCTTGTCGAAGTACTGCCGGCCAGATTCTGAACAATCAAACGCTCATCATCATCCCTATCAAACAATAAAGAAAGGTTTCTAACTAGAATACTGGAAGTCAGTGTAACAGTAACGCTCAAAATCATTACCAAGAATGTTCTTTTGACGAGCACTGGCCTTTTTTAGGCTATGATTTATGAAGTAGGTTTTACAAAATTATTCTTTGTGTTACAGTGATTCACATTTAAAATATAGGAACGCGCCCTTAATTTAATAAAGACTATCATAATAACTTGATTGTTTGCCAAGTACCTATACATCGCGTAATTTTGCGATCAACGCAAACATAATGTCTAGTCTGTTTACGTGGCACATTCTATTTCTGTTTTGATGAATTTACAACAACATTCATCACGTTAGGTATACTTATCTAAGTCTTTTATTCAAGACTACGTAGATCATACTACGTGGTAGGTAAATTATTACAGTGATGTAGAAGTTTGGATATTTTACAGAGCCTTGTAGTTTTAAAGATATATTGAGACCTATAAGATAACTTTGTAACGCGTACTTTATCTCGTAAGCTACTTTGCAAGTTTGTATCAGAATCGCAGGCAAAACCGAAGAAACCTATTAGGTAGGTAGGTACGATATTTTAATAATACGAGAGTGTTTTGTTATATCCGTCTCTGTTGATAAGGAAGTACCTATGACGTACCTACCTACTATTATTTCTCTGTGGTATATTATCTTGTTACTGTTTGTCTCGAACGAGTCTGAGTAACAAATAGTGGGTATTACTGTGGTATTACCCAGAACAGCCGCATCGAATCAAATTGAGGATACTGGGTCAGCCAGTCAGTTCTTACTAAAGAATAATATTGTATCTCTACTTCAAGAGTCCTGATTAGACGCTAAGAAAAATAAAAGAACTCCAGACGACCTTCAGTAGAGTCCGCATCAAAAGCAAATTAAGATTTTAACATATTGCTCAAATTAGGAATTCAACTCATCACGACATATCTTCGAGGGACTCCGACTAGATTCTACGAAGTAAAAAAAAAACTTAGCCAATGCCCATGCCTCTGGGTCTTCTACTTCTGACTCAAAATTCACGAGGGGGTGTTATCGCTCACGTTGAAATCCACGCAGACAAAGTCGCGGACAAAAGCCAGTGCAGCCTAATTGACAAGTGATGTGAGTAAAGTATCTTTCTGTAATACGATAACAACAGTACGTAAACTATTTGTAAAGCATCATTTACACAGGACGTAGTTTTATGTTTTCACACAGTGAATTGAAAAGTGAACACAGTGAATGAAAGACAATCAAGGAATTTATCCCGAACTCGGGTCCTAAAACCAGAACTGAACCCGCGCCTCACGCAACATTGTCTGTGAAAGTTACAAGCGCAAATAATGTCTGTGTTTATTTTTTATTTGATGTAGGTATTTAGGTGTTCATTTGTGTAGCACGTAAGTAAACCAAAAAAGGAAGTTTGTATCAGTTTGTTTTACACTGTGCATTGTCCGCGATGCGTGTACTGCAGAGGTAGCGCACAACGCGCAAGGCGACCGCGATGCTTATTTCAAAAGTAGCAAATCTTTGTTTTGCTAAGAGACAATCATCGTTTAGAAATACGCATGTAACATTACGTTCATATGATATGATTATAGAGGTCAGTCGCGCCCTTACAACCACACGTTCAATATTACATCGAGCTAATGATCGCGGGATTTCTTCGCGTGCTACTGTACTATCAATAAGCTAATCTTACTTCCTAAGACCTTCCGTATCAGGTGGTATCAGTTACAAAAGTATGAAATATTTATGGAATTCTGTAGTGATGAATAGGTAGGTAGGTAGGTTACTGTTGGACTGGCACTAGCACATCACTATGGAAGTGTCCCATCCCTAGTTTTTAGTCTAAATAAGACATCCGGTCTAGCCGCCATGTTTGTTCTCTGTCTCCGCAACAACAAAAGTGTGTGTACGCAATAAATTAGATTCTATCAGTAATTTGGAAAAGTTTCATTTGTAGATCTCAATAATCCTCCAACAAATGGTAGCAGAGCGTGGTTGGGTTCATCATGGCCACAACTTCTCATCAAATATCGCAATATCGTATCGAACTGCTAAACAGAAATAACTATGATACGTGGGCAATACAAGCTGAAGCGGTACTTGTGAAAAATGGTTTGTGGAAGACCATCGGTGACCCAAAGCCCGATGCCGAAAAGGATTTGTTGGCGCGATCTGAATTATTTCTCCTCATATCGCCCACAGAAATACGACAAGTGAAAAATTGCACATCGGCATCCGAAATATGGAAAAAATTGAAATCTATATACCAAAGCGAAGGCCCCGCCAGAAAAGCGGCATTGCTAAAGCAATTGATCCTAAAGAAAATGATGGATAAAGATGACGTACAGGATCATTTGTCGTCCATTTTCAATTGTGTCGATATGCTCAAGAACATGGACGTGGGAATAAATGACGATCTACTAAGTATAATCATCCTGTACAGCCTGCCGACGTCCTACGAAAATTTTCGAATCGCCATTGAAACGCGTGAAAAATTGCCAACTCCCGAAGAACTAAAAATAAAGGTCATTGAAGAGAGTCAGGCAAGGACTAGGCATAAAAATCCAAATGATGGAAGCACACCGGAGCGCGCTTATTTCTCAAATAAAAAGAAAAATGTCAAGTGTACAGTATGTGACAAAACTGGTCATGAATCAACCAAGTGCTGGTCTCGAAACAAGAACCAAAGTTCAAACGCAAAGGAAAGAAAAATGAAAAATTCTAAAAACTTTTTTATTTCAGAGCACACAGCAAATATGGTCCATACTGCAGCTACTGATGATGTTTGGTGCCTGGACAGTGGGTGTACGTCCCACATGACTGGAACGGCTGAGAAATTCACAGAAATTGAAGCCGGACAAGGCAAACTGAAACTGGCATCAAACCAAAGCGCAGAGATAAAAGGTACAGGGACAGTCCCAGTAATTTACAATAATATAGACATCAATCTAAATGATACTATATATGTACCTGAGTTGTCAACAAATTTGCTGTCTGTTGCTCGTATAACTGAGAGAGACCATACAGTTTTGTTCACCGATAAAAAGGCATATGTAAAGGATAGCCAGGGAAAAACTGTACTGACTGCAGACAAAAAGGAAGGACTTTATCTGACTTCTTTAAAAGGGTTAAAAACAAATGAGCAGGCAAATAATATTTCTGAAAATGATTTAATGAAATGGCATCAAAAATTGGCACATCTAAATGAAAAAGATTTAAAAGATCTTGGATCTAAGAATCTGGTATCAGGTTTAGAATTAAACAAAAATGATTTATTTCAAAACTGTGAAACCTGCATAAAAGCCAAGATGACGCGGTTACCTTTTCCCAAAAATGATGGAAAGAAATCGAAGCAGATATTAGAGGTCATCCACACCGACCTATGCGGACCTATGCCAAAAGCAACCATAGGCGGTGCAAAATACATATTAACTTTTATTGATGACTTCAGCCGCTATTCCTATGTTTACTTCATACAAAAGAAATCAGAAACATTAGAAAAATTCAAAGAATATAAAGAAGAAGTAGAAAAACTTACAGAAAATAAAATAAAATTTCTACAATCAGATAATGGTACAGAATATTGTAATGAGGAATTCAACAAATATTTAAAAGAAAATGGTATTCAGAGAAGACTATCAGTTATCTACACACCGCAACAAAATGGACTGGCAGAAAGAAAAAATAGAACCTTAGTTGAGAAAGCCAGCTGTATGATGATCGAGTCTAAAGTTCCAGAAGTTCTATGGGCAGAAGCTGTATTCACTGCAAACTACATTGTGAATAGATGTCCAGCAAAAGCTCTGAATGGGGAGACACCCTATGTAAAATGGGTTGGCCGCATACCATCTGTAAGACATCTACACATATTTGGATCAAAGGTATTTACGCTCAACAAACAGAAGAAACATAAAAAGTTTTCACCTAAAGCAAGTGAAGGAGTGTTTGTTGGATATGCAAAGTACAGTAAAGCGTACAGAATATACCTACCAAAACAAAATACAATTATTGTGCGTCGAGATGTCAAAGTACTAGATGGAAAAATGTACTATCAAAACAATGATGTCCAAAATGGTCTAATTCTTCCCGAACCGGAACAACCTGACACTGAAAATGAAAGCATTCATGAAGAAGAAGAGATAGAACAAGGAAGGAAGATAACTACTAATAACATATCTTTTCAGCCTTCTCCTTTTCAGCCTCTTTCATTTCAGCAAAGTAGAGAAGGTACCTCCTCTGCTGCTGATGATGATGATGATGATGGCGGCGACGATGAGACAATGCACTCTTTCAGCGAATATGAAGACGACAATGAAGTCGATGTAGCTGAAACTGTAAGTCCACGAAACATTACCTTACATCATCAAACTGAACCTGCCTTAGGTACCCGATCATCAAGATTGAAAAAACCTCCTGTGTGGTCCAAAGATTATGAACTTGGAGGTACAGATGAATGCAACTACATGTGTGAAGAAATTGAAGAAAATGATGTCCAAAATAAACATGAATGGCAGGAAGCCATAAAATCTGAAATAAGGTCTCACTTAAAAAATGATACATGGAAAATTCAACAAAAGGAAAAGGATTGTAAAAATATAGTGGACTATAAAATGATTTTAAAAGAAAAAATAGGCCCAGATGAAAAAATAATCAAAAAGGCGAGATTGGTGGCTCGTGGTTTCACCCAGAGACCTGGAATAGATTATAATGAAACCTATGCCCCTGTGGCAAAGCTGAGTTCAATTAGAACATTGTTGGCACTTGCAGTTGAGCAAGATTTAAGCCTACATCAAATGGATGTCACCACTGCATATCTAAATGGAAATCTAGATGAAAAAATACTCATGAAAAAACCTGAACATTTAGAAGAATATCTAAAAGAAATAATGCTGGACGAAAGAAAAAATAGAAATTTTGAAATATTCAACAAAGCCAGAAATATGCTACAAAACATAAATAGAATAAAAGGCGACAAAGTCTGTCTACTACAGAAGGCACTCTATGGCTTAAAACAAGCTGGTCGTCAATGGTTCTACAAGTTGGACCATGAGTTGAGAAAGATGAATTTCACAGCATCAACAGCTGATCCATGCATTTACACAAAAATACAAGGCATAGATAAAATAATAGTTGCAGTATATGTCGATGATTTAATAATCGCTTATTCAAATGAAAGCTCATTAAATAAATTAAAGAAACATTTAAATGGAAGTTTTGAAATGAAAGACATTGGAAAACCAAAGTATGTACTTGGCCTTGAAATAAAACATGACAAAAATGAATTAAAAATAACTCAGAAAAAGTATATTGAGAAAGCTTTGAAAAAATATAATATGGAAACCTGCAAACCAATAAGTTCTCCGATTGAACCATATTTGAAGCTGGAAAAATCTGAAAATTGTGACAAAAATATTCCATATCAAAATTTAATTGGAACATTGATGTATTTGTCAGTGGCAAGTCGGCCAGACATAGCTTATTCAGTGAGCTACCTGTCACAGTTCAATAACGCTTACAGTGAAGAGCATTTCAAGTATGCAAAGCGCATCTTGAGGTACCTGAAAGGTACGATGGATATTGGCATATGTTATACCAAATCGAGCAAAGATTTATATGGAATGGCTGATGCCGATTGGGCTGGATGCAAGATAGATAGAAAATCATACTCCGGCTACTGCTTCAAGTATGCAAATGCTTGCATCAGCTGGGAAGCAAAGAAGCAAAAATGTGTGGCTCTATCAACAGCAGAAGCTGAATATGTAGCTCTGACTGAAGCCGCTAAAGAAGCAATTCATCTGAAAATGCTATTCAACAATTTAGGCATTACTATAAATAATGTTGTACTTTTCAGTGATAACCAAGCTGCCCAGAGACTTTCCTACAATCCAGTAATCAGTGGGAAGTCCAAGCACATAGAAATAAAACAGCATTTCATCAAGGAATGTGTTCAACAAGGAACAATCAGCATTCAATTCAAACCTACCCTGGAAATGGAGGCTGACATTCTCACAAAGGGAGTTCCTGGACCAAGGCTTCTGATACTGAGGGAGTTACTTGGCCTATCATGAGCGATGAGCTCGTGAGGAGGAGTGTTGGACTGGCACTAGCACATCACTATGGAAGTGTCCCATCCCTAGTTTTTAGTCTAAATAAGACATCCGGTCTAGCCGCCATGTTTGTTCTCTGTCTCCGCAACAACAAAAGTGTGTGTACGCAATAAATTAGATTCTATCAGTAATTTGGAAAAGTTTCATTTGTAGATCTCAATAATCCTCCAACAGTTACCTATGCCAAATCTTATTGCAGAAGTTTCATGATTTTTTATATTTTCTTTTAGTAGATAACCAGATTCGTACCAACATCTAGTATTAATATGTATTACATACGTAATATTGCTTTTTTGTGTAATTAAAAAGTTTTAGGTCGGATCTATACAATTATCTTTGTAATTATCTACATGGAATCATAAAGTCTGGACTAATACAAATGAAACCTAATAAATATATAGGTAGGTACTCATATGTATAGATTGTTACCTTAAATAGGAATACTATTATGCTAGCGACCAATAGTGTGGTCATTTCAACATACATGTAGATTGGCTCAAGAAAATGGCTCATTAACAACTATGTAATCAGAGGTAATATCCTCACCCACAATACAGAGCCTTGACCCCTTCCTGACGCGAGGTCTTGACAAAGCAGTCCACCATGCCCGTGTATCGAAGCTCCACATGGCGCGGGTCTATCTTCTGGCCCTGGATCTGAAGACGAGTCTTGGTAGTGTCGATGGGGAATGTGCCTGGTTTAAAATGTCAATTATTCATTTAGCTAAATGTTTTACAAAGAATCAAGGAGCCATAAAATAAATGTGTTCAGTGTTATTGTTATCTACTTGTAAAAATTTTTTGATACCACCAGTTGATCTCTCCTGAAGTCTAGTTGCAAGTGCGGAATACATCCTTATAAAAAGCATGTAAAACAAGGAAGAACTCTTTAGAAGTTAGGCGTTTGTTTTCTAATAAAGATTCTTATATCACACACAATGCTATTCAATGCTTATCATACTTTTGGTATAAAAACTTATCAATCTAAGTAGGTACATTATTGGCTTAACCTGAGACAGATGAGGAAATGGTAGTGTTTATGTATCAGTCACTTTACTTAGTTTGATAAACGACTTATGTTGCTGACTGTACCTCTGACACAGCTGATGGATAGATTTCAAGGTTAGAATTTAGGTACTTAGCATATTGTTATATTTTTTGTAGGACTTACCAAACTCCGCAACGATCGACGCCAAGCCGCCGTAGATGAACGGTCTCCAATCACTATCTCCCATTCCACAGGAATTTATTCGTTATAAAGTTCTCGGTCGCAAACCGGCGGCGTAAAGGCCCACTTCAACCACTGACCGACGACAAAACCCAATAAAATAAGATACAATCACCGACCGAGCCGCGCTTTATTTATTTACGAATTGAAATCGGTCAAGAAAGAACTTTACGCTAATGTGGGTGGGATGGACTGGGCTTTTTATTTTCGACTCCAATACCAAAGAAATACCAGCCACCAGCAAGTACGCATACGCAAGTACCAGCAAGTACCAGCATCCAGCACTGTCTGACGTCTCTGTCAGGATTAGGTGTTCAGTGTCTCTGTCAAAGTCTCTGTCGTCCAGCACCACACACACACACAGACACACCCCCTAACTACACACAGCACCGCTCCGTTAGCATAGAAAAAAATGGCCAGTCTTATTTCTACACATAAAATGCCGGATACCTGTCTTATTTATTTCTTCATTATTCTTTTATTTATAGCCTGATCCGACAGTATCCGTCATTTCGACAGACCGATTTCGGGATTCCTTATGGAATGGAATCGGCACTTGTCTGCCCGTTTATTTGTTACGTAACTTGGCGTAAAAACTCAATCTGACATTTGAACTGCCGAAAGTGACATTTCTTACTGTCAATTATTAAAAGCGGAGCTGCTTGCTTCGGATGCCTATACCAAACATACCAAAGAATGTTTGCCAACGTGACGTCACGAAAAAAAAAAGTTTGGAAATTCGAGCGAGCGCAGTTTTATGAGTTTTATTTTGTGATTAGTTGTTTCTGTTTGGGTCGGTCGATTTGGGTTAATTTTTTCTCCGTTTTTTGAGTAGGTATTTTGGGTGTGTGTTCGTAAGTACCTAGGTAAAGTTCGTTGGCATCCTAGTAATTTGTGTTAACAGTGTATCACCTACCACCTACCTATAATCTGCTAGGCAAATAAATTAACATCGAACGCATTCAAAATTATTTTGTAAAGAATTACCTGTTCGAGCTAAGCGTGATGTTCGATAACTATGGGAATAACCAGGCTTCACAGCCTCAGCCACCACCTGCGCCGGCGAAAATAGTCAGATTCGACAAGACCTACACACAGACCACTCCAGGGATCCTCAAGCTGCTACAAATTGTAAGTTTCAAAATCTAAATTTCTACAATTTATGTAGGTATGTACCTACCGCAATCGCATGATTTTTTATAAGTCCCACAGGTAAACCTACACTTTTTCCTGTTCAGTGTAGTACTGGCACTACTGATAACATAATATTTAGGTGTAAGTAGGTACAAAATAGCAGTTGGGATAGTGAAATACATCATTACCTATCCTATTTACAATAAGATGCAAATGCCTGTTTTATTACATAAATAAGATACATTATGTACCTAGTATGTTACACTTTCAGGTATGCAACATAGTTGGATTTATCTGCATAAAGGTGTCACCAGCGTGGTTCTCAGCTATTTTGTACAACTTGTTGTACTGGGTCGGGAACATTGTCACCATTCTACTACTTCTGCTGTACACATTCCACTTTATTGAAAAGTTTGATCAAGTGCCATGGCTGAAGTTTGAGTTCTTCTTCTGTGTGGTCATGGTCTTGACCTATATGGGCTGCTCAATATTTGCGACAACAATTAGAGAGAGTGTCGGTTATGCAGTTGGGGTAAGTTGAAAATTATTTTGGTATGAAACCTGACTACTCTAGTGAGTGTCTAGACAGTAAACAGATCTTCCCTGTGTAAACGGATAACAGTTTTTGACCTCTATTATGTCTGGAGTCGAACCACAATATAAAATGTTTTGTCTTGCATGGATTTACACACACATGCACACATTAGTAAAGAAAATATAACATTCTGTTTTCAGTTCTTTGGCTTCTGTGCTATGATAGCCTATGGATTGGATGGATACCTAAAATACAAGGCTTATAAAAAAGGTTTGCCGCCTCAATAAAATGAATGATTATACATTCATGAACTTTGGCTACATGTGCATCGTCCAAAGCCTGTACTAATGCCTGTAATATTTTATATATTTAAATCAATTTATCTTGTACTTACACATTGATATACACTAATATTAGGCACTAGATGCAAGTGTAGCCAAACTATAATAAACAGGTTGTTTGTGTAAGTCCAAATGTACCACCTCAATAAAACATTGAGAGTATTAGATGCTTGAATCACAAGTATTTTGATATGTGTTTGCCATAGGCAAAAATATTTACGGATAAAAAGTTACGATTTAGCATAGCTAAGATTATTTTTTAAGTATTGACTTAATAATGTGCCTTTTTGTATTGTAATGTAATTTAGATAAGAATTTAAATTGAATAGATCTGTGTTTTGATATTTTTGTACACACAAGGGTAGGATTAATGCTACCTACTTATTTTCTGAAACATTTGCACAATTTTAATCTTATAACTTTATATTACAGTATCATTTAATACAACTATTTAAGCGCGAAACATACACTCGGGAATTTGTATAGTATTCATACGACCCGCGTCCAATCTACGCACGCGTTTTGTTCATTATTCATTTATTTTGTGTGTTCTCTGTATAAACAGCGAAATACACGCGCCCGACCGCACCCGTCCTCTGTGTGTTTCGCGCTTAACTCTTAATTATGGTCCTGGGGTCCAATAAGCTTTTAAGTTTGATTCAAATCATAGTTTTTAAGGTTGTTATTTGTTATCAATAGGTACTAACTTTAGGTTGTTATATTATCAGTTTTACTTTGTACTATATTTAGTTGCACACCAAAAACGCCTAAAATCTTAATGTATAGGTTTTCCTGTAAAGATTATCCCCTCATTATATACTACACAGGTACATAATATGATTAAAAACCATGACTGAACAACTTTACAATGGGTTTAGGTATCACCAACAAATAGAAATAAAGTACTTACCTACCTGTCTACACATTTTGATAAAATGTTCATTATAAAATAAAATAATGTTCACATTTAAAGCTCGTTTATTAAATACAATTATTTGATGCCCAGTTAAACTGGTACATATAATTACAATAACTAAGACTATGTACACGGGACAGTACATGAATTAATCATAAGGATGAACTAAAGGACAAGACGGGCTAGATGCTTTGGTAGTTCCTAGCTGAAATGTATCCATCAAGTTGGCGTCATCAATTGTTGTTTTATGTTGAGTATAAAGTTACAGTAATGAGCAGATCAGATGCTACTCTTCATTGAGCATGTTACACTGCTCAGACATTTTACAAACGAACTAGAAGATAGCAGATAATCCAAAGCACTATAATTTCCCACAATAAGTATAAAATGTAGAAAACGTTGTAGATAAGATCAGTATACATATGTGTAAATAGTAATTAGGTACCTACCTGAGTATAATAAAAGTTATAATTTTTATACAAACATGAATAATGGGTATTATTTAGTGATTGGTGCTAACTTGCTAAGTTACATACTTAATATCAATTAAAATGTGAGCCATTTATAGTTTATGTAGGTACTAGTGCATTTGACACAGGCATGAGCAAAATGTGAAATATTGGACAGTAAAACAAACCTACAAATCAGTTGAAAAAAAAAACATTGAAAGAGCCATTCTTTATCTGATTTTGTTACGACATCCAGCCATAAATTGATTTCAAACAACATTTTAGGATATAATGTAGGTATGTATTATTTTCTCGTCTAATTATGATGAAATAATAAATGGTAAAAATTATAAAATAGGTAAAACCAATACAGATATTTTGTCACCCCTTTTCACATTGAGAAACAATAATAGGTTAGTCTAAAGACGCAGTACTAAGATGAAAATAGCGACATCAAATGTGTTAAATTTTCTCAAAAGCGTTGCAAAAAAAGAGGTTCACAAAACATCATTAAAATCTAAGACAAAGTAAAATTAGACACAAAACTTAAACAAGGAAAATATCACTTACGTTACATTATTATCACAAAGAGAATCTTACTACTAAAGACTTGAGTTAATAAGCACTAAATAATGTTGATTAAGTACATAATGAGGTACATAGATACAAATACTTTCGAAGACTGCGGTGTTATAAGTCTAGGCTGCATCAATATGATGTTTTTATGAAGCTTTACTTAAAGATTGATGGATGAAATAGTTTGTTGTGAACTTAGCATTAAATTAGGTTTTAATTTGATGCCGTCTATTGCATCAACAAACGTGTACGTGCTATATTGAAAAACATTAAAATTAAAACATTAAATTGATTCAGTTGGTGTGTCTACATATTCTTAAAGCTAAATTGATATTTTATATAAAAAATATTGTGATGAACTTTCTTAACTGATGAACCTTACATAAGTAGGTAATAGTTACAAAAGGATTATTCCAAAACAGTTTTATCAAATAGGTGGGTGTCACAATGCATAACAACAATGTAGGTACTTGTTTACATATAAAGGTAAGCAATAAGCACTTAAGACATAGTGGTTGTGCTCTGCAGTTACTTAAAATTATGTTCAAAGTTAGTCAATAGGCCTGATTCTGCTGGTGCATTTTTCTAAACTAATTTGACACCACTAAAATGATAGCTGTATTTGTCATTTCAGTTCATGTCAAAGAGATGGCAACAATTTTAGTGATGTCAAGCTAACCTAAGTTTAGGAAAATGAAACAATAGAATCGGGGGCAATAAATACGAAGTACTCTTAAAACTAATCTTTGTAAATATTCGGTCCCCTATTAAAAGTAAAAAGTACCTATCTAGGTAGGCACAACCAGTGTTTAATACCCACTTTGGCTTGCTTGCATACCTACAGATTAGATACATTCAGACTTGCACATGGCTTTCCACCGCGTTAACAAACTCGTAACGATAACCGTTATCGTAAGAGTATATCTACCGCCATTGGGGTGGACCATTCGGCCGTGTTTTGTTTATTGGCCTATTCGGCCGTGTTTTACGACGGTTGAATTCAAACCGAACTTAGCGGCGCGTTTAGTCCGGATTCTAGTTTACGCTCAAAAACCGGAAAGCGAAAGTTTCCAAAAGAAATCCTCTTACGCAATCAGCATTTAGTTTTTTGAGATGAGCTCTATATGAAACTGATGACGGAAATGCAGTAGAGCCATAAAGAATACACTGGGTTTTGTGAGGCAAGTCGAGGTGAAGAATTGGAGATTACTAGCAGTGCCACAAACACGGCTTCGTGGATCAAGGCCCGGGTCTAGCTGGCGCGTGTTTGAACTGCACCACTTGTCCCTGCGCTGGCTCGCCGCGAGTGAGTGCACGTCCTCGCAGGAACGCCTCGGCGCCGTATGACACCATGCAGAGATACCCAAAGAACTGCAACCAATAGCAAAATCTTATTCAAACATTTTTGTGGCTCAATTCAAATAACGCAAAACATACACAAGACAGGGGCAGTAGGTAGTTTATGTATTATCTATTTGTTTCTTTTTAGGGAAGTAAAGTGATAGTAAAATACCAGTTATCGCTAGTAGGTATGGCTCATATTGATGCACATGTTTTCTTCATAAAAACAGAATACCCCACCCCAGCAGCAGATCAGTATTGACATAATGAAGGAAGACAATGGTACTTGCTACAGTAGTCAAGTGGTAGCATAGCAATTCTACCTGAAAGTATTTGTGAGCCACTTCTTGAAAAATAAAAGCCAATAAAAATACCTCACCCCAGCAGCGGAGTAAGCAGCAGATCCAAAAGCCACAACAATAGTGGATGTTATCATGTTTAAAACCACCAGAGCGGCAGCCACTCCAAGTTCTATCTTGAGCCACCTCCAATTATTGTATTTCTCCACAGCATGGAATGTGTATGCGTACAGTATCATCAGGGTGTACCCGAGGCCAGAGAGTGATACTATGGTGAAGAACACGCCTCGCCCATTGCCGCTGAATGATGAACAGGCTATGCAGATTGCTCCAATTGCATTTAGGACCTGGGAATTTAAATGAAATAGGTTTATCCCAAACGCTAACTATTCATACCGCTCATCTACTTAATTGCTCATAGTCCATCAACGGATTGCAGATAACATAAGATAAAGAAAGATTTAGGGCTGTAGTCCTAGTACGTGGTACACATCCTCTCAGATTTTGTTTAGTAGATCACGGTTATTTTTATGACCCAACTTTTTTACTCTAATAGCTAGTTGGACAGCTAGAGATCCAAGCATTGGGATATATTCAGATCATGTTAAGGACATTGCAATTATAGTTGCTACATTATTTCGAGCAGGGAATTCAGAGCAATTTTCTGGAATGTTATTTATTTTTATTATGTTGGTATTTTTTAATTAAATATTTAATAAATTACTTTTTCAGATACTTACAGCAATGAGTATCCGTAGAATGCCTATTGGAGTGGTCAGATATGACAGGTCCATTCTCATGCTTGTGTTGAAGGCAACATTTGTTGAGCTTACATTCTCTGGCGGAGGCGGTGCTGGTGGTAGGTTTGGGTACGCCATTGCTTCTGTTGAGGTGCGAGATCTATAAACAAAATACAAAGGATATTGGTACCATGAACCCTCTCTTCACAACCGTCTTACAAAAAACTACACGAGGGTTTGCGATCAAATGTTTGACAAGGAAAACTTTGCATAGCAAATAGATAGGTAGGTAGTTACAGTTCCTACCTACATTATAGTGGGTATTGGCTATGTTATATTGAGGTAGTTAGTTAAATACGGAGGTTACGTACCTATTACTCATTTAAATCCTTGACACATTAGTTAGTTAGGTACCTACTTATTTGAGTCACACACGGTCCCAATGACGTTGGTAAGGCTTTTTGCTCTAAGGATCTCGCACATGATTAGAGCATTCATAAAGAATTATTTACATGTAGGTCAAGAAGGTTTAGGGAGGCTAAACTTTGTAGCTAATGAAAATACTGGTACTTTTTTTTACCTGTTTGTTTTGACGCTCTACGAAGGGAAGGAGGGCTAGAATCTTTTGCGTAAAGGCTAATATGCAGTCAAACGCATAGAACAGCACAAAACATGTAATAGTACATAAGTAGGTAAAAATACCGTAGGTGCTGCAAAGTAAACTGAAGTAAACAAACAAAATGGCCAGTTTTTTTAGTGATGTACAATTGTCAACAATTGTACACTACACGGGTGAGATAATAGTAATCTGTTGATATTAGCCTCGAATGACTCGAGTTGGGTTGCAAATGAGTGAACTCGAGTTGAATTTTCGTAACTCTCTCAACAAATATATATGACGCTTCAACTTGAGAGTCGAGTTGAGTTCGCATATCGAATCGAAAACATAATCAAACGAAAGTTAGAAGTAACTCATAGGCTCGTATGCCGATAGAAATCGTTACTCAAGCATTGATTTCGGTCAAAACTAACCTGCACCTATTTCACTCAGCATTTTCAAATACCACTTATGTATGCAACTAAATGGTGTTTGAAAAAGGTGCATGTTGATCATGTTGCGAGTTAGAATATCGATCATCTGCAACATGACATTGCACCGCGAATAATGCAATACAGCACTATAATTCAAAACATGTTTTTATTATACTATTTGTTGCGTACTATCGTGGTAGACATTACTAAAAAAAACAAAAACCACTTTTCAATAGGGGGTAGTTAAACTACACCCTATTGAAAAGTGCTTTTTGTTGCATGGTATGAATTATCGTGTAACGTATAAATATAACGTCACGAGTAAATGTGACAATCACGTGAAAAGCGTCTATAGACAATATAATCGTATCGTAACGCTAGCGTACAGAGTTAGACTGCGTGGTGACGCTACAACAACGTTCGCTAGTCAAGCTGGCGCATGGCGCTAGCACGCAATGTGATTTATATACAATTTGCACAAGATTCTGATACGTCAAACATGCACAAGGGTTTCACCACAGATTACTAGGATGGTAACGCATGGTTTCACAGAGTCGTGCAATTTGTGCCTAGTTCACGGAACACTATTATCCTGCCTAGTTTGTCCAAGCATATTGTTGGTGGAAACTTCTAGTAACGCAGCGACGACGACGACGAGTGTCAGATAAACCAAGAAGTTGACTTGACCGTCAGATTTGTTCGTGATCGTCCCTCCGTCTGTTTTGTTCTGTCAGTCACATTTGATTGTCAGTCACCTGTGCAATCGAATGTGCAATATTTTGCTGCCTCCCGTTTTTTGTGTTGTGTTGAGGTAAATCTCGAAGAATATTTACAAGCAAGTTACATACCAACAACGCGAAAGCTATTTGGATTACCCACCTACTCACCAGTTTCCTTACTCAGGTATGTACCTTAGTTATTTTTTGTGTAAAAAAATTGAAAACCAGGCAATATTGTTGCTGGCTTCTTCATTGATATTGCTCAACCTTGCTATTTTCGGTGCTGACGGTGTCCCATAGAACATGGTACATAAACATTTCCTAATAAAATGACAGGCTTGAGGATACGTACGAGCACTGGAGAATACGATTACGAACCAGCCATGGTGTTTTCTTTATTTCTCAGACGTCTAGAATATAATAAATCAGAATTCATGACATATTCGAATATTCTAAACATAGCTAAAACCAAAGCGAACAAAATGTTGATAAGGTATCAGTTTCTAAAATTGAATGATTCATCAAGTATCATATCACCTGTTATTGTTAAATGTAGATTAGTAGATGTACATACTAATACCTATTTATATATTTTTAAACGCCTAAACACACCCTAACCACTTGGCTACACAGCTCTCTACCATCAGCTACCCCAAAAGGCTACGCAGACAACATAATCATTGAACTAGATAGTTTATGATCCCCAAGAAAAGGAGGAGTGCTCACTGGAGCTCACATCCTCATGCCTGAATGCTTACACCAAACCTGCTTCTAGTCTGAAAACTGAACGGAGACTAATAGAACACAAAAAAAAATCTTGTGGTTCTAACAATATTGTATTGTAGTTCAATGTTCTTGTCTTACCAGTCCATTTCCAATTGGGTGTAATAATAATACACTGAGTGACTAAGTAGGTAAGGTACCACTAGGTACTACATTTTTGAAAACCATTTGTAGCAAAGAGGAACATACTAATTTCCTAGCACCTACCTACATGTACTTCATAAGTTGCAGGAGCATAAGGCGCTGCAACTCTTTCCAATACGTTAGGTTTAGGCAGCACAAGTTTTCTGTAGTGATCTGGTTCATGAGCGTTCTATAGATTTGTACTGGTCCCTTATAAAGCCTGCAGAATAATCCCCTAGGTAAGAAGTTATCTAGTGTACCTAATATAAACTTTCATCTTGCAGATAATCCAGCATGGCTGACGTTGGTTTCCCTGGACAACACACAACAACTACAACGGTGACATCTAGTACAACAGTACAGACCAACATTCGGTTCGACCCACTTTACGTGCGGACATTGCCCGGAATACTCAAAGTTGTACAAGTGGTAAGTATGTATTATATTAATAAGCAACCAAAAAATTGTATTTACTTTAGTCTTTTTGTTAGAAGCAAACATTATTTCAAATTTGACTAACTTACCTACCCATTAAACAAAGGATTCATTAGCATTTCACATTAATAGTTTAACTAATTCAGATTACATTTAAGTTCAATACAAAGGTTTAACATGGTTTCAATAAATACTGTTATTTTCAGATTAGTTTTTTCTTTTTTTTAAACCAGTGAGAAGCCGGACTGATGACTTTGAACTTTGATTGATAAACTCAATCATATTCTATACTATTTTTTTTGTAATCTGAGACTACAGGAATTAATAGACGTTTAGGTACCTTTGAATAGTATTTTACGATATGAAAATAGAAGAAAGAATGAATAATAATATACTTTTATTCAACACACTAGGCATTTTTCATGGGTAGAAACTTTAAGGCAAGTAGGTACATTATTTGAAATAAGTTATTATGCAAGTTATGTCAACATTATGAACTAATGTCAGATTTAACATAATCCTAGTAGTAAGCCTCCTAGTCTCTTCAAAAGGCAGCCACAGTGAACTCTGCAAAAAAAAAAAAACAGCATGACAGCTTCAGGTAGGGTACAAATAATTATAAGCTGTAACCTGGTAGGTATGGAAAAGAAAAAGCTCGGCGTCCTTGAAAGGTCCGAGTAACGATCCAATTTAGCAGAGTGGGTGGTACCTATAGTTTTATCGCAAAATTTATTACATGATGTAGCGCGGACTAATGGTTTTTAGGCAGCAGACCCGCACTACACGATAAATGTTGAGCTAAACTAAGAATAACATTCATAAAGGATCACACAGACCTTCTACGTAAAATACGCTTTTATAGGTAATTATACAAGAAATTAAACGTGCGACTTATATAATACTCTTTTGTAACTACCTAATAAGAGAAATGAACTGTGGGAAAACTGGTTGATCAGCAACAGTTACCCACCTACCTTATCATATTTTATCTACATAACCTACCAACTTCAACTACTATCTACCTATCTCTCCCTGAGGCCACATAGAGTCGCACACACGCCACACGCACGCCCCTTCAGAGTTGGATGTCTGGTATGATGACGTAGGTACCTACTACCTCGGGGATCGATGTAGGTAGGTAGATAGATATAAGTTAGTTGCATACCTATGTGCTACGCTGATCCCCGCATGCCCATGCTAGTGGCCAGCGCTATAACAGTGCCGGTGGCCACGATCCCCGCGAAGGACATGGCTCCGGCGGCCAACGACCCCGCCGCTATACCAACTGCTGTGAATCCGAGCAGGGTTAGACAGCATAGACCCTGAAACAAACATTAAAAGTTACCACACCTAAAGAACCGTTTGCCGGTTGTCAATTGTACAACTATTTAAGATACAGAATAACAGTAGAATCGTGAAATGAAATCGTGTATTTTGCTAGAAGTATGGTTCTTACGAAATAGCTTGAGGTAGATATTGGTATGTACTTAGCTACGTTATAAAAAAATAACTACAAACCCGGCCTGTGTAAACTACGAATCCTCCAATACAGTTCACTAAACACGATGCCAACGCTCCAAAACACATTTTAGAACAAGAAGAAAGTACCTAGCTACTTAGGTAGGTAGGTAAGTATACAAATTCAAAGTATTTCAAAGACAAAAGTAAGTCTGTAAAATGATAATTTTTAACTTCACGGTTTTAGCACGTTTGTGACGTTAGGTACGTAGAAGATCCGGTTACTTTATGCATAAGATTGCAATGCATGCAGTTCGGTGGCAACGGCAGTCAGACATACAATGCATAGAGTTTAGTTTGTTTTGTTGCTTTCTCTGTCCTACCTACAGTGCACAGTACACCCGTACAGTAGTACAATGGGCCCCTGATTTGATGCCGCTCGATTCGGCTGAGTTTTCAGTTGCATATCGCAACGAAACCAAACACGTAAAATATCTCGGTTACAATAATTGCAAATCAATGTTGTTGACCAAGTGGAACTCGTACTTAAAGAATTGTATTTTTAGAGCTCTTTTCGTATAGACGACGTAGGTAGGTAGGTATTTTATATTAGTATTTCTATCAAGCAGTAGTATTATCACGATTATGATATGACTAGACAGCCAATAAACCCATTTTAAAATTCATAACAAAAATTCAAACCGATCAGCTTCAGTTGCGCTGCCTGCCTTTTAAAAAAAATTAATGAAGAAATCTATAATTAAATCGTATGATACATAATACATACCCACTTAGGATGAATTTGTTCACAAAGATAATTACAACTACTAATACAGTTTTTACAATATTAACATAGGTACATAACATTTTATCTACTTAAACTTACATCCTAAAACTTAAGCAGTCGAATCGACCAGTCTAAAGTCGGGGGCAGTTCAGTTGAGCATGTAGTACCAACCTCGAGAAACCAAAACATAATAACAACGCGGCGTCTGCGCATGTGAAGTTTTTAGCAGGGGATTTACCCGATTATCGTTCGGCCTAATATGGTCACAGACTACAAACTAGTTCTACAAAACGAAACTACAAATTAGTTCTAGTATCTGCTGTGCTAGTATCTGGCTCCACAAATACCCACTATACACCTGAAATCCTATGACCAGAGACTAAAGCAAGCAAGCAAGCTCGTATGAGTTAATGGTCAACTCTGGTGACGGAGTTTTTAGGCGACCTTAAGGCCTCCGTCGTGGCGTAACGACTGCTAGAGCCGGGACCGACATGCCCTCCGAAGCACGGAAGCGTCATGTAAATGCCACTAACGTTCACCCATCCAAATACGGACCGCGCAGAACGTAGCTTAACTTAGATAATCAGTAAAGATTGGCAAAGCAAGTTACGCCACGAGCGCTTCCCAGACTTATTTCTGTGGTAAGACCGCTGCGGCATAGATTACCTAATTACGTACTCACTTATTTCCCCAGGTCTGCAGTCTGATAGGGTTCATCTGCATCCAAAGTTCGTGGTTAAGCAGTAATGGCAAAGGTTCCTACTTCAGCTTCGTATCGATGACTGCGTTCTGGTTCACGGGCATTCTGCTCGGCTTCTACTTATTCCACATCGTGGAGAAGTTCTATAAGATCCCGTGGCTGAGGATCGAGTTCGGATTCTGCGGGCTGTGGGCGATTCTATACCTGCTGGCGAGCATCCTCGCTGCTACCGTCCGCGATAATCCACATTCAGCCGCATGTGTAAGTTGAACTTCAAAATTATATTACCTAGGTACCTACTTGCTATTTTTAACCGACATCAAAAAAGAAGCAGGATATCAATTCGGTTGTTTTTTTATGTTTGTTACCTCATAACTTCTTAATTTATGAACCGATTTGAAAAATTCTTTTTTAACCTGAATTTTTTTTGGAAACAATAAATTTTACCAAATTCGATTCAGTAGTTTGGCAGTTAAAAATTTCGTTCACGTACTTACTGTGACTTTTCAGTACTGTTTACGATCAATAGAACAGTCCCAATGAACTGCCATCATCATCATCATTTGATGATGAAGGCGTATCAAGGTTTTTGATTGAAGTTGGTTTTTTACGACATTACTCGTGACCAGCCTTTATTTCTGTCGGGAAAGTCCTGAGGCGAGGTTTTGCACAAAGGGCCTTTACTTCTATTTTTAAATACAAGTTTTCTTTATCTAGATAGTGCTATAATAATGGCTATAAAATATATGTAATGAATGAATATTTTATTTATTTGTTTATTTGATCTACCTACTATGGTTAATCTCACCATTTCTCCGATAGTCTAATCTAAACTTTTGTAAATTGTTCTTGAATATATTTATTTGTCCACATTCCCAGTTCTTCGGATTCGTATGTACGTTCGCGTACGGCGCGGATTGTTACTTGAAATGGCGCGGAGTGCAGGCGGGCGGGCTGGCGCAGGGCACGCGGGTCGTCAAGCAAACCACCGCCACCGTGGAGTCGCCCAGGCCTCTCGGGTACTAGATATCTAATGATGCGTTTACACTCAGCTGCAGTCGGCAGGGGCATGGGCCTAATCTAAACACGATCATGACTATGTCGCGGCATGTTCATGCCCTTGTGCAATAATAAGAATAAACGCGATGTTGCTGTGGCAATAATTCCGGAATTAATTAGCGGCACGAGCTGAGTGTAAACGCGGTGTAACACTTGTAGGGTACTAGGATACTTATTGCTTCTACACCTTGCGATGTGTGCGGTACTGAGAACTCACCGTGTATGGGAGTACTAGGACCCTACAAGTTATGAAGTACTGCAGCTTGTAGTGTGGGGTAATAGTGCTCTGTGCTTAGGGTTCTAGGTACCGAAGGCGCGTCAAGTACCCTGACAGATTTTCATTTAAAATTCACAAGAATCTTATCTCAAACATCCAGCTTACTGAGATTCAATAGTAATAGCTAGAATCCTAAGACCTCTGGTGTACTAGTACGTGCCTTACATACCATTACTAGAACTCTGCATGCTCGAGGTACCACTTGTCACAAACCAATGCATTATGTAAGTACTCAAATATTTAAACTAATTCTGAACAAGTTGATTAACAACACACCTAATGTATCTTTCAAGATTGTGACATATGCAAGATGCATCTAATTTGATAAAAGTACAGAAATTATGAGATTTAGGCCCGTGTGCTGATTACTGCTCATTACTACTGCTCAAGCACTGATGCGGACTCAAGCATAGATTTTTGTATGAAAATCTCTACTCAAATCTATGCTTGAGTCGCACTTCTTTAATAGCATACGGGCCTTAGAAAGAAAAAAGATATATAAATCGAAACTAGCCAATCAACCTTGGGTAATATATTTGTAACAAAGGAAGTAAGCCACCCTAGTGTAAGGTTCGCACTTACCGGTATTATTGTATGATACTTGTCATTATTGGTAGTTTACTGCACAACGATTAAATGTGCTATTTTATAACTAGGTGTTCGTAAGCTTATAACATTTAATAGTCAAAAAGACATTTTAAATCACGACCTTCAATCTAATCATAGACTAAATCATAATTAAATTAATATATTAATTAATCACTATAAATTAGGTTAAGTTTGATCAAAATGTACTTATTTTGTTTGGTCAATGTACAGTATGGTCGATAGAACATGCCATTATTCCTCTGAAAAAGGACTCTTATCACGTTTCTGTTCTAACATTGTTTTATCGAAAAAAAGTTTTATCGACCGAGCTGTTATTGTACTCTTCTAACTTGTATGGTTCGAAGTTCGAAGTGGTCTAACCAAAGATTTTTCAAAGACCTTCAAAATGCTTGCCAATTCTAAAATCATGTTTTTCCTTGGGGATCATGTAGGTACTAATCAGCTAAAATATATTTTAAATTATATAAGTAATTAACACCTGCAAAAGGTAGGTTTCAGTACTCTTGCCCTCAAATCAAAACCCGTTGTTGTTCTAAGATTTCGTTCAATGCGCTTTAAACTCTGTACCTAGTGATTGGCGAGCATTCTGTAGGTAATTTTAATGTTATGTGTCTGTAACATGGCTCAATTTATTTAACATGCGATCTGATGAATTTATCATGACATTCTTAAAGATTTTATTTTATAGAAAATCAATCTACAAAAGTGCACGCAGCACAAAATGTCAATGTATTTTGGTACACTTTACAATAGCATAATGTTCATTGTTCACGTATTTTTGTGTTCAATTGAGACAACAATTTGAGCTTCACTTGTCCATGATAAAATGTATTTTAAGAGCCTGTACACTAATCGGTGCCTTTTAGATTAAGCAGTAGGTAGTTTTAAGATAGAATTTTGAGCACAGCTGTTTTTTATTATTATTGACATCACTTTTATAACATATCCATATGTCCAGGAGCACTGTATCCGACCCAAAATTACCGAATAAGTGTATAATTAAATCTCTTATATAGGTACCTATATAAAAAAAAATTGAGATGTAAGTAAATCTTTCTGGACATTTAAGGGCTAAACTTGCATAAACGCTTTTCATGTTTTCTTATTTTGAGATGGATTTAAAATTGTTATTTAAAAAAGGCAGCAATTATTTGTTCTGCGTCTGGGTATTGTGGTATCATATGTATCTATCTCTATAACAGAATAACTAGTGGGGGTAGTCTGTTGATGTCTCAAATTAGCTCAAATTCGCAAAGCAGCTCAGAGATGCACAACTAACTTAATAAGCGCTTTACAGTTTTAACATATTAAATTTTATTGCCATTTCTGTAAGAATACCTACTTAATTAGAATGTTTGGGCTTAAGATTATTTAGACTATCTTTAGAAAGGTTCTAAACGACCTCTGACCCTGTTTGCCATCATTATGAAACTAACTATGCTAATGGAACATCATCTGCTTAGCTTCTTATACTAAAGATGTGTGTATGAGGGATTTACTATGATTTCGGTATCTATTATCTTATTCCTAGTTATTGCTTGTACCTGCAATAACTAAACAGCTGATAAATATGTTATACGTCATCTCTTTTCATTGACTAAAATCGCTAATTAATTGGTGGACAAAAGTCTTGATAAAAAACACAAAACAGTAACAATGAATAAGGCCTCTAATTTTTAATTATTGCATTTAAAAAGACAATTTCTACTGAGTTTGAATTAGTAAGCTATAACCGCTCGTGTGAGTTGATAGATCCCGATGTTTTCGCTGTCGTCCGTCACCATAAGCTGGTATTGTACTTACACATAATACCGTCCAGCATAGATAGGTACATGCCCTTATATCCTTTTGTAATGCTTACTAAACTTTGCCAGTTTTGTCAGTCTTATTATTCTGATAAGCTCATACAATATAACGTAAGTTTATAATATCCGTCACATACGCTTTTATAACGTTAAACTATTTTATTCATGTTAATGTTTTGAAAAGTTTTATCAATAATTATAGGTTAATTTTGAGATTAAAATGCTATTATAAAAATAAGCTTTTAAAGTGTTATCGTTACTCATATTTTAAATTCTGTATTATTGTTTTAATTTTATCTATTAAAATTATTTTATGAACGTAAAATGGTTTTTATTAAACTCAACACAGAAACAAGTGGGTACGATTTGTGATTATAATATACTGTAAATTCATTTTAAATGCATTACCTAATAAATTAAATTATAATTTTATTTAAATAATAATAGTGTGAGTGACTACAGCTTCAGGCGTTTGATGTCTTCTATTTTGAAGTCCACTCTGAAAAGAAAATGGTAGATATTTAGAGTTTTAAAATACTAAATAGATAGATAGATAGAATATTCTTTATTGTACACCACTTATAAGTAAAGAAAATAACAAAAAAAAAAAACATAATTGGTAATACGATCGAGTTTTAGGAGGTAGGTACAATGGGCGGCCTTATTGCTTAAAGCAATCTCTTCCAGACAACCTTTGGATGGACAGGATCTAATACACAAAACACAGACGGGGCGCACATAAAAATAATTTGAAATAAATGGGTTTTGAATCTTTTAGAAAGAGAAGGGCATATAAAAGGTATATGTAATGAGAAATATAATATGTCTGTGTTATTTAGAAGATATTTGAAATTTAATTTGTCTATGGTTCTAGTACTACATAAAGTACCAGTTCAGTACACCGACACTACATGCATATTATGAATTGAAATTGTATGCGTAATTGTATATAAATACCCACTATATGAGGCAATCGTTTGCACGTACCTATGCATTTACATCACAATAATACTACGGGACAGAAAACCTACAGAGCAACAGCTGCCTGAAAGCGTATTTTATAAAAGTTTAATCTCAAGGGGCTGTTCGGAGGCGGTGGCGGACTTCCAGTCCCTCGGCTAGTACGGAGACACGCTCACTAAATGTCAGCAGGACATTACCTCCTGTAGAGCAGGTCCCGTACGTCGTGATGCGAGAGTCTGGCGGCGGCGTGCAGTACATCAGTCGCGTGCGACGGCTGCTCGAGTGCGAGCAGGGCGGCTGCAGTGGCGAGTCTTGCCACTCGCTCTCTCCCGCCGCTGAGTGCGCCGCCCGCCCACGCTGCCAGCCTTCGAGCACGACGCTCCACTTGTAGACCGCTCTCCTGTTAACACAGAACTACTAGAACACCGCATTTATACATCACGTCATGCATACCTCATTGAACATTTACAGTGAGCGGAGCGCGATCCGTACAGACTATATAAATACACCAAGAAAGAAGTGCACATTCTCCATATTATTTTTATATTATGATTAACCTGATGATTTTTCCCTTAGATCAGTTCTTACCCGTGTATACTGATAGTGCAGCATAAGTCGATGTGCCCGCGAGGTGATGTCCTGTAGTACGGAGTGCAGGATGGCCTCCACTGTGGGAGTCGATATCAGCTGCTTGCTGGCCTCCACCCACTGTTCTAACGCCTGCGGCAATGCATCCGCGTCGTCTTCTATTTCATCTGAAACAAGAAAATGCTACTTGCCAAATACATAACGTATAGAATAGCTGGTGTTACCGCCGCCGACGATGCCAAGCCAGCGGCATCCGACGGCACAGGCTGCCTTACCGCCAGCTAATCGTCGTTGCTCTAACTGGCGTCACAGCTCAGGTGGTACAAGCTTCCGTGCTGCGGATCGGGGGTTCGATCCCCATTAAGGACAAACATTTAGTGGGTAGCAAACGTGGATGGTTGCTCAATGTTTAAGTGGTACCACGTTTATTGAGGATTTAGTTACAAAAGTATTCGATCAGCAATCTGGTTCCCGTAGTAAGAAGCTCCGCTTGGTTTGTGAGTAGAGGACATTACCTCTACTCACAAACTAAGCAGAGCTTGTACCAGGTGTTATTGAATATGATAATATGTGTAATAGTTACCAGGATGGGTGGTGGGTGTAGCGATGAGTTCGGCCCACGGTGCGAGTCGATGCTGCAAGGAGGCTAAGATGGCCGCTGTACCGATGTGGTGCGCGGCGGTGAAGGCGGCGCCGACGGCGGCGAGCGCGGCGCCGCACTCGCGCAGCTTGCCGCGGTCCCCCCGCGCGCGGCACAGCGTCTCGCCCTGTGCGCGCGCCGCCAGCGCCAGCCGCGAGCACCACTCCGCACCACACTCCGCAGAGTTCATGTGCGACTAACATGTACATGTTACTACTTATTCATTGTACGGTTTCACCGCGGCATTTGGCAATTGCGCACGCGGCAATTTAGTTTAGGTTGCACGCGCTGCATTTTTACCATATACATTTATATACTTGAGTACGATTTTAACTCGCGAACGGACAACAAGGTAAAGGTTGGCGAATCCTTCCTTGGTGTTTGCGTGTTCCCTGTTCGCGAGGTGTATGTGGTAAAAATGCAGCGCGTGCAACCTAAACTAAATTGCCGCGTGCGCAATTGCCAAATGTCGCGGTGAAACCGTCCAGTGTCTTGTATTCAATGAAAGACACTCATCTTAAGTATTAAGTATAATCAATAAATATTGTAGATGCAGATAGATAGGTAGGTGCGCGCGTATGAATTAGTAGCGTGTTGTCGCGGCGGTGTTTAATGAGAACTAGCTGGCCGCGGGCGGCGAGTGCGCCGGCCGGGGGCTCACCCCGCACTCGTCAGCTGTGGCTGGGCACAAAGTATCGGCCGCAACAATAAATACATATATTTTTATTTTAGTATCTTTGAGAAACAAATAGTACAATACATCGAACATCATAAAAAGATACACGCCCTACCCTATTAAATTATTATCCCCCCTTACCAAAGGTTAGCCGGTACAGAATGTTATTTTAGCATTAAGTTCGCCTGGATACATTACTCTTAAGATGTGCGATAATTTTTTTTTCTTAGATAGATAGATAATACTTTAATGAACCCAAGGGTAAGATACGTACAAATCTTAAAACTAACTTTGTATAGTACAATGGGCGGCCTTATCGTTGAAAGCGATTTCTTCCAAGCACTTCTTACTTAGGTACAAGTTCATTTTAGAAAAGAATTATAATTCCTGAAGATGATAATCTTCCAAGAACCTCTATCCCATGTTGGTCATCACACCTTAGCGTGTAAAATAGATTTGAATATTTTATGATGAACCAAATATTTAACCTACAGTTAGTATGTTTGACAGCTCAGGGAACTAATATATTTCTCCATAACTTGAAAATGGCTGCAACAATTTCAATCAAGCAAGTAAGAATCATCTCATATCAATCACCTCTTATCCTAAGAAAACCGCATCTTAGTAGGAGGCATCCTACCAGCTACGAGATAACAGCGAACAAACAATCTCACCAGATATAGAAGTCTCTGTGCGTCGAGATCCCTATTGAGTCGCAGTGCCATAGCGGGCAGCACGTCGGGGTGCGCCTGCGGGCCGGCCGGCGCGGGGGGCGCCCCCAGCGGCAGGGGCTCCCCTGGGGGCACCCGCAGCCATCGACGCAAGGCGCTGCATACGTCACGTTCCAGTACTGCACTGGCTTCGTTCAACATCACGCACGTGCCGTCCACACTGCCGCTACATATGCTGCGACTGATAACAAACATTATTCTTAATCCCACCCTAGCAAATTCAGAATTAAGGCTATTGTTGTGCTAGTTATTTTCGCTTCCTAAATCCTGGGCTAAATCTAGGGAGGGGGCTCCGAGCCCTCTAGATCCTCTAGGAATAATGAGATACCTACTTCGACAGTCGCTCAGTTTTAATAAAGTGGTTACGTAATGTATGATTTGACAAAAAATACTTTAGTTAAAATTTCTACTTATAAAATGAAATCAACAGGTACATTAAGATTTGTATTCTGATAAATGATCATTACTTGAGCATGGAATTGAATAAGATTTGACATTTAAAACAATTGTATAACAGGGATGTAAGTATTACCTGATGACCTTTCTAGCAATGAAGAAGACATCGTCCACAAGACTGGAAGTAGTCACCCCGGCTTGAGGAGTGGCCAGCTTCAACGCTTTGTTTACACTCTCTTCCAAGAAATATCTGCAACAAATCACATATACGAGGTAATTGAAAGTGGTAGCAAGTTGGAGGTTTACAAAAATGTTAACCCTGTAGTAGAAAAATAAACCCCTGAGGTAAAACTTCTTTTTACCTTTCCAATTCAAGGTAGTGTCCCAGTAGGTCTTGTGCCGTCCGCATAAGATCGCACTCGCTAATGATTTTTTCTACCGCGTCAGAGCAGGCCTTTTTCTTATCATCGTCTAACGTGGACGCATCTGCCTAGAAAAAGAAATAAAACAAAAACATAATGTTTGGGGGCAAATATTACGTGTCCAATGAAAATATGAGGTGCATATCTGGCAAGAGTAAAACCAAGAATCCAAATAAAAGCTTGAAATGTAGAGGCTCTTCTAAAGGCGGATTCAGGCGCCACACTAGGTGAAAGCTGGATGAAACGACATGACGACCCCAAATTCAGGCTGAACAGAGTGAACAGCCCTCTGCTTATGAATTTGGGGGGTAAATCACCTCGGTCTTTCTCCGGAGGAAGTTGAAGTAAAGGAGCAGTCTCGAGTGTGCTAACGCTAGCTCCGCGAGCACGGGTTCAGCGGCGCGCGCTGACGTCGGCGCCGCCTTCAGCCGACGTGCCGATACTAACTCTACGTACACACGATGAACACCACTGCACACCTGGGAAATATAAGGAGGAAAGGAAATATTTGTTTGTTTGTTTGCATTGAATAGGCTCCGAAACTAGTAGACCGATTTGAAAAATTCTTTCACTTGTGGGAAGCTACACTATCACCGGGCTATTTCATATTTGCAAAAAATTAGAGATCCTTACTAAAACTCCGATAATGTAACCTAAGGTGTAAAAATTCCTTACCTAAGACATTTTTGATAAATACCCGTGCGAAGCCGGAATGGGCCGCTGGTTATTTATATTCTTCACTGGAGTATTCAGAATAAATCATAATGCAACTGTTGTATACTTGTGGTTGAATAAGAGCGATGGCGCGAGATAGTAGTCCGGGCGCCATCTTGGCCGCGTTCCGAGCGCGCTCCACGGCGGCGCCGCCTGCTTCCACAACGCGCGTGATCGCGTCTGCGAATACGGCCGCCTCAGAGTTCACTTCGGACACCACGCACGCCCGACGGATGTTACCTTCCGCCTAGTGCACCATGAAAATTAAAATAGATGTCAAAAATGATAACTGATTTATTGATAATATTTAATGAATACACGCGACAGTGGTCAATCCATACTTATACTTTTAATGTAGGTAAATATAAAAAAGCACCGCATGCAAAGACGCCAATGTGCAAATTAGGTACATAAATTCTAGAATAGAAATTCTAGTAGATTACCTGTCCAGCGAGATACTTGGCTAGTAGATCCACCCCCTCCTCAGCCTGTCCGATCTGAGGGAACAGCTTGAAGAGGCGTTCAATGCTGGCTTCATCCTCCTTGCGAGCTGCCTCTTCAAACCTACAATACAAACATTTGATAACGATCATCAAAGTAACTGGAAATCCACTGCAAAATTTATCTATATACCCTTCTAGCTTCCGTCCCCGACTTCGTCCGCGTCCCGTCGGATCTCATACATCCATACATTCTTACATACATTTTACCAATTTTCGCATTCATAATATTAGTAAGATTTAACTTACTTCCGAACAATATGCTCTCTGAGGGTATTAGCAGCTTTCATCATAGCATCTCTGGGGTCTGCCGCTCCCCGAGCTTGTGCAGCGGCTACTGACCCTGGATCCATGCTGAGGAACCTGGATACATGGCCAGCACCTGAATATATATATTTAAATGCATTGACATACAATCATTACAGCCACTCTCTCCAAAGTGACCTGGATTACCACATAGGCTACTTTTTATCCTGGAAAATCAATGGGACGCGAATTCTTCACAAATGCCTAGAAGATGACACAGCTAATTGCACTTCTAAACCTATGCAGACGAAGTCGCTGGCACCATCTAGCATATGTATATTGGATGTGACTACTGTACTTCTTTCTATTGTGATTTACAATGTAAATATCGATTGAAAACTGGGCATTTTTTTTTCAAAGTTTGGGAAAGTTATAATTACTTATATTATGTTACTAACCCTGTGTTCATTTAATATTACCGTTGTAGTGTCACCTGTGTATAAATATGGAAGTATCTAGCGAGCATAAAATTGAAGCCTAGACTGATTCTTTCATCAGAAAATACCCAGTTCTAGTTATAATTCCTGTACCTGTTTCATAGTCATGTGCCTTTATGGCAGCTTCAACTCCAGCGCTGCAGAGCTGCAGGTCTATCAGGTCGTGCACTCGACGTTGGCATTCTGCAACCCGGGACTGTGGATTATAACAACATTTTATATGATTCTGAGGCTCTTATGCTTATTTCACGGAAGTTTATGCTTATGTCTGAATTGCGACATTCATTTCGACAGCGATTTCCATAGAGTTCCCCACACACAAAAGTCATAATGTATTTTATTTAGATGACATAGATCATAATCGAACTAACTTTACCTACCTAGCTCTATATTATTTATATTAAAACAAGTAGCTTACCCTAGCAAGATCCAACTGTCGTACTTTAGCGCTGACATCCCTCGCCAGGCCGGCAGTTTTCTCAACCATATCAGCGGCTGACTGTGCATCTGCCTTCACTTCTCCGAGCTTTGTGTAAGCCTGGCTGGCAGCACGGAGGCGCCCTTCCAGAGTACATGCTTTGGATAGAATTCCAGATAAAGCCTCGTCCACTTCAGACTAGAAATTAACATTTTGGTATTGAATTTAAGTACCATAATACGGATATTGAGAAAACAACTTGGTAGGTAGTAAGTAGGTACCTACCTCTTCTTTCTCTATTTCGCCAAGAGCTTTCTCCAAGCCTTCTTCAGTGGAAACATCGTATTTTTCAAGCAGTAGACTTATTGACATGATATAATGTCAAGTTGGACTGGAAAGAAACTAATGAATAGTAGTCCCAACTCTAGATAAAAAAATATTGGTTATATTGTTTATTTACTTCTTTCTACCACTTCTACATTTACACATTTTACACATACACTACCTACACTGTAAGTAATTACTTCAACTTCTTGATGAGTTTTGTTTTTTTCTGTGAAGTTAACTCTGTGGGACACGCATGTAGAATTTTTTTGACAGTGACTTATGACTTGACAGTTAATAAATGACATTTGCTAATCTTCTTTGACGCAAACACAAACAAAAAAAATAACACAGGTCGCCTGGCTGACAGCTGTGTTTTTCGTGGTGGTTGTGAAATAATGGCTGGCAACATTGGCAACCGAGGAGGAGTGAGTGCGATGCCAAACTAAACTTTACGTTTTGTAAACAATAAAAACTTGTAAAATTGGAAAATCGATGTGCCGTTAACTGTTTTACTTTCCTCTGTTTGGGACGTTACATGAGAGCAAAACGCTCCGTCCCATACAAGTTTTCATTTCAGTGTTGATTATCAATTTTCAAAGGTGAGGGCTCGCTTGACATTGCATAAATTATTATGTTGTAATGGATTAACTGGGTTGGTTTTTGTGTGGAGGTACAGCTGGGGTGGTTTGGTTTGCAGATTGACGTGTGGGGTTGGGCTTCGCCCCCGCTGCGCTTGCAGCTGGGTAACGCACGCGGCCACAAGAGGTGAGTGAACTTTTTATCTCTAAAAGTACCTAGGTATCTGCCTACATAGTTGGCACGGTTTCTACGGCAAAATCACTGGTAGGCCTCAATCGGTTCATGTCTTGTAGCTACAGAGCTCCCTGACTAGAGGTAGGTAATGTTTTGTAAATAGCCATCTGCTGATTTCAGACAACATAAACAATTTGTCTTATCTCAGTGAGAACTACCTAGTTGTTAATATCTCTGTTATTGTATGTACCTGTCATTTGTCCTTTCACACAATGAGCAGAGAGTAAAAAGGAAACTTGATATATTTTCCTTTTTATTCTCTGCTTATTCTCAGATTGCGTTATCCTTCCAGAAAGAAGTGACATGCAATTCATTGCTGTTGTAGTGATTGTTTTATATTCTGTTCATATAATTAACCCAGATAATGCACATTAAAAATGCACGAAAACTGAAAACAACTTTACACCTATTTACGAGAAGGTATGTAAGTACACAACATGCAATGGGTTGAACTGAAGATACATAGGTACCTACTAAATGTACTTGCATTTTCATAATCACATCAGCTTAAACTCACAAGATGCTATAAGTGATTTATTTGTCTGCAACAAGTACCAAATACCTACCAGTTATTAAGAAAATTGTGGTTGGACCAATGAATGTTAACCTTTAGGTTTTTTTACTTTCTCCATGGCCTTCAACACTTAAGTGATGAAAGATGTGTTCTCCGTCAATATTATGTTTGGAATGCTGTTGTAATTTGCCTACTTGATAGTATAATGTAGTCCAAACCTAACTATACTACTATTTGTATTTAGTAGATATATATAGATAGAAAATTCTTTATTGCACAACTTAAAGTAGTGTATACAGGCAAACTTAATGCTAAAATAGCAATCTCTACCAGCTAGCCTTTGGGTAGTGAGGATAACAATTTATAAGTTAGTAAGTTTTCAAATCTAATTAACTGTTTGCTGGTGACAAGTTTGTTTTGAATGCCTACTTGTGGTGTTTATAGAATAGGTACTGATGTCTCACAAGCCCATTAAGTGACACACTACCTAAATGAGGTTTTTATTGGTTCAGATATGGTTTTGACTGTTATAGAAACGATTGCAAAGATGGTTACTAATGCATCTTTATATTTAGAGAAAAGTTATTTGTTATGACTAATGTGGTTAATACCTATAGGAACATTATAAAAACACAATGGAAGTTGTAAAAAGTTTCAATGTTGTTTTTGGTAATTAACTGGCAGTAAATGGGCAATTAGGTAGTTAGTTATGATCTTAGGCAATTAGATTGTTAGATACTCCAAAATCCTTGAAGCCTCTGACATTCAAGGCATCATTTGAATATTAATGAATAGCTGAAGTTATTGTACCATGAAAGCAATTAGTTAAGTTATTAATTAATTGTTGCGACTCATGTGTGAAATGGGCAATTATTACAACATATTATAAAGCTTCATGTTTATTATAAAAAGTTATAAGCATCTTTTAACCACAATCTCATATGATTTTATGTGACTTTTTTGAGTAGTGTTCATGGAATGCAAACAAGTCTCGCCTCAATATGATCTGTCAGGATATTAGATGTTACCTAGCCTAGTTTACATATAGCTTGCTCATCAAACAGTAGACTAAACATTAGACATAGGTCTGAATCACAGCACCTGATACTATAAACAATTTCATGGTGCTAGGTAACAATAACGCAATTTTATTTGCTAATGTTGGATGAGACGTTTTTGGTTTATTGTGACTTGGTATGAAAACGAAAAGCTGTGGAACATTTCTATATTTTTTTAGTACAATATGTTCTGTACACATTTTGCTATTTGTCTCAGGAACAACATGCTATTTATGTTGGGTTTTTGTTTTGTCAACAAACCTAGGAGTGTTTCTTTAGTTACGTCTTTTAATTCTACAATTGGTTATTTAATTAACAAAAAAAAAAACAGTTTTGGCACCTAAAAAGGTTGCGCTCTGGATAACTACTCACGAGGAAACGATTATCTCGTCATCCCGCTCCACGCTTGGCGTTATGGCAAACTCTTAAATATAGATTCCCGCCGATGTATTTAATATGGTGTTAGTAGCGTGTGTTGTGTGCAGGATGGGCGAGGGCGGGTCCCCTGGCGGTGGCGGCGGCGGCGCGCGGCTGTCGCACACGTCGGAGAAGCACCCGCGCGCCATACTCGCGGAGCTGTCTGCGCTGCGGCGGCATCGCGAGCTCTGCGACGTCGTGCTCAATGTCGCTAATCGGAAGCTCTTCGCGCACAGGTACTCTTATAACAGCAGGGTTTATATATATATTTAAAAAAAATTAAATGCTGTGTAATCCTATTAAGTAGAGTTTCTATCATAGTCATCATCAAAAATAAGCAACATTATCAGAGTTATTAGTTAAAACGGCTAATATCCGAACGGCTATCATCATATTCTGGACTATGGACGCCAGCTTGAAGCTGAGGAGTCAGAATACTTTGGATTTTAAACTGCAAATAGCATTGAATTTCAAGAAGTTATTGAAAACCCTCTAAAGGTACATTTATTAAGGTACATTTAATAGAAGAAGTACCTACCTAGAGTTTCAAAAAAGAAGACTTGTATTGATATTTTCGTTGGTTGCTATATTAGGAGTTATTCACAGAGTGATCCTATCAGCATGCAGTCCATACTTCCGTGCGATGTTCACGGGCGAACTAGCGGAGTCACGTGCTACGGAGGTCACAATCCGAGACGTCGACGAACAAGCTATGGAACAACTCGTCGAGTTCTGTTACACTGCCCATATCGTTGTTGAAGAAAGCAATGTGCAGGTACAACTTGACTCTCATGGTTTCAGTTAGGTCAGAAACTACGGACAAAAATGTAAATTCAG
The DNA here is from genome assembly GCA_918843925.1 of Eulithis prunata. Classification (NCBI taxonomy): domain Eukaryota; kingdom Metazoa; phylum Arthropoda; class Insecta; order Lepidoptera; family Geometridae; genus Eulithis; species Eulithis prunata. The sequence continues at coordinate 376,772 of OU974007.1, forward strand.
CTGTATAAGTTGGACTTGGATGATGTGCGCTCAGTGGACTTGAAGCAGTTTACGCTTTTGTATCCTATAAAAAAATCCTTTTCAATGATAATGTAACCGCTATGAATACCGCTAAGCGGCTGCACTTTTGTCACGAAAGACAATAGCATGTTGAATGTTACTGTTCATTATGCAAATTCTACTAATATTATAAACGCGAAAGTTTGTAAGAATGTATGGATGTTTGTTACTCTCTCACGCAAAAACTACTGATCCCATTTGTATGAAACTTGGAATATATATTGTCCGTGACCTGGATTAACCCATAGACTTTTTATCCCGGAAAATCAACGGGGTCTATACTAATAATTGCAGGCGCTACTCCCAGCGGCGTGCCTCCTCCAGCTGCAAGAGATCCAGGACGTGTGCTGCGAGTTCCTGAAGCGGCAGCTGGACTGCTCCAACTGCCTCGGCATCCGTGCCTTCGCCGACACGCACTCCTGTCGGGAACTACTGCGGATCGCTGATAAGTTCACACAACAAAACTTTCCAGAGGTATTGTGCTGAACAACAGGCTTTTCAGGGATTTATTTAGAGACTAGTCTAAGAGTCCTAGCTATGTTCTGCCGGAAACATCGGTGGATTGCTGATAGTGATAAGGTCAGAGTAATTTGACTTAAGTACCAGTTTCCAGACTTTTGGCTGAAAGCTTCCAAATGTTAGTCTTACACATATTGTCCCATTGATTATAATTTAATTGTATTAAAACCTGTGTTTCCAGGTGATGGAAAGCGAAGAGTTCCTCCTGCTCCCGGCGGCTCAGCTGATCGACATCGTGTCCTCGGACGAGCTCAACGTTCGCTCCGAGGAACAGACCTTCCAGGCAGTCATGTCCTGGGTCAAGTATAACGTCGCTGAACGGCGGCAGCATTTAGCTCAGGTGAGGATATATGTAACTTGTTCGAATGCTAAATCGTTTAGCATTGGATGTATGTGTATTTAAACTCTGAAAAAACCATTCTGTAGTAACTTGGCGCATGCTTTTGCCTTTACCGACGTTTGAGGTAGAAAGGTTCTAACAACTGAACACCAAAAAGCCCAGAGAAGACAGTCTTCAGCTGTTTCCTTGGGTTGACCTTCAAGTTGAATAGAGCTGCACAATAATTGCTCCGAAGATTTATAGCAGTGTTTACAGTATACGTTCGATAGTTGAAGTAATGATCAAACTCACAAATCATTGCCAATATTGTGTACAGGCATGGAAATGTGTATTTTGTTAGCAAATAGCAATGTTCCATATGTTTTCCAGGTTCTACAACACGTTAGATTGCCGCTCCTGAGTCCAAAGTTCCTAGTGGGCACGGTGTCGTCAGAGCTGCTGATACGTTCTGACGACGCATGCCGCGACCTACTGGACGAGGCCAAAAACTACCTGCTGCTGCCGCAGGAGCGACCGCTCATGCAGGGACCTAGGACGAGGCCTAGGAAACCTACCCGGCGAGGTATTCTAATGAACACTAACTTTTTTCTTTACAATATTTATTTACAATTGTATGTTTAGTATTCCTTTGGGGAGTAATTGAAGCAATTTGAAAAAATGGACCTAGAAAGCTTACGAGATGAAGTTTGTTAAAGACCTCGATTGGATATCATCAGTCAATCACAATTTTCTATACAGGTTGTAATAAGATGAATATTTCGTAGGGCTAGGTCTACTTAAACAACTTTTTCTATGGAACTAAATTAAACGTGAAAAAAATCGGTTGTTCCATTCCACACATCAATGCAATAGGTATTATTGGTCATGGATACATTAACCCCTCGGAGATTTTGGAACTTATTACACCCGGTATTGAGCAGGACCGGAGAGACTGGCGTACTAAAGAGGAGGCCTACAGCCAGCAGTGGGTGCATACACGCTAAATAGATAGATAGAATAATCATAAACATATTTCTATTTATTCCAGGCGAGGTGCTATTCGCAGTAGGCGGGTGGTGCTCGGGCGACGCCATTGCCTCGGTGGAGCGGTTTGACCCCGTCTCCGGGGAGTGGAAGATGGTGGCGCCCATGTCCAAGCGACGCTGTGGAGTTGGAGTCGCCGTGTTGCATGATCTCTTGTACGCTGTGGGGGGACATGATGGACAGAGCTATCTCAACAGCATCGAGAGATACGATCCACAAACTAATCAGGTCAGAAAACTGCACATCAAGAAAATCCAGCTCAAATCTAGCTTACTGGGCCGATATTCAGAGTTCCGCGGAGGGTATATGAATGCACTTCCCGTTCGTCCCACCAACATGCTCAGTGGGACGAACGGGAATAATATAATACTTGGTTTTTACATTCCTATTCGTCCCACTAGTGGGATGAAATCCAAGGGAACGAACGGGAATGAGTAGCCTTTAGTTCGGAAGTGCTAAGTAACTTTTACCTGAATGTAATAAAGATATCACACATACTGTAGCTTGCTGAACGTTGTGTAAATCTGATACGTTAGGCTTACGTTACGTGACGATTGACGGATTGATTTGTGCTTCCGCCCTCCTTTCGCTTTACTAACGTGAGTTGGGTTTGTCTGCGTAGGCGTTGTACCAGTGCATTATGTATAGTTATGTTATGTTATGTTATGTGTAGTATTGTTGTTGTAGTGGTGCGGAGCCGTGGCGCCGACGTCGTCGTGCCGCACGTCGGTGGGCGTGGCCGTGCTGGAGGGCGCGCTGTACGCCGTGGGCGGGCAGGACGGCGTGCAGTGCCTCAACCATGTCGAGCGGTACGAACCCAAGGACAACCGGTGGACCAAGGTAACGTGTACCTACTGCCGTTATAATCGTTAAAAAAAATACAAAATTGAGTCATATATACCACCGTTATCAGTGAAAAAAGGCGCAACTGACGGTAAAACGATTTTTTTCTAGTACATTTCTACATAAAGTTAGAGTCAAGCAATAGCGCGCACTTACACTTAGTTTCACCTTTTTACTAGATTGATGGGACGCATTTTAGATGTACCCAGACAAAAACAGTCATCTGTGTACATCCGCTTTATTAGTAGTAGCTTACGGCGTTCTGTGCCGCAACAGTGCCCGTCGCGCGTTTACAGCGAGCAGTGTACACCGTCGGGGGTTTGGACAGATTAGTAACAGTAGTTAATAACCAGGTGGCGCCAATGACGACCCGACGTCTCGGCGTAGCGGTGGCAGTGCTGGGCGGCATGCTGTACGCAGTCGGCGGGTCCGACGGACAGGCGCCGCTCAATACTGTTGAACGATACGATCCCCGGGCCAACAAGTGGACACAGGTACATTATATTACTAACAGAAAACATTCCCTTCATCTCTATGAACCCTTTGCGTAGCTAGGACGACGAATCTATAGAGTAAAGTAGTAGAAAATGTGTTGTTAATATTCCAGGTAGCAGCAATGTCAACGCGGCGCAAACACCTCGGCTGCGCTGTGTTTGATAATCAAATATACGCGGTCGGCGGCCGAGACGACTGCACTGAACTATCCTCCGCTGAAAGGTTATATTTTATTGACTGGATTAAAATTTAGAGTTGGTAAAACCCCCCTAGCTCTACTACTATTATGTCTCGGGCACTCATGTATGCTGCAGGCCTCGATTCTGTATTAAATTAAAATAGCACGGCTCATGACTCCCCCAGGGCTTGCTGATTACGTATGACGCTAAAAAATCTTCCCAATGGGGCATGCGCTCGGTACCGCCTCTATTTTCCTGTTGATTTTTTTTAATCCACCAAAGCGTACCTAAGTTGTAGGATGTAGTATCTACCCTACCAGCGCATGACACCTTGACACCTTGCAAAGTGAGTATCGTTTCAAGTATAATATCTGTGGTTGTAGATACGAGCCGAGCACAGACACGTGGTCGCCAGTAGTGGCGATGACGTCACGTCGGTCGGGCGTGGGGCTGGCGGTAGTCAATGGACAACTGTACGCCGTCGGGGGATTCGACGGCACCGCATATCTCAAGTCTATAGAGGTAACATTACCTACTAAAGTGGCCCACTTATTATGCTGTTAATTCTCCCTATAACAGTTGTGTTACCTCGCAAAGAATTCCACGTGATTATGCATTGCAGCCATCACTCTGACTGGAGATGATTTTACGTGTCATGTGCCCGGGCATTGTGTTTTTAGGGAATATGTAGTGATTAATGGTCAATTAATTTGACCGGCATGGTCAAATTAATTAACAAACTTTTTAATTGTACTAGCTAGTCCGGAACTTGTGAATGATTAAAATGTGCAATGTGTGACATATTATTGGTTGTGCAGGTTTTCGATCCGGAATCAAATCAATGGCGTCTGTGCGGCGCCATGAACTACCGACGTCTCGGCGGCGGCGTCGGCGTCATGCGCGCGCCGCACCACGACAACCACTACATCTGGTAAACATAAACTATTACTAGAAACTAAAACCACAAACATGTTGATTAGTACACAACACGCGCATTCATTTCGACTCCGCTGTGGTTTCACTTGGAAATTTTCAAGAGCTTAGAGCGAGTTTATAAAAGGGGCTTATAAATATTGTTGTTGACGAAGCTGTTTGTTGCAGGAACCGCAAGGACTCCGTGGTGTAAGCCGCCTCAGCCGTACATTGCCACTCTTGTATTAAGTCGTTACTCATTTTACTTTATTTTATTGTTAAAAGCTATATTAAATGACTATTTATAATTAATGAAAATACAAACTCTAGAATTATTATTTTATAGTATTTATTCACCTGCTTTTTAATACTAGGTAATATAATTATTATCACAGCGGGTGTACTAACAAAAATTCTAAGAATATACGTATTTCGGAGGTGAAACTTCAATTACGTTCAAAGACTGCCGGACGTTTCTTTGTCTGTCCACACAAAAAAGGTCGGTACTACTGGCAGTATTTTTACATGCTAGTAACATAACATTGCGTTTACTCAGCTGCAGTGGGCAGGGAAGTAGGCACGAGTCTAATCTAAACACGGTAATGCCTCTGTCCCGGCATGTTCTGTACATGCCCCTGCACCATAATAAGAATAAAACAATCTATGTAGCTGTGGCGATAAGTTCGGAATTAATCGCGGCAATAATGCCGGTATAATACATAAATGAGTGCGAGTGGTATAGTTATAGTAATAGTAATACTGCCTAGTGTTGCGGCGGCGGCGAGGTCGCCTTGTCCACTCCCCCGGCGTCCTCCCCCTCGCTGCCCTCCCCCTCCCCCTCTCCCTCCGCTTCATCCTCCGGCTCGTCGTCTCCATTCTCCCCCTCGTTGGCTTCGCCCTCGCCGGTCTGTTCCTCCACGTCCGTGCTCTGTTGCTCCGGTGCCGAGTCCTGGGTGTCGTCTTTTGAACGTTTTCCCTGAAATTCGTAAAATTAGGATGTGATTGTGGCTATCATCGGACAGACTGAATTTTTGGGAATCGACTTCGAGGATCAAAGAATAAAAACAGAATAAGAAATCGACTGAAGAAGTACTATAAGATACCTATCTATTACAATAATCATGGTTTCCCTAGAGACGGGGAAGTAATATTTACTCGTCAAAGAAATATGTTGTGTAATTACCTACGTGCGTCACGAAATTTCCACGTTCTTCAAACAGAGGATGATCAAGGCAAAGATAAGAACAGTTTATACCTACTTACCTAGCTTTCTATACAACTTCATACCTTTTTCTTCTTCTTCGACTTCGGCTTAGGTTTCTTCTCAGGCGCGCTGTACCCTGGCGGAAAGAACCTTAATCCTTCTTCTGCCCCTTCCACGGCGTCACCGCTCACGTAGAGCGGCCCCAGCGCCAGCAGGCCGGGGGGTGGACTCGACGGGGGGATGCTTGCCGGCTCAGCCATGGCAGGGTCTGCGGCTCCGACCGCTATGCAGAGAACTATGGTCTCGTTGCTGTGAACGAAAGACTGATTAATGCTAGCATTGATCCGTAGAATCTCGGGATTGGGAGCATCAGCATGCCACATAAAAAACGCAATGGTTGAATAAGAACACACCTTATATTTCCTTGTTTGCTATATCTGTCTAGGTATATACTCCTAGGGACCTAGTGGTATGCTTCTAATTTAGATTAGTTATAGGCCGTTATGTTTGCTTATGTCTGACTACCTACATTCTGCAAGGATAGGTAGGTACATCTCTGATGTAGGTAACGAGTTTGACAATGTGATCAGAATATCCAAGGTCTGTAGGTACAACTTCTGATTTACTCACTAGTCCTTTTCAGGTCGAAGTTCATACTGATCCACGTTCTTGCACAAAAGTTTAGGCTCGTTCACACTCTGGTCTGCGAAAAGCCCGTAGCGAAGCAACCTCGGCGCTATATCTAGCGCGCCTGCCGTCGCTAGAACAGCTCTACGCTGCCACGCACCGAACATCATGAGGATATGTGGCGGTTCTGGAGGAGCTGGTGGGTCTACCAGTGCCTGTACCATCTGTAAGAGGAGCCAGTCAGAAACCTTGGTGGAAGATGTTGGTGAGTTATCCCATTAATACAAATTTACAGAATCAGAAGCTAAATGTAACCTGTCCTACCTACCGATGAAATGTTTTTATGAGTGAATCCACCAGAAAATCTCTGAACAGGAAACATATGAGCCTGCATTCATCTTCTGAGTCAAGCCTGGTTGAAAGCAATAGAGAAAGCTGGGAAAGGCAGCCAAAAGAATAGGTAGGTAGCAAAGTTAATCTTACGAACGCGCAAGAAATTCCAGATCTGATAAAAGCGACTGATGTGAACTAAATCAAAATACTAGATGTTAATGTGGCTTGTTCTTTGGCACTAAGTTTTGTTACCACCAGTTAGTCGTCTCGCACTCTACGGCCCCTAACCCCGTCCATACAGACTATGGATGGCATTAGGCACCTTAGGGTAGAGCAGATCCAATATGGCGGCTCTTTTATGCCGATCTGATGGAATATAGATTCCGGGAATGTTGTCTGCCTTCAGTTCATCCGCCGGTAGTTTTTTAGGTCTTTCGTCCTCTTCTAAACCATCTCCGAAGATCGCTCGACGGCATATTTCTGCATAAAAACAAAGTATTTTCTGTTTAGGTATTTCTTTACGTCGTAAAAGAAGTTCATCACTCCTCTTTGTTCTCTATTTTACTAGTTCAAGTAGTTAGAAGTTAGAACATACCAATAACACATCCTTCTTTCTCCGGCACTTTCTTGAGGAGTAAAGCGAGTGACGGCCTTTCGATAATAACGGCTGCGATAGCTTCCTCGCCCATCTCAGGGTCTTCCACGGCAAGGATCCTGGAGCCTTCTTTGCCCAGGAGTAGTGGACATTTGTCTGCTACCAAAACTCCTGTGGTGAAGGAAAATATTGATTTGCTACTTTAATGTGATTGACTTCAAGAATGTAGGTATCTATGCCTTTCTTGAGTCTTTCTGGAAATCTAACAAGCTGTTATACCTACGTATCAGTTACCCTAAATGTCTTTTACCTTGGGGTTCCAAGGCGTCGGATATCTTTCTAAGATGCTTCTGCGCATGCGGCATCATGAGTCCGGGACAGACGTCTGCGAAGTGAGCCTCGATGCGCTTTGCCCGCAGCTCGCGGCGAGCTAAGTGACCTGCTTCTACGGCTGCTGCTTCTTTGAGCCGCCTCTCTGCAAATAGCTTCTCTGCTGCTGTTGCTACTTCCTGGAATTAATGGGGTTTTTGTTTCACTATAGATATTTACGAAAATAAGATGCTGGGCCAGGAGTCCTGGAGCCTCTTAAGAGAGATGTTTGAAGAATATTAATTTGATTCCTTTATCATAGATGACATTGTTGGCTTTTCAAGTTATTTGAGAAACATCAGTAAAATGAAAGAGCGTGATGCAGCCAACCAGCGGTCATGATTTGACCATCGCAGTCTGTTACAAATGATTCATTACTCGTTCAAGTTTGTGTGTCAACCATTTACATCGTTGCATTATGCTCTGTTAAATATTCCATACCTGTTCTGGAGTCGTTAGTTCGTGCGGAGCTCTCTTTGGGCGTTCGAGTTCGCCCTTCTTAGCCAACTCCTCATTCTGAAGCTCCTGCTCTATAGTCCTGGACAGTCGGGGAGCATCGGCACCGAACACCACGTTGAGCAATTGCCCTGCCTGTGGAGAATTCATGTTATGACCAAAGGGTTATGAATGAAGTACCTACTCTGCTTAAAGTAGACTAAATATTTATTTTGTCGTATGCTGTACTTTTAATTATCACTTAACAAAAAACCCCGGGCTAACTTTCTTTCTATAAAATAAAACTCTTCTATTCTGTTGCATTAAATCTTACTAGACGTATTTCACATAAAGACGTTATTCTAGGAGAGATGAACTTCTGAATAAGTTACAAATAGGTAAGTACGGCATTCATTTAGTACAAAAAAAATATAGGTTTTTTGTTGCAAAAATCGGGGAACTTCTAGTTTCACCAGTGAATATAAAACCTCAGTGCCGAAGACTTTTATAAGTGTTTGCCTCACTTAGCTAGGAATGCCTAGACATAAATACACCGACATTCTTCAAGTTTGGAGGTCTCACTGGCTATAAACATACGGTTTTTGCAGTTTGTTCGATATCCCCGGCGGTGCCATCGCACAAAAGCCACAAATCACCCTACGCTACATATGAGTACCTACCTACGTACTAAAGTACCTACTCACACTACTCACGTCGACACCCTTTCGTGAAAAACGTGATTATGACGCAAAACTTTCATTATTTTTCTAATGAAAAGCACAGATTGAATTACGAGTAAAACAGTGCGAGCTGTATAATTTAAAATCTTACTGCGATGAACATCCACGTCGGCTCACTGCGCTTCCTAAATCTTGACAGAGCAGTGATGGTGTCTGACTTTGCCTGTAAAAGTAATATTCTATTAGCATTTATTATGAACTTTGAAGTTTCAAACAGTTGAGACACGATGCTTACCACAGCAAGATGTAAGTTGTCTCCTCCTATCTCCACCTTGATTTTCTTTAGATTCCCCACCATCCCGATGCACGGTCCGCACCATTCCGAGTACACGTCAACCACTGAAATACAGGGAAATTGTGTTTTATTTTGATTTCTAACTACTCGAGAAACATAAAATATGGCAAGTACTACCGATTTTTGCGATTGCATGGTGCCTCCAAAATCATCATTAGCTGCCGTACAGCCATTTCAGTCTAGTTGGATGTAGAAAACCAAGACTCACCTAGCAATCCATCTCTCAGCAAGAACTTGTTCCATTCATCATCAGTGTTCAGTTCGGCCTGCAATTGCACTTGCGCGGCCTTCTTGCCTGCGCCGGCCACGGCGGCGGCAGCGGCGGCGTTGGCGACCGCGCTCGTCAGAGCCATTTCGTCGAGTGATGGATGTGCTCGTACCATCGTGTGGGCATGCCATTGCGATGGGGTGCAAAGGGTGGGGAAGCCGGCATGCGAGCAAATAAAATGTGCATGATTTAAGCAGGTTGCCAGGATGCGGGAATGGGGATTCGAGTTGGCTGTTAGTCTGTTTTTCAGGTGGATTTGTACGTAAAAGTATCGAAGACTCTACCTAACACGATCTAACTAGAGCAATGCATGAACAATAAATATTATATTCTAGCAGTGACCAATCGACGCTATTCTTATGACATGCTTGTGGTAAAGGTGGTTACTAAAATAGGTTGGTGTAGCTTGGCCCTACGGAACGGTGGGTGGTGTGGTGGGCGCCCTTGTACGACTTGATAGATAGGTCGTAAAGCGAAGTGAAACCAAATCAAATGGATAATCCGGGCAATAAAGAATGTGAGCGTCGTAAATGCGATGGATGTGTGACATGCCAGTTTGCAAATTATTCATTTAGGCAAATGATCCCTTTCAGCAAATCTTATGATGATTTGATTAGAGCTAGTGGAAAGATAAGACATTTTTGGAATTTGTGATTTAGTGAAGAGTTTGGTAGGATTGACCTCTATTTAGTTATTCAGGTTTTCAGAGCTAATCAAAGTCAAAGATCTTTTACAAGGATCATTTAGAATGTTATATTATGTACTAGGACCTAGTATATAAGACGATTCTACTGCGATATCCAGTAACTAGGTGATTCTAGGTGCCAGATCCTCATAGAGGGCATCATTGCACGAGTCAGTTGAATGGTTGCTCTTAATTTTTAAACTAAACTAAAATGATACTTAAGTATGGATCTTGGTCTAATTACAAGATGGGTGCAAGCAAGATAACTCAGGTCCAGATGTGAAGTATTGGGTTGACTGATAGAAAATGCTACCCTTTTTATAATTTTTTTTAACTTTGTGCACTAATGGAAAATTCAACTAATGGAAGTTTTCTCATAAGGTAGTAAGGTTTTCTAGAGAAGGTTTTACCAGTAAAGATGGAAAAAGCTGTGCATGATTGCTTGCGGAGATTTGAATGAGATAGGTACATAAAAGCACTAATACCTATCTAGAGTTGATATTACTTGGATCGAGCTCGATGCCGACCGCACTCGCCAGCGCCATGGGAACGAATGTCAGACAGTGGCAGACGATGCCGTGAGGTGCCATATGTGTTGCATAAGGATATAGCATGGTGGACATGGCGGGGTATAGGTGTGGCGTGCGAGAACCTCATCCGTTTGTAAATAATGTGATGAGTGAACGTGCTGACTTTCAATGTAAAGACGGGGTTCTCGAAGTGCTGGCCGACTGATGACGGATATGCGATGATATAACTTTTGAAGCTATCGTGTGTGTGTATCGTGTAGGTATGTATTTAATTATTATTAAAATCATTGGTTAATACAATATGATGATGATTCTATATAAATTGAACTTGATACAATTCACTTTGAGTGATGAGACCACAACACGTCCACTAAGGACGTGCCGTGTGTGCACTGTGCCTATCACTCGAAGACGTAAATGTGCCTCTAATGACACCGGTGCCCATACCCTTCAAACCGAATAATACTGGTGCTGAATGCTGGTGGTAGTACTTGCCGAGAGGAACTCTTTCACCAAAAGGTCTACTTCTAAAATACTGTAAAATATATGGATTACGATCGGTATATGACGGTGGCGGTCGTTTTAGTCTCAGAAAAAAGAACAGGCGCCGTATATCTGTCTGTATTCATAAGGTGGTACATACTACCCATTTAGTCCATGATACTACCTAAGCCAGTAGAAAGTTTTAGTTGGTGGTGCTTAGTGCTAGGCTACCGACCGACTACCTACCGACCTACGGTTTATAGATAGCAGTGGAATGACTCGCATGTTCTACCAAATATTGCAAAACCTGCTGCTAATAACCCCCGTAGACATCCTCAGCGAATAAGAGGCCTACCTACCTACATCGTGCTACATCGTCGACCACGTCATTGCTTAACATCAGGTGAGATTGTGGTCAAACGCTTGCCTATATTGTATTAAAAAAAACCTACCTACATGTTTAAGTTCATAATATCAAAATTGTGAAAAAATTTACCTAATAATCTGTTAAAAATGTTATGTACCTACTTATTAAATGTTTATTCTGTCTTGTCTGACTGTACCTACTATAGGTTAAATAGGTAGGTAGTTACCTACCTACATTATGCAAGAGAGAGAGGGTAGGTTTTACAAAGCAAGCGTTTTAATAATCAAATTTTGATTACCTTTCTACTCTATTTAATGCAGTCACGCCATCTACCACTGTTCAAAGAAAACTTCTCAGCGCCATCTAGTGCAATGCCCCGAAAAGTTTGTTTTAGCTACTAGACGCTACGTGGCAGCACCGGGTTTAGCTACTCACTTTTAGATGGCGCTTTTATATACTTGCATGAGGGCAATGAACGTGTAAATAAGTTACCTTTAGACACTAGATGGCGCTTCTTGCAGCCTACGATGCAATGTAAACGGGAGACTCCATCTTGACCGGTTGACCACAAGTAGCTAGGAGTATAATTATCAAGTACAGTATGAATTTAGCTCACATCTCTAGCTTACAAAGCTGTAACACAAAAACTTTTCTCTGAAATCGTATGCTTTACTTAGAACGCCAATGATTGGTGCCTAACCTAGGTATAGTTTTAGGTGGTTTTAGTTAGCTTATAGGTAGAAATATTATACAAGAAATTATTAGATGTTACTGCCCAAAAAGAGTCATATTATGCGCATTGCGAAAGAGTTAAGCAGGTAAGCACAATAATATAACAACAATAATTGTGTTCTTCAGAGTTGAAGCAAAATGGTGGGATCGCATGACTGAGGCACAGAAGACTTCCCATTGGAAAACTCGTAAATTATCTTCTACGTCGTAACTTTTGTATTAACCAGTCGTTTATAAAATATATGGCGGATTCGATTCTTACTTCTTGTGTGCGTTACTCAGATCGGTATATTTATCATCATCATAATCACCCTGTAGAAGTCATGTAGGCCTCCCCCTAAAATAACCTTTTTTGTTTTTTTTCTATCCAACGATTTCCCGAGATCCGGGTGGTCGGTGGAGGGCCGTTTTAACGATTCGCCTCCCATTTCATCATAGCCATTGGAAAACATGTTGTCATTTCATTTCAATGAAATTCTCGTAGAAGTCGTTGCTACTACCTCTGCTTTTGCACTACGCTCGTAGCTGCTTCGTAGCTCCGTAGAGCTCGTGCTACGATAGACCCGAATACTTACTATAGGACTCAAAGAAAGGAAGCAATAGAATGAACCTTTCGTAACCCCAATAACTGTAACTAAACGCATCTTATTATATTTATTTCCTTTGTATTCTTACAATATTGTAACTGAACACGCGAGCTTCTGTTGTTTTTGTAAAACTTTGTTTTGTATTCGTAGTTACAGAAATTGGCATAGTTTAGTAAACTAGTGCCGAAAGTGGTAGGCTTAGGTAGGTAAGTGAAATATGTAAATGACACCTCGTGCGTGTATAATAAAGCTCGCGTATGGGACGGGAAACCTGTTGCTTATCCACTCTATCTAGTGTACCATAAAAGTAGCTGCTTTTATAGTAACAATTCTTATAAATCTCTCTTACTTACAAACGGAAAAGTAAGACGGCGGCGCTTCAAATAGTAGGTAAACGTAAAACTCACGTGTGTGCGCTCAACACAGAGTTTTTATTTTAAAATCATTTTCAATGAAATTTTGACACGGTTTCACAAATAAATAGGTATGTTATAAAAATATTCAATAACACAGTGAATAATGGTGCGCGTGAAATGAATTGTTTTCGGTTCCAGTATCATCGTTTAATTCCGCAGACAAACAGCGGAACCAAAAGCTGGTCCGCATAAATGATAAAAATTATGCCTTTTGAATAACCTTTGTAACGCGGAAAAGCGGACGAAATGTAAACCGCAGCGTGTGGAGTGTGTATGAAAATAGAATATTTTCATATTAATACGAGGGATGTACATCCGGCGCCGCGTACATAATTAAAACTCGCATTAGGTTAGCCGGCCTCGCTGCCCGCCGCCCGCGGCGGAGGCACTGTCTTCAGAAGAGAGCGACGCTACTTGGGAGGTCAAACTGTATTAGCGGGTCACACAGACAAAGAGTCCGTGAAAAAATTTCAGACCCTATATAACTAAGCCTCTATCATGATTGTACGAGTGCTAGAGCCGGGACAGTTTGGTTTTAACTGCGGTCCAACCATTCAAAGTAGAAACAGCGAATTCAGGGTTATACAGACTTTGCTTGTCCGTGACAGCCTTCCACGTCATTGAAACAGTGGGCAATTGCAGTGAGTACTATGATTGTCCCTCTTGTTTTTAGGATTCAAATTGAAATTATTTATTTTCATCCCTTAAGCTAATAGATACAGGAAAATAATAAATTATTTGTGTCTTATCATCTACTTCTGTGGATATTGACCAATATTAATCAAGCAACCGCTGTCGCCTCCGCTTATCACACAGCTCACACGCGCCTCCCAAAACTCGCCCGCGGGAGCTCGCTTTAAACCTGCTTTGAATTATTCTAACACATTTTTCCTTAAGCTCTGGACCAGTATTTTTCTCGTTAGTATTTTCCTATTTACATTTTTTTCATTTTATAACAAAATTTTACTCAATTTTACTACAAGGTGCTGTGAAGTATCATTAAAACGGTGATAAGTGAAACAAGAAGAGATGAAATGAGTAATACTTATACTGACAAGTGTTTTAAAAAATAAAACGAGCTCAAGACACCAAGAATGTCTCAATACAAGCCAAGGTACAATTCTTACATGCCTGTTCCAAGTCATGCACTTCTCAGTTCCTCTTAATCTTTCTTTAAAATGTCACTCAAGCGAACATTGCCCCCAAAAGTAAACCCTTGCTACAGTACTGTACTGACTTGTTATAAACGAAAGCAAATACTGAATTTCACGTGCAAATAATTCTACGTTACTGACGTGAGAGCCTCATCCTTCGATATGATTATGTCAATATTGGTTCTTCATCTTCAAAATTGATCGAACATCACCGTTTTCAAAGCACTTCTTAAGAAAAGTTACACTTTCAAACTTTGTCTATCGATAATTCAAAATTGGATCGCTTTCAAGTGTCAGTCATCTGTCGCTTTAGGTGAACCACTTCCCTCCGCGTCTTATCAGATGCAGTCTGTAAAGGCAGGTTCAGACGGGCCGGTGCCACGCTGCCGACTGTGGGCCCGCAGGCCAATTAGACCTGCTAGAGCAGAACGAGTAATAGTACTGAACTATCGATATTTCACTCCGAGACCGCTACAAACACTGCGATGCTCACAGCGGTACACTAGACAGGGCGTAGCAGCTCCTCGTTTGGCGAAATGAAAATCAGCATATGCCTTGTCTTCAGGATCAGAGCTGCTCGTATCCTAGATAATTAGTGGATGTAAAACCAGCAGTATAAAGCTCATTTTACATTGCAAGTGGATCGGAGTAACTCAGGGCTGTGTTTGCGGCCCGCACGCGATACTCCCTCGCGATAGTACCGAATTTATTACTGTTTTAACTGATTTGTGAATTATGGTGGGTACCGTTTGAATCGTAATTTGGCATAACTAATGTTTTGAATACAGTTTAATGCAGAGATTGCGGGAAATTACGTGAAGAAATTCAATGTATTTTGTCATAATTTTTTTTTCATTCTAGTTTATAATTTTGTGTAATAATGCCAACTATACACTAGAAATAATACAAACTTTTAGTCATAGTACAAACTCACGTAGACCAGTAGTACATTAGAGGAATCTAACGCTATATATCATTATCTAGCTATATAAACGGCAAGTTTATAAATGCTTAATATGATGGTGAGTCTGAGCATATTTGAATAGAAACGGTACAAGTGACCCTTTGTGTTTAATCTCATTCAGTTAGCAGCTACTGTAATCCCACCGCGTGTGATTACAAATCTTTTCAGCGTCGACATGAGTCGAATAAACCCCAAATTAATAATTAAAGAGTGCCCCAAGGGTCCACATCACACGAGTGTGGGCCACGGGATTATAGCTTTCTCTGCATTATGAATTCGTTTACATTCAATGTCAGAATTACTTAGAAGCTATTTTTGATATTCATATTCATTTATTGATTGCAAATGGTATGTATAAGGAGCTATTACGTCTTAGTTAGCTAAAACAGTCATATACCCTGTGTGTTAGATGTTTATCCAAGAATGAAAATTAAATAATCTTCAGTTGTTTTTGTTTTAAGTCAGATCCTTGATCTTTTGACGAGTAATCTTCTCAATTCTCTTTTATATTTTTTGATCGGAAGCGTCATTTTTGTACTCTAGCAAAGCTATTAATAAAGAGAATTAGGTAAGTACCTTTTGAATAAGATAATTCTGCTGATGCATTAAATGGGACAAGCTTCTCTTTGAATTTCAGCAGCTTCAGTCACGTAAACTTTGACTGGGTCTCATCATTGGCTATTCAAGCTAAACTGTACCTTCTCTGTAAAACACAGAGCTACTGTTACAATAATCAGAAATCCTTCAAAACTGTCAGGGCTGTCCACACAGGCAGCACCTAGTCGAATGCAAACCATCCATGCATCAAGTCTGCCGAAGCCACCGCTTGCACACATTAAATACAGCAATCAAAGCAGTCAACTCCACAAGAGCTGGTGTACGTTCACACATGGCTGAAAACATGGCCATAAAGTTATGGTCACTATGCAATGACAATCTTTATTATAACTATGTGTTTTAGGCACTATTTATACTTTACTATTAGCCTCAAAGGTTTGCTGGAAGAAAACGTCTGCTTTTGCACTGAGTGTATTCTGCGGTTTTCTAGTGAGTTTTATCAACTAACTTACTGAAATTATTTAAAGTAGGTACCCAAGAGTACTCATGATATCATCAATAAAGCAGACATCAATAGTTGCGCCATCAATCTAGTCAAGTACTTAGGTACAGTTGCGGTAAACATTATTTTCATGAGTTGACAAATTACTAGCAATCTAACAGGATATTCACGTCTCTGCAGCAAACACAACTCACGAGCGTCTAGGTCTTGGAGTACTGATGATTGATGCCTAGCTTAAGCACCTATGTAAACCTACTATCCAACTAATATCTGGTTGGGTATGTAGACTTAAAAACTACTCGCATTATTGTAAACTTGGCCGGTCCACGTTCAAATTTCCTTTTAGGGTCGTTCTAATTTAAAATAAAGTTCGATTAAGATGAAAATCTTGAGTAGATTCCTATGTAATAAATTTTATTTATTAGGGTTTTTGGCACAGAAAATCCTCGACCTATGAAAAAATATCCGGCCTATAAAGTTTTTCTTCCACTTGCTCTAGTCCACGAGCCTACAGTAACACTTAACTGCCTTATTTCTGCAAATAGGACATTTGTATGCAGTAGTGTGTACGTACAGTTATTGATAGTGACAATAGTTCATTACGGGCACTCTGGCCGTGCAGGACCCCGATGCGGCCGCTCCTCCACCAGAGAGTGATTAATGCACTGCTTGGGAGTGCTTTCACAAATGATTATGAGCCAGCTTTCTATAAAGGTACTTCGACTGAATCAAAATGGTCAATTGAGAAGTTAATTTTAAAATGCTTTTCGTAGCTTTTTCGTAACACTTGCTACGAAGTTTTTGTTATCGTAGCAAATCACCTGAAATGTTTTTTTATGCATTATCGTAATCTTACAAGACCTGTAGTGAAGGAATCATGACTTATTTGAATGCAAACATGGATAAAATAGTTTTTAGAGGTGGAAACTATTCTATCTATAGGCGATGTAAAACAAATATTTTAAACAATATTTATGGTCAATGCTTGTACAATTTTGTAACAATCTAACATTTATTGATTGATTAGCAGTATAACCAGTAGACCGTAGACCAATGGCGTCCGTTTGCCAAATCGGCGTACGTTGGCAACCCTGCCGCTGCCGAAATTGCTGCCAATGGCACCATGCATGAGGTGAATGCGTTTTTGAATATTTGCCTAAAACCTTTTCAGACTACTACCTAGTGCATATTTACAAACGCATAACTAACGGTATGAAAATATTACTATTAAAGATTCTACGGAGGTCACCGATATATCTCAATACATGGAAATAATAATCAGGCCTTTGCATCTTTTTTATATGGTTTTTACATAAAAGACGGCCTAGTAAAACTGGCCCGAACAAGACCCTCGACGCACTGTCCCACCAGTGGGTCAAATTAGTGGGACCACGAGTCGCGACCCCATTGGACCATGCACAACATTGGTTAATTAAAACAAATGGGAAAGGCGTCAGCAGTGAACGTACTGCGAATGATAATGATGATGGCAATTCTTCAGTATTTTTACCTTTACAAAATATCTCGAGATGCACGTATCAACCTGAAGGTACTAAACCTACTTAAATCGCAACTCTCCCGCCATGGTTAGGTGGGGGGTTCAACTGGAAGGAGAAGGGGGCTTATGAAGGGGGTCACTCACAGGGTCGAGGGTTCTAATCTCTGCCAGTGACAGAGCGACGAGACGGCTCAGCATTCTCCTTACCCCGATATAACTTAATAACAACTTTGAGTCGTGAGCGTAAGATTTATAATCGCGTGGCTGAGAGAGATGCAATTGTGGTTCGTATATTCAGCAAGAAAAGTGAGTAAATGAGCTGTTGCAAAGTTTTATTATGATAAATTGAAATAGAGAAGTGCAGTAACAGTTAGCGTACTTATTATAATAGACTTATTATTTCATAGCTGATATGGATCTTTTTATGAGGAGAATATTACCCAAATACCTTTGCTGGGAATAAAACTCTAATAATAATTTGCTTTGACAGGGAATAAAACTCGCCACGACGCACTGGCCAGCGCGGCGTTTTAAGGCTAAACCCTCTTATGATAAGTACCAAAAAACCACGGCCCTCAGTCCCCAGCGGCCCCGCTATTCCTGATTCTGGCGGTAGTCATGGTTCCGGCGGGGCAGAGGGTGCTAAGAATCACTGGAAGTTGCCCAACCGCCACAACCCAACGACTTTGACCTTGGCGTGTTACAACGCCAAGACGTTACGAACGGACGAACGATTGTTAGAATTCCAAGTTGAATTAGAGACGATAAAATGGGATGTGATAGGATTATCGGAGGTTAGAAGAAAGGGTGAAGACCTGATTAAGCTTACATCAGGTGATCTATTCTTCTACCGAGGTCATGAAGATTCCACATATGGAGGAGTAGGATTTCTAATAGCAAAACATATTGCCCCTTTAGTTATCAACATTAAAAGTATATCCACTCGAGTCTGCTTCACTGTATTAAAACTTAATAAAAGATACTCACTTAAAATTGTGCAAGTATACGCTCCAACGTCCAACCATCCAGACGAAGAAGTAGACGAACTATATGATGATATAACAAAAGCTCTAGAAGAGGCTCCTTGCCACTTTAATACTATAGTAGGTGATTTCAACGCAAAAATCGGTCAACCTTTGATTAATGAGAAGTCTGTTGGTAAGTTTGGCCTTGGTGTGCGTAACAAAAGAGGCCAGTCACTTGTAAACTTCCTCGAACACAAAAAGCTCCACGCAATGAACACCTTCTTTCAGAAAAGAGTCTCAAGGAAGTGGACTTGGGTTGGCCCAGGCGGAGACATCAGAAATGAGATCGATTACATTATTAGCTCCCATAAATACGTAGTTACCGATGTCTCAACACTCTCACGCTTTAAAACCGGAAGCGACCATAGAATGGTAAGAGCCACACTAAAGTTTAATTTTAAAAGTGAAAGAACAAAAATGATTACATCCCACAGAAGATATGAAAATCAAGAAATCGCCTGCCTCCCAGATTCCTTTCAATTGAACCTGAAAAACCAATTTGAAGGCTTGGAAGAGTCTAATTTAGATTTAGACCATACTCATAGCTTACTCAGTAAAATCATAATCGAGACCACTAAAAAACATCTTAACGGGACACGGAAAAAGGTTAAAAAACTATCACTAGCTACTATTGACTTAATCAATAATAGAAGAACAATGATATGTGAAACAATTAAAGACAAAAAAGAAATAGATAAGGTTAACAAAGAAATAAATAAATCAATTAGAAAAGATATTAGAAATTACAATACAAATATCATTAACAATACTATTAAAACATATAGAGGTCCAAAAATATTTAGAAAGAAAACCAGTACAGGTAGTAAGCAATTAACAAAACTTAAAGATAGTAACGGGATCATAGTAACGGATAGGGTTCAACTGCTGTCTATTGTAGAGAATTTCTACAAATCACTTTATGCATCCAGATCTGCAGAACCTGATCAGTTAGGTGATGATCCTAGATCTCCAGCAATCAAAGATCACATCACGGACACTCTACCACTTATACTACCATGTGAAATTACAAATGCTTTGTATAATATGAAGACGGATAAATCTCCTGGCGAAGATGGAGTTACCGTTGAGCTACTCCGCGCAGGCGGTGAACCAGTTCTCAAGATCCTTACAAAGCTCTTTAATAAAGTCCTGCAAGATATTAAAACACCAGAACAATGGAAAACCGCTATAGTCACAATTTTACACAAAAAAGGAGATGTTGCTAAGTTAAACAATTACCGGCCAATTAGTTTATTATCCCAAATATATAAGTTGTTTTCCAAAATTATAACAAATCGCATTACTCGAGAGCTAGACGAATGCCAACCCATAGAGCAAGCTGGTTTCCGGAGTGGTTTCTCGACCATGGATCACATCCACACTGTAAAGCAGCTGATGGAGAAGTGTCACGAATATAACCGGCCCCTTGTGATGGCCTTCGTAGACTATGAGAAGGCCTTCGACAGTGTCGAACACTGGGCCGTGTTCAACGCTCTTCATCGCTGCAACATCGACCCACGGTACATAAAAGTACTTCAAGAGTTGTATTCATCAGCTACATTACAGGTGCGACTGCATGATTTGACTAACCCCGTGCCGATCAAGCGGGGAGTGCGACAGGGAGATACCATTTCACCCAAACTTTTTACTGCTGTGTTGGAAGATATTGTAAAAACACTGAATTGGGAAACTCACGGAATTAACATCAATGGCATCTACCTGTCGCACTTAAGATTTGCAGACGATCTTGTACTTTTTGCTGAAAATTTCGAGGATCTCCAAGATATGTTGCAACATCTTTATGATGCTTCTTCTATAGTAGGCCTTAAGATGAATATGACCAAGACGAAGGTTATGGCGAACGTCGCCAGCGCCTCATTTCACAACATTGTAGTGGGAAATGAGGCGCTGGAGATGGTCGACAAGTATATTTATCTTGGGCATGTTTTATCTTTCGGCAAAGAACATCAAAATAAAGAGATCGATAGGAGAATTCAACTCGGTTGGGCTGCATTTGGAAAATTGGACGACATTCTTAAGTCCGCCGAAACACCACAATGTCTGAAGACCCGCCTGTACAACCAATGTGTTCTGCCCACCATGACTTACGGTGCCGAGACGTGGACGCTCACGCAGGAGGCTGTGTACAGGATGAGAGTTGCACAGAGAGCCATGGAGCGTGCCATGCTCGGCATCAAGCTTATAGACCGTGTTCCCAACGTTACGATTCGAAGTCGAACAAAGGTCAAAGACGTTGGGAATCGCATAACGGAACTAAAATGGAGTTGGGCAGGACACTTGGCAAGGCGAGGTGATGACAGGTGGAGTAAGGCGCTAACTGAATGGCGTCCAAGAACCGGGCACAGAAATGTCGGTCGTCCTGCAGCAAGATGGGCAGACGATATCGCTGTCATAGCGGGCAAAAATTGGATGAGACTGGCACGGGGTCGTAAGGAGTGGTACATCAAAAGAGAGGCCTATATCCAGCAGTGGGTGAAGTCAGGCTGTGGATGATGATGATGACCTTTGCTATTTTTTTACACACATTATCGTTTACTTACCTACTCTTTGAGTCGGAGTTACAAAGGCAGGAATAAAACAGCAAAAAAATCTAACAAGTAATAGCGGAGTTCCTTTCATTAAAATTAGTAGGCTTTAGTGTCGACGACTGTACGTTAAACAGAGGGTAAGCTTAGAGTTCTACTGCGCCGAGCGATGAGCGAAGGGTTTCTAGTTAAATTCGACTTACACTGCGTAGCATCGCGGTAAGGCTTCGCACGCCACTAACGCAAGCAAGCAATGGAATTCAATTGTTAATGCGCATCTACGCTTATCGCTTAGGTTAGTAGATCGAGGCTGTACGCTGTAATTATGTATGTGAAGATTACGCGGCGATTTTTCCGAGAGGTTTATAATTTACCGACAAAACAATGTCGGCTGACGAGGGTTCGGCTAATTTGTTAAATATTTTATTTGTCGAATTAATTTGCTAATTATGTTGTTTTGATGTTAGTAATGCAGTCTAATTAGTCCTAAGTTGAACATTATGTTTTCATGAACAAGATTTTGAAATGAGAATACTTAATTAATTTATTCTTTAAACAAAATAGGTACAGTAGATATCCCCTCAGAATAAATGAGGTCGGGATATTTTTTTCCAGATTTATACCTAACTAACCTTTATATTTGTATGTAGGTACCTGAACTGTGATACCACTGCAATAAGGATATCAAATTTATTCATGCTAACCCCTCAGTATTCAACATGTAAATCGACACATTACGGGAGTGAGTTATAAACGATGCGATCACGACATTGTATCATTCATGTATCGCTTACTTCGGTACTTGTACGTCCAATTCAACACTAATGCGGGATAAATGTTATAATCTCACGAATGTTATCTAATCACAACGTCTCAAATTACCTAGTAATGTTTTATAATCTGTGGCACGGTACAGCTATGATCTCTTTGTATCTTGTAGATACCTCAAGATCTTTTGGCAAGAGATTACAGAACATAGTGGCAGTCGTCTATGTTCTGTAGTCACGTCCAAACATTATGCGCCTGACCACATTTTACAATACCGACAGATGGCATTCTATGCGTCCCTTACTTCTGTGTGTTCAGGATATTTATTTATTTACTGCCTAGCAACGAGGTCTATGATGTATAATTAAAAATACCTTACGTCACAGATCATATAATACTATACCTAACTTGAAACAAAATGACACATTGTGTGTGCGAGTGTCATGTTATACAAATGCAGTAGAGAGGTTATCTTACAGAGGTCATGGACAGATATCACTGTTGTTTACTTATTGAATAATACACCGATTGGCTGTTTACAAAAGCCAGTGGTATAAAAAAATATTTTAATTACATCAAGTAAGGTTTGCACTCCGGCTAGGTAGGGTGACGATCTGAGACATGTAGCTGGATGAGAAGAGCCGAAGACCGGGCTCAGTGGCGCGTCTTGGGAGAGACCTACGTCCAGCGGTGGACCGATATGGGTTGATGATGATGATGATGAAGGTTTGCACAAATTTACTAAATAAAAAGTTGTGTTTTAAATTTACTAATCTCTTTGTATGAATTGCTTTGTCCTGTTTTAGTTGCAATGATCTTGGAGACCATGGATTTGACAAGGGTTTTAAATGAAAACAAATGAATAGTAGCCTTAGTAATTTATTTCGTATTATATTCGATTCTTAATATTCGAATCTTAGCTTACATATACTTAGAACGATCACTAACCGTCACGCATTCAGTCTCAGAGATCCGATTATAGAGTATTATCATTACCAAAGAATAAGAACACAATCTATCAATGGATGTTTTCACAATGCCAACGATACGACACTTAACACGATATCAGCAGAGAGTTATACGATTTCACATCGTATTAGCGGCGCGGCGCTAACACTGGTTTATTGTTCGAGCCAATTGGTGTCATGTTATGTTTGTATCAGCTACTATGTCATTTGGCGATATAAATATATTGCTTTATTTGGAAAAGCATCAGCCTTCTTAAAATATAAACATCTTAATTTTATTAATTAAATCTAGCCCATTGGTAAGAGACGGCAATAATCCAAGCATTGTTTATCTATGACAGATTTTTTAAATACTAAGCCAAATTCGTATTGGAGCAAAATACAAGTTTCGTATATCGAGAACATCTAACTAAGGTATATATCACTAGGTAAGCATGTCATGGCATGGACCATGCATGACAATAATGTCATGCATCGTCATGCATTACTCTATTTTCTAGACGATTGGTGAAGCTCATCTTCATATTAATCAAAGATGACTAACCAAAATACAGTATTCGACTTAATTTCAGGAGATCTACTGTTCAAAACGATAAAACATTACGCTGCTAGCGACATTTGCGTTACATAGTGCGATAGCGCTGTAATCTCTACGCGACCACGCACAAAACTTAAAGCTGGCACGCAGTGTATCTCAAATGTCTCTGTATAGAACGTTCATTTGTCGTTTTGTGGAGTAGAGCCCGGGTGTCTAAGTACGCGTACGATCTAGTTCATGGACGAGATCATAAACGAATAATAAGTGTATTAAATAAATGAACTACAATACAGCTTAGAAGATAAGACTAGTAAATAGAGAACTCTGACTTGTATTCTAAGCGTGAGTCAAGAAAATGTAGAGTTTGCTCACAGGAATCAATTTCTCTCAATTTCTGTAAAAGATTAAAAACCGATTTACAAACTCATGTGTGAAGTGGCAAGTTACGAGTTAAGTAGCTGTAGAAATTTACTGCGCGGTAAAATTGACTCTCAGTTTAATTCCACCTCTACTTGATTCGCTACTTATGAGTGAGTAAGTTGGTCATGAGCGAGTTCATACGACAGTAAAAACCTGAGTGGCGCAGGTTTTAGCCCGATGACTAACAAAACAGCCTTGAGAATTTTCTTGACTCAGGTTTAAGAATACCAGCATTGTTGGCTTTGGCAATAGATTTGACTCGGCAGCGGGTCGCGGGTCGACGGTATCTCAGCTCTGTAAACAAACGAATTATAATTTTAATTAGTTGCAAACTAGGTTTGTTTCTGAGCAAATATAAGTTAGTTTAAATTAGCTAGCAAATAATATGATATTAATTTGTAGAGACGAATTAGTTTATGATGTAAAGTTATGTGGTTCTTTCAATCCCTAAGTAGGTAGTAAGTACACTTGGAAGGTCTTTTCGTAGTTTATGGATGCGCTAAAAAATGTGTGAAATTCAATCCCTATAGGGATGCTTAAAGTTTGCATGGATATAACTATACGTGTGTCTGGATAACAGGAAAATTCGACTGAATCACTGCCTCATTCCCATAGAGCCCACTGGCCGACTCACTAAGAAATCGCCCACGCAGGGGACTGACGCAGGGGAAAACCAGAATGAGCCTAGTGGGTCAGGTGGGAAAAAAGTTCCAGCGGACAGCATTACTACTATAAATTTTAGACAAGTAGGTACACCCACGAGCGGTGTTTACTATTCAAAGTATTTGTTAGTTTAGTAGTACCAGTTGTATAAATTAAGCACGATTTACTGACTCGAATTCAGGTAACTTTATTATCAGACGATAACGAAGTTGCGGCGAAATTTTGGTCATTTTCAATGCATATTAAGTATTCATTCACGCCCTAAATAGGTTTTGGCTTTTTAATAAAACTATTGATATAATTAAACTTAAAGTTTGCTGTTATTGGAGTAAGGTAAGTATTTTTTTTTGGGGACTCTCATTTTTTTTTTTAATACTTAATACAGTATAGGTTACTGTTTGTAACCTTATTACAAGCTTTTACTTTTTTAATTGTAGTCATAAAAACTTCGTATTTTTACCTTATTTTGACAATAGTTTGTTTTACCGGCTTATTCCCATCGAGCCCACCGGCCGGCCCACTGGTGGGCCGGATGGGAAAAAAAAGTGGACTTAGAATCAAATCATAAACAAAAAGCATAACTATTAAATTTTTTATTAATAAATGAAATAATTTTGATCATCCGTTTCAAGATTTATAAGATCATATTACTTAACTACCGTTTCTAAGCAAACACTCGTTATTATAATAATGACTGAGTAGTTATAGTTACAGATGGACAGATTATTATCTATAATGGTTTAATAATTATTTTGAAGTGATTAAGTTTTGTGTTCCGGGTCCACACAAAAACGATGATTTGTCTATTTCACGCTTTTATAAGCCCGAGGTTTTTTTTGCTGGATTAAATTGGTACAAAGATAATGGGCTCTGTAGGATTATTACCCTACAACTTTAGATGATAATTAATGATAAGATGTAAAAAATGTAAAAACTGATAACTGCTTTATTGATAATATTTAATGAATACACGCGACCACGGTCAAACGCATACTGATACTTTTTGCATAGGCAAACATAAAAATGCACCGCATGCAAAGGCGCTAATGTGCAAATTAGGTAAATTGTACAGGCTCAGTGTAGTCAATACTCATTTATTTTGTAAAATAACTAGGATTATTTTGGAACAAGAACAAGATTATTACGGGCAAGAAGAACAAGATCGGTTTGGCGTGTTTGTATGTAAGAAAAATTACTCATAAATACAGTTTTGAAGAACGTGGTGCCATTTGATCTAACATCATCCAGTCTCCATTATACGAAGAATTGAACTAACAATGATGTAAACATGCAACCATCTCATTTTCCCGTAGATGCAAATTCAAATTACCCTATACACTGTCCTGCGGTTTGTTACATGCACTAGTACTAGGTGCGCAGCGCAGGTTACCTAGGTAAACTAGGTATTCTGTTACAGATTAGTTTCGCGGTACCCGCTTCGAGCTGGTACGGGTACACTATAATTAGTCTGAAGGTACTGTACAGTGAGGTTGAGTAAGATATATTTGGGAAGGTTTCAAACGTCTTGGCACAGATCCAAATTATTGCAGAAACTGTTGAGTATAATTTTGTTTTACAATTTTCTCTTGTTTTTGTACTTGCGTTGTAACCTTTCTTCTTTTTCATCCTAGGTTCTTGTATATCGTAGTACATACAGTAGTTGTAGTGGTACGCGTAGTGTGTACCTACAGTGTGTGGTGAACAAGAGGGTGAGCAGAGCAAAAAGTTTACCTGTATCTATAGTATATTGCTTACAATAAAGTAGGTACAGAGGTCTTCAAAAATACAAAATATAACTTACGACCAAGAATATTCAAC
The DNA here is from genome assembly GCA_918843925.1 of Eulithis prunata. NCBI lineage: Eukaryota > Metazoa > Arthropoda > Insecta > Lepidoptera > Geometridae > Eulithis > Eulithis prunata. Next base: position 403,231 of record OU974007.1, read on the forward strand.
TGACTGTTATACTCGAATTAAAATCGATTTAATTTAATAAGCGTTCATTTAGTTTATTTATTTTGTTGCTAGTTTTATATGAGGTCACGGTAGGGTAAAATTTGTACTACGACAATAGAATTTAAAACCTTTGTTGGCCTCTAAAATGCCGACTTTACGGCTGGAATATTGCGTCTACCGTTTTTTAAATAAGCAAGGTAGGCCTAGTTACGTGCAGCCCCGCCAACGATTCCTATTCGACGCACATCCGGCACGGCTCACGGAATTCAGCTCGTTATTGACTCGCGCCGCTATTCACACGACTGCTTGACAATGCGAATAAATATGTACTATGAATGATCATTGGAATAAATAATTAAACCTTCTAGGTTATCTATTCATCGAGCGAGCGAAGCGAACGAAGATCTTAGCGACAACTTCTAGTCAGATTGGCGTTGTATGCTTATCCGATCTTCCTAAGGTCTACGGATAGTACTCGTTTTTCTAATACTTACATTAGATGATGTAATTTCGTCCCGCAACACGTCGTCCGATCGCGAAGGGCCAGGCGCGCGCGCGCACTGCCGCGGCCACGTCACCGCGCAGCAACGCCACCACATCGTCCAGGTAGCGTAGTGCACGTGACTCCGACGTAAGTGCACGTGCATCCGCCGCGCACCGTCCAGCTCGGACCGACTGAGCCTGTACAAAACAAACGTCAAAATGTCAGTAGAATCACCAGACTTCTGAACCATACTATGCTGGACTAAAAAGCGCTATTGTTGCGTTCACACTATGCCGCAGTCAGCAGGGACTTGGGCAGGGAAGTAGGCACGCGCACAGGTGTGAACACGATCATGCCTCTGTCCCGTCTCCCGGCCCAAATTCATGCCCTTGCTCCCTAATGAGAATAAAGGCGATGTTGCCGTGTCAATAAGTCCGCGGCAATAATGCCGGCAGCGGCATGGGCATAGTGTGAACGCGGTATATGATTCCAAGCTTGCAGGGTCGTGTGGTAAATTCTCTGGCGCCTTTTTCTTGGTTATAGAACTAGGTGAGTTTTATAGTTAGCTTCATAGTATGTTTTAAAATTCATATATGTCTACACAGGACCCCTTTCTGTCTTTTTCTTCTCATCCTCGTAGCGCCGAAACATAGAGCATGTAATAGAAAAAACGATTTTCAATTAATTTTATAATAATGAATTTAAAACGGATGTACTGGATGTAATTGTACACGATGTGTCATGTTTACTGAAAGCGTTAGTGTCGGACGTAGACCTACACTGAGGGTCTACGTAGGGTCTACAAGGGTTTAAGCGGGCCGATGGTCCAGGATTAATCATTCACTTCTTATTAGTACAATTTTGTCATTATTACGTGCGCTACGAGTATTTTAAATAACGTTACAAGTGAATGATTTCCGTTGAGTATGATAAGCTAAATTAGAAATTATTACTGAACAATTCTGTCCAGTTCATACCGCTGCGACCACAGAGCAAATGATTTAAGTTAAAAACATAAATTCGAATAAGAAACAAATCATCATTATTATGTATCATACGGACCAATGCGCAGAACACTAAGTTTCTATAAGTTCCTAAAACATAATTACCACACGCGAATGACTCTTTTGTTTGTTATATCGAAAACAGACAAAAACTAAACTACATAACAAGATTGATTGTGAATTCTCCTGCACATGAATACTGCAAGCGTAGATTACCAATAATATTCTAGACTTGCAGTAAACGCTATAGTAACTACCGAACCACGTGGCCAGAAGCAGTCTTCATCCGGTAAAAGTTACTTACAATTAATTAGGTACAATATACCAGCTTGAATATAGAAAATGACCATTGAGTAGCTTGAATATTTTAGTTTGTTTTTGTTTTTCCATCCTTTTATTGGCGACGTTTTAGGTTCCAAGTTGCTACTAAGACCATTTGCACGCCAGAAGAAGTTTTCCAGTGATCAATTAATTCAATTAATCAAAGTAATGTCAGATAACAGATCGGTAGCAATCACGTGCCTATTTACAATGTGAAAGTAGATAGAAAAATAATAATTACCTAATGATAATGTAATTGCCGCACGGTAACAACACTTATCTTTGTTTACGATTATTGAACTCTAGAATAATAATAATATTAATTGTAGTTGGTATTACCAGAGATCATAATAATATAATACTGGTATTACTAAGAATGCATCCGTTATAAGCGGCTATCAAGGACAGCACCCACCGAAACGGATTTGATATAGTTTTGTTTTATGTTATTTGCAAGGTTTTCCTCAAAATATCTATTATAGAGTAGTGAGTGACCAGATAATCAAATTGGACCAAAATGCAACGCATCATCCAAGGCTGACTACCTTCAAACATTAAGTTTTAGGTTTACTCACGACGTTTTTCTATTATGATAATTATTCTACACCACCACCGCCAAGCCAAGTCTTAACGAGAACAAATTACTTTGTATCTTTTTGCACTGTATCTTTTTGTCTCCTAAGAGACACAGTACTGCTGTAGGACTTTTAGACCGGATAAAAAGTGTCTAAAAATGCTAGTTAATAGACTCGATTGTGAGAGATTGCCATCACCAAGTGCGGCCAAACTAACGCGTTGGTGCATCCCTACATCACATGGTACCAACGCGTCAGGAGTCTGTGCGCGCCAGGCGCCGGGCCAGCACCTGCAGGTCCGTCTGAATGCTGGCCAGCTCAGCGTGCAGTGCGCGCGACTCCACCAGCAATGCATCGAGCCGCCGCGCAGCCAGGGACAGCCCGTTGTCGACTTCATCCTCCTCCACCGATAGCGCCAGCTTCCCCAGCCTCTCCCGCTCGACCGCTCCCGTGCCTTCGCGCCTAAAAAGCATCTCCTGCCTAACTCCACCCGGATACGCTTCTTCTTCTGCTTCTCTTAATTCCTCCGCCAACGAGCGCTCCATGTTAGGAACCGTTATCTCCTCCGTTGGTACCGGTGACTCCCGTGGCGAAGATTCTGATGATAGTGACTTCGGTGAGGAGGATTCCGATGATGATGACTCGGGCGGCCTGACCCGAGGCTCCGGTGTAGTGGCGGGCGAGAGGTACGGGCTGGGGGAGTGCATCGCGCGCTGAAGGAATCTCCGAGCATCCTCATCCAACGGTCGCTGAAGACGCCTCGGGGCAGGCCGCACGATGGCCTCCAAAGCCTCTCGTCCCGGATCTCCATCGCGCACTAACTCTAAAATCCTCGCCCGCGGCGGCGAAATACTCGCGCACGAGTCGAATTTCGCCACCAACTTTCCCTTTGTCGAAGAAGTGTTTACGTCTCCTGTGGGCGTGTACGCGCGGAGGTTCTCCGTCAGCAGCCGGTAGTTGCGCAGTTTAACATTTCCTTCGGGCGGGAGCAGGATGGAGGGGCAGTCGGCGGGGTCGGGCTCCACGATCTCGATGAGCGCGGGGCGCGCGGACCCCATGTCGCGCTGCGGCGGCGCGCGCTGGCACACTGACTCTTATTACCTAAACTCCTGCGCCGATAACACAGAACCAACTATAGTATCTAAACACAATATAATTCTCACTCGCAGCAATAAAACTAACACTATGTCCAAATCTGTGCCGCGCAATTAGTGCGTGACTATAAATTTCATTCAGCGTGCTCGCACGATTGGTCTATGCAAGCGAGCCATATTGAATCTTAGCTCTACATGCTAAAGATGTTTAGCATTGAATGCCGATTTTCAATGACAAAGGCCTTGATAGTGTGAAACCAGTGAAACTGAACACGGACGACAGTCAGTTCCCGCGAAATGAACAACGATTGCTAATTGTCAGAGTGAGGGCGCCGCTCGACTGGCGAGGCGCGGCACTACATTACAACCGGCCGCCGGTTGCAAGTATCCTAATCCAATTTGAGGCACAATCACTGCGTATGTTCAGTCCTATTAATAACAACATAACACATTTCGCAAGTATAACGTCTACTACATTGCATTGTCTTGATTTCCAGGGGATTTTCCATACATAGTTTGGAATTAATTTATTTGGCTCGCGTGCCCAATTATGGTCCGTTCTCAGGCAGCTTTCAGCCGATCTGTGATTTGATAAACTGACAGATGCCTAGCGTTGCCTTTCTAGTAGTAATACGTGCATTACTGAGCTCTGTTTCACTTCTTCTAATTAATTGCAGTTTGTTGTGAGAGATGCGTTCATTTCAAGGAACTCTAGCGCTTAAGTAACTACTTTGTAAGTATTATGGTGGCTTTACAAAGACGCTCGGTCCCGCTGACGAAATGTTTCGCTCTCACCGTCTTATTTTAAGTTTTCTTTTCATTTTTCCTCAACTTATTCTCATGCTTTTATTTTCTTTGAATAAACTTGATATTATTTTGAAAAAAAAATCAGAGACTTGCCGTGTGACCATAAATTTTTCGTAGACCCACTTATTTATGCTAAAATGAATCTTGTGACACATTGCTACCGATTCAAACTTGAGCATTGCCATGAAATACGAGCTACGGTCTATTTCCTTTTATGCAAATCTGCAAAACAAAAGATCCGAGGAAGATTGAACCGAACAGCCGGCATAGAGTGCAAACAGGATCCATGCGGTGATGGATGACTGCTATATTTCACAGCTACCATTTAGATCATCGATCAGTATCGCAAAAAGAGAACTACTATTTTTATTGCTTCCAATGGGAAGTCACTGGCCACCGCTAGGATATAGGTGTTCGGTGCTGGCCACCCAACAAAATAGACACCAAGCTAAAAAAAAGTAAGCTATTAAAAAATCAAAATCAAATCAAAAGGCTGTGGACATTTTTTTTAAAAGTTCAAGCTTTCTTCTACAAGCTATCTTCTCTTCTATCTTCAAGCTATCCCTGCACTGGTCAGTCAACCTAATGTTTCCAGGACAGACAATGCTTCTGTACAACGTAGTGGTGATGCAAGGCCCGAGCTACTTCGCTACTTGCTATTATACCGTTCTGTAACTAGTGTCGGGTTTCAGACATCGATACTAAATATTATAGTTATAACTGATTGGCTTGACGTGACAGGTCTTGAACACCGAGACTCAAAGCAGAGTGATGACATAGAAATGAAGACAAAGATAGCCAAGTGATAGTGATAAAAAAAAATGGATTTTTTTATAAGAAAGTAGAAAGGCGTTCAATAAATTAATTCAGTATTACTGTATCTGTGTAATTAGAAGTACCACTAGATATTACCACAGTGTTACTGAAAGTCTGCATCGGAAAGAGAAAAAAAGATCGAAATGTTCATGTTTATGACTCTGTTAAAAGTTTACAATACTTAAAACATGTTACTTTTTATGTTAGTTTTTTTGTCAAGTCTTTGCTGTGTCAGCAAAATTGTGGAATTCTATCGACAACATCGCATCCCTATCCAACCGCAATCAATACACTACGTAATTCGAGTGTTTAACGTCCATAACGCTATTGTGATACAACATCTATGTATGATACAAGGTACATATACAAGGTGTCTTAGAACTATGTGTTGTGCAGTGGAAAGTACCCTTTATCAGAATTTGTGTGATGGTTCCTGTTCAATCTGTGGACATAGAACTGGATTATGGGACATATTAAAGTTAAGGGGGCTGTACACTATCATTATCACGTTTTTATTGAAACGCTAGACACATTTTTTTTTGATAGAATAGAAAATTTATACACAAAGAAAATTACTACTAGGTAATACAGTATTTACAAAATACACATGAAACACTTATTTAGTGATGTATGGTTTTTTTTAGTAAAAACTGTGTATGATTGAATTTGATTTTAGGTTAATTAATAAAGTCACAAGAGTCAAAAAAGGGTAGGCGAAACGAAATACCATTAATATTTTTCTACATTCAAATAGATTTTTTGTTTTAAATATACATCATTCTGTACTTAATGCGAGTGTGTATGATTCTGTATTTTTGTCGGTGCTGCGCGCTCGGCCGAGGCAGCGCGATTTCTATTATAGCGCTTGACAATTGTGTTACCAATCACTGCTAAACGTGTGCTAAATGAGTTTAAACCTCGAACTATTATTAGATTTTGAGAACATTTGAGTAGGATACATCGGGTTCGTTGTTCTGAGGATTATAACCGTTATTGAGAGTGGGGTTGAGAGTCAGTGAGCACCTTTTGCTAACAAAGGATAGTCCTACCTTTTGCCCTAGTTTGCAAAGGGTTATTTGCACTACACGCCTACATAATATCAGCCCTCGTAGACAAGTTCACATTCAAGAATCGGTAGAGAATCCATAACACCATTGGGGATACTAGAACATTGCTGCCATCAAGCCATCCTTCTCCGTATTGTTAACAGGAGGATAATGAACAAAACACCTCAACAAGAGACGTGGTCAGTGTAAATCTTATTCGCACCTCGCATAAGAATTAGATGATTATAAATTATACTAGCCGTCGCCCGCGGCGTTGCTCGCGTTCTAGACTCTTAAGGGTGCGACTTTTCAAGATTCCTTTATTAGTGCACCTCTACACTATATAAGGATACTACCCTCCAAATTTCATACCTCTAGGACTTATGGTTTAGGCTGTGCGTTGATTCTCTGTCAGCTTCAAAAGCGTTTTATATATATTGATGATGATAAAATGATAATGATGATTGATACTTCAATTATTTGCAGTTACATTATACTTATAAAATAAACAAAATTGCCCATTTTAATCCTGTTAGCCGCAAACTAAAGAGGCGTACATTGCAACAGCTCGGCTCAGTAATCAAAAACACTTAAATTGAACACCACAATGTGTTCGTTGCTCCAATTACGTCACCCGCAGCCCAAAAACCAATTACTGAACACACGAGCTACTGAAATACACGCGGTAGGAAATTAAACATCCTGCCTGTTAGGATAAACCAGTCGGCAGTACCTTATTACTGTCAGTTAGGCGATAAGACGATGTTCTTGATTAGAAGAATAAACTCTTCCCAACAACCGGAAGAGTTTATTCTTCTAATCAAGCGGCACTGTCGCAGGATACTATACACTGACGGGTCGATGCGACTAGTTTTCCCATCTGTTGGTTCCGGCCGATACCGGAGCAAATAGGAAAACTATCGCTGCTAACCTCCTATCATAGAGCACCCTGTTAGTGGAGTCAAAACCCGTTTTAGCTTTTTCAATTCATATTTATTTCAATCTTCAATGCAAACATTTCTTGCAAACTTAGCGGACAATTTGTTAACTTGGATTCAAAAATGGCTTTAACTCTACAGTTTCTGACTTGTGTCCACTTCTTTTGATATACTAGGTAAGTATACGAGTGTGTTGGTCATCCTAGCGAGGGTAAGTGATGAATAGACCCTTTGATCACACCATCAACGGCCTTGTTCATCCCTTTGTGACTCGCCACAGCCTTCTTAATATCTTATGAACTCGTTCTAGTTTACCGTTTTGTAAGCAACGGCCTAGAAAAGAAAGCAAGGAAGAGAAAACGGTACATTTTCATCGTATTTAGTATTTTTTTATGATGAAAAAAATTTAGAAAAATCAGTGTCAAAAAATTACAGCACTGTCGTAGAAAATGGTTCACAAATGACGCAAAACGAATTTTTCGATGATCGTATCATCTTACTTATACGGGAAACGCAGAAAATATCCAAAACCAAAAATCAAAATAGCTAAATAATTTAGTAGTACCCTACCTACCGGTATTTGAAATCATAGACAAACACAAAACATCAGAGTATCTTTTAGAAAGTACCGAATCTCAACTAGGATAACTAAATTCCCTAAAGAGGGAACGTGTTTCAAGTTTCCCTTTGTTCCGGTCCGCGGGTCAGTTTGGACATAAAGAAGGTCAACAGGTTTCTGTGAAGGGTTCGATACATATTTAATCTTCAGCTAAACTTATATCGGGGAGTTTACTTTGCTACGAACTTGCAACTATAGTTTAATAGCTCCTTATTTATTCATTCTGTTTAACCGTTGGGTATAGTTAAGTCTACTTAACGTCAAAATTAGATTTACCTACTATTATTTAGTTTGAATTAATTCTCGTTGGCCAACTTTTTTTTGTAATTGTGGCATGTGATTTTAATTTGATGTGAATTTAGCTTTATGTAGAAACTTACAACTCAACATGTACAAAATAGAATAGGATAAAAAACCTTTATTGTGTTCCAGAAAAATAGTACTGAAATGAACCTGCTTCAACAACGTGTTCTACTCTGTCATATTGCCAATATCTAATAAGTAGAGTCAAAGTAAAAGTAAATAAATAAATAAATAAATAAATATTCACGGACACTTAACACAACGCCTTCTAGTCCCAAACTAAGCAAAGCTTGTACGATGGAAACTAGATGCCTGATAGAATATATACATGATTTTTTTTTATAAATACATACTTATAATACATAGAAACACCCAGACACAGAACAAACATCTATGTTTACAACACACAAATGTTTGTTCTCGGTGGGGATCGAACCCACGACCCACAGCACAGAAGGCAGAGCTACTACCGACTGAGCCATGACGCCTGTCAAGAGTCTTTCTTCAGCTTTTACGCATCAACGTTTAATTTTAATGACTTTACTTGTAAACCAATAACTGACGTTTAACTCTAAGGGCTACCTTTAACTTGTGTCGTGAGCAACACAGTAACGTCTCGTCTACTTCCAAATAAAATAACAATTAAATCACTATCAACAGATAGGAGTAAATTATCGCAGATAAGCGGTATCAAGGCGAAACAATCGCGATACGCCGAAACACTCTGTAATTTCGGCGGTTGGTAATCGTCAGCGTTGGTCTGGGGTACCTGGTAGCAGCCTCAGGAACCTTTGCCCGGCTGAGTGGTATTCGAGACCTCTGCTGATCCTGAACCTTCACTTTTTTTATCTTCATATTTTTCCTGCGGCTAATCATGATCGATTCATATAATTAATCGATCGATGACCGATATTTGAAGGTTTTCGTGCGGTTATTCTTCCTTTCAGAAATTGGCATTTTTTCGACGATTTTCATCCTATACGCACAGGTAATATTTATTAAAATGCGATTGAGAAGACCACATGAATATTTTAAAGGGTTCATTTCAGTTGATTTTTCTTTTATTCTATCGATTTGTTTCTTGGATTCAGAATCATCCTCTTCTCTTTATCTGTTCATCTTTTCTTCATCTTTAATTTTCCCGTGTAATAAATAGGCTTCAGAAGATTATTATTTATAGATATTGAATGCCTGGAACACTCACATGAACACTCGAGATTATTAGTTGCGAAGTTGTGGGAGTTATTGCTGGTTCACATAGGTGCTCGAACAGCTCTTGAAGATATGGATGCTTCACTTACTAAACAAGTATACAGAAGGTATACTTACACACTTTTATAATTAAATAAATATTAATTTTAATTTAATGCTCGCTTTGCTAGTATCGGTGCCGATGCAATTACAGGCACATGAATATTAATTTGATACTTGCATTGCTGTGTTCCGGTTTGAACGGTGGGTGTTAAAAGAGATGAAATCTTTATGTTTTTAGAGCAATGGACGTAGTGTTGTGTCTCACAGAGCACGTCTTCAATGAACACGCTCGGTAAGGCTGGACCATCTGCTTGTTGCTTCACTTCTTTTCATTTACAAAATTTTTTGAGTTTTACTGAAAACTAAATCGGAACAAAGAGATATTAGCAATTCTGCTATTATTCTATCTATTTTATTATTTATTGTAAATATTGTAAATACTGTATTAGTTGTAATTTTCTTTGTGAATAAATAGTTTTTTTGCTCTATTTTATATAAAGAAATATAAAAAAATTATATATATTTATACGTAGTTCGGTTTATTCATCTGCCTGTAGAGATGAATATTTATGTGTAAATCGTCCAAAACCCTTTACGTCATCAAGTTGAAAAGTCCATTAAAGATTACCGATCATCGGTCGCTAATCTTAGCTCCCGTTCCACTTATAACTTGTCAAAAAGATACCTTTATGTGGTGAGGGCTCTCATGCAGTCGAGTGGCACTTGGCGTGGTTGAAGTAGGGGGAGACACTCAGCAAGGCTTCCTTCTTTACGTCAACTTGAGAAGTCGGTGTTGGTCAGACAGACCCAAATGAGACTTGGTTCGAGACTGATACCAACTTTAAAAGAACAAGCTCGTCTTATCTTGGACTCGACTTTTTGTTTTTTTGTTTATTTCACTGTGATACAGCTTAAGATTTTTACGTCTTTATTTTTGTATTTCTGAAATTAGTTAAAAGTGCAATGTGTGCAGTGCAGGCAACCGTTTATTGAACAAACTGATTATTATAACGGAATATTAGACATGGCCCTTTGGTCCACTACCGACCGGACCATCAAAAGAGACGTTGTCATTGAACTTGTTGCTTAAAATGAACCCCAAACCGCGCTGTAACTCTAGCAGACATTCTAGTATCGCTAGAGAAACAGAAAACGCCAAAAATGAATGGATGACGCGATTTATCCTTCAGAAAATGGTGATTTTCATATATTTTGATTAGATTTATACTCTCAAGCGATTGTATAAGGTCGACGTGGTGCCGATTCATGCTCTGTCTAGACACAGACAGTCAACTAGCCAGTGGGTTGGTTGTGGCGCCTGCTTGTCTGAACTGGCTCTTCGTTTTGGTACCAACACTCCATTGCTTTTGTCACAAGTGGTCCATTCATGGGGATTGGTAGACTGCGTGGCGCCGCACATCTCTTCGGTTGGGAGATTGCATGGCGCTATGGGGAGAATGGAGAAGTTCACCCCATGGCACTGAAAATATATTACTTCTCATAGTAGCCTATTTGAATGAATGTCAAATATTTTACTGTAGCGCGAAAAAATAAAAATAGCTCTACCACAAAAGTAACAAAACAGCTACATTATTCAGTGAAATTTGGGTAAATAACAAGAAATCAACTAATATAAAAAGACTTAAATTCCACTGTGTACCGTACATAGCCTTGGAGCTAATAAGAGATAAGTTAGAAATTATGTACAGCAAGTTGTTGAACGAATTTTAATGAATAGTTGCTTAGCTAAAGTTCATACGATGAGGAAACGTTCCATACAAAATTAGTTCTGCGATATTCTGGATCCTAATTATGTATTCAGCTCAAAAATTACTTTTATCATTCCATAAAGAATTATTTCACGTGCTTTTTTTTCATAGTTTTATTGAGCGCTACAAAAATAATTTGACGTGCTACGGCGTAGCACATGCTGTAGCACTGTGTCATAGTTGCGCTGGTAAAGTTCACAGCTCAAAGGTTTCTTCTTTTAGCTGTGTCGGTCTCTACTTCAGGAGTCGGAAACGCTAGCCGTCTAGCGCCATTAATAGTCTAGAAGTCTAGACCGAAGATGTTGTGGCGTCAGCTCGTCTGCTCATGCAGCTAATACGAGGAGTTGTGAGTATTCATTCACTGCGAGACTGCAGGGCGCCGTGATGTGTGATCCTGATAAGGAGGGTTGCTAGATTACTACTAGCATTGCCTTTCCTTAGCGTGAGTTTGGATGTTTTTGTTTAAAATTAGAACAAATGACGGCCATGCTTTTGGCAGTTTTTTGATGACTAGACGACATCTAACTATTTCAAAGGACAGGACATGCATGAACTTACTAAAGTAAGTTACTTGTAACTTGTTTCAATGTAGCTTATTGTGCTATGTAAATTATTGTAAGTGTTTAGGTCCTTGTGTAATAGATCTAGAGTTTTAATTTAGTAAGCTACATTACACCTGTTTACCTACCGCGTTACACAAAAGGGTTATGATTTGTTTGGCGCCTGAACAAATACGTTTGTCAACACGTAAGTGCGTGACTTTCCTAATTTAGCTTTTAAAACTTGTGTACGTTGGTAATGAGGTGTAATGAACGATAGTTGCGAGGAAAAACTAAAAATACTCGGCCGTAAACTTCTGATAAAAGAAGCCAATTGATTGGAGTCCACCTTACAATACATTGCGTAGATAGCGTATAATAAAAGATTAAACAAAATCTTCGTTATTCATGTCGAGTAACTTGCTTATAGTCAGACAGTACGGTTAGTTAGATACGTGAATAGTAAAAAGTGAACGTTTCAATTCACCGAAGAAACGAAATAAAAAAGTGTGCATCGTCGAGTGCTGTGCGTTTGCCAGTAGGCGCTCGTAACTCTATCCCAAAGCTCTGGATGATTCACCAATATTTTGATTGTAGCAACCCCACTGCGAGCGAGTGTCGGGTGGCTGGTGTCGGCGCGGGGTGTGGCGCATGCGCGGCGGCCGCGTGGTGAGGCCGGTCGATAGGCGAGTGGCGCTGGAGGCCAGTCCGCGCCGCGCTGGGCCCCTGCCAGCCCGCGCCGCGTCGCCATGAAGGCGCGCGCGCTGATAACCCTGCTCATCGCTATCTCAGCCTCAGCACAGATCAGCGATGCCGAGAAGAGCAAATTCTGTAAGTACTTTTACCGATATTTTGTGTGAATTTCCGACGTTTCCGCCTTCTAGCGGATGGCGGCAAGGAAGCCGAGGAGTTCGCGCGCTCTTTAATGGCGGTTCGTTTCTTGAAGATCCTCGAAGTTTTTCCTCAACTTTTTACTTTTAATAGCTTTTACGGCAGCGGAATCGTTACTCCAAAGTTTTATACGTTTCGAGTGCTTTTTCAGTCATAATTATGGGTTTGAAGCCGGCGCGCGGCTTCCACCCGGCTTTGCTGCAAGCCTATAGCTATAGATACGAAATAACATTCGTGTTACCCACAACGGAAATAGGTCACAGAGACAATACCCTCTAAATAGTGAGTGTTGTAGGTACCTATACGTATAGATATACCCGTGGGGCGTGTGGGGCAATATCACATTCAATTCATTACGGCCCGTTGCGGCCTTCTTTATATTAGTCTGCGTAACCCTAACTAGATATACCTACCATATCCGTATACTTAGGTATCTGTGAGTGTAAGAGTATAAAGTGTATGGAGGTATACAGTTTAATGTGGATTTCGAACTTTGTCGGCTTAAGGTTTTAATTCTTTTAAATTCCATTTATTACCGGCTTATCGCACAAAATCACACTAACTTTGGGGAACTTTCATTAGCAGGAATTTTAATAAGACTGAAGTTTAATAATATGATCGACGGAACTTTTATTTATTTTTGTTGATGAATATTCTGAGATATTTATACAAAAACCTACGGATATTGAAAAGAAAATTAGGCAAGCAAAGATTCCTCCAAAAACATTTTAGAGCCCCTAAATTACATGTTATTAAAATACTTGTTGAGCTTCTGCCAACCCTCTGATAGTTTATTGGCAATCTTATCTACCGGGCCAGGCCCTCCGCAGTGCCTCGGCCCGCCCGCCAACAGTAACGTCTCCCCTGGCGCCAGTTTCAGCGTCTTGTCCACAGCCACATGAGATCCAGTCGCTAGACTAGATCCAGCAGAACTAATGGCTACTGTCACCTCTTTTGGTAGACCGGCGATACGAGATAGTTGGACTTCGGTCTGGTCTCGGGCCAGGTTGGCGATTACTAGAAGAGATCCAGGCCCACCCCATCTAAGAACTGATAGGGCTCCACCGAGACGCATAATCTGAAATTAAGAATTTTTAAATATAAAACCGTCACTAAAAAGCAACTAATAATACACATACAAAAATTTATGTGTAAAGACTGTGCTAATGGGTCATATTTTGACTGAAGAATTCTTCTGTTTAGACTCTAAAGTAATAGTCCCTTTTAAATATTTAAAATAATAACATGGTAGGCGTAGACTGTTGCCTAGCAACCTTTGTTTTAAAAATTTTGGTGCTCAGATTGACCCCTCTAAAGTTTAGAGGTGTACTCAAGAAGAAATAAAATTGTAAAATTAATATATCCTACCTAAGGGAAGGTAAGGTAAGACCTTACCTTTTGATCATTTATTATTTTGAATTCGTTTCCGGTAAAAAAGTAATATCATCCACTCTTTACCCGCCTACTAACATACCTCAACATGTGGCCCAATAGCAGGAGACTTCCTCATCGCTGCAGTCAGCCTCACAACACCCTGATGGCTCATATCATTGGCATACTCGGTCTTTGCATTCGCATATCTATAGTTCGGAGACACCGGTAGCCAGGGTTCACCAGAGCTAAACCCAGCGTTGGGTGTGTCATCCCAGGACATAGGACTGGCTGATGGACTGGCAGGGTTTGGCCAGCAGTTGGAACTTGTAGCCCATTCGAGGATAGTATCCGCTGATCCGAGCTCGTCTCCCTGCTGAATGATGACGGCTCCGGGAAGGATCAGGGAGAGGAGGTTGATGGAATCCACCATTTCGCTGCCGTAGCGGGATGTGATGCGGCTACCATTGGTTGAGCTCGTCTGAAAGAATGAAACTGTTTTCAAAAGTGCTTTCAAGTACTTAAGATAATATTTAAACTACTTATCACAGTGGAAAAAAATTAACCGAACTTTGGACTTAAAGCCTTCAATCACATTATCGGCTAAAAAATACCACGATGAGATCAATATTCATATTCAAATTATGGTAAACCTGCCTGAATCTATAATCAGAGATTTGCATATAATTTTAAGCGCTTCAGCTTTAAAATTCAATTGTGTTATGTTACGCTGATTGTTTGCGTAAAGCCGGTATTCGGGAGAGATTAGCTTGGTAGAAATTTGCTTTAAATCCATCAATAGAATCGTGGTAAATTAAAATCAGCTAATCATCAAACTTCTATGAAGATCACAGTCACTAAGAAGCACATTCTAAAAACCATATCCAAGTTGCTGTTTCAATTTTGCTTACAATCCAAGTAGGAGTACCGTCTTCAGGAGTCGTTAACAAAGCACTCTGGAAGGCTATCCCCATGCTAGCTGCTGAACTCCTCGACGGAGACGTCAGGGCTTTACTTATCACACTGTTAGCACCCACTCCTCCGTCAGCGTAGTATCTCGCTGCTGCTTCAGGTGGTAGTGACGATTCCACGAGGATCACCCTAGAATTATTTAAATTTTTAAACTGCCGAATTATCTCATTTTGATGACACGATTTTTAAGCCCTACTTACGGAGTTTCCAAACTTGCTGCCCGTGCGCACGCCATTGCATCAGCCGCCAGTTTCTTTAACAACTTTTCCCCACAACCTTCATCTGGTGGATAGTCAGGGTTCAGCAATACTCCAGAAACCCCACGTCGCAACCAAGCACATTGCGCTGCTGACAGTGCTGCGGCAATGGTTTCCGAGCAGAGGTTTAGGAGTGGCTCGGTATTGGAAGATGCGTAGAAAGCATTGCGAGCCTCGTGGAATGTCCAAGTGAGACCATTTTCTGGCTGAAAAATATTTACATTGGACTCAGTCCCCTAAATACAAGCTCAATGTTTGATTGCTAGTAGTAAGTTCAAACAATAGTACAAGTCACAATATTAAAGTTCTGGAACGTTGTTTCTTACCGATGGTGGTTCATCAGGATTGCCTTCTCGCCATAGTATCCTGTCCTCAAACCCGTTGACTCTGTCAGCACTTGAGGTGAACCATTCTGATGCAATACTAACAGTTTGAAGAGGTATAGTTATAACCAACTTTAGTTCTGCAACCAAGAATCTTCCCTAAGCATCGAGTTTTTATAGCTATATCAACTCACGCGCACCAGATCAAAAAAATGTCATTGTGTTTAGCAGCAGTTTTCCACATTCTTACCAAGTTTTTTAGTCTTCTCTAAGATACTCTCAAAGCCCTGCATACCCCCATACCGCTGATCAATTTCGCTGAAGTCCAGCACACCTGGCTTGGAGCAGTCAGTACTCCTCGACGATATTGGAGATAGAATGACTGCATCAGCTCCGATAGCACGGACGTAGCTGATCTGTTTTGTAGCCCCTGAAGTTTTGATGAAGAAGTTTTGGTCAATACTCAGTGCTAAAGTATAATATTAATTAGTCACGACTTAGTCCATGTTTATATTTTCAACGCTTTTATCATCAACAGTTCGTCATGATCATTACTACACTACATACTTGCCTAGATGTAAATTGAGACCTATCTAACGCAGTCATGCATAAAATGGTACGCAGGTAACTAAAGTACGTGTGTTTGCCCGAGTAGGCATCTTTTATAGCCTACTCCACTCCACAGTAGCACAGAACAATGCAGTAAGTAGGTTCTGTTGAGGTAAATGGGACAATAGAAAACAGCTCATTATGTCGACTCATAGAAGGCTACATATTGAAGCCACAAGTTCAGTTTAGTTGGTTGTGATTTGTATACAAAATGCGAGAGTTCGTTTTACCGATGATAGTTAAGTATTGCACAATGGCTCAAATTTTATTCTTATTATTCGAACTTCTGTTCGACTACTTGTTCTCGTCTGGCCCGGCATTAAAATCAGTACCTACCATTCAAATCCCCAAGCCCGTCTCCATCGCCGTCCCTGAAGGAATCCACCAGGATCCTGTAGTACACTGCATTGCTCCACCACGGAGGCTCCGCTGCGGCCACCAGCCTCACAAGAGCTCCTAACACGACCAATGCCATCCACATGGCTGAACAAATTGTATGAATGACGGGTCATTCTGACCGTGATAGTGTTTTCCTTAGTGAGGGGCTGGACTTGGATTATCCGACTAATAAAATCAGCTTTAGAGGTTGAAGTCAACACTAGAATTTTCGTATGGACTATGTGCTTGTTCTCTATGTTTCCATAATTTTAACTCTCAACTCAATAGATACTTAGTTTAAAATTTTAGAGTTGGCTGCAACCATTGGTTGATACTTCAGCAATAACTATTTAGCAAAATACCTAGTCTTATTTGATCGCTGGTTGCCATCTCTTTTTGCTCATAAGCAAGTGACAAAGAAAAAATAAAATAAGACATAAAATAATTAGGAAAACTCAAAATACTTAAGTGAAGGTAAAACTGCCAATATCAAACTTGATGTGAATCACCTGCCCCCATAACCTAGCTCACCCAGCCCTTGTAACGGGCAACACTGAATAGTTTGAATAATTTGAATCACCTCGAATCACCTTGCTAGGGACCGGATTTATGTTCCGGCTTATTGGATAACTTGAATAGTTTTAGTTATTGTTTTAAACAGGGCGAGTTGGCAGTTGGCAGGGGTGATTATTGTTTCAGAACTTGTTAATAGTTCGGCGAGATTGTAATCCAGCCTTCGTAGTTAGCTGAGAGGTTTTAAAAAAAGAAAAAAATCTGTTATTGTTTATGTATAAAAGGTTATAGTGTCTAAGGTTTTCAGCAGTATCAGTTCTGAATTTCTGTAACTATTTTTTATTTTTTACGCTCTAAAATAAAGTCAAAATACTAAGTGAAAACCTATTTCAGTTTTATTAGGATTAAATCCATCACTGGCCGGATGTCCTCACCGTTATTAGGCCATGCTAGTGAATTACAGCCTGTTCAAACCTATGTCACTACAAACTAATAATAGCCTGGAATTTCAAGTCATTGTAACCAGTGGCATAGTTTACACTGTCGAAATAACCTTTGATATTATTATTATGATTTGGACCAGTTGAGCTATCTACAAACCGTTTCAAACGGTTTATAGATTTCATGTGTATTTTGTAAATACTGTATTAGTTGTAATTTTCTTTGTGAATAAATAATTTTTTGATATCGTGAGTGAAACATTGTACTACGTAGTATAAACAGTTTATATTCCATGGTTCATGGTAGCCTGTAATCTGCAGTAATAGTCGACGAAGGCTCGTGACGTGTAATTTATAGTCACAGTATTGCATTTCAGTTCCTGTAAAACAATGATTTGTGGATTGTATATTGTTTGGCAAGTTTGGATTTGCTTTTTAGTCATATTGTAGCCCAGTGGCTTCCTATCTTTATCTAAACTAGGTTTACTTTATATCTGAAACCCAATGCTCGTGCTCTGACTTAAACCTAAAATAATGATTTTACGGAATAAAAGTTTTTTGAGTCTGACTCTCTTATAGTGCAATTGGTTCTTCATATAAAAGTACCGTGGACTTGAGAACCTCCTTCTTTTTGAAGCCCGTCAAAACGAGAGAAAATCTTTTGATAAAAAAAAATTTCTTTTCTAATATATAAATAACCAGTTGTATAAGTAGGTACACACAAGTACTTTATTTATAGCATTTTTATACCATAAGTATCGCAAAGTTAATGATAGTTATCAATATATTTAAAACTCTTTTGAAGCTGACTTAGAATCAACGCACAGCCTAAACTATAAGTCCTAGAGGTATGGAAACTGGAGGGTAGTATCCTTATATAGTGTAGGGGTGCACTAAGAAAGGAATTTTGAAACGTCACACTCGAAAGGGTAGAACGCAAGCAACGTCGCGGGCGACGGCTAGTAAAATATAAAAGTTCATGTACTTGTACATTTATGTAATAAATAACCTTAGTAAATAGTTTTTATTTTTACATCCAAGAGAACAAATTATTACATTGGTAAAACAGGTTATGTAGGCTTCGATAGTATGACAAGAGCTTCCCCAGGCTGTAGAGTGATCTCTTCTAAACCAATAATATTTCTGAAAAAAAAAGTATTTTTAGTAGGACCTTAATTTGATCACTGATATCGCATCATCATCATAAACATTCACTAAATATAATAAACAGTCATATCTTTGATTAAAGACATAAAATCATTATTTTAAATGGAATCGATAACTTGGTAATAAAATAATGACTGATATTGTTTTATATAATGTAACGAGGAAAAGCGATATACCTAACAAACAGATTGCCCACCCAATATTAAGAGGTTTCCTCTGCCTGTAACAATGCCTAAGACGTTTCTTTGGAATTTGGAAAACCAGATTTTCATCAGGCTAGATTAAGTCAACATTGAAAACGTTCTTTACCCTGCCAATCTTGATGAATGCACGCTCGAAGTATACACTGTCATCGGCTCTTCTAACCAGGAGACCCTGGCTAGGTTCACCGCGTCAGCCACTTCCCCCACATTGAAAAGAAGAGAGTAGGTGTCATGTGTGGACAGGTACCGGACCACGATTAGAGTGTGTTCTGACAGAGCTTGGATGTGGTAGTCCCCATGGGAAAGAGCTGGCTGCTTGCGAAGACTGGTCAGAGATTGGTACACCTGGAATAATTATTATCTCATCAATGGCATGAAAATTCATAAAATCTTGATGAACCTAAGTTTCTTTGAAGATTTATATAATTTTCTTCTCCTGAAGACAAAACGATTAAAATCATACCTTGTAAGTACTTCTAGCTGCCTCTTTCTGCACCTGCAAATTAATATCTAGATAGTCCTCAGCAATCGGTAGCCAAGTAGAGGAATTTGTCGAAAACCCAGCGTTAGCTGAGCTGTCCCAGTGGTAGGGAGTTCTGGCCGGATCCCTGGAGTAATCGAGGTAGTTGTCAGGAGTTCCTTGGTTGCATGCTGCTACGTCAACCGTGTCAATCCACGAGACGTAGCCGTCGTTCATGCCTATCTCTTCCCCTTGGTAGGTGACTGCCACTCCTGGGAGGATCATATTGAGAGCGTTCAGACCATCCACCATGTTAGGACGGAAGCGGGACGGCATTCTGTTGTTGTCATGGTTACCAAACTGCAATCAAATAAAGTATTTACTGCTTCGATAAAAGTAAGGAGAAGTGGCAACTCATCAGTGATCACTTACCACCCAATTCGCCACATTTCCATAAGGCATGTAGCTCAACCATCTTAGAATGACATACACGAAGTCCCTTGCGTTAGAAGTTTTTGAGAGGCTGGTGATGAAGTCGAAATTGAATGGGAAGTGGGATCCGAGTCGATCACGCTCATTTCCATAGTACAACATTGTCATGGTGATGTTGGCATACGCTTCTGCAAGAAGAACTCTGGAATAATAATATTTTTCACATATATTTATGATCGTTGAAGCCCATATTTACATGGTGTTAAATACTAACTTGGTCTCACTCCCACTATCCTGCTGCCATATATCTGCTGCCTCTCTCCATTCATACACGACATCGTATAGCTCTATCAGATCTCTCACATGAATCTGGGTAGTATACCCGGGCTGGTCAGGAGTTAAAAACATGTTCCCCGATAGAGGTTCGTCAGGGTACTCCCCATTGAGATCAGGGCTGGTTTCAAAGAGATGAGGTATAGCATCCAGCCTGAAGCCGTCAGCTCCTTTATCGATCCAGAACTTCATTATTCTTAGCATTTCTTGTCTGACTTCTGGTTCTCGGAAGTTGAAGTCAGCCTGTTCTATTGCGAATTGGTGAAGGTAGAATTGCTGGCGAATCTCACTCCACTCCCAAACAGTACCACCAAATTGACTGATCTGAAATATCACCATGAATGAACCCATTCTGATCTCCAACACTTTCAAAAAGCTTACTTCAATGTTGTTAAAAATGAGATCACCTCACCCAATTAGAAGGAACTAGACGGTTTGAAGAGTTACTAGGATCCAACCTTCCATCAGCCCATATGAAATAGTTGTCAAACTCTGGATCCCTTTGTTCAGAGAGTTTAAAATAGTGGGATTCAGTGCTAGCGTGGTTTGGCACGTAGTCCAAAAGTACTTTGATACCTGCAACGAGTTAGGGTGTGTAACAAGTGCCTGAACATTTTTATATTGGTTTACTATCAGCAGCAAAATAAAGACTTATATACAACCGAGTTTCTAGTATATTAACCAAGTAAGTATTTATAGAGCAGACTTAGTAGTGTAGGCCGCGGGCCCATAGGTTTTTGCGTGTCATGAATCTAATAAGCATTAAGCACATTGTATATGAGGAGATCTTACCTAACTCATGAGCTTTATCCACCAGTTCTTCAAAGTCAGCCATGGTGCCGTACTCGTAGTGGATATCGTAAAAGTCGCTGATGTCGTAGCCAAAATCGATCATCGGAGAACTAAAGATCGGTGACATCCATATCGCTCCCACTCCAGCGTCAACAAAATGCTGAAGCTCGCTGGTGATACCTTTAACACAAGTATATTAATAACTAGCCGTCTCCCGCGGCGTTGCTCGCGTTCTACCCTTTAGTTAGAGTGTGACGTTTCAAAATTCCTTTCTTAGTGCACCTGTACACTATATAAGGATACTACCCTCCAAATTTCATACCTCTAGGACTTATAGTTTAGGCTGTGCGTTGATTCTCTGTCAGCTTCAAAAGAGTTTTATATATATTGATGATGATGATTATGATTATTGATCAAACTTGCGTTACTCTACTGTTTGCCAATGGTCTGCTCCAGATGAAGTCTCTTACTCCAACTTGACACATCCAATGAAATCTAGATCTTAAATATCCCATTGTGGTAATTAGCAAAATCAAAATAGCTATGCCCCTGTTACTTCGACACAAAAGACACAAACGAATCAGGAAAAAAGATATGAATCTCTTTCTAACCTTTTAAGTCGCCGATGCCGTCACCATCACTATCCTTGAACGACCTTGGATAGATTTGGTAAATAACTGTATGCTCCCACCAATCCAACTCTCTCAGTACCGGGGGCTCCGGGGGATCTGGATCTCGCGACGCCAGGACAGCCCAGGTGATGCAGCCCACCACCACCCCGACAACTGCGAGTGACCCCACGGTGATCACCACGTCTTTCACGCTTAACGGCATTTCGGAAAGGCGATTCTTGTCGGTGGGGTCCCAATATAATAGCGTTATCTGGTTATCATCGTTGCAATATACGGTATCGGAGCTAATCTTTATTGTTTCGTATCTGGGCTCTAGAAAATTGTTGAGAAGTACGTTCTTTTATATGAACCTGTGTGTATGTCAAGCATAGCTGGAAATCGCGGCAAATACGTTGCGGACCAGCCTACTATGCGTTGCGAACAGGCGAGCACGCAGCGAGTATATGATAGTTCCAAAAATGTATATCAGTATTTGCTATCATTACCATTCTTAGCCGGTAACCACCTACTTTCCACTGTATGAAATAATTATTAATAGATTACTAAGTAACTTGGGGTACAATATAATCTTGACCTCTGATATGTCTTATCTATAAAGATAAGACATATTATATGAATAAAAAACTCAAGTAAGTACGGTTTGTAGATGGCTCAACTGTTTCATGTGTATTTTGTAAATATTGTGAATATTGTAAATACTGTATTAGTTGTAATTTTCTTTGTGAATAAATGTTTACTTTACAGTAAGTACCTACTATTGTTCTGAAGTAGAGACTTGTCTAGCTTATAAATATTGCAAATCCTCTGTGCATGGAATAAGCGATGGGGTTCCTTATCTATATTCCATCAGCACCCGGGATGGATCGCATCTTCAACTGTGACATTTTGAGCAGAAAGCGGATAATCAGCACCGGCATATGCCCTCCAATAGATATTAACTCGTTACTCGTCAGACGAAGATTTAGACTAAACAAAAAGCAAAAGATGTTAATGCTTTATACGTGCATAGCCATTTATTTTTTTGTTGTCTTTGAAAAATAGTCTTTATTTGATATTGGCGATGCATTTGTTGACATTGCATTCACTATAAAATAGAAAACTAATAAAAACGTATAAACATGACTAGGGGAATTACATCATGTGACTATTTAGAAACATTTTTGACTCTAGCGACTGTAAAATCAACTTAGTAGAAGAGTTCCAGTTTTCTGTGTGAATGCGGCCAAAGCCCCTTATTGTGAAATTCCACGCATATGCATCAGCCATTTCATTTCGTTTAATAATGCACACTTCAAACGACGCTCCTACGATATTGAGTGCCTCCGAGCTGGCAAATAGAGCTTAGAGATCTGGGAATATTTTATTACCTTTTCTAATGTACTCTGGCGTCTCTAGCAGTTATCATCAACTTCGCAAAAAAAAAAAACTGTAAAAAGACCAATAAAAATTATAAAATTTATTCCAATAGCAGGTATAAAGTAAAATAATTTAACTTATATAATATTTACAAATTTACATAAACCTGCCGTGAGAGTTGGACCAAAACTCGCAGTGTTGGAAATTTTTACAATGGAGTCTTATAAATGCATGCCTATTTATATTGGTAACGCTCTTAGAACTAACGCTTCTCCAGCCTGTAGTGCTATCTGACTGCTATCGATGATGGATCTGTAACAAATGATAATACAGATTAATTATAACTAATTAAAATATAGGTAAGCTACCACCAGCTAGGGATAAGAAATATGACATTACTTGGAAAGATTGTATTATATGATCTGTGGCACAGTCATAAAAAAACCTAGAAAACAGCCAGTCAAGGGTGATCAGTGGAACATACTACTTGGCACTCATTGCTCTTACTTTTTTGGTGTTCCTAGAAAACTCACCCTTTTGTCCTCGTCGAGTGTATACTAGCCACGGCTACCGTGGCTGGTCTGGTGAGATGCGGAACCCTCGTCAGGTCCACCTGCTCCTCCTGTTCACTAACATTGAAGAGCAGCACGAAGGTGTCATAAGTCCTCAGGCTGCGGATCAAGTAGAAAGTGCGGTCTGACAGAGCACGGATATCATACTCTCCGTGGGCGAGGGTCGTCTCTTTGCGGAGGGCAATCAGTGCTTGGTAGTTCTGGAATACAAAAAACAACTTGAATTATAATAACTCTTCAAGTTTAAAACTCAAGGCCCAAAATAAATGGAGAGTTGAATAAAGTAAAATTTTCCCTTTACTTTACCTTGTAAATACTCCTCTCATCCTCCTTCTGCTTAGCTAGATTTATTTCCACAAAATCCTCCGCAACTGGCAACCATGTCTTACTACTGGTTGAGAACCCAGCACTGGTGGAATTGTCCCAGTGGTACGGCGTCCTCGCTGGATCTCGTGAATAAAGGTGGTAGGTGTCTTCATCCCCTCGATTACAGGCCTCGACATCCACTGTGTCCTCCCAAGATACATATCCATCTCGCATTCCAATTTCTTCTCCTTGGTAGGTGACTGCGACTCCTGGTAGCAGCATGTTGAGGGCGTTTAGACCGTCCACCATGTTGTGGCGGAAGCGGGTCGGCATTCTGTTGTTATCATGGTTTCCGAACTGGAATTAATAGGAATTACTCAACTAGGAGCTATCGAGTATATGATGTCATTGTATAACTAGAGTAATTGAATGCTATAGGGCGCTGACTCCAACTATTATAATAAACACTAGCTATAATTTGTGCAATGAAAATAGTTGAGTAAAATCAACTCACCACCCAATTAGCCACACCACCATACGGCATATAAGTCAGCCATCTCAGAATGATGTACACAAAGTCCCTGGCATTGGACTCAGCAGACAAATCAGTGATGAAATCAAAGTTGAATGGAAAGTGAGCTCCAATGTCTCCCTCATCGTTACCGTAGTATAACATCGTCATGGAGACGTTTGCGTAACCTTCAGAGAAAATAACTCTGCAAAGATAAACAGCTTTGTAGAAAAGAGTCAAAAATGCATAACAAATAGGGCATAGAAACCTAGAAGCCAATGTATTCCAAGTAGAAACGTCATTGGCTCACCTTGTATCCCCTTCGTGGTCTTTATTATACTGATCAATAAACTCCCTCCATTCATAGACCACATCATACAACTCGATCAGATCTTTCGTGTACAGCGGGATCGTGTATCCCAGCTGATGGGATTCAAACTGTGCCAAGCCACTGAGAGGATCATCTGGGTATCTTCCGTCATGATCAGCTGGGTCCGCCTCTATAAGGTACGGTAGAGCATCCACTCTGAAGCCATCAGCTCCTTTATCGAGCCAGAACTTCATGATTTCATGCATCTCTTGCTTAACGTCTTCGTTGCGGAAGTTGAAGTCTGCCTGTTCTACTGCGAACTGGTGCAGGTAGTATTGCTGACGGGCTTCGCTCCACTCCCACGCTGAACCTCCGAACTGGCTCACCTGAAGAATAAATTGAAAAAGAGGAATAAGATAGAAACCTGCATATAAAAGAGGTCTGTAGGTATTCAGTGGGTCTATTTCCTTGGGCTGTGCACTTACCCAGTTAGAAGGCGGGAGTCTGTTGTTCGCGTTGTTAGGGTCCACCCACCCAGGGTCAGCCCACATGAAGTAGTTTTCATACATCGGGTTTCGTTTCTCAGACTCTATGAAGTACTCCGATTCCGTGCTGGCGTGATTCGGCACGAAGTCCAGTAGAACCTTGATTCCTGAATAAAATGGATCATGCTTAACATTAGATGTTAAAAGGAGTAGATGTTAAGAATTAAACCATCATCAATATCAGCCTGTAGCAGTCCAGTACTGGATATAATGCCTAAATATATTAAAATCAAACAAATACTTGAATTGATCAGCATCACATGACTTTGCTCAAATACTAAAGGCAATAAACTGATGCTGATATGTTCACTAAATGTAAATAAAAACATGGTTATTTAAAGCTCTACTGCTGCTTCCTACTAAGGTGTTTTATTTAGACTTTAACGAACAGTTATCAACGTGCCTAATAAAATATTCAGAGCAAACTAAAAGCGTGCAGACAGAGCTTGTAGCACTATCATTTGTAAATAATAGGGAGTTAGTAAAAAGTAGTTATGTTAGACTATAAATAATACTGAAATATGTTAGGATAAGCTATGTTGTAGATGCGTATGCTCAAAGTGGACTAGGAACTTTAGTTATCATAATAAACGCTCGTACTTCAGAACGACAAAACCTAAATTGAGACTTATGTAATTATACTTAAGTAATATTATTTGCTAAATAATATTATTTAATAATATTAATAATTAATAATATATTAATTAATATTAATAATTAGTAATATTATTTAGTGCTAGACATGAATGTGGACGGATGTTGAAGTAGAGGTAGGCCAAAGAAAAGATGGATGGACTGTGTGAAAGAAGATATGAGTAAGAAAGGAGTGAACACCGAGATGACGGCTGATAGAGGAGAGTGGAAGACGAAGACATGTTGTACCGACCCCACTTAGCGTGGTACAAGGGTAGGAAGATGATGATGACATAAGTAATATTATTTAGTGAAAAAAATCTGGTGTAAGTATAAATATACCTACTCAGACAAAAAGGATAATGAATGAATTTGAAATTTAGTTTTATATGCCAGCTTGGATTTCGCTTGGAAAGTTTCCATAGTGATTATTTTGATAAAACATTGTTATTGTTTAAAATATATGCAACACCTACTTAGGTATTATTAATGTAGTTGCTGTCATTGTGGTAATCTTAGAGCAAGATGATTATTATTATCTAAATTAGTGTGTAAACAATAATTTATCGTAATTTTGAACAAATTAAATGATAATAAATATTTTATCAAACAGATATCTTTGCGTGATTTATGTGATAAAAAATTGGCACATAATTTTCTAGATTTTTAGACATAGACATAGACATAGACAGACATTTATTTGCTTTAGCTAACAGCTAATTAAAAATTAGTTCACAGCTAATACATAGTACGTATTCTATTGTGAGAACCATTCTACGTATACAAACACGCGCAAGCACATGGTCACATTTTAAAATAATATACCTAGGTACTTCATGGTGTAAATAATGTATTTTTTTAATAAAAATATTATAAATATTCACGGACACTTAACACAACGCCTTCTAGTCCCAAACTAAGCAAAGCTTGAACAATGGAAACTAGATGGATGATAGAATACATACATAATTTTTTTTTGTAAATACATATTTATCATACATAGAAACACCCAGACACAGAACAAACATCTATGTTTACAACACACAAATGTTTGTTCTCGGTGATCCCCATCGAACCCACGATCCAAAGCACGGACGGCAGAGCTACTACCGACTGAGCGATGACGCCTGTCGTTTTATATATTTATTTTTTTCGAAACTTCTAGAAATATAGAAAACATTTTAGATGTCGTACCCTATAAACCACGAAAGGTTCTAAATTTGTATAATGCAGTAGGTATAAGTAGAGATTTTGTCGTTGGTATAAGTGTGTAGGATTATTCGTCAAGCGAGGCAAAAGTTCAGCTACCTACTCCTTTGAAGTTCTTGGAATATTTTCCCTGAAACCCTTTGTCATTTTACCCTTTGTAAATAGTTCCTTTGCAGAAAGTTAACATAACAGCTTCTACTACATAATTGGAATACCTAATGTATTATTTTATGATAAGTAGTCCTAAAACGAATATAATAAGTAAAACTGATAGGTGGGAGTATACTGTGTAGGAATTTATTCCAGCCTTGGCCGAGCCAATGAAAATTGCCAGTGCTTTTTATAAATACCCTTTTTATAGGCAGTAGTACCTCCCCTATAGAATACCTTTGGGTATAGAATACCTATGGGTATTCTATACTCCGAACCGAAACAGATGAGAATCCGCTGTAGAAGTTCTAACATTGACAAATAAAACAAAAGAACATCAAAACTACCTAACATTGCATCTCCACTTCAAAACCGTCAACTCACCCAGACTGTGTGCCTTCGTCATCAGCTCATCGAAGTCTTCCATGGTGCCGTACTCGTGGTGGATCTCGTAGAAGTTGCTGATGTCGTAGCCGAAGTCCACCATGGGGGACGCGAAGATCGGAGACATCCATATCGCGTATATACCGGCATCCACAAAATGTTCTAGCTCGCTGATAATTCCTGAAGTACAGAATTAGGATTATTTGCAAGGAGAGTTCATCTTCATGATTGTTGCTTTAAAATGTAGATTCAACAATTCAACATATTTGCGTTTTGGATCAATTAGACATAGACGTAATAATTGCGATTGCGAACAATGCAACTTTATTTTTTTACAGTTTTATCCGAGTATTATTATAATTTCTATCATCATCAACGTAAACATAATGATAGTGATGAGTTCCGGTGATTTCTATGTTTTCAATGTCATGGCAAGAAACATTATAAATAAATTATAGTAAAATGGCTCATCACACCAAAAGTTTGCAAAAATATGTACAAAGTGTATATTGTCTATGAGTTATGGGTTTTCATGGTCTTTTTCAATCTTTACCTCATCTTCGTATGTGAAAAAAGGTTGGTGTTTTTTTTCTTGTAACTGTTTTTTTTCCAAGAACTAGTTTAGTGCCTTTTATAATGTCACCCTTACTGCCCAAGAGAAGGGTAATGTTTTACTGAGTGCGTGATGAAGTAAATAAAGGAAAATTCAGAACAGTAGAATTGACTGGACTAAGACCGCAAAAGTTAGCGCGCTAGATAACTTTAAAAAAATCAAAAAACGCAAATGAATCATTCATTCATTAATTCAAAAAGGTTTTGCAAAAAGCAAGTTCTAGAAGAACGACCTAGACAAGACTTTACTCTGGAAATGATAAATTGAGTTAGTGTTTTAACATTTGGCAAGGTACACTCACCTTGAAGGTCCCCAATGCCATCACCGTCACTATCCTTGAAAGACCTCGGATAGATCTGGTAGAGCGTGCAGTGCTCCCACCAGTCCAGCTCAACCAGCTCCGGTGGGGTAGAGGGCGGAGTTCCAGGTTGCTGGTTTGCTAGAACCGCCCATGTTATGAAACCTGGCAATTGTAAGGAGCATTTATGAAGGCAAACATTTTTTGAGCCTTGATGACGCTGACAGGAAGAAACTATTACTAAGCTTATTACGTGTGCAAAAAGCTAATTATTAACTGAAAGTAGTTCTTGTGATTATTGAAGTGGATATTCTAGTCCCATGATCTTCTATACAAAAAATCTGTTGAATCCTTATTTGTTTCAGCGCTTGACGTAATTCAATCAATATTTTTTTTTAGAGTGTTACCCCTTTTATTTAGAGCTAAAAAAAAAACAATAAACAAATCAGTGACGGTTTTAGTAACATCAAAAATATTATATTCAATACTCGATGGTTAGCTCTTTTGTTTTCTATGTCAATAAAAATAAATGACCATCGTTTTTTTTTTGTTTCTCACCAAAACTTCTATGTCTGCTCAGCCAAAGTAAAATAAAATATTAAAACTACGAGGATCACTTGCTGAATTATTTGTATAATTTTATTGAATAAATCAGTACTATCATACCTGCAGTGACGCCGAGCACGGCGATCGTTCCAACAGTGATGGCCAGCACTTTCAGCGCGTGCATGATGACTGACTGTTGGAATGCCCCGCGGGCTGCTGTTTCCACCGACAGTATCAGTTATCTAATGCGATTATAATCGGCATGATGCGACGATATACCTACCGCTGTGGCGGAAGGTTGATAATAATACGATACCTACTGTCTGATATAAAGTCCAGGGCTTCACTTGCCAACATATTATCCAAAAAATCTGAATGCGAGCACGCAAGAAAAGATTTTTAAAAAATTCGGAACTTTTTGTTAAGTTGGTACTTTTAAATATACGTATAATATGCACCAGGTGTGCTGGCAGCCAGATGCTTAGCTATAGCTCATAAAAAAAAACTTCCAAACATAATATCACAGGCATTATTTTATATTCCGTATAGCGCGTGCACACTATGCCCGGCATGAATGCCGCGATTAATTCCGGAATTATTGCCACAGCAACATCGCCTTTAATCTCACCAAAGAGCTAGGGCATGTACTTGGCGGTGTTGCTGTGGCAATAATTCCGGAATTAATCGCGGCAATAATTCGGGCAGCGGCATGGGCATTGGGCATGTGTGAACGCGGTGTAGGAATAAAGGCGATGTTGCTGTGGCAATAATTCCGAAATTAATCGCGGCATTCATGCCGGCAGCGGCAATGGCATAGTGTGAACGCGGTATTATTTGAGTCGGTGAGGCGAATAAATACTCAGTGCTCGTATACTTACCTACTCGTTTTGGTGCTATCGCTGCTAACTTTTTCAATAATCTCTTTTATTGTGTAATTTGACCGCACCGATCATAGCTGAAGACTATTTTTGAACTGTGAAATCTCTACAATTTTATCAAAGTTTCGAAATCCAAAACAAAGCCAATAAAACTCTCCCAAACATTTCTTCGCCCAATTTTCCACACTCCCTATAGATTTCCTTGCAATTTTTCCCTAGAGCATTAATCACCCTTCGTCATCGGGTAAATTAATCACTCGATGAAAAAAGCTGTTGGGGCTTTGCTCTGTCGATACCACACTCCGCCCAGCCTCACAGACCCACTTACTAATAGCTATTCCGTGTCTACGGCTCGCATAATAAAATCAGCGGTCGAGTTTTTGTTAGAAATCTTTTTAAAGTTGCCTCAAGAACTACCTACATACATTGCTGCTCTGATTTACATTTTACGCGAAAATGATAAATGAACATAGAAGCATTTTGTTCCGTTGCAACGTTTTAAAAATAAAAATGGGGAATGCCTAAATGTCGCAAGATAACCAACCATCCAATGGCCCACCTCATGTTATGTGGTGACCTTTGCTTATAACAATGCATTGCCTCACTGAGCATGTACACTGTGGACGTGGCATGAGATGCATTTACAATGTGCTAAAGTTTTTGTTTAGAAAAAAAAACGTGTGTACATACGCTCTATTTAGGCAGGTCTTTGACCTAACCCAGAAAACCAACGCATGATACGACGTACCTAACGGAACTTACCGCAAATGGGTCGGTAATTTCGAGCTATATTCCATCGGCGTCTCTCCATTTACAAAGAATTAGGTATAATCGAATGGAAGTATTGGGCCAAAGTCCCGGGTACGTGAGCAGCGAGCGAAGTCGGGGGCTTATAGAGATATTGTCGGGATACCGCGGGCGTGACGTATTTAGCGGGTTTCAATACTTGATAGTAAGCCTACTATGCGCCCGCTTTGCTGGTAATGGAAGTGTCAATTCATATTTATTAGTAAGACTGTTGCAAAGAAACTATTTGTAAAGCTTTTTAAATATTGAAATTGAAAATATCGAAAACTCTTCTTGGAATTGAATTGTAGACAAACCCTTAAAAAATCTACGCTATTGATATTGAGAGCCACGTTCAAATATTACATTTGGCACAACCTTCCCGTTGTTCACCTAACGTTTTTTCTCTGTCCTTATTTTCTAGTTAAAAATGAGTAAAAAAAATATCAAATGTTATGGATTGGCCCTAAAAAAAGAACTAAAAACAAGTGAATAAAGTAGGTTCTTATTAGGGAAAATGTAATAATGCTAAATTATGCTGTACACGAGAGGAACAGACGGTTGCAAAGGGAAGAAATTGGGTTATTGTGTGGTTTCTGAGCACATGCGCGAAGTTGTGTGACGTGCACTGTGTTTACTTGCATGCTACATTAGTACGTTAGGAAGATTACGATGCAAGAATACACCAAAAGTTTGTATGAACTAAGCAACAGTTGTAGAGTTTAGGTTTTTAGACTTCAACCGGTTTTTACGAAATAATAATATTATGCAGGATATAGTTGATTTTATAGGGCCATTCAACTCTTTAAGTTATTTATTTTATACATTCCTCGTACCTATAATAATTTATAGCTAACCACTTATAAAAATTGGTACTTGTTTCAAAAATTTTTAAAAGAATAGTCTCATTAAAATGCTTACAAAAAACAGTGTATAATAGAAATGTAATCCTGATAAGTAGGTACAAGAAGCGTACTCAATCTCCCACCACAGCTTCATTCTAAACTCTAGTTTACAAACTTATTTTTTTGCCGTTGAGTTTGAATTTATAGCCGAGCATTATTCAGCAGAAACCACGACGATGTTTTTCTAGACAAGTTTATTTAATCCTTTGTAAAGCTAAAAATATTTATTTCAAATAAAAAAAAATTGTAAGTGAAAATTTTGATTTGATGTGTCAATTTACTATGTTTCATTCACAAAAAACTTGAATGAGAGCCAGAAGGTATAAACAACCAAAAACTGCTCCAATATCGGAAACTTACTAATAAAGGGGCCACATAAATTTCATTTGGACCTCTAATACCTATTGTTCTACAGGGAATAAGAAACAGACATGTCCAAATTGGCCAATATCGAAACAAAGCGGACGAAAAAAAAACATAATTCTTTGGAGTTTTTGGCTACGAGACGCTACGCGCGCCTACGGCGTAGCGGGGTGAACGACCCGGCCGGTGTAATGGCGCGGGTCGATAACCCTCCCTCCCAGCTAAGATACGGTTTACGTTACCCACTCCGTTTAGGATGAGTGCTTCCTCGTTACGCATTAAACTATGGTCTGGATAAAAGGTTTTTAAATGTCTGTGGTTGACGAAGCATTTAGTTTTGAAAGGCATCTCTTGCGGGTTGCATTAAACCTGAATACATTAGTGTTCCTAGATGAAAAGAAGAGTAGAAGGGGGGGAAATAATGTACCTTCCCGCTTACTTATAGTAGCCTCCCATTAGTCGCGGGGTGGGTTTTATATGCACTTTTGTTACGACTTGAACAGTGTTTGTAGATATTTTTGGAAATGTCATCGAGGAACGCCGCCGCCGCCGTCCATTCCATTCGATTAGTTGCAGTTGCAGCGTCTGGCGAGTGGAATCAATGACCTAAAAGCCGAGTAAAAAATAGAAAAACTTCAAGCTTTGGATTATAAGAAAAGTGATCGTATCGTCTGATATCGGAATATGTTAAAAACAGCACCAGAGGCTACAATTTGGATATTTACGATCCATAAACTGAGGGCCTCGTAAATACTGTTTACGGCGAGTTTTCAATTTCAGCTGAAGTGTTAAGCTTCTTCTTAACTGACGCGATAAAACTGAAACTAGTGATACTTGCGATATAAACCATGCTGTTTATTATGATACGAATACGATACAGCTGTACTATACAGGTCCCGTCACGGTTTAATAGCGCTCGGTGAAAGTGATAGGGAAGTGGGAGGTGAACACAGGTGCCAAACAGATCTAACATACGACTTCTACGTATTCAAGGTCAGCGCTATTAAACCGTGTCGGTGCCTGCACCTCCAGACATCCTCATCCAAGCACCCACCCAAGCATGTTCTCAGCTTTTTCTGTATCAGATCAAGATTATTCTGGGATTCGTTATTGTTAGACTATACCGTGCTAGAAACAAACCCAAAAACGATAGTGACTTTTTAATTTTCCGCTGTAGCTTCCCGCGGCGTCAGTTGAAACGTAGCTGTATCTGAAGGTTTTATCTTTGTTTTAACGACCTGATGTTATTCGAGATGAGTACTTAAGAACAAAAAGCCATCTGTAGCTTCAGTTTTACACTCTCCCCTGGAGAGTGTCGAGCATCAGCACTAAGAAAAAAAAGAAAAACTTTTTTTTTTCACTTTTTCAAATACCTTCTACTTTCTGGTTGGAAGGTTTGGTCA
This sequence comes from Eulithis prunata, assembly GCA_918843925.1. Lineage (NCBI taxonomy): Eukaryota > Metazoa > Arthropoda > Insecta > Lepidoptera > Geometridae > Eulithis > Eulithis prunata. Next base: position 436,341 of record OU974007.1, read on the forward strand.
GGTTTCTAGTGATTACAAAACTCAAGGCGTCCATTGCGACTACGATTACATGGACTTCTTCGAACCAGACTAGCTCTCTTTACCGAATCGACAATCTACAGTTGCTACGTTTGATCTAAAAAAATCTACAAAAGAGTTTTATTTTGTAGATTTTTTTACATCAAAATGTACGACAGTGACATAAAGATAGGTCAAGTCTTAGTGACTATTTTTATTATAATAATTATTTTTAATCGATATTAATGATTATTTAGCAAGGGTGGGGTGGCGCCTCTGCTAATACGATAGTGTCGGTCGTTATCAGAAGGTATTCATTACGATTTAGTTTATCTTTTGAAGAAATAATTAGATTTTAATCTTTTTGGATGATCTTGATAAAAATATTATCTTTATAACTAGTAGGTACTTTGTGGATAACAAAAACAAATATTCTACGAAAGTATGTAATAGAAGTTAACGCTGTCAATGTTTCATGGAGATTTTGTACGAAAAACAGTTCGAATGTAGCCATAATTTTATTACAAAACAAAAATATAAATTGTAGTAGGTACCTAGCGGTAGGTGAATGTGTTTGACAACTATACGCTCGTCCTATACGTATAGTTGACAAAACATTTTACTTATAAACGATAGTTCTTCTTCTTCTCTTCAATAATGGCCTTTGTCCGTCATTTCGACAGACAATTTTGACAATTAATCGCGGAGTCATTACTTAAAGAAAATATACCTGAGTTCAAAACATTATTTAATTTCGATTATGTGCAACCAAATGACATTGTCAAAGCTTTTAAAATGATAAATGTTAAAAAAACCACGGACCTCTGGGGCATTTCTGTTGCCGTCATAAAATCCGTAATTGATCTTATAGCACCAGATCTAGCTTTTATATTCAACCAATGCATTGATTGTGGTGAGTTCCCTGACTTAATGAAACATAGTAAAATAACACCTTTATTTAAATCAGGTAATCATTCTGACCCTACTAACTTTCGGCCGATATCAGTGCTACCTACATTTAGTAAAATCTTTGAAAAACTTATGCTTAATCAGCTGCAAAGGCATTTTGAAATAAACAACTTACTTGACAATAAACAATTCGGTTTTACAAAGGGTCGCTCAACCACCGACGCGGGTGTTGAGTTAATATCACATATTTTTGAAAATTGGGAGCAGTCACATGACGCCTTGGGCATTTTTTGTGACCTATCTAAGGCGTTTGATTGCGTGCACCATGAAACGTTAGTCAGGAAACTAAACCACTATGGTGTGAAAGGGGTTGCTCTTGAACTTCTTAATTCTTACTTAAGTAACAGAATTCAAAGAGTTGATGTTAATGGAAAACGTTCTCCGGGGTCAGTGGTAAAAATGGGTGTACCACAAGGATCAATACTAGGACCGTTCTTGTTTTTAATTTACATTAACGATCTACCACGAGTAGTTAGAAACGATCATGAGATTGTACTGTTTGCAGATGACACTTCACTTATATTTAAAGTGAAACGGCGACAAACTAATTATGACGATGTAAATAATGCAATCTCTAAGGTTGTAAACTGGTTTAATGTAAACAATTTATTACTAAACGAAAAGAAAACGAAATGTATTCGGTTTAGTCTACCAAACGTCAAACAAACAAATGCTAATGTAAAAATCAAGGAAGATAATATAGATCTCGTGGACACCACAGTATTTTTAGGCATAACTCTAGATAATAAACTTCAATGGGGCCCACACATAGATAAATTGTCGAAGAGACTTAGTTCTGCGGCATACGCAGTCAAAAAGATCCGCTTCCTTACAGATGTGGAAACCGCAAGACTAGTCTACTTCAGCTACTTTCATAGCATTATGTCGTACGGCATTTTGTTGTGGGGGAGTGCTGCAGATATAAACACCATATTTGTGTTGCAGAAGAGGGCTATTCGTGCAATTTATAACATGGGTCCCAGAGAAACACTAAGAAATAAGTTTAAAGAAATAAATATAATGACAGTACCTTGCCAGTACATCTATGAAAACTTATTGTATGTTAAAAAAAATATAAATCTATTCAACAAAAAAAGTGATAATCATAATGTTAACACTAGAAACAAAGACAAACTCGCTGTTCCCACCACTAGGCTCTCAAAAATTAGTAAATCTTTCAAAGGGCAATGTGTACGCTTCTTTAACAAAATCCCAAGTGATGTGTCTCAATTGTCGATTGGCAAGTTCAAAAACGTAATAAAACAAAGACTTATTTCAAAAGCATACTATAAAATATCAGATTATTTAGAAGACAAACAAGCTTGGGACGAACTAGCTCCAACTCATCCAATAAAAATAAAAAAAATAAAAAATTGTAATCATACCTAATCATACAAAACGTAATGACGATTCAAAGTGATCAGTGAGATTTTATTGAATAAAAGCTTTTTGACTTTGACTTTGAATGTCAAGTGATATAATTGTATAATATAAGTCAAGTCAAGTCATTTGTCAAGTCGGCTGTCGTTTGTTTTGAAAAGAAAATGGTGGATTTTCTCTTCAAAACCTAACACGAATTTTCACATTCAGAAAAACCACTTTACACACATTTATTCCAATGGCTCACACTTTATGTTACGACCTAAGTATTATTGGTTAAAATTCCACCAAAATTAAACAACAATACTCACAATAACACAAGAAAAACTATTAAAATAAAAGTGCTATGTGTCGTTTCAAAAAATGTCAAAACTCGTGTCCCTTTAGAATCCGAGCAAAGCGGGACTCGTGCATAGCGGAACTAACCCCCGCTACATACCTAGTTAAACAGTAATAAAAATCTAGCTCATGTCAATGTTTGACATCTCAATGATTTAAACAGCTGGATAAAGTTATGCAACGATTCTAAACATGCCTATGCCTAAATAGCTTATTTTAGGAATAAATAGATTATACATAAAAGCGTACAAACTTGTTTTTCCAAATTGCTAAGTCGGTTAGGTTGAGGCAGTTCCATACTCTTTTAAAACATCAATAACATGTCTTTGTCTACCTACCTCTGTTACCTTTTAGAAATATGTATCATGTTATTCAGGAGTTCGGCAACTCGCGTTTGAAAGCCGCCGCCGTCACAGACACTCGAATTCCACCTTTTATCTTGGTGGATAAACCCAGAGGACTTTATCTGGCGCCGTCAGCAAAAACGCCTTTGAGCGCACTTTGAGGGAAAATGTTATGGGTAAAATAGGAAAATATTTGTGAGAGTTATGTTTAGAACTATTTATAGAGGTATTTGAAGAAGTATGTTTAAGTAGGTACGTATAGTTTCTAAGTATTTAAGAGTTTATGTTAATGGTCCCGATTCTGTTGCATTTTACTAAACTAAACTACCTAATTTGACTAAAATTTTATCGGTCTCTCTGGTTTCAGTTTATGAGAAAGGGATGGCAACAGTTTTAGTGCTGTCAAATTAGGATAGTTTAGAAAAATAAACCAACAAATTCAATTTAGAAAGGTATCCAGGTTCTAAATCTCGAATGTAACAAAAATCATGATAAAGCGTGACTCATGCACAGATTATAAACCAGTTAATCTTTTTTTTTATACAATTTTACATGTAATTTATACGCCTCATCTTTTTGATTGTAAATGTTCCAACAAACTGTGTTTTATTTTAAAATGTTTGAAGGTAGATTTTATTTTTCATGTTACTTCAATAGAAAACGCTTTTTGTTGCACTTCACTTTCTGAAGCTGAACAAAATGATCTCTCACTCACTTTAAATCCTAGTCTTCATTTTACACAACTTTAAAACTAAAGTAGGTACATGCACCCGCCGAATTAACCACTCGCGTTCCATTTTATTTTTCACTTTCACTTTTCGTTTCACTATTTTCATTTCACTTTTAATTTGTATAAACTTCTATATTTCCATGGCTGTCTGTGTGTACATTGATGACTAACTGTATGGCTCCAGTGCCCACACCAGTACCTGCTACAACTTCAGTAGGTACCTCCAAGCCAGTGGTGACACCTGTCACCATGGTGGTGAGGGTACGAGGCGCTGGTGCTGATGACGTGAACGCTAGAAGTGCGATGAAAAAGAGGGTTTTGTAGGCCCTGGAAAATGATTTAGGGATTAGATTAGCAATTAGTGTCAAAACAATTCAAATGAATTTGCTAACTTACATTATAAAAAACACAAAAAAATGTTGTGTCTACAGCCACTAAAAAGTGGACTGTCTTTCTCCAAACAATTTGTTTTAGCACATAACTGAGGCACTTGTAAGCCCACGCAGCAACTGACACACAGACGTACAGATAAGTTCGCATCTACAGATAACGGATAAAATCCCTTATCGCACCATCGAACTGAAATTAAACTCAAAAACTCGAAGCGCAGAGTTGAAATTCGAGATAGCGGATCTGTGAAAGGGGTTCAAATATCTCTGGGAATGCGATAAGCGGTAAATAACAGCGTGATCTGTGTTGTAATTTCCTTCATTTTACTTTTATTGGGAAGCTGAATGTTGGTGGTGAATGTTTTACGAGACATTGAGTTGGGTGGTAATAGGAAGTGGTTAATAATGTCAGCGATGTGGAATAACAACGAAATAAAGGCAAAGAAACCAAGAAAAAAATTGTATAGGAGTAGGAAGCGGCTGACAGTTTGCAAAATTAGGTTTTCAGTTTTAAAGATTCACTGAAATTAGTCAATACCTTCAAACGCATTGGCAAAAACACGTTACACTATGCGGACGCTTCTATACGAACATGTTCCGCTGTCAAAACCAATAACTTTTCATTCAAACAGCAAAACCTTCTCATTGGTCATTCCTTTGCCCACAGATTACATGGACTCAATATGCAAGGACCACTTCCTCCAGCGGCAGTACCGCAAGGTCGAAGGCGGCGTGGTCTGGTCACGCAACGAGAGAAACTTGGACTGCACCGTCACATTCCAGACGCACAGCATCCTCCAGCGGTTTATGCTGCACTTCGATATGCTGCAGCTGGACTGCAATGACCACCTTTATGTGTATGATGGAGCACATGCCACGGCACCGCCTAAGGTGAGTCTACCAAGAAATCTTCCAGGAGTTCCAGCGCAACCTGGATTGCAACGTCATATTCTAGTTGCACCAAACCATCCTCCAGCGGTTCGCGCTGCACTTTGATATTGATTTGCCTTAGAGTATTAGTAGGGCTTTTTGTGAAAGAGTTTGTCCGGGGAAATACTATTTACCACAGTACTTATCGGCCAAGCAGAATACCACGCGTAATTTCTACCAGTAGAAACCATTCCAACGTACTAGGGCTCATAAACTAGCTGGCCAAAACATTAGAACTGCTTAATATTAAAACTGATGACTGCTATATCTAAAGAGATAGTATGTGCTGGTATCTCTCATACATTTTTATTTATCTTCACAGTTATATCAGTCGTAATTGCCGCCAAGCAATCAGCAAACAAAGCCTTTCAGCCAATCATAATGCCATTTCCTCCTTCCCTTATCTTCTCATTATCCCGAATGCCGCCGATATCATGTCCAATTGGAGACATTCCTGCCTCCGGCAATTATCCCGGCGACTCCCGATTATACTCTCGTTTGTTCGATCGTGCCGGTGTCGTCTTTGCACAGGTGGAAGGGGAACAGCTGAATCAGTGGCAACAGATGGACACCTTTTGCACGTGACCGTTTTATTTTTAGAGGCTAGGTGTATCTGCTCCAGTAAAACGAAATAAAATTATGTAGGATTTTCAATGTATTTATTACTAGCGTTGTTGTTACTTAGATTTTGTGTAGTCGTCACTTCATAGAAATAATAAAAATTACAAAATGTAGAGCAATTAGTTTTGCAGCGCTTTCAGCGTAGTGCAGATAACAACAGGCGTATGGGCTGTTTCGCTTTATTGTTTTAATGAAGTGATTCGACTGTTTTATGTTGAGCTGTACCAATGACAGCTCCAATTTATTAAAGATGCCTCGCTAATGAGCGCAGCCTGATTGCCGGAGACGACTCTTTGCTGGGGATTTATTTCACTTCATTGTTTAATCGGAGACGAAGCCGCTTAGAATCGCTCCTGAAAGACCCTTACATTCTGAGACATTTTGAGGCTTATTTTATGCCAAGCCTTCTAATTTTATACCCAAGTATATCTCTGAATCACAGCCTCACAATCAGCTTAGAAATTGGACAAAAAGTTGTGCGAAGGAGGCTGATTGATGAGACTTTCCCAGTTATACATTGATTTATTGGATTTCCACGATTGCTTCAGCTAGGCAAAGGGACCACGTTAAATACGATTGGTGTCATTGCAACTTTGCAAAACAAAGCATAAGTTACTTGTTTAAAATGTTTGTTCGTAGAAACACTTCGAGACACTTCACACCTCCGATCGGAATAAATTAAACTCCAAAGTGTGGGTCCGAGCCAGGTGTCTTCCAAATTATTAACACGACACTGAAGAAACTTCTCAGATTTTAAATTCAAATTTTAAACTTGGAACAAAGGCCTCACTCCAAGGACTGTGTACTCTGAAAGAGTCCTTTTGTAGACAGAAGTTCCTTGTTTTGTTTTCCTTTTCTCCCATTTTTATTGTTTTTAATAAGAACGAGAATAAGAATGTTCTTTATTTTAAAGAGGGAATAGGGATTGTTTTAATTTGAACGCAAGGCTTTCTCGCAAGAATAATTAGAATGTTTATTAAAACCGGCAGTAGGCATACTTTGCAGAAATCACCTTCATAACGAGGGATTTTCTGGGTGTGAAGTCGTGCGACAACATTTCCTACTACAAAGAAAGAAAAATTATAGGCTCATAACGAAAACGTGTACGAACTTAATTATTCATGAAAAAAAGAATATAGCTAGTTTTTAAATCATATACCTACCGCCTTAGATATAAAGAAAGACAAGACGACGACGGCTTATTAGGCGCCTAGAAAGCCTTGTCACCAGCGTTGGCCATTAGCTCAGACGAGCTTAAGAAACCTTCTTACTCAAATATATCTTCTAAGTCTAATGTATCTTCCCACACTTCACCACTAATGCTCTAAGTATTAGATGCACGTTAGATGCACTATCTTGCTTTATAAAAATTGAACTTTGAAAGAAGCTTTTATGTGATACTTTGCAAGACGTCTAGTAAGATAAATCGATATTTCTAATAGAAGAGCACGCTAAGGAACATTGTTGGTGGGTTGTGCGATCGCCGCGCGTACACTCATATCTACATTTGCAGTTTCTAAACGTTAAGGGTTTTTAATCTTTGCCATAGGTTCTAAGTACCTACATAGATACATGCTTGTTGTAATGTTTTTAGTCTATTTAAAATTACCTCGGATCTTTATTTTAATCTTTACCTAAATTGTGTACACGAGCCAGAGATCATTTGAGCATGAGTACCAAACTATGACCGCAACCACCATCCGAAAATACCTCCACATCAAAAACTCGAACTCTCAAAGTTGCACCGCATACATTGTTAGTAGTTAATGTCCCAAACATTCGCGCACGGGCGTGGGCCGGCAATGCACACCACAGGTAGAACTTTCCTTTGTCGAATGAGAGACATTGTTTCGCAGGGTCGGGAAACTCGGGATGTGCGGTTATTTCATTTAAGTTTCCAGCCTTTGTTTTGTCTAGCCTCATGTTCACCAACTCAATAACCGGTCGTTTAACAGATCGTATAATCTAGGAACAGTTTGTTACTGGTCTTGTAACTAGTCATTACTTTTGAGTTCTGTGTCAATCGTGTAAGGCACTGCCAATGCGGTGACATTAAATAAAGAAAAGATAAAATAAAGATTTTCTAAAAGCTTGTTTTATTCAGCTAGGTAGTAAGTAGTTCATAAAATTCCTGGTAAATTAAATTGGGAAACTCTCAGCGAAGTGAAGTATTGAGCAAGTTGTAAGAAGACGCGGTAAGTTAGGAAATGCACCATGAATAGAAAGTAGGTTCCGATTCGCGAATAGTTCAGTGAGAAGTGAAGTTTTAAAATAGAGACTTGAAAACGAATACCAAGTTTTTCATGTAATGAAACTGTAGGTACCTAAGTTTTAGGTATGCCAATAATATAATTTGAAAACGGCCACAGTGGCGCTGGCCAGTGCATAGATAATAATATTATCACAGGCCGTATAATACTAACAAGCATTATTTAAAATATCACTTTATTAATTAAAGTTATACCGGGTTTTTGTGTTTTTTCATGTCAATCATGATGTGGGAGCTACGTTCGTAATTTCAGTACATACTTAGCAATTTTTTTACACTTTTTAAAATGAAAGAAGCAAATCGTACCTACCAGTAACCTCAATAATAAAATTTAAAAAAAATCTATAAGTAGTTTTTTTTACTCTTTCCTTTGCGACTGGCAGCTTGACGCTTACTACTAAAAAAAACTATTAAAAACGTAGCGAAAAAGGTTTTTACAAAAGCTGTTTACAAAAACACTTTACTCAGCTCTAATCCCGGATTCATTAAAATATTTTAAAGGGATGCCACAGACAAACGTAGTGTGTAGCCTTGTACAGTTTGACTAATTTATTTTGCGCTCTACAATTTTTAACAATGATAATTAATCGACCTCATCTCGTAACAAAGATTTTTGAAAGACTAAAATATAAGCTTTTACAAGAGTTTTTGAAATGACGAAGATCTGAGCAAACATACAGCCGAATTGAAAACCTCCTCCCTTTTTGAAGTTGGTTAAAAAAGTCAATAATTTTTAGGTAAAATCAAACAAATGTCAAACGCGCCGAAAGGGTTTTGTCATCACGCTATTAGATTAGAAAATTCTTTATTGCACTTTAAAAATCGTACAGAGGCGAGTTTAATGCTATTTAGCATTATCTACCAACTAACCTGCCGCTATGCCATCTCTATGAAAATAGAAACGGGTGGCGATGTGCAACGAGCTGACGACTCACAGTACAACAAACCAGCCTTTAATTCATTCCGTTCGTAATCCGAGAGCTTTACATTACGTAGAAAGAATTTTTAATATCCCGCTTGGATCTTTATTAAAGTGGAGTACATAAAGGAGGCGAATAAGGCTGCGTCCAGTGGCACTAACGCCTTTGTATTGTGTGGCTTCAGGCATGGGAGGGGGAAGGGAGACGCCTCGGATCTTTAGTACGAAAATATGGCATTTGTGGGAACAAATTTGTAAGCTTGGTGTTCCATGTCCTTAGCAAATTGCTAGTATAGAGTCTCAACTCTAAACAGACTAGTGTTTTATGTAGTAACTGGAATCGCCAAACTATGTATAGCTATGTAATTTTGAAAAACAGTGGGTAATACTCAAGAACCATAGATTATTATGGATGACTAGGTGCCGCCCGCGACTTCGTTCGCGTACCGTTGTATCCCGTGGATTTTTCGAGATAAAACGTAGCCTATGTGTTAATCCAGGTCACGGACAATATATATTCCAAGTTTCATCCAAATCGGATCAGTAGTTTTTACGTGAAAGAGTATCAAACATCGATCCATCCATCCATACTTACAAACTTTCGCGTTTATAATATTAGTACCTAGGATATTTTTGAGTTTTACGTGAACAAATTAAAAAACTAGCTGCACGGGTCTTGGAGGTAAATAACAAACCTGCTTGCAGTTCGAAATAAGCCTTTATTTGTCGACAGAACCTTTAAAGTAAGTCAACTTGTCTTAATCTCCGGCCAGCATGTCGCAAAGTGTCCGGTAACTGAGCCACGTCTCAGCGCTCAGTCTAGCTTTATCAAACTTAGCTGCACTTCATTTTATAGTAATATTTAAAGCGTCGGGCACGTCCCCGCCATAGCTCTCTGAAATATGACAGGGTATATTACGGACATCGCTCAGTAAGCCTTCGATGAAGGATATATGGCGCGCGCCTGACGGATCCAAAGGCCCGCCGGTGAGGCCGTCAAATAGATGAGTTGATAATAAAGTGCTGACACCAAGATGGCCAGATGGTGGTTTTTGGAGACGATTTTCCAATATTTTGGTGATACAATTTATTCTTTGCTTCATAATCTACGCATGATGTCGATCTTAGGCGTAAAATTTAGTTTTGGGACATTGTTGAAATGTCAGTCACATTTTTGGGTGCACTTTTGTTACTTTTGTTGAGACATTCTAACCAGGTTTTAGGTCATAAAAAGGCACATGATTGAGTCATATTTTTAGTAGGATTACTTACTCTCCCCCTCATAATTATTTCATCAATATTTCATTGACTAATTCTAGTAGGTAGTGGGTGCCTGCCTATTGACTAGTAATATATCTAAAATTATTCTTACGTGTCTATCGATCATTGATATTGATGATGAACTAACGACAAACGTATAAAATAACACAAAAGGTAGAGTCCAGTATAATAAAGATCACTTTGGTGATAAAAGCGAATGAGCACACTATTAAAATAATGACCGTGGTTGCGTATAAATGTGGTCCGGATTTACACGCTATCGGGAATTATGAAAATGGACTGTATTGTTGACGATTTTTATCTGTTATCCTTGTTTTATTTACTAGCTTCCGTCCGCGACTTCGTCCGCGTCTCGTTTGATTCAGTTGATTTTCTACGTGTTAATCTAGGTTAAGAACTATGATATATTCCAAGTTTCATCCAAACCGGATCAGCAGTGGCAGCGTGATTGAAACACAAACATCTAAACTTTGGCATTTGTAATACATATTAGTAAGATTTTTATGTTATATAAAGTAACAAAGAGCTCGGTCTTGTGTATGAGCCACTTCTACGGATTTAGATAATCTAATCTGTGACTAAATGCTCGTCTTGCCTCCAGGTGGACCTATCATGCCGTAACACCAAGCAGCAGGTGGGAGCACTCTTCACTCGAAGCAACTTCGTGACACTCAAGTACGTCACTGACAACTGGGGCACCGACGCCAACGGGTTCAAGCTCATCGTCACGGCGGTGAAAGACCCTAGTTAGTATCACTACTACTTCTTACTAATCTTACTACACAAAATCAAAAAGATTTAAGGGTTATTGTCTAATGGCGCCCTCGTCAAACCTTAAAACATGTTATTGGCTATATCAAATTTTTTTGGTAATATAGTTATAATTTTTGGCCTGCTGCTATGGTAATACATATCTATGTGAAAAGAGCGCTTTCGATGAGGACTGCTCCCGTATCAAGAGACGGTTGTAGGTTTCAATCCCGTTCAATGTTCTTTGGGTTTGACTTGTATAAAACAGAAGAGGTAGAAAGGTCAATATCTTTGGTCATACTCTGCTTCATCATAATATACACTATACAGTCAAGGGCAAAAATCCCAGGTCATTTATAAAAACTTGAATATTGTGGAAACCATGAATGCTAGAAATAAATTGTATTTGATAGACATTTTATAAAAGTAATTATTTAATTGCATAATTTTTCTAAGCAAGCACTCATGGTTTCCCAGATATTTAAGTTTTGTAAATGATCCGGAATTTTTCTTATGAATGGTCTAGAACCTACAAGCTAACGTTCATATAAAACTTTGTTGGTAATAAAATGATATCAGCAAGAAATGAAAGAAAATTACACGCGCAAAGGAGAAACTTCTCCAGACTTCCATGCCTAAGTTCAGGCATAAAAGCCTATTTGGACCGCTATACCGCAAATATAAGTTGCTCCAGATGATCCTATTGTTACTACTTTGTTGTTTTATGACCCTCGGGTCCCAGATCCAGGTAACTTTTTGAAAAGCTTTCCTTAAATTATAATGCTGTTACCATGTTACATTTTCTCTACATTATATTCGGTAACAAACTTAGCTAATCTTAATCTTTAACATAAACGCTTTCTTTTTGTGTTTGGTTATTTATATTTATATATTCTCTAAAAACAACAAACTAGCCGTCGTATATAATAGAACAACAATATAAAACGAAGAAACACTACAAACCAAGCAATGCTATCGATTTGCTGTATATCATTGAAATAACACAGAGGAACAATACCTACATACAGAATGAGAAGACAGAGGAAATGTGAAAACACAAAAGCTGATACACCAAAGGGCGTTTGTACACTGACCGATAACGACATTCACACGATGCCGTTATCGGTCAGTGTACAGTTCAGTGGCTCGAACTAAAACATCAATGTCCGAGACGACATTGTTAGAAAACGTCAAGAATTAAACGTTGGAGGGTATTTGGAAACAAAAAACACTACTATGTTGATAGATTTTCCGTAGACATTGTTATTTTTTTACACTTACTAATTACGTTGCGTCAAACTAGATGGCATACGTATCTCAACTCGGGAAAAGATTGACACATAAATAGGTAGTGAATGTTAATATACTCGGACACGAGTTTTGACATTTTTTGAAACGACACATAGCACTTTTATTTTAATAGTTTTTCTTGTGTTATTGTGAGTATTGTTGTTTAATTTTGGTGGAATTTTAACCAATAATACTTAGGTCGTAACATAAAGTGTGAGCCATTGGAATAAATGTGTGTAAAGTTGTTTTTCTGAATGTTAAAATTCGTGTTAGGTTTTGAAGAGATAATCCACCATTTTCTTTTCAAAACAAACGACAGCCGACTTGACAAATGACTTGTCTTGACTTATTTATTACAATTTTAACACTTGACATTGGCAAAATTGTCTGTCGAAATGACGGACACAGGCCATTATTGAAGAGAAGAAGAAGTTAATATACTCGTAATAGCAGGTACAAGTGTTAAAATTAAATATGCTAAGATTTAATGAAGTAAATGATTTGTATTAATTTGACATGCCAATGTTATGTAATGTAACATCAAGATGGTTAATAAATGAAATATCTCAAATATCTATAATCCTTCTGCCCCTTTACCGTTCGTATGAGATTGTTTCGCCGATATCGTGTAGATGTCGTGGTAGCAGTATAAAAACAGGCAGACGCTACAGTAACATGTAAACAGTAACCGCTCGGGAGAAGTGATTCAATTTCCTCGAAGCATACTCCGCGCCGGTTGGCGTAGTTTAATTAGTTTTATACGCTCGTCAATGTACAAGAATCCTTTCGCCTCTGAACTATAAGCATTGGATTTACTGTCGGAAATATCTCTGAAATAGCTATTGTCTAGTGATTTACATAAAGAAGACGGCAGGAAATGAAATCGCTTGACGAGAAGTAGATGTAGAAGGAAGCTTATTGTATTGCTACTTGTTTTGAGGATGGACAAAGCTCTGTTCCACAAAATTACACAGTTAATTCGGAAAACCATAAATGTAGCTATTATCTTAAACATTGACAGTATGTACTTATTTAAGAACCTTAAGAACAATAAAGATATTATGAAATCGGAGCACCGTAAAGCTCTACTTATGTATTTTTGATTAATTTGGGAGAGAGAGAGAGAGAGAGAAAACCATTTAAATAAACGTAACGAATGCTCGTGTCATTATCTCAAAAATGTAATAAGAACAGGCGATCCTGAATGAAGTAATAACATTGAGCGCTTTGTCGATAAATACAATTCTGTTGAAAAAAATGCGTCTGTCCCTATTTCACCCTCTTTAATTTGGCCGAATGTTTATTTATTCGTACAAACAGTCTACAGGGCAGTTCGTTTACGCATTCCACCTTTTTATAGTTTTTTTTTTTTTTATATATATTTATTGTTTTAAAAATACATTATAACTTATTTTGTACTATAGCACTAAGAAAACCACAAGGTTTATATGAATAATGCTATATTATGAGTCTTGGCGTCGATAGCCTTACATTAGGTAGGTAGTTACTGGATTAGATAGATAGGTAGGTAGGTAGCTAGCAAAGTGCATTCCATTTATTTAGGGAGCTTGTTTTAGTTAGGTATTTAAGTAGGTAGGTTGATTAGCTTTTTGAAATAGTAGGTAAGTATTATTGGTACTTTTCAATATTAGCTAGAAAGTAGGATTTTAATTTAAGTTTAATGTTCTTAGGCGTAATACTATTAATAAGATCAGTAGGTAGGTTGTTTATTAACCGAGGAACTAGATAACTAGCTGTCCTCTCGCCGTATGCATTTCGTGCGCTCGGCATGCACAACCGGTTCTGTGCAACTTTCCGTGTGTATACAGGGTGCTTAACTTCTTGTTTGAGTGTTTCATTGAAAAAATGTTCTTTTAGTAAACTATATTTGAATTGAATATGAACGGGTAAAATTTTACAATGTTTAAAAAGGCCTAAGTCATTGTTATGGAATTGTAATTTTGTTTTTGTAGATACGATATTTTTAAGAATTTTTAGTTGGAGTCTATATATTTGATTAAGATATGTGGTGTAGGTACGACCGTAGCTGCTTAGGCCGTATTGAATATAAGATTCAGCCAGAGAGTTATATAACATGAGTTTAATTTTGAAGGGAATACGATTTTTAAGAATGGTAATATTCGCAAAAAACTGTCTTAACTTATTGCAAACGCGCTCGATATGGCTAAACCAGTTAAATTTTTTATCCATTGATAAACCGAGGTAAGTCTGGCTGCCTAGAACCTCTACGCAAGGGCAACTGCATGAGTCTGTAGTTGATGCATGCAAGCAGCCATGCTCGTGCACTACTATATTATTGAGAGGGACATTTTTTATGTAGGGGGATTTGATTACTAGTAGTTTAGTTTTGTTAGCATTTAGCACAAGGCCAGCATCGTGGCACCATCTCGTTAGTACATTAAAGTCTGACTGTAGGCGGTCACAGGCTTTTATAGGGTTTTCATCAGCTGCCACAAGACACGTGTCGTCAGCAAATTGATAACATGTACATTTGTTAATGCAATTACTCATTTCATTTACATATGATAGAAAGTGAAGAGGGCCCAAAACAGACCCTTGGGCGGTGCCTTCTGTTGCAGTTATGGGTTCACTATACGTATTATCAATCTTAACCGTAGATTTCCTATTCTGTAGGTAATTCTTACACCAACTGAGCAAAGGGCCCCCACAGGTACCCCACAGGTATCTAGCTTGTCTACTAGTTGGGAATGCTCTAACGTGTCAAACGCACGTGAAAAGTCGATAAACAAGGCCAGTACGTGCTTTTTGTCATTTAAGTGGTCATTAACTTCATCGGTAAACAATGATAAGAGGTCAGATGTACCCTTCCCTGATTGAAATCCAAACTGATTCTTATATACCACCTCATGTTTTTTATAAAACCTATGTATTTGTTCACAGACATATTTTTCTACAATTTTATCTATAGACGAAAGCAGTGTTATTGGGCGGTAGTTAGTATAGTCGTTCCGCTTCCCTTTTTTATAAATTGGCCTAACACAACCTACTTTTAATTCATCTGGATACAGACCTGATTCTACACTACAATTTATTAAATTTGCGATAGCAGCTGAAACATCTTCACTAACTATTTTAATATCTGATACTTTAATGTTGTCTGACCCAGGAGCCTTATTTGTATTCAACTTTGTAATAATTTTTTGTATATTGTCGCCAGTTGCTTTTTGGAATAAAATACTAGAGTCAACCGGCCTATGGTAAATAGCAGGGTCTACTAGTTTAACACTACATTTGGGAATAATGTCTTTTACCGCTTTGTCAAACCCGGTAGCAAAGTTGTCGACGATATTTTTCGTGGTGAGACCCTGCGCGTCAAACGCTTTTAGTATCGCTGCATCTATTGACAGGGATACTCGTCCTATCATTTGGTTGACGAGTTGATAAACTTTTTTAGTATTTTTAAAATTATTGTTTATTGTATTAATGTAATACGTGTTTCTTTTATTTTCTATAACTTTATGTACCTTATTGCGAGTTTTATTATATTCAAGTTTTAATTTAGGATCATTTAGACTATTCTTCCATGAGTTATACAATTTCTCCCTTTTTTCACAAAGCCGATTTACATTACCATCTACCCAGGGTACTCTTTGGTTATTTTTCGAATTTTTATATGTTTTAGTATAAGTTGCTAGTTTATTTGCATTATGAAAAGAACTTCGCATAAATTTTAAAATTTCATTTGGATCATCCATGTTGCTTGTATTACACCATTTTACATTTTTTAATTCCGTATGAAGGACGTCATAGTTAATATTCTGTTTGGTTATACCCTGTATACGCTTTGGAGCCGAATAGTCAATGCAGGCGAAGATGATAGCTCGGTGATCGGCTAGTACGACATCTAGCACCGCTGAGAACGGATGTAATGTGGGGAATCGCGCAAAAATGTGATCTATGCAGGTTTTAGAGATAGTGTAATTATTTGTTTTGTTATTTAGTTTAGATTCAATTCTTGTAAAGTCCGATATTCCACACATCAATCCGCGCTCACTTAGTGCTTCAAGATACGTATCTTTGCATGTTGAAATGGATTTTAGGTCGATGTTCGTGTCGCCGATCAAAAGTAGGTTCTGTTTTATTTCAAACTTAGAAATGCACTTATCTAGTTCCTTTACAAATAGGTTTTTATTCGTTGAAGGCGGTCTATAAACAGCACACACAACTACGTCCTGGTTAGAGTCTAGTTTTAGTTTACCGATAAGGCTTTCAAATGTGATTGTTTTGTGAGAAATTACTGTAAATTTTAAATGATTTTTTACGTAAACAATGATTCCTCCTCCCTTTCTATTTGAGCGTAGATGTGAGTACATGTTATAGCCAGGTATATTGAATAAGCTGACAATGTTATCAGCTATACCGACTTCAGTTAACACTATGACATCTAGAGGAAAAATACAGTTATGAATAATTTGTAGAAGTTTGGTGAAGTTTTTAACAGATGATCTAATGTTAATATGCAAACATGAGATGCTAAGGTGGCTTTTTGGTGGAAGCTGTTGGAAAAAACTATTGGTAGAAATACAATCAAAAATTTCTTTAATTTTTGTATCCATATATATTTAATGGAAACGACAAACCAACGAAAAATAAAGAACGAACCTACGTAGGCAGTTTACTCAGGGGTGGAGAATGTAATTGAAGACCCCTTGGTCTCTTTTTGAATTTGATTGATGTCTTGCACGGAGCGAATATAAAAAAATTTTGCTATTACTAGTTTTCCTAACACATACTTTCCCATCCTTACACCAGATAAACTGAAAAGACTTACTAAGTTGAGTCTTAGCGTTATACAAGAGTGTTTTGACGTGTTTGGTTAGGGCCTCTCTTACAAAAATGCGGCCTTCAGCTTCTTCCTTGGGGATGTCCGGCAGCAGAAGTCCTGCGGTAAGGCATTTCTCCTTCCCAGCATCAATCCATTGTCGGCGGGCCAACTTCGTCTTCATTTCCACTAGGATCGCCCCCGGCTTTTCTTTGCTGCCAGGTAGGCGTTGCGAGGACTGTATGTCACTTTCATCCACGCTCAGCTTAGAAGCTACTGTTGCCAGAATTTTCCCTACATCACTAGGAGAGATCTCAGGCAAACCGGCTACCTCCAGGGAAGTTGAAAGAGATTTTTGTTCGAAGTTGTTCATCCCTTGCTCCAGAACGGTCATTCTCAGCTCCAGGTTTTTGTTCTTGTTCTGTAGATCTTGGTTTTTATTCTCAAGATTCTTGATTATGGTGTCTTGTTTGTTTATGGACTGCTCCATTGTCGTGATTTGGTCACTTAGGTACTCAAGCGAGGACTCGAGGTTACGTAGCTCTTCCCGAAAGGTTTTTTTGACTTCGCGGCTGATGTCTTGCACCAATTTGCGTGTATCAATGGTCTGGGGGTTTGAGATACCGGTGGAACCGGACACGGATTCTTCATCCTCATCATCGTCGTCGTCTGGAATCACGAATGAGGACCTGCGTGATAAATTTTTCAAGCATTCCTCACAGCTCCATTCCATCCCAGGCGAGTTCCGGAGCGTGTTCAGCTGCTTGTTCGAAAGCTTGGAGCACGGGGGGTCAGCATGCACTAGCTTGTTACATCTGCTACATTCTAAACCAGGCGCTTTTTTGGTAATGCTTTTAGCACATTTTGTACATTTTTTAATCACCATTGCGGGTAGGATCGGTTATACAACTCCGGTAATAATTACGCACAGCCTAACGCGACGGCGTATTGACGCAGACTGACTATTACTGTTAGATATATATTTTTTTATTGCGTTCTCACCGGATTCCGCTTGTCCTACGTTGACGGTTGCGACGTGAGAACCTGTTGCGACTTCGTGTTGCTGTTGTGTTTTATTTGACTTGTGCCTTCTTTATGTTGCTGTGATATGTTATCTTCCCTTTTACGATTTCCTTATAGCTTCATATAATTTTCCTTTAGACGCTCTCTTGTTAGACAAACATGCTTCGTTTCAGCTACTGCTCTTAAACATTTTCATACACTCAGTAATAGATATACAAGTGTGTTATAAGTGACCACAGAAAAGAGAGACTCTTCTAACACAGGTTAGATCAACTTAAAAGAAGAGATCCCAACCCTATCATCATCATCAATATATATAAAACTCTTTTGAAGCTGACAGAGAATCAACGCACAGCCTAAACTATAAGTCTTAGAGGTATAAAATTTGGAGGGTAGTATCCTTATATAGTGTAGGGGTGCACTAAGAAAGGAATTTTGAAAAGTCACACTTTAACGCGAGCAACGCCGCGGGAGACGGCTAGTTAGTTATATAACTTGTATTTAACAATAAAAACAATTTTGATTTTTGATTTTGATTTTGACTCAGTAGTGCTATATAATGAAACGATTAATTAATCCCGTCTTGCTACACGACTGGTGAAGAATGGTTACTTTGAGAAATAGGCGTTGGAATAACGAATATGTAATAGTAGGTAACTAATGAGAATTGCTAGTACAAAGGAAGCAATTAGGTTGTACAAAAACATTCCTCAGCTGAAGCCTTTGCGTAGTTCACACACTTCAAACGTTTACGTTTCAGTTTGTATCTAACACCAATTTTCTGCTCGACCGTGCGGAAAAAATATTCAAAAGGATGTTTGCAATACGTAAGAGCGAATAGACATGCTAGTGAATTTAAATACAATTCCGATTCGTAACGTGATACTTTTCAATAGGGTCAATAGGTCCGGGTACTATTCAATACTATAAAGCAAGCTGCAGATGAAATAAAACAGTTGAGATAGAGCGACGAAACCATTGACCGTAAGAATTTCTAAGAACAATGGGCTAAAGCTGAACGTTTTCTTTGAAACGCACTCATAAAACATCGTCATCGTGGTTATTCTTCATTTGTTTTAAAAGCTTTATAACTGAACATCAGAACCGTCGTTCTGTCGCTAATAATGCAAGTCGATGCGAGACTTCACGTGCTGCGGTCGGCCGATAATGGAGGCAAACTCACAACTTGGCCGAACTTGGCTGGAGTTGGCCCATTAAGACATACTTCACTAAGGGACCCTAGGGGACTCCGCTCCAGACACTCGCTATGCATACTTTAAGAAGATTGCTTTAGCGTTAATACTTTTTAATCTATTGTTTATTTCAGGAGCGAGCTATTAGCCAAGTTTTGAAGTCAGTACAATTTTAAGTCACTTAAAAAATACTATGGCGACATTTAAACAATGAAAAGCAACGCTTAGAGAAAATATAAGACGTGTCCTCTGACGGTTTTAATAATTGAAGGCTTAGTCGTCTTGTTCGTGTCTGGAACATAATCACTCCCGAGCACAAAGAGAGAGTTTGCCCTCATTTAATATTAAAGCTCTCCACATGTAAATTCAACGTTAAAATATTAGTGGCTTCAGCAAAAAGCTCCTATTTCTCTCAGGTAAAGTTTGGAACCCGCAAGCGTTGACGTAGCAGTATTATATAATCTGTGACGTGGCTTATTTCAAAAATCCTTTCATCGTACAAGAATTTGTGCACACAGAACAATAAGTTTAGCTCGCATGCCATTGAATTATGCAACAAAACGGGCGACGCGACACCCTCGGCGGAATAAAATTTTAAACAATACACTACTCCCCTCTGCGAGCTTTCTGAGCATAAAGCCTACCTGAGCGTCAATGTATGCGCCTCGGGGAGAAGTTTCCTCAACCACTGTAAAGATCAAAGCAGTGTCTGTGTGGTGGGGCTCAGTCCCGAAGCTCGGCCGTCCTCGGTTTGCTCCAAGTTTAAGCGGTTACACAATCCGGCCAGCCTTGTGTATTTACTTAATGAGGTTAAGTTAGAGGTTCTTAGTGCTTCTGGCCCTTTTTTAGATACTTGAAGATTTCGACGATTGAGAGACCAACTTGAAAATCGTACAATTATTGACAAATACAAACTGAAAGGTTAATTGTGTAGCGGTTTGATCCCATTTATTACGTCGAAAGAATTGAGTTAACCAGACCAATTCATTTTGCATGAATGGACAATGCTCTCTGTTACTTTATACCTCTTTTTTTAGATTTTAATGATCACGTTGCAATTAAAATAGGATTGTCAGTCGGTGTCGAGGTGTCGAATCAATGGCGCTGGCTGTTCCATTGTTTGCATTTTTCATGGAGATGAATGGCCAATCACCGCCGGCGGTGTCGCGTCAGCGATTTCATTGTATGGGTTTTCGGATAAAATTTTACGACTTTTAGAATTTTGATTCAAAAATAAGCTGTTATCAGGGTTAGCCATAACAAGCTGCTAATGGGTTCTGTAGCTATGATTAATTTAGAAGGGTATCATGTTAGTCGATTTCATCTCACACGCCACTAATATAGGATGAAATATTGATTCTTTTCACTCACTGTCCTAATTAGTGTTTTACAATTCTACTGTCACACTTCTACATCACCAACCATACATACTATTTCCTCACCTGTCGTGCCTCCATCCATCACAACGTTGTTATTTTTGTCTCCCTCTCACCCACTGTTCCAGAGCACGGGTGCAAGGACTTCAGATGCAAGCAGCGAGAGTTCTGCGTGCACGCCGACCTCCTGTGTGATGGAGTCGACCACTGCGCCGACGGTTCCGACGAGGATACTGCTTCACTGTGCCCTGGTAATTCACCTGATTTACTTATCATTAATTAAGTTTAGTACTGCCTGTTACTGTGTTAGTACATTTCCTTAGCAGGTTCTCTGTTCTGTTGATATTGGTAGACTTCTTGGCAATCCTTCTAATTATTTCATCTCTCGAAGTCTCAGTGTCTTGTATTTTGATGCTCTCCTGTTGTTACTATAACTTCATGATTGTAAAATATGGCGCTTAAGTCAAGTCGGCTTTTAACTGTCGATATGAATCATCAGCGTCATCATCAGCGTCTATAATATTGATTTGTAAATCTTTGACTATAACCTCAGTTTCTTTATCTATGACTTCAGTATCTACATCCAAAACCTCAGCTTCTGTACCACGTGTACCTTTAAGTTCATCACCATGTAGCGGTACTGGTATCGTTTTGACAGTCCGTTCAACCCCAGATGGCACCGGCAGCACCCCCGGCGGTACGACGACGGCGCTGGTCGCCGGCGCTCTGCTCCTGGTAGCGATCGTAGCCGGCGTCTCCGCGTGCTGCTACTGCCGCCGCCGCGCCGCTACCCAGCGCACACATCTGCACTGTTAGTATGGAGACTTGAGAGTGCTTGTCGGTTGTTCGTGTTGATACGATTGCTGAGTGGGTAATGTCTTTTAGGAAGTGATTATGAATGACTATTCCTTCATCCCGTACAACCGGTATCGGGATAGAAGAGTTACGACAACTGTACTAAGATGCTGATATTGTGATATCTCTGATTTTTCTAGATTAGTTTAAAAGCCTATTTACTTACTCTTATGTTGAGACGCTGATTACGGTATTTTACATCCTACACCCTATTTTTTCTCAACCTAGGTAACTTAGTACAAAATCACTATTAGGTTACATTTAATTGTCTACTCAGCAATGGTATCAAATCACACATCTACAGGGTGCACGTAAAAGTGCGGTTGTTTCTCAAAGAACAGTCTATTTTAGTACTTTTTATGGGCACCACGAAGGAGAACAACGACGAAATAAGCACTTGCGAGAGCATAAGGACTTTAAGTTTGTATTTACTTTGAGCAAATATTTATTTTGTATTTAATTTTGATATTTTGCTAAAAAAAAAGCTTTTTACATAACATTTTTGATTTGATTATAAACACCTGAACTTCACATTCAAATCCCTTTCGTCTGTATCTTTTTTCAACAATTTCTATTGAATTTTATCTTCTATCTAAGTTCTGTCTTCTACTCTTACTTCTTCTTCTAGAAGTGTGAAGTTCAAGTCTTCTAGCCTGAAGAATAAACGTTGAATAGCCATTGCATTTTAGACTCATTCATTGCTTTATCTTCTTCAGTAAAGAATACAACATCGTCATAACTCCAGCCTTTACGCTACTACGTTTATTTGAAGAGCACTTTTTTAATTTCAGCTTTGTTTTCTATATTTAAACTACTAAAGCTGGATTTTTACATGTTCATTTCATACTTGGATATTTTATTATTCTTACACAGCAATTGAAAGCAAAAATATAATGTTTAGTAGAAGTAGATTCATTTTCACCAAGTAGCAATCAACAAACGCGACATTCTTTCATTGAACATCGAAAAATCCACTCATAATTTTAATTACCAGTGTTAGAAGCCAGGTATCTGTTCCGAGGCAACTCTGAGATGAGGACGGCAGGTAAGCCCATATCCAGAACTCTTCCAAAACTATGAGAATGGTGAAATCTCCAATCTGGCCTAACATAATTCATTCTGGTAGTCCATTGATGATCAGAAAGCTGGCTACTCACTTTATGAAAAACATGAGAATTAATGATACTGAACCAGCTAAAACTTGCATTAGTAATGTATTATTCTTTTAACTAATAAATGCATTTTGAAACCAACCTTATGTACCTAATACAACGTAGATAATCACCTTGTATGTAAATAATAACATAGATAATCTCACTGTAAGTAGGTATGTACTTAATTCATACATAATCTGCCTTAGAGTTGATAAAATTGCATACAATACCTAGTCAGAAATTGTAATTTTCATTTTAGAGCTGGGGAGGGTGATTCACCGAGTACAGTTTAGAAGTATTTCAGATAGATTCCACAGTTTCAATAGCATAACTTACTAGTGGATCACCCTCTGAAACATTAGAAAGTCTAGTGATGGTGACACTAAAGCATAGCTCAATGTGAAGCACCGCATTCACGCGACTCTGGCTGCATCCCTAAAACCATCGTCTAAGCGATAAGTTAAAAGCAGTTGAATTGGATGCCGCGTCGCTGAATATGGCGCCGAGCGCAAGCTTCGCGTTTTGCTATGCAGCACTGGAATGCATCTCCATGCACAGCTTGTTATGTTGCAGTACCTTTAGTTATTTACCGGCGGCTCGCGACCGGCGAGGGGCCGCGGGCCGCCCCGTAGCTGGACGTCGGACGGGGACGCAGGCGCCGGTAGTAATATCTGTGCGCGGGTGTCGCGTGCATGTTGCAGTGCAGCAGATGGCGCTGGCGAGCGGTAACGGCGCCGAGGGGCGATGCACTGGAGGATTGGACGTGGTGAGGACGGCGCTGCCGGGAAACTGGGCGCTCCCTGCGGGCCCGCGCGGGTACATGGCGGCGCGCCCGGGCCGCCTGAGGGCGCGGGCGCAGCGCTGAGCGCGGCCCCGCATAAGGACGAGTGGTTCGTCTAGCCCCCAGGCGCCCGGTCGGGCCCGCAGGGGGGGGTGCGTACCGGCCCCCAACACTCCGCCAATCCGCCGGACACAAACCGGCTCTATCCGAACGTATCTATGTATGTCCTACCTGATTTAGCGACGATTTTTTTAGGTGAATTTTTACTCGTTTAGTGGAAGGCGCGCCGTCATACGCGTCTCGTGGGTGTCCAGTTTTTGGTGTTAATGTAACGATAAACGCAATGTAAATTTATCGATATAACAATTAAACATTTTTGGCTTAATGTTTGTATGTTATTGGTTTCATTACCATTTACCCACTCCCAACCAACCCAAGTCATTCAAATACTGTAGGTAATAAACTAGAGCATACTATACCGATCTATAATGCATAGCTAGCTATAGAAGAGCACGTGGTGCCCGAATGTCCGTAAGGTTTTAGACAGTAGTCTGACATACCTACTGCTCTAACATAATGAAGGTAATATAGGTAGGTATTCTAGGTATCCATAATGAATTTCCTCACAATAAAAAAAACCTTACTAAGTATTTAATAGAAAAAAGTCTTGGTTACAAATGAAAACTTTACGTACCAACCTACTTAATTTTGCACACAAAAACACGTCCAATAAAGGAACTGGGACGTTAGCTGTACGCTGTACAGAAAATATGAGTTTTCCTTGTTCTCTTTAATTACTTTCCAGAAGCCATTATTGTGAACAAAGCCGCGTGACCATAGGGTGTAGGTAAGTTGACTCCGTTTCAAGCTTTGAGCTTTGGATGACAATAGACAGTACAATAAAACATGCGGAATTAAATGGGAGATTCATAAACTTTCTGTTGAAATGAGTTGATGGCTGATACTATCATGGTGTTAGGTACCCACCTTTCTAATTAACAAAATCAAAGTTGAGAATTCCCCAACAGAGAGATAATGAGGAATTTGAATTGTAGACTTTTTAAGGCTGACGTGGTTGCTATAGAGAAATCCCTAAGACTGAGAAAGATCTAAGATTATATATAGATATATATAAGATAAGAATAACTAAGATCTTTGTATTGACTCAGACAAATTATAAAAGTTATAAAGCTAAAACATTATAGAATCGTTAGTCGTTAAGCCATGACGGAGGCCTTAAGGCGGCCTATAAATTCCGTCAGCAGAGTTGGCCACTAACCCATACGAGCTTGCTTGCTTATTATGGGATCCATTTTGCTAAATACGAGAAGGTATATTTTCATGTTTTCTGAAAAAAAGACAGGTAGCGCCATCTCTACGAAAGCTCCGGGACATTGGGCTAAAAAAGCTTATGAACAGATGGCGCTCCGATGCTTATTTGATTTTTAGCGCCATCTAGTGTGGAGTAGCAAAACTAAATAAAACTTTTTAGTGGGGGTTCGAGCTTTTGCATCACACTTTCGGTGGTCTTTAGTATAGTTAATTTTTGGTTATTTTTTGTGACCTATAAATAATTATTTTGAAGTGGAACTAATATAATTATCGGTTAGTTTGCTTTTAATCAAGAAACTTAAGTGACGTAAATACGTCACTTTACTTACATCTAAATCAGCCAAAAGATTAAAATTACCTACCTATGATGGAAATTAATTTGCAAATTTTATTCTAATTTATCTAAATTAATAACCCTTCGAAACCTCTTTAAAATTAATTGGTTCACGAAGAGATTCTTAAAATTGGAAACTTTTTTTGTTTACTGTCCATGCCGGCCGGTGACCGGTCTTGCCGTCGACAAGTCCACTCGTCCGTCAGTCGTTTGTTTACCTCCCTTCAGCCGCGTCGCGTGTCGGGCTTTCGTGTTTTTACATCGAAATAACTATCGTGGAACAAAGTTTTGGTTAGATGAACTTAACTACAGTGGCCTAAATTAAGTTTAAAATGTTGCTTTCTACAGTCGAATGCTTCAAGTTTATGGACTCTAAAGTTTTAGCTAAAACGTAAACTCTATAGCCTTTTTTTTATTATTAAACAAACTATTCCTCACTTTGGTCAGTACGTAGATCAGCTTATGATAGAATAGATTTCAATACAAAAGGGTTTTAAAAGTTAAGCGTGCGTTCTGCGTTTTTCCTAAAGTGCGGTATATTGCTAAGGTGAAGTGTGATGGTGTGATGGTGAGGATGCATCGCTGGCTCCGGCTGGCTGTATTGCTGGCTACCCTGGCAGCAGTCGCTGGCAAAGGGAAGAGACAACGACATAATAAACCTGGTAAGTTACTTCTAGGTTTAGCAAGCAGATACACTACAGCTATCTAAGTATACCACGCCAAACCTAAGGAGGTTCAATACAGAAATATCAAGACAGGTTTTTCTTAAACTGATGATGATAGGCGTTTTATGAAATACTCCGAATTACTTAGTGCTTATAAAGTATTGAAAGGCTAACGATTGCTAATGATTGCTAGAGTCGGGACCGACAGTTAGGTAGGTATAATATAACTATTTAAATCAGGAAACAATTACATTAGGAAAGGAATCCAAACGTTTCACCATTACTTGAACCAATACACTTAAACTCAAAATACACAACGATATTCGTTTGCGCTTCGCCCCATCTCCGAGCAATTTTCACACCTATCCTGTGTCACGTGGTCCCGCTAAACTGTCACTTCAAGAATTTTGAACAGCATTCCATCCCGCTTCGGGAACAGTCAACGGCCAATATCAATAAACTATCTAGTAATGGTTCACAGGTTCGGCTTTTGACAATGTACTACCTAACTCTGTTTTACGTAGGGTTGTCTAAGCTATCTGAAAAATATCGTGTCGATGCTGTTGGTACATTTTTCAAACTAACCTAATTTGAGAGCGCTAAAAATCATAGCTGTCTTTGTGATTTCAGTTTATGAGAAAGGGACGGATTTTTGTGCTGTCAAATTGGTTTAGTTTCGAAAAATGCAACAACAGAATTGACACCATATATTATTTTTACACATTACACACAACGCTCTCTAGCCCCAAACTAAGAAAAGCTTGTACTATGGGAACTTAATGAGTACTTACGTGCTACTAAAAATTTACTTGCAATCGAGAGCAGAAAGTTTTTGAAAACGTTTTACACTGATATTACATACCAATAAAACTCTGGTCAAAAGTACCTATTCTAAGCTCTTTTGTTCTTCAGTGCAACACAGCGTCCTTCAGATATGGTGATGAGGAAAATATCAAAGTAAGAGGATATTGTTCTTACATGAATCGGTAATGCATACGAGCAGGTATCATACCACTACAATTTTTGTCTACTCTCCAAGATGAATAGCAGTGTCTTGTTATCAGGTCCAATGCATTGGATCTGCTAAGATGACCACTGAACTTTACTACTACATCGGCACCCTAAAGGTCACATCTATCTCCGGCAAGGATCTGCAGAATCTCCAAAGGGTAGCCCTGGCCAGTGACCACGTGATCGCGATGTTTATCTTGACCCTAGTGTTCCGGGAACCCGGTCGGAATGCGGTGGCCGATGCCGACACCGGACACCCCTAGGGTTGAAAGTCTGGAGAGATATTGGTTTGGGTAAATATTTCAAGTGATCTTCAGAGTCCGAATATTACGACAGTTTTAATGGACCACACGTTGAACGTCTACCATTTTGTTTGTAGGGGTCTGAGTAAAGAGGTCAAAAAATAGTATCTATCACATTGGAGATCGTGAACTTAATTTTATCTTTTATCAGAGTAACTCGAGTGCAAAATAGTGTTCTCCCATTCCTTGCATCTCCACTGGGGCTTACCAAATGGACCCTGCATAGGTATTTCTTTTCTGAATTCACCAAAGTGTAAAAACAATCGTGAGGTTTTTCAGACAAAAGTTGAGCACTTTCCTTTATTTCAGAGCACAGTTTACTGCCGATTCTTGACTGTGCCTGAAAATATTTTGTTTTATCAGCGAAAAGCTGTTGCCTGACAACCCTAGAGCCCCCGGATTCATTACCCAGATTATTTGCTTTAAAAAGTACAGTTAATTAACGTAATTAGACGTGAGGTGTATGTGGATGCATTTGTAAGATAAGCCAATGCATTGTGGTAATAGGAGAATGTTTGTCTGACAGTCCGTTGAGCACATACACCGGGTATTCTTAGCTGAGCTCTCAACTTTCCTCAAACATTCTGAATATTACTGTATGTATTATGTACTATGTATTAAGGGTGTTACTATGTATTTACAAAAAAAAAATGGTACATTATGTATTCTATGAGCCATCTAGTTCACATAGTACAAGCTTTGCTTAGTTTGGGACTAGAAGGCGTTGTGTTAAATGTCCGTGAATATTTATTTATTATTATTACTGAATTAGTACTTTTTTCATAAAAACCTGCGTAACTTCTGCCTATAGCAATACATTGCTTTACCGAACATGTCCATTGAAAACGTGCCCTGTGAGGTATCGGTGAGGTAGTGTGCGTCCATCACACTGAGATACAAAGGTATTAGATCTCCTATGCAGTTGTACCGTCACCCAAACCCTTCAAATATGAACTTACGAAAATACTTAGTTTGCGGAGCTTTTTGAATGAACTTTTAAACCTTTAGCTATGCTAAGACTGCGAGTGTGAGTGGCCGGATGACGTATCATAAGTGAACAACTTAAGATAAGAGTGAAAACCCACTGAATAATGAGTAAAAATGTGTTTTTACAATAGCGGTGTCGTATTAAGTTACTTACTAATATGTACTTGCATTAACGATCGTCTTCCATATGAATTGCGAAGGTGTCTTCGTATCGAGTAGGTATAACACAATGGATACTGAAAAAACCTAACCGTGGTTTTGTTCTAGAACTATATTTTTACCACTGATATTTCTTGTTCTCTGTAACTTTAAAATCCAACTGTGAGATTGAGACACAGATGACAACAGGTGAGATTGAACTCATAAGAAGGGCCATTCAATATAAAAAAAAATGTTTTTAGAGGACTATCTAATTGTAAAACTATATAAAAGAAATCTTACAAATGGAAAGTTTACACCCGTCTTAAATGTTGAGACTACATTTACATAAAATTAAAAACTCAATTTGTTAATCAATTTATTTTCCTGACTATACCAAGTATGTGTCTAGAACAGATGTTTTTCTTAACCTGTCAACATTAAACTCCAGTTTTAATCGCTATAGTTAGCTGTGAGCCATAAAAGAACACAGCGCAAGTAGACGGGGTTTTATCCACATCCACACATCAGTACATTCACCCCAACATGGTGACAAATCTGTCCAGTGCAAGTCCTCCAACTGCTCATTACCAGCTAATTCTTAGGCTATTCTTACATATAAGTTTACCCGTATGTCCCTCGGGGGGTAATTTCGTAGCGCCGGTAGGTACTTAGCATAGCTCCATTATCCACGAGTCTGGCCAATTAGGTACGCATACCACGCTGTTCTGTGACTTTGTTGTGGAGATGTTGTGTTGGTGCCAAACGACTTCATAAGATGATGAGCTGCCACAATATACCGCAAAGCTGTTAGTGTGACTGTTGTAGAATAGTGGAACTAAAAATTGTAGTGTCAATTGCCTCGTACATATAAAAACTTATTGTATATTCAAAAAAAAGAACAATATATTCAACAAAAACAATGATAATCATAATGTTAACAAAGACAAACTCGCTGTTTCCACTAGGCTCCCTAATGTTAGTACATCTTTCAAAGGGCAATGTATACGTTTCTTATGTCCAACTCTGGACGATTGCCATAAAAAAAAATATATATATACGCTTCTTTAACAAGTCTCAGTTGTCGATTGGCACGTAATAGAATTTAGAAGACAAAAAAGAGCGATACAACGTTATTGGCTTCTTGGATCACATGAAAATGATTACAATAAAAGTGGTATGCCTTAGAATTAATAAAGGCAGTATAACATTATTTGCTCCTACTTTTTAGCTATACTTTATTACGCGGAAGACCATACTCCATCCCCAAAATACTCCTAAAGTAACACCCCTTTCTCTTCCCTTTCGAAAACTTCCAAAGGTAAATTAATTAGGTCGTAAATAGACGCTCCCCGCCCCGCTGTGTCTGTCTGCACTTGCGTATTTATATACTTGTGACAATTTCAGACGCGAACTACCTATGGACTTGTTTATATCGATGATTTTGCTAGACGCTTAATATTATACGTATTATATAGGCTACTTTCACACTGCAATCGACGCGACACCTACAATATCGGTGGATAGCTACTGTCATACATTTAGAGCTAGACACTTTCACACTACGCAGTGTCGGCTCTGATAACTAAATTTTTATTCATGCAACCGACTGTTGGTGTCTTAAAGATGTCGGTGTCGGCCAGTATGCAACGCCTAAGACTGACAATAGGCTAAATTTAAGTATTAAAAGTTCTAATTCTAAATTGGATCTTATAAATTTGCAAAAGTTTAGATGTTTGGACAGTTTGATAGAGTTTTTCTGGACTTCCTTTTTAACTATAAGAAAACCAGAAGATAATCACATTTGCTTGTCAAAAGTTGGAATTAGTGAAGTAAGATGAAAGCAGTGCTCAACCCGTGCGCAGGAGATAAAGTGACAAACGACAATTGAGTGATTACTCGTTCCCAGAAACGATATTATTGTAATTTAATGTGTTACTTGCACAATCAATGGCAAATAATCGTGAATTATTATTAACTGGCGTAAGTTACTAGAGTTTTTGTGTCAAAGACGCACTCAAAAGCATAACTTCTGAAATCATTCAAAAATAACTTCCTTGCTACTTGAAAATCAAGACTGATTCTACTCCGTCAAGTTTTTGAGAATACCTTTTCCTGACATCTTGAAGTCTTTTATAACATCAAAAAAAGAACGTACATAATTTTATTTTGACTAGTTAGTCAATATTAAAAATATATCGTCATTACGTAATTCTAAGTGCCAGTTTCTCAGGACCAGCGTAGAATTAAAAGTATGTTACTCTAGTTGAAATAAGTTTTTCCCCTCTCTGTTTCAAACTACAGGTGCCATAAATAGACTGGTTGCAGCAAGTCATTGCCGAGCCGACGATTACCTAATCACTTGAAACAAAGACCACCTTCCCCGAAGGCTCTACCTGCCGCACAAAGGGTGTCTCGCAGATTACATTACAGTTAGTAAGCAATGGCGTTTGGGTGTAGTCCTCGTACTACGGTATCGTGGAACTGTACTAACTTCTCACTTGAGAAGTGTCAGAGATACTAGTAAGGTTTTTAAAACCAGTGTTAAGTGTCTGGCGCTTAGCTGTATGGAGATGCAAGCAGAGCTCAAGTTACTCAAAGAATCTATAATATGCAAGCTCTGCTGGAACAAGATCAGCGCACACTGGTGTATAAACTACCACAGATTACATAAAATGGAAATCAACATTATTTGATCAACGTTTGAAACGTTTCGAACAAGTTGAAATTCTTCTTCTAAAAATCTTTTAAAACCGACCACCATTAGAACCAACGTGCTCAAGTGCGCAATCATGGTGGCATTCTGTGATTGTCCATGATGGCCCATGGTGTAGAGGCCGCTCTGTGGGGCCAGCATAGGTAATATTGAACGCATACGCATAGGTATCGTGTATTTTGAAAAGTTTGTAAATACGGTGACACGCAGCTTGTATTTATACGGTCTATTCACAAAGTATATAACCACGACTCTCCGAGTTTTTGATACAAATAAAAAGGATCCAAGTCTGGTAAATGTTCACTTAACACGTTATTTTTATCCTTCTCTACCAACCATTCCTTACGTGTTTACACGTTACATCCGACATCCAAACAGAAAACCGGAAAGGGCTCAGACATACCCGACTGCGTATTGTGGAGAGTTATGATTTCCCCTTTCCAATGGACCGCTAAAAGTAGAAATAAATAGTACACGAGACGCACCGACTATACCGATATAGCTGGGTGTCATCCACGCAAAATGTCCTATATTCAGCCACTTGTCATTGCAGAAGAAGCCTTATGCAAATTATTTTACAGTGTCTTTTTAATTGGTGATTATGAGGTGTTGAGGTAAAGTTGGTGCGTGAGAGTGAATCACCGGTCCTTACCCTCGTCGGAAAATAATTTAGTTTTATTTGTCCCTCGCGATAGGAGCTGATTTATTGAACGGTACTTTGATGTCGATAAGATGAGTAATGGAATTGATAATTAGATTTTATTCTCGATCTCAATGTCAATGTCAGCTATAAATTGAAGATTAGCTGATAAAAAAGTAAGCAAACTTGATTCAGGGATAAGAGATCAAGAGAAGCAAAGACAGAGGCCAATACTTTATTAGTAGCTCGCATAGTCGACTCACAGTTGCATAAAAATATTTCACGGTATATATACTTACAGTCCCAAGTGTGTTAGTATCATTGCATCTCAATCTTGGGGAATTCTACATTTAAAATTTTAATTGCATTTGATGTCAAACTTGTAA
Source organism: Eulithis prunata (assembly GCA_918843925.1). Classification (NCBI taxonomy): domain Eukaryota; kingdom Metazoa; phylum Arthropoda; class Insecta; order Lepidoptera; family Geometridae; genus Eulithis; species Eulithis prunata. Next base: position 468,246 of record OU974007.1, read on the forward strand.
AAATATTTGCGCAATTGCGAGCTTATTTAGAAGAATGTGTCAAAATATCATTTGGATTTTATATTTGTATTGGATTGATACCAAACATTTATGACAACCACAAAACTGAATTGATATTGTACTAGATCCGTTTAATTCCGAATGTCCGAAACCTCGTCTACACGAGTGGATCTGGCGGCGAAAGCTAGCTAGACAATTCCTATTCCTAGTCTTTGAACTTCCCGGCTGCAGTTGCTTGTATTCTGTGACCTGTCTCACCATTGTTCCCCTGGAGACCGCACGCGCTATAAATAGGCCAAGAATCGGAACGACGTGATTCACTCAAAATGACGAGTGCGGATCTAAAGCTAGGATTATTGTTGTTTTTATTGCCGGATGGACAGTGGCGTTAAATTAGTAGTAGAGTTCTCGCAGACTGTACGTAAAAATAATTAAATAAAAATAACACTGCATAAGTATTTTCCGGGTTTCTATAAACAGTGCGTAAATAGATACATTACGACTGATTCTGACTGTTTCAGCTGAAAGGGATGCTCGCATTTCTGTGTTTCGGTTTGGAAGGTATGGGTGCCGCTGCAATTACAGGCAAATGAGACAACACCTTGGTGTCGAAGAGTGATGGGCGCAGTGCAATAGGCACGTCCTTAGTGGATGTGCTCAGTGAGTCAATGTATCGTGTATGTATACAATGTATAGCCAGTGGTTACCACTTAAAATCAGGTGGGCCACGGGCTTATTCCATCATTTCGTTGTAAAAAAATTTTGAATGACAAGGCAGAATATGTTCTGCTGAAATAGAGCCAGATAATATTCTTTTTTCTTAAATCAACTAAAGGGTTTAAATAGGCAAAAAGTATGCTATGACGATTGTCCAGATTGTTGATAGTTTGTCAAATATTAGCGCAACGCAGACGGCCGGGAACACCTTGGCATGTTCACCCAATTAGGGAAGAGGCACGCACATTAAATTGGCCAGACCGGTTCTGCTCCGACATTTATTAGATGTGTAGCATAGCTTTACTTGTGAACTAGCTACAATGTACAAAACAAAGCAGCACCACGAGTATGGACGTTTGTATACTAACCTAAACGATAATAACCTTAAAAAAATCGTAAAAGATGTAACAGCCTCTGGTGTGAATATTTGAGATTAGCTTTCCACTGATATTGTGAAGGTGTCGTGTCGGTGTTAGATGTAGGTAGATATTAGAAAATTTACCTACTAATGTGTTTTAGTTTAAACAGTTGTTATTGTAGATTAGGTACCTATACTACCCACCTATATAAAAGCTTGGGCTTAATAAACATTTTTATCTTAACAAATGGCTTTTTATTTCGACTGTACTGACATGCGTTGTGCCACAGAATAACACTACAGTACTACTTAAGGCACGAATCGGGAAGAAAATTTGAAATTAGCATAACAATAGAAGGTACGAATCAGCTATAACCCGTGTAAACAACCTATTTTTCACAACTTTTATTTTGAAAACCCTTTTACAAACATGAGTCGTCTCGCAAAGTTTAGCATGAGTTCAAAATATTTGCAGACAAATAAAGCCAGATCTTATCTAAAGCAAAGTGCCAGTGACACAGTTGCCAAGCAAGGCTATCCACGTGGCGCAGCAGGACAGTTCTCACGACCAATTGGATAATCTTCACGAAGGTACACATAGGTGGCTGGCTGACATACCGCCTGTTATTTTCATGCTTAGTATGAAATACTTTTCTAAGTAAAGCAAATAAAATAATATAAATACCCATGCACAGTAAACATTTCCTCAAATCTCTTGGTACAAGATTACTGAAAAATATACTCCCTTCCTAATTCTAACAGTAATAAATTCCAATACAGTATCAGTTGATCACTTGTCATATATCAGTGTTTTTGTTTTACTATGTCTAGAGCAAGGCATATCCTTTCACAGTTTTATTCAAAGTGCAAAAATAGCGACGTAGAACCCAAGTGTTCTAGTATACTCACTAGACTAGAAAACTTGGGTTCTGCGTTGTTTCAAGTACTCACTCAATGTACTAGGGTGTGTGTGTGAGTGTTTGGAAAAACTTTGGTTTTAGTTGCAACGCTGGGGTAATTAATAATAAGCTGATGAACATCTAGACAACAATAATAATAATAAATATTCACGGACACTTAACACAACGCCTTCTAGTCCCAAACTAAGCACAGCTTGTACGATGGAAACTAGATAGCTGATAGAATACATACATTTTTTTTTGTAAATACGTACTTATAATACATAGAATTATGTGTTCTACAGTAACAGAAACTACAACACACCGACAGATCAGTGTTTTATGGAATAAACAGAAGCAATGTGAGCCTAGGCGTATATTTTCGGGGAGAGACGCAATGGTCGCCAGCCTCGCCCGGTCCGGACCAACAACGCTTGCCTTCTAATTAACGCGTGTGTGGTCACTTTTAAATTCCACATTAAGTTTACCGTTCCACGCAGCTGGCTCTACATGTTCACTTCCAAGTAAACAGAAAAATATGGAGTAAGTACGAACAAACAAAAACTGGAAGAGACGGTATTTGTAATATAGAGAGAATTTTGATGCAGTTGTGTCCACACCAGTCATAATTGAAGATAATTTTTTTAGTAAATCATAAATAATTTTATACCATTCGCCCTCTAAAAAGCTAATTTTATTCACTGAAAACAGTGAATAATAAGCAATTTTAGTCACTGTTTTGGTGTTTGAATTTAGAACACACTAATATATTTGACCTTAATTTAATTATGGTTTTTGAGCAAGGAGGTTGTATAGCATTGGCTATACAACCTCCAGTCTTTCTTTTTCTCGAAGTCATGGTATAAAGTATAGTACCTATGCAACTCTTGAATAAAACGGATTTATACCGAGAGCTATGAACCACTCACGTCGTTCAGGATTCCAACACTTGAATCATCATGAATCACTCCCTTTTATTCAGTAGTTGCATAATATACTATTATTGTCTGTAACCCAGGTTTTATGAAGATGATAGGGTGAATCTCTAGATCCTGCTCATCAGCGTACAAACAAACAAGTAAGTAGATATTAAAATGTTTAGAAGTGTCATATCTGAATTAGAAGTCATACCACCTTTTCATCGCAGAAAAGGTATAAATCTGTGCTTTTCATGGACCATTTTGATGATAACCAGAGAGATTTTGCTTCAGAGTTGTTGGCCTCCGTCCGATTCTCTGCTCCTTCAAGGCTGCCCAGAGTCTCAGCGTTTAACCTTTTTCAGGCTGATTACTGCGGCACAAATCTAGGGTTTAATGCCCCCTTGAGTCGAATGGTGCGCCAATACAACTCTGTGTCAAAAGGGAATGACGAAATAGATTTATTCCGCGGTACCTTGCATAGTTTTAATAAAAAAATAATTTGTTTAAGTTATAATGAATTTGGTCTATTTTAAACATCAGTCACTGTAATTTTTATTTTTATTTGTACATACTTAATTTGTTTTTATTTTTACCTGTACATAATTAATTTATTTTATTGCATGAATTTTTTCACAATTATTTTGTTTTTGTGTATAATTATTCCCATTTTATTTTAAGATTTTAACTATACATACCCATTTCTATTTTATTTTTACTGTCAATTATTTTGCTTTTGTGATTAATTTATTTTTATTTTTTGTTTTATAAATTTTAGCTCGCTCTTGCTCTAATCTTAATAGCTTGTTGTCTGTCTCCTATAATTATTGTAACACTTGGCATGCCTCTATTTTGTTATTTTTATATTCAGTGATTCGGTGTATATGATGTTGGGGACTCAAATAAATAAATAAATAAATAAATAACCAGAGATAATAACCTAAAAAAAACAATAGTAGTAGAGCTCTTTGTGAGAGCTCGTCCCGGGCAGTACTACCACCGTACCTATTTCTGCCGCCAAGCAGCGATGCTCGCATTGCTGTGTTTCGGTTTGAAGGGTAAGGGCGCCGGTGTAATTACAGGCACATGAGACTTCAAGATCTTTACGTCTCAGAGTGATGGACGCAGTGCATTTCCTTACAGGGCACGTCCTTATTGGACTTGCGCTGTGAGATAATGCATTGTTATAGGCAGAAGTTAAAAAAAAAAAAAACAGTGATTCCAAACGATGGTCAAGCGTCCAATCAAGTTTTTATAAATAGAGTTCCTACTACAAAGAAAAAATAAAAAATAGTACGGTCACCGAACCTCATACGTATTATATGTGGTTTCTAAACCGAGTATTGTGGCAGGTTACTGTTACCTTCTCTGCCAGGATAACCATAAGCGGATTAGTAAGGATTAGAAAGACAACGAAGGTTTGGGAAACCTCACAATCGATATAACGAAAAGAGCCGCGTGTCTGTTTCTTACAAGTTAGCTCTATGTCTAGTGTTTAGAATAGATGACCGTAAATAGTGTATGATCATTTCCTTCTCATCCAAATCATTGTCAATATTGATTTAGAGCTCAGCTTTTTAGTAATGAATACCTACTTACCAAGAAGTCTCGGACACTTGAGTAACTGAGTAACACACTATCAAGGAATCTGTTACGTATCTAGGTATTCCCACTAAGTAGATGTGGCTGCGCCACAGAGTAAGCAAGCTTGCTGTCAATTAAACCAGTGTGAATTATACCGTCTTTGAGTGAACACCTCCGTAGGCTTCCTATACAACATTTGCGACGAGAAAATTACCTACCCACAACAAAATAAAAATGTTTGGAACAAATTCTAATTTGGGAATTTTATCCAATTTTGATCATCACACTCAAGATTGGAAGCTTTACAAAGGGCGGCTTCAGCATTGGTTCATCGCCAACAGCATCGACGGTGACAATGATAAAGCTGGAGTGAAAAGAAGAGCGGTATTGTTGAGTGCACTCACGGAGAACACGTACCAATTAGCATGCAATCTCGCATTGCCCTCCGAGTTAGATACGAAGAATTACGAGGAAATCTTGAAGATTTTGGATGAGCATTTTCTGCCAAAGCGTTGCGTGTTTGCGGAAAGGCACAAGTTTTATACAGCAGTGCAGCAAACGGGCGAGGCGCATTCGCAGTGGGCGGGGAGGCTACGTGGCCTCGCTACCTATTGTGCCTTCAAAAATATGGAAGATTATTTACTCGACAAGTTCGTAATGGGAATGTTACCGGGCCATGAACGAGATAAACTCTTTGCCAAGGACATCAAGGATCTGACATTAAGCAAAGCTGTGGACCTAGCTGAGAGCGTACGGTGCGCGCGCGCAGGCGCCGCGTCGGCGCCATCGGGGACCAGCGATGCTAATCAGGATACAGGGGCCGTGTTCAAGATCGATCAGCGTGGAAACACCAAAGGATTGCGTCAAAACAGTGATAAGTGTTCAGTTTGCGGTTACAAAAACCATAAATCGTCAGAGTGTCGTTTTTCTAACTATACGTGCAAAATTTGCAACCGTAAGGGTCATTTACGTAAAATGTGTTCGAGTAACAAAATCAATTACGTTGAGCAAGGTAATGCCGATGACGAGGAGGACGACGACGGTGAGTTACTTTTGAATATAAATTGCTCAAATGAAGTGCCTTTAACCGAAACTGTGAGCTTGGAAGGTCGAAGTATAAGGTGTGAAATAGATAGCGGTTCCCCAGTTTCTGTTGTTTCTGAAAGCTTATACAGGAGTCATTTTTCTGAAGTTCCGTTATCAACACCTACAAAAAGTTTGTTGACCTACACAAGTACTAAAATGACAGTGATAGGGTGTATGACCTTGAACATCACGTATTTAGGCCGTGTGAATAAACTGCTGATTTATGTTATTCGAAATGGCGGCCCGCCCTTACTGGGTCGTGATTTTATGCGCGCATTCGAATTGCATCTCGTATCCTCCTTCGGTCATTGCAATAATATGACGGATGTCGATAGTGTTATGCAAAGTCTAACAGATGCCTATCCGAATGTATTTTCAGACAAACTAGGTTGTTTTAATAAATTTGAAATTAAATTACCCCTAAAACCAGATGCAAAACCTGTGTTTTTTAAGTCGCGTCCTGTGCCATTTGCCATTAGAGATAAAGTAAACAGTGAATTGGATAGATTGATAGCGCTAGGTATTTTAAAACCGGTTACTTATTCAGAGTATGCGTCGCCGATTGTGCCTGTTTTGAAGCGGGATGGTAGTATTCGCATTTGCGCTGATTACTCGGTAACTATAAACAAACAGCTACTTGTTGAAAAATATCCTCTTCCAACTGCACAAGAACTATTTACCAAGCTGCATGGTGGGCAGAAATTCAGTAAATTAGACTTATCAATGGCTTACAATCAGTTAAAAATTGATGAAGGTTCGCAAAACATAACTTGCATAAATACGCCGCGAGGTTTACTAAACTACACTAGGTTAATATTTGGTTTGGCCAGTGCACCTTCCATCTTCCAAAGGGTGATAGAGTCAATAGTAGGAAATATGGAGGGTGTTCTGGTTTTTCAGGATGATGTATGCGTCACCGGCATAAATAGAATTGAGCACATGAATCGTTTGAAAGAAGTATTAGGACGTTTGCAAGAAGCCGGTTTGACTTTGAGAACGGATAAGTGTGTTTTCTTTCAAAATCAAATTTCCTATCTGGGATATATCATTGACAAAAATGGTATTAAAAAAAATCCTCTAAAAGTTGATGCTATTTTGCAGGCAGCCGTACCCAAAAATGTAAGTGAATTGCAATCTTTTTTGGGGTTGATAAATTACTATAGGAATTTTTCTCCGAATGCATCTTCTCTTTTGAGTCCACTGCATGACTTGTTAAAAAAAAACATCAAGTGGCACTGGGGTAGTGAGCATAGCGATGCTTTCAACAGTATTAAGAAAATTTTATCTTCCGACAATGTTCTCGCACACTTTGATAACAATGCTAAAATAATTTTAACTGTTGATGCCTCCCCGGTTGGTCTAGGTGCAATATTATCGCAAGTAGGTAGTAACGGTATAGAACAGCCGGTTTCATATGCATCCCGGTCCCTAACCGTAGCTGAAAAAAAATACTCACAAATACAAAAAGAGGCTACAGCCATTATTTTTGGTGTAAGAAAATATCATCAATATCTTTATGGTAGGTCGGAACCTTTTGCCTTACGTACGGATCACAAACCTTTGACGATAATATTTGGTAAAAACCGCGGAATTCCAGAGGTATCGGCAAATCGATTGCAGCGGTATGCAATATTTTTGAGTGCATATAATTATGACATCGAGTTCATAACCAGTGCGTCGAATACAGCTGATTTCTTATCGCGCGCGATTCCGAACAATGGCTGCGATAGCCGGCAGGCGTCAGAGTTGAGGGATACAGCTGCGTATGTCAACTTTGTTATAGATGGATGTTTACCGGTTACAGCTCGCGAGTTAGAAATTGAAACTGAAAAGGATCCAGTTTTAAATGCAGTCTGTAATTTTGTTCAGACTGGTTGGCCGTGTAAGGTAACTGATGATTTAATAAAACCGTATTTTTTGTGCAGAATGCAAATATCACTTGAAAATGGTATTTTACTACGAGGGCATAAAGTTGTCATTCCTGAAAAATTGCGTAAAAAAATACTAAGTGAACTGCATAGCTCACATTTTGGAATAGTAAAAATGAAAGCAGAGGCTAGGGCTAGGTTTTGGTTTCCAGGCATAGATGCAGCATTGGAGAAATTAGTAGGTGCTTGTGACATTTGTGCACAGTTACGACCTTCTCCACCACGAGCGCCGCTTGCACCTTGGCCACACCCTCCTCATGCATTTCATAGGATTCATATGGATTTTTTAGGTCCGATGTGCAACAAAATGTTTTTAGTTATAGTAGATGCATACTCTAAATGGGTTGAGTGCTATGTGATGAACAATAATATAACGACAAAGGCTGTATTAACAAAGCTAAGTGATTTTGTGTCTAGATTCGGTATACCGAAAACTATCGTGACTGATAACGGAACTTCGTTTGCATCGCAAGAATTTGCTAACTTTTGCAAATTAAATGCGATATCTCATCTTTTTTCACCTGTTTACCACGCCATGAGTAATGGTCAAGCAGAATCTTTTGTTAAGATTATTAAAAAAGGTATAAATGCAATTTTAATGTCCGGTTGTAAGGATGATTTTCAAAATCGCCTCTCTAAGTATCTTTTTGACTACCGCAACTCTAGTAATAGCACTACTGAAACCTCTCCAGCTCAGCTAGTTTTTGGTCGAAAACTGCGCTCGCGTTTAGATTTAATATCGAAGAATGTTTCTTGTCCTACCTCGTCAACGGAGTTACCAGCTTTAATCGCCCGAAAACAGTGCTTACAGGTTAAGAATTATGGCGGAAAAAATTCAAACAATTTTGATATTGGAGACACGGTGTGGTTTAAACAGTTTGTGAACAAAAGTAAATTCAATTGGTCTAAAGGTACCATTGTCAGGCATTTTGGTAAAGTTATGTATAAGATTAAATTACTGGAAAGTAGTAGAAATATTATAAGACATAAAAATCAGCTGTATGCTTTCAAAGGTAGCAATGATTTAGATAGCAACGGCAAGGCTGATGCTTGGGATGTCACCCTACCTCAAGAAGAGGTGCAATCAGAGAGAAAGAGCATTGAATCGGCTGATGTGTCACCGTCACAAGCAGTGGCAGCAGTAGAACGTCCATCTTCAACGCCCACAGTCTCTCCTGCCAGAGCAACTCAAGATGAACAAATTGATACAGACTCTGATGTCACAGTAGTAGAACGTATGAATTCTGAGTCGCCACGTCCATCAGAGATGACTACTACAGAAGCGGCCACACCTTGTACTGTTTCACCTTCCTCTGCGGCTAGCGGCAGTCCTGAGTTCAGTACGCCGAAATCAGCTATACATGATGATGACTCCCTTACACCTGTGCCAGATCGTGGTCGCAGGAACAGACCAATCATTGATTATAGGAAGTTCTTTTAATTTGTTATTTAATAAGTAGGCTTTGTCCTTGTTTCCTTATTTTATGTAGGGGAAAAGTGTTACGTATCTAGGTATTCCCACTAAGTAGATGTGGCTGCGCCACAGAGTAAGCAAGCTTGCTGTCAATTAAACCAGTGTGAATTATACCGTCTTTGAGTGAACACCTCCGTAGGCTTCCTATACAACAGAATCGATTTGTAAATCATATTCAGAGCTCAACTAGCTAAATCCAGAATCTATCATCAATCATCATCATCAATATATATAAAACTCTTTTAAAGCTGACTTAGAATCAACGCACAGCTTAAACTATAAGTCCTAGAGGTATGAAATTTGGAGGGTAGTATCCTTATGTAGTGTAGGGGTGCACTAAGAAAGGAATTTTGAAACGTCACACTCTAAAGGGTAGAAAGCGAGCAACGCCGCGGGCGACGGCTAGTGCATTATATAAGTCCTTCGGCCTTTAATTAGAGGAAGTAGAAGGGTGTTTTGCGAAAAAAAAAGATAGGGTAGAGATTATATATCTCTACCCCCCCACTTTCGCTAAGAACTATTAAACCGTGTCGGGGCCTCGGGGCTTATATCACCGTGATGGTTATATTTTGCTGTGTACAAAGTTTGTTGTACCAACAAATTATTAGGTCTACTATCCCTTTCCCTCAGTAGCTCTCTTTCCTGCGCTGGATGTGTTGTCGACAAATATAGTAAGTAGATAGCTCCTACTTTCGATTCTATAATTACTTTTTATTTTTAATTATCGAAGAGCAATAAATTGTTCCAAGCATTAGATGCTGACAATACCTGTTTTACATACATCAATTATTACTAACTTATTTTGATCTCTACATGGTTTTAATAAGACTTAAATTCAAGGATTCCTTTTCTCAAGGACATCTTGAAACTACGTCCATTTTAAGAGTTATTTGAGTACTTTCTCTTAGTTCTGTAGACCAACTTGTTATTTTGAATCTTGTTTTAACTAATTATTGGGTTGGTGTTGTATTCCTAGGTTTGGCGATAAGCAGGTGCACCTTTTACTGTTTTTACCAAGAAGTTATTTAAAATTAAAAACTGTGCTTTTAGGTTTTTTTAAGGGAATTAAAGTATCAGAAGATATTTTTATACGTTTGTTTCCGGTTGTAATGAAACCTCACTACAAAATTATTTCAAAAAAATTAAAATTATTAGAAAAATACTAAGACCGGGATTTACTGGGATGATAAATGCATCATGCATTAGTCATTTAATTACTCAGCCCGTCATCTGCGCTGCGACCATTTCCCATCGTAAATTCCTTATAAAAAACTTCGACATAAAACATTGACTACCTAATCTGTTACATTATTTAAATACCTTATTGATTGACGCACAAGTACATATTAAAAACTCAGATGATTTACCAAACCTAGTGGTTTGTCATAAAAAAACCGTAAAAGAGACAGACAAGGGGTGTTGTCCGTCCTGGTTTCTGAAAATGCGGTGGCTGTTATATTATGACCGTAAAACCAGTAACCGTGTAGCATCCGGTTGCTTTGGAACATACGGGGGAAGTCTGTAGACTGAAGGAGACTTCTTCAAGCTGATATTGATGGCTTAAGAAGAGTCAGTGATGAAGACAATAAAAATAACCAGGTGTTATGAAAACTACTCTTTCCGTGTCTCATATCATCATGAGCTGTTTTCTGAGGGTCATTGCAGTCTAGGAAACCACAGCTGAATTGTTATCAGACACTTGGTACTTCAATTTCAAGTGCAACGAGCAATTATTTTGCCGGTAATAAATACATTTTTTTTTTTTTTTTTTTTTTAGCAGGTTTGGTGTAAGCAGTCTGGCATGTAGGATAAGAGCTCCAGTGAGCACTTCTCCTTTTCTTGTGAATCATAACCCATTTAGTTCAGTGATGTGTTATTATAATAAATACAGTTATCTCGCTGTACAACAGACTGGTAGACAATGCTCTTAGCATTAAGTCCTCCTAGCACTACTTGTTTGTGTGAAATTTATAAATAAATAAATAAATACAATCCTGGGGCGCCGCGCCGTGAGTAATCTTTTACGTACCTAATGAAAAACAATGCTTTGTTAAAATATGCCTACAGTAGAATCATTCTGAAAAATTCGAAACATGAACCCGAGTTCAATAAGTGACCTGACTCACTTCTAGTTCATTTCACTTCCGCGCTCGTCAATGAAGCGCCACAGACGTTATTGAGTTTTAGAGATTACGTGATTCTCACTGCGGATTGAGCTTTTCAAGGTTTGATATATGTTTGCAGAATGATTTTTCAGTTTTGACAGCAGACGAAATTATTCAGAATTTTTCTTAGTAACTTTTTAGCTTTTTCTTTTTATTCGAACTTCCTATACAAAAGACATCAACGCGCTTCAAGTGCTACACTACGGATATATTTTTTGTAAATTAATAAGGTAGCCGGATACTATTTTGGGGTTATAAATGACCCGTATTAGTTCACAAATGAGTCCTGATAAGTCATAAAACCCAAAATACTCCCGGTTCGTGTTGTGTTATTACTTTATCAGAAGTTATGCGTGTTTCATAATATTTATGATGCACATCACCAATACATTTTTACGTGTTTTATTTAGTTTTATAGCTGTACGCCGTATTGCACCGGCTCGCGACATTACGATAACCATAGAGTATTGAATGCAGAAGCGACAGTTCCGTGTTTGAATAAATTATGGTACTTTATGGGGTGCCCCATAGCGGGGTCGGACCATAAATTAAAAAGTATTTTGTTTTCGAAATGTCCGAAATATGTTTTGAATTTTTTTGATTATCATATTATCAATAAGTTAAATTAAAATTCAAGCTGAGTTGGGATGATTTACAATCATGTACCCAAATCATTTTCAGAAGATATTTTCTTACCTTGGTAGGTACACGTTTTCACTTTATCGATTTTCGAGGTGTTTTATAACTAGATTTCTGTAGTTATTAGGGACAGCATTGCTTTTCTTTCCTTTAACTTTTCTAATTCTATTGACTCACTGAGGCTTTCTTTCCTTAGGTAGTACCTCAAGCTCGCTAATTAATGATCCAAGCCATGTTATTATCTTGTATATCGTAATTCCAACATGGAACAGGTTGCAACCGAAGCCGAGTGTGATAGCAATCCGATGGCTATCGCAACTTGCTAAATTATGCATTACATAGTCGGTGTTTTATAATCTTGGCTGGTTTACTTGAACGGGGAAAATGTGAAGTTATTATAACTGAGGATAATTCATTGAACCCTGATTTACTTCGGTGAGTAATATCGAATGACAGGATACAAATTAAATGTACATGCACTTTCTGCATTTATATTGCTGTGAGTTTTATGTCTCGTCATCAGACATCTTATTGAATTAGGTACATATGTATTTAACTCTTTATTGCACAAAAAGAACAAATTTTACAAATAGGTGGGCTTAATGCTAATGCATATTCATTTTTACACAACTCAAAAGTTTTGTTAGGTGTGTTTTCGTGATCTCATGACTTGGTTCCATGAATGGGACCACGGGTGAAGGTTTTTCTAGTCGTTCCGTTGGATTCTGTTGTTTTACATCTTCCATCCTGTATAAAATTACATAGGTAAAATCCTCTTCTACTAGGCTCGTGTCTATATAAAAGTAGACTTCAAAAATGGATAAGGTACATTAATGGAAAATAAAATTTAAACAAATTAAAACATGCCATTGAGATGCACTTATTTGATTATCAAACTTTATTTGAAAATAGCATTTGCATATCTAAATTATTCTGTGAAACTAATGTAAAATTCACGGTATTGGGCCCAAAACAAAATACAGATTAAAAATCTTATTTTATTTTAGTTAGCTAAGCTAAAACAAGCGCGCGGGAACCGACATAACATCTTGTGAAGTGAAGTGTCCGATACGATGATATCTGAGGCCTGCGGCGGACACCCAAATTACGAGCTATAAAAAATAAATAAGGATCTTCAAGTACACACCTCAAGGCTGGGCGTCTTATTTGGGATACGGTAATTATCGTCATTATCACCTAATAGAGACTTGTATTTTTAAATAAGATATCTTTTTTCATATTTTAATCTTCATCATCTTTTTTTGGGTTCCATGTCAGCGAAAAATATGTTCAATTAATTTACTTATTCTCTTTAGAAAAAATTATGATCAAATGAATTCCTTTCGTGGTCTTTAAAAAGTTGACACATTGGTTTTTGACTCTCTCTTTTATTGAAACTCTAAAAGAATACCATTCACACTCATAAGCCACAATCGTATCGTTCCTTCTAAAGTTACAACATTCCTTGTATTTCTTCAATTCAGTATGGCCCTATTTATGCGTCCGGATTATTATGTTTTATCATAATTATGTGAGAAATGAATGGGTTGTATGGGAGCGAGGAAGCCATTAGTGAGGCGGGCCCTCTGTCTGTGGAATAAAAAGACTATTATATGCCTTCAAAGGAATATTTCCTACGAGTTTAGACTTTATTGTTTGTTTTCAAATGTTTGTCGGATGAAAGTTGTTTTGATTTTTGTTGTAGATGGTTTAATCGATCTGAGGAAGCTGAAGAGTCTCATATTGCTTAGGGTCTTTGAAGATATGTCATAATATATTACTTTTATTCTTTTCATACTTAAACAAATCTTTTGCCATAAAAAAGATTATAAACATTCCAAAAGATTACCCCTACAGCCCCTTTCTCTTTTTATCATACCTATTAAATACTAAGGAGTAATTATGTGTTATTTGTCTTCTTCTTTGGTCCCCGGTACATGTTAGGTATGTACTGTTCTACATGTTAACATGTCAGTTCACTCGTCATGAAAAAGAGCACAATGTGATTACAATTATAAGTCAGGAAGTCAGAACTTAGCGTCAACTAGAAGCTGCTTTCATCTGGCGCTACCCAAAACCCTGATATTAACAATGAGACAGGTCTCAACTGCCTGTAACTTCGAAACCTTAATGTCTTCCGTGTTGCCATCTAATTATACCACCGCCGCTAGGAATTCCTTGTTTTACTATTTAACACCTGCCCATAGGTTTTGTGAGATGGGACAAGAGGCGATGGAATGCTGGCAATTAGTTTTCTAGCAAGTGCGACTTTATGTAGCGGCGGCTTTGCTGGAGAGAAACATCAAACCTAATGCAGTACAATATACAATAGCGAGTGTCATTTTAGCCTTAGGGCTCTTTTCCACCAGAGCTAAGCGAAGCTATGTTGCTAGGGATGTGTTTTACATCCACCAATACAAATCGTTTAGTCAAACAACAAACGATCCCTAATAATTGGTGGATTTCAAACACATCCTTAGCAACGTAGCTCAGCTTAGCTCTTGTGGAAAAGCACCTGACGTGTTATTTTCACGCAAAGAAGTTACATAGAAGCACAATATTCAATCCAAAACCAAGCAATTCACCAGACCTCTAAGTAGTTGGGTTGATACTAGATGGAACCAATATGGATCTAGTCATTTTCTAAGTAGATGCAATAGATCCAATTTGTTACGTAGTTTTTCTAAAATAGATTTATTGGGAAAAAAAGTTCTCAATAGAACCAATTGGATCTTGATCACTAGATCTACAGAGAGTAAACAGATTTTTGCGTAACACATAATTTGAATTGCATAAGTTTTTTTATTCTTTTTATATTTTATGATCTGTGGTTAAAGAAACCAACGATGGTTGTGAGTTTACCTGTATTACCGGTACCATTCCTTCAACACCATGTAATTGAGCACCGCGGAGCGTCCCCGGTATTTGCACGCCAAAACTAATGAGCTGGAATGCCTGCCCTGGTCCAGCCATAATGATGTTCTCATTACATTTGCCAAAGCCGAGTGGTAGCGGTACCTAATATGGCGGGTATAACGAGACAGCCATACGGAGACGTGATCGCGCCATCGCACCTTCTACAAACTATTGAACTTCTGAGCTTTTATGGATTTGGATGCGTAGCCTTTCAGCAGGCTGATTCTTTAGTTTGTTTCGAACATTTTCTTGACCTATCGCAAGGTGATGAAGAAGGAACCAGAAGCTCATAAGGTTCTTCCCATCTTCTAGTTTTTATGTTACTTTAAATCTATATTATAGTCACTCGGATATTATTCACTTCAAGATTTTTTTAATATAAATAAATACATAGATATATGTGTGGTTTCAGATAAATTCAGTCCCAAACTAAGCAAGACTTGTATACAACAGGATTAGTCATAACCTCTGTTTGTAAATATAAAAGAAAACTTTATTTTGTCGGTGGCTTGCCTGCGCGTGCGCATAAAAACAGTCTAATGAGCCTCCACAATACGATCATTATTTCGGATGATTCGACCATTGTCCGAGTGTCGATCCTATTCTTGTTAGTTTAATACTATTGTTGAACGGTAATTAATGGTCTAGTATTGATAAGGTAATTGAGAAGAGCCGGAGGCTGTACATTTGAGGAAACAAAGAAGTTTTGGAGTTCTCTTTTCAGTCAATAATTTTATGGGTATGTATAATTTTATGCCTTGAGTTATTATACTTACCTATTTCAAAAGCTCCAATGATTCTACACACTGCTAAAAAAAGCTTTTGAATAAGTAGAAAGGAAAGTCTCTGTGTATGACATTCCTACCTATCTAGTGAGTAGGACAAGGTGAGGTAAATGGTTGTGGGTTTGATTCCTCGCCAAATAAATATTATGTATTTAAAAGAATATTTAAGAAATACAATCTCCTTGGCATACAGATGTCTATGGCACACAGTGACGATTGACCGGTTGAGATGCAACTGGTGCAGGTTCGTAAATATTTGTTTGGGATTTAGATATTTGGTATTGTGATACCTGTTACTCGTATTTAATTACTGATACCCACGACGCGACGTGACGTAGGGAAGCCTAGTGGGTGATCTGCCCTCTAGCCAAGTTCACAATATATTACCGCTAGGAAATAGTGATGTGAAAATGTAGAAGAATTACATAACCACGTGACAATTTCCATACATTTTTGAATTTTATGACTTCTTTAGTGACTAAAAAACTTGTCTACTATGTTATGTGCAATTGTTGGAACCTCAAGGAATGTACATAAATATAGCTATGTAACCTTATTTGTGTGTGTTCCAATCCAAACAACAACTCATCAACTTATGTGTGTATCAGTTTGTTGTATGGAAATGAATCACTGTATAGGGCGTTCGTTACATTAGCCGACACCGATACGATACGACACTGGCATGAACTAAACTACCGATGTTGGCCGATGTTGGATTGTTGCGACGACGACGCGACGCCCCGACGCGGCCGCGGTGTGAAAGTTTACCCCCTTACGATCGCTGCATATTCAGCTGTTATTGCTGTCACGTACTAACTGGTAATGTCTAACAGTGACAGAGCTAGACTTTGATTTAACTGTTTCACTATTCGTCTGTCTTAAGTAAGGCCCTTAGTACTTAGTTAGTACTCTCATATGGCCCTATACGATTTGATCTCAGCGGATTTTATGTCGGTGTCGTACGTATCAGCAGCAGTGTGTAAACAGCTATAGGCTCTTTGGCAGACGCTTGACAATAATACTATCAGTTTACGAGCTCCGATGCTACAAAATGATTCCTCTCATGAGAACTGATTTTACGAGCGTTTTGAATGCGCGGCGTTCCGGGAAGAGTAGTGATGTGCTCTCACTTAGATCGTATCTAAGCTATTCAAGTGAAGAAGCTTACATTGTATGTGCCAGGTTAATGATGATATTCAGTTCAATGAGAAATGCGCACAAAGCTAGGAAGTTTTAAACCATGTACCTATAAACGTATCTAAGGTAAGTATGTAATAGCAAGCAAGCTCGTATGAGTTAGTGACCAACACTGGTGACGGAGTTTTTAGGCCGTCTTGCTCCATCGTCGGCTTTATCGTCGCTTACCATTAGGTCAGACTAAAGTCAAACGATGGTCAATATGAAAAAAAACCTTTCCCAGCACTATTAGTACGTCACCAGTAAAGAACTATTTTACTCAATTAAGCTATTAGTCTGAATGCTTAGCGTCAGCGCCACCGAAGCGTGGGAAGACGAAGTATGGGTGAATGCAGTCACAAACTATTTCGATAATTATTGTGATAATTGATGTGTCCGTGTGAGAACCCACTTTAATAGTATCCATAACCATTAGAGTTCTCCATATTTTCCATATTTTGATAGAACATGATCTAGTGTGAATTTGAAAGCGGAAATGATCACATTGCTGAGCGTGTGTGATAATAATATAATATATGATTATTTATATGATGCAACCCTTTGAATAGCAAGTCGAGAAGAAGACAAGGAAAGTAGTCCAATAACAGAATAAATAGATACTAACTAGATCACGAAGCAACTAATGGAAGGGGTTTCAAAACCTATTTACTGAATTTTGATCCAGATCACACGTAGAGAGAGATGGATTCTACTGTAGATAAATTCAAATATTTTTGTTCTAAAACCAATGACAAGCTATACCTAGGTACCTACCTACTACGTGTAATTCAAATACAAATTGACTATCACTGCGGCGCGATCGGTGTGCTGCCTTGCTTAAGCCTGGCAGGTTTTCTGAACTGTTTTCATACTAAATCATAGGTATTCTGTGACTAAACAGTGGCATTAGATCATTTTTGCGCGTTTTTTGCCGTCAAAAGCTTCTAGTTTTCGTATATCTGTGGCCACGTCACTTGACATTATGCTGGGCAGCGAAAGCAGTTCAGAGCTTGCGATACGGGGCCAGGCTCCGCATCGCATTCCATTACCAAAGTGCTTGACCAAGCTGACCACCCATTTAAATCGAGAGCAGGCACACACAATCATCTCTTTGTTGCACATACCATTTCAGAAGGGCCCTCGAGCAATCTGGCGTATTTTAGTGGGACATTTGTCACGCTGAGTGCTTCCTCGTTCAACCCACAATTTTTCTACCCAATCTTATTTTTCCTCGTTCAACCCAAAACATATGCCTCGTTCTACCCAATCCAAAAATCTCAGTCACAGTGTATTCTAAACAGTACAGACACTGTGTTATTAATCAAAGATCGAACTTGCTGAAATTATTACTCACAGTAGCTTCAAATCAGGTATATGGAGGTAATAATATTTTATGACAACGTTTATGGTCTCTTCAAACAAATGCACGTGCAATTCCAAATAATGTTATTCAAAAATAAGATGGTAATATTAAATGTTACCATCGATAGGCTTAATAGTTTATTTTGCATTGATATTTATATTTAATGTAAGTATATATTCTTTTATCAAAAACGTGTACTTACTTGTAGCTGTTTATGTTTTAAATATTCGATCTCAAAAATGTGATTTTGCACGACTGATTTTATATACCTAGATAGCTAAGAAATGTTTATTATTCAAATTTATATCTACTTGCCAGACCTGTATTTAAAATGTGTAAGCTGTTCTGTTGAATAATAAATGACTGATTTTTTAAAATAAAAATATTCATAATAAATGTCTACAATTTTTTTGTCTGCTGACCCTACTACTTCGGTGTTTCACTGTGTCATTTATTTGAATATAAACAATAGAAATTGGAAATAAGTAGGTGTGGGTTGAAAGAGGAACTTAAATGAAACGTTTTGGGTCGAACGAGGCAAAATACCTATTGGGTAGAAAAATTGTGGGTTGAACGAGGAAGCACTCGTCACGCTGGATGTGAGGTCACCGACAAAGGGACTTGGCCATAAATTGTTAATGAAATGCCTGTTACGACGCTTGAGCCTTTTACTGCGCGGGCGCACCCTCGCAGCGTGAAACTGCAGGTAACTTCGTGTATGAATAAGCAAATGGGTGTTTCAACAAAGTGGCTGGGTTAATTGAAAGGTGCAAAAAATGTGAAAAAAGACTATTAGATTGATATTCACAACTTTTGTTGTAGTTGGCAGGTTTTTAATGAGGTAGTTTTGGTGGTCCATTTTATTTTAGATTATGCAGTATTTGTTATCTAGAAGCTGAGCTACTCATGTACTTATACTTAGCTATTTTTTTCAGAAATAAAAATATAGGAACCCTTTAAAAACAACATGGCGTCAGTTTCTTTTTCTCTATCGCAGGATGGAGGTAGACATGGCGTCAGTTAGATAACAAGGCACCAGAAGAAATTGAATATTCAATTTAAATTGTAATTTGTCACTGGCAACCCTATTCTTACACAATAGCATTACACGCATCCCTTGTGTAACAATAGCCTTACCCTTGTGCAGCGGCGCCGGCGCCCGCGGCGAGTTGCACAATGTATGCGCATGCGCAGGTACGGGATAGCTGATTGATTCTGAAACCACTGGCCATTGCAATATTCTACTAATAGGTACTATATTCTTTATTCTTCTAGATTCATATGTGATAGTGTCCAACCCTTGTGTCGGAGTTTTTAGGCTGATATAAGGCCTCAAAAGCGATTCTATTGTTCGAAAAGTCGTCAGATGACCACGCATTAGTCAAATCAACCGATAACTGACTGTGACTACCCAAAGTGGTGACGAAGTAAGCTCGGCCGACGAGCTTTTTCTTATCTAGAGATTTTTGTAAATTATCAATTGAACTTTATTTTTGATTTTGACTATTGGATTCGGAATGTTGTTAGTTATTATTGCAAAGTTTTGAGTAAGGTTATTCTCAAGTAGAGCAAACTTTTGGTCCAACGGCTGACCACTTTTCAAACTGCTATCAATTTTGATAAATGAGAGCTTACCTACATTTTGATTTACGATACAATCTGTATTATATTTATGGCTCAATTAATATTAAGCTTCTACTGGGTATATACGGACTAAAATGAAAAATATTTTTTCTAAAAAATATATTTTTAAGTCAGTATGTTTACTGTACTAATAGTATTATTTTAAATCAAAAGTCACTACTTGGGGCAATCGTTCTCATACTAAATTATAGGTATTCTGTAACTAAATAGTGACGTAAGCGAAAGCAGTTCAGAGCTTACGATACGGGGGCTTGTTTTAGTTAGTTTTTATTTTTATAACTCTATTTAATAGCAAGAAATGTAGGTAAAACCTACGTATAAATCCATCAAAGACAACGCATTTAAAAACTATACTTAGTACTATATACGACCAATAGAACTATCCCGGATATGTCATAACAAATTGTTGATGTATCGCACTGTACTGGTCTCTACGTTGCTAGCTCAGCGGCTCGTAATCCCATTTGTGTGCGTCCCCACAAGGAAAGGACCTTAGAGGTAACATAGGGAGCACGGCTGGTTAAGTACCTATACGATCTGGTTCTCAAGTAAGAAAGAAGATTCCGAGTTGATTAGTAATTGGAGTTGGATTAACTTAGCCCACGCGGAACATCGATTGATTTTACATCGAACATTTCAAAGAAACTAAAGTGTATGAGGCGATTGCCTGAAGATTTTTCTAGCGTACCAAAAAACCTTGATTTTTCTAAGCAGAGAAATCATTGTCGTGTTCTTTCGGCCTATATGGAAATCTTACTGCTATCAAATTATCAAATAATCTGTTTAAGTAATCTTGAAAATAGTTCTGTTTACTCAACGTAAATGACTTCATGGTCACATTGGTCGCTTCCAAATTCATCTCGCGACTAATTTTCATCTACCATACTAATGCACTCTCTAGTGTATTTTCCCTCCGCGAGCGTGCGCTCGCGCATAGATGTTCATGTATGGAATCAGATCTAAAACAGGATAACGGGCCGAGTTCTTTGCCACTCCCTCCGCCATCAGATGTAAGTGATGCATGTGCCTGCTGGAAGAAGCGGTTCTCGTACTTATAAAAGTATGTTGAACCGCATCTTTTTACCTTTTTAACTTTCAAAATATTGTTAAAGAATAACGAAATATAGACCTTAGAGACACCTAAATAGTCTAATGTTGCGTTTACACTATGCCGCAGTCGGCAGGGACTTGGGCAGGGAAGTGGACACGAGCATAGTGTGAACGCTCCCTGCCCAAGTTCATGTCCTTGCTCTTTAATGAGAATAAAGGCGATGTTGCTGTGGCAATAAGTTCGCGGCAATAATGCTGGCAGCGGCATGGGCATAGTGTGAACGCATTATAAGGTTTTCAGAAAACGGGTTTTCAACCCTATGCATGATTTATGACACACCTAACACGTAGAAATCTTAAAATCATACGATTTAGAGTCAAGAGAAACTACTTTAAAATATACTTACTACTTTTAACCAATATTATGGCAATTTCGAAGCGATTTGCAAAGTTTATTACAACCATTGGTCAATAAATATTGTTTGTGTTTTATTAACCTCCGACCATCACGAGATCTCAGTTCGGGGCGAACTACTAGTATAAAACGATTCCTATTGGTGAATGTCAAACACATTCTTATCAAAGGAGCTTAGCTCTGGTGGAAAAGCACCCTTACTAGGTACTTTTATTAGGTATTTTTTACAGACAGTGTTCCGATAATATATTTTTCAACACACTTGCTCATAAAGTGGCTCTATGGTCACCGCAATTAGGCACATAATGATACCCATAATCAAACTGTGATTTTTTCATTGCTATAACTCACTAGTGAGTTATAGATTTTTTTTTTAAATTTTATTGGTTGAGTAGCTTTGTTACTAAAAAAGTTTTTATTCAAAAAAAATATCGTGTTCAATAGAACAAATAAATGAATGTTCCTATTGCTTGCTCATTTCATGCAACTTCTTATTTAAATAGATAATTTTAACTCGTACGTGTTTAATAAATAAAACTTTCACTCAAATATAACTTTTGTTTTCTCTGTAATAAAATAAAACTTTAAATTCCCCATTTTTTACGTGGCAGCATAGGCGCAAAGCCTAAGCGCGGAAAATAAATAAAAAAAAACCTCATCCCTTTAGTCTGTGGCCGATCGCAATGCGCGCGCATAGGAAAACTGATAAATTTTTCCCGCCATAGCGAAACATTTTTCACAACGCGTTTTCACTGTTGAAATTATAGTTATTTTATTGTTATTTTATTCACAAGTGTGTTGAAAAACGTCGTATGATACACGTGTGTATTGGTGATTACCGTTCTCGGCTTTCTTAAGACCCTCGCCTACGGCTCGGGTCTCAATAGCACCTCGGCGGTAATCACCAATGTACCACACTAGTACCATAATGTACTTTAATTATAGCCATTACCCTTATCTACATAACCGTATATAATAGTTTTAAGTTTGTTCCTATTGACACACAAAAAGAAGAAGCGGTTATCGATAAACTTGAAAATAGTATTGACTCACATCCAAGACAGAATTGTTACCAATAAACAGTAGAGTAGAAATCTTAAAGGTGAGTCAGCTGAGGCCATCGACGCACGCGCATCTTCACTCAATGTTACCCACGTATAATGTTAGAAGCATGCAATCAACCGCTGTATTTTGAGTCAATACTTCACTTTCCTCAAGTCGTTATCATCATGGGTGCTACATAAAATATGATGATCAGTTTCCTCTGTAAACTAGTCTACCTGATTTTAGAAGTAAGAAATGTGTGTATTAGTACAACAAGAACCCAGTGCTGTCAATTCTGTAATTGCATTTTTCTAAATTAACTTAATTTGGCAGCATTTAAAATGTTGCCGTCCCTTTCTTATGAACTTAGAAAACAAAGACGGCTATATATTTAGCTCTGTCAAATTAGGTTAGTTTACAAAAATACAACAATGGAAATCGACACCATTGTAAGTAATTGTTCTGCAAACTTTTGCAAAAAAACAAACTTTTTTAAACGGCCCAACTTTTTTTATTTTGTTTTTGTTGATATCAAGAAGGAAAGGAATAATAAAAAAATAGTTTTCGAAGCAAAAACAAAACAATCTTGTCAAACCAATTGAACGCGTTCTTAGATTTCTTATTTCATATGACTATCTAAGTGCACATCCAGAAGCCGCGTCCAGGAATAGCCCGTGTCCTCAAATAAGGACTCGGAGTAAAAAGTAGAGTTTTTACGTGGGAACGCGTCCTCCGTGTACGAAGGCCATTAGGCTCATTAGGGCCCGCCAAATATGGCCCGGGCGGTTTTTGTCCCACGATGGCCGTTAGTGATGTGACTCTGCTTACTTTTGTTACTAGTTTATATGATCTGTGCTTTCGGCCAGAGTATAGAGTGACTTCCATGGGATGGACCACGTCAAAACGTCTTTAAAAATTTCAGTTCTACTTCAATATGGAGCTTTTGAATAAAGGATTTGTACCTTTTCGTGATTTCTGATACTTAATGAAACCCAATGAGACTTTGGCTGATTAAATATCTCTTTGCTTAATAATAGATTTCAATCGATCGACATCACCGGGTAGAGTGGTCATAAAAATAGTTTAGAAAAAATTGTCGTCGCTCTACATTTTTTTTTTTTTACATTATTTGGTTGAAGTAACTCAGAAGAGTAAAAAAAAAGTTAGGTTAGCTAGAGTGACTTTTTTACTTTTTTTGGTTTGTCGTGCGTGATGTGTACATCACTAGCGCACAATGTCCGCAATATGGCAACGTTCAAATAAATCGTTATATCGATCGATATGACGTTATGTTTTTGCGCGCGTCTGTACTTTTTAATTGATTGGAATTGGAACTTCAGAAGCTTCTAGAAATCTCTCTGGTAAAAATTTCTATAATTAATATTGGTTAAAAGTAGTAAGTATATTTTAAAGTAGTTTCTCTTGACTCTAAATCGTATGATTTTAAGATTTCTACGTGTTAGGTGTGTCATAAATCATGCATAGGGTTGAAAACCCGTTTTCTGAAAACCTTATAATGCGTTCACACTATGCCCATGCCGCTGCCAGCATTATTGCCGCGAACTTATTGCCACAGCAACATCGCCTTTATTCTCATTAAAGAGCAAGGACATGAACTTGGGCAGGGAGCGTTCACACTATGCTCGTGTCCACTTCCCTGCCCAAGTCCCTGCCGACTGCGGCATAGTGTAAACGCTCCCTGCCCAAGTTCATGTCCTTGCTCTTTAATGAGAATAAAGGCGATGTTGCTGTGGCAATAAGTTCGCGGCAATAATGCTGGCAGCGGCATGGGCATAGTGTGAACGCATTATAAGGTTTTCAGAAAACGGGTTTTCAACCCTATGCATGATTTATGACACACCTAACACGTAGAAATCTTAAAATCATACGATTTAGAGTCAAGAGAAACTACTTTAAAATATACTTACTACTTTTAACCAATATTAATTATAGAAATTTTTACCAGAGAGATTTCTAGAAGCTTCTGAAGTTCCAATTCCAATCAATTAAAAAGTACAGACGCGCGCATAAAAATAAAATTTAAAAAAAAAATCTATAACTCACTAGTGAGTTATAGCAATGAAAAAATCACAGTTTGATTATGGGTATCATTATGTGCCTAATTGCGGTGACCATAGAGCCACTTTATGAGCAAGTGTGTTGAAAAATATATTATCGGAAAACTGTCTGTAAAAAATACCTAATAAAAGTACCTAGTAAGGGTGCTTTTCCACCAGAGCTAAGCTCCTTTGATAAGAATGTGTTTGACATTCACCAATAGGAATCGTTTTATACTAGTAGTTCGCCCCGAACTGAGATCTCGTGATGGTCGGAGGTTAATAAAACACAAACAATATTTATTGACCAATGGTTGTAATAAACTTTGCAAATCGCTTCGAAATTGCCGTCTAGCTATGTACCAGTCTTACTTGAACTACAAAATCATTGAAACTCCAAGAAATGGTAGCTCACGTTATACTGGATTTGCCAATTTTATAATTTTTACAACAACTCAAAAACTATTAGACCTAGAATCAATATAAAAACGGTTTTGGAATGTCTAAACAAAACCCTATCATATGACATCCCACTTGATATTATTGTACGACTTTTTTTTTAACTCCTTTTGGACCCTTGTAACTTCACGACCCCTTGACCGATTTACTTCATTTAACAAACCAGTAACTTAAGAGTACTATCCGTATACCTATCAAATTCTGTGAAGATCGGATAAGCCGTTCAAAAGATCTCGTCGAACAAACATACAAAGCATTTTTGTCCAAGTTGTCACTAAGATCTCGTTCGCTTCGCTCACTCGATCAATGAAAATAAATGATCCCGATATTGGTGCATTTCACACACATCCTTAGCAACGTCTCCTAGCTTAGCTGTGATGGAAAAGCACCCTAAAACAGCAGAATTACAGCAGTATTTGCAGTTTGCAATTGTTTTACACAGCATTTGAATAGCACTTTCAGACCTTAGTAAATCCCATTAGTGTCCAGATGATCTGTAACGACGTGTCGAGAAAGAGCGAGGCGTCACTCTGCATAGATGCTATCACCACACTGGTTAGGCGTGTGACACACGGCATCGACTGTTCCAGCTTCGCGTATTTGAGCTAAAGCTTCTCTAGCCAATTTATGGTTTCAATATTGTCTAAAAAAATATATAAGTATGTATTTTAAATTTTTATATTATTTTTGTCTCGAAGAAAACCAAGCCACTTTTTAGGGAAATTTTGCTACAAATTGAACTATACCATGCAGCTCTGCATTTTACTCGAGAGGTTACTTGAACTTTACCGTCTTTTTTTTTATTCAACAATGTAGACGAACAACCGTACCTGCCTGATGGGAAGCGGTTACCGTAGCCTATAGACGCCTGCAACACCAGAGGTGCCACACGTGTCAGCGTATATTATCCAAGATGTTTTATGCAACATCTGGCAACTTTTTGCTAAATGCTTCTATTTAATATCCGTTGTAGTATTCCGGATATCCGTGACGTCATAAACCGTGTGTAAGACACCTTAAAATTAACATGAAGCATGTTAAATGGATGGAGGACTAGAGCAAAAAGAGGAGTACTACAATTTGTATGCAATCGTAACAAGCATCGTGTAATGGAACAAGACTCGGAAATAGAAAAGAATGACTGTTGTAACGAAAGTGTGTTTTTTTTGTACCTGCGCGCTTGTATTGTTTGCTTCTCTAAAAACCTAATTAGAACTAGTTATAACCACAGATCATATTATTACACTACGGCAGACATTTTATTTGGATACTATCCCAGTAGTATAACCAAATAAAATATCTGAAGTAGTGTTTGCTTTTCTAAAACTTTACATCAGGTGGCCAGCCTGCTCGTCTGCCGCTATGACATAAAAATAACTATGTATGACCATTTATATAAGACGTCTGCCTTTTTTACATTCTGCTTATCACTAGAGAAAAAGTCCAAAAAAGGGGATAATCTCAAAATCCCGTTTTAGTTTTCCCATGAAAATCTCTTATAGCATCCATTTTTTAAGCGATAAGTCACGTGGCGATTATAGCAATGTTTAAGAGTTCCATTACATTTGGCAGTCAGACCTCTGTGGCATGTCATGTGTCAGGTCGCGGTCAGACCACACGCGCACCACACCTGGAGACGCGGCCACGGGCGCTCATTTGCATTTAGATACGATTGTGGAGCACCGGGAGAACTGTTGGTAGTGTCGGATGAATTTTATTATGTCACAGTATAAAGGGAGAATCCTTTATACTGTGACATAATTATATTATGACGTAATAAAATACAGGAACCAACCGGAAAATGTGCGTTCAAGTTACGTTTCACTCACATTTCATTTTATTTTGTTCTTCGTAAAATATGATTAGAAAAAAAATTTTACACAAAGAAGAAATTAAGGAGAGAACACAAGGAGAAACAATTAAAGTACCAATAGGCGGACTTTGACTGGGTTAAAAATATTAAAAAAAAGCTGCATTCAAATGTTTCAAATCTATCAATCTTTGGGATTGGCTGAAAGAGACCGAAATGAAAGGATGACCAGCGTTTGATGATCTGGAAATTGGTACCAAGAAATTGTCTATATTCAGAACACAAGGAAATCTAGAGGCCCCTCTATGTAAGTAGGTACCTATATACTACCAAAATAAACGTATTATCTATCTATCTATCTACCAATGTGATTGTCGGTTGTGTTTGATACCGTTAGAAACGGATGCTTTGAGTTCTTCACTTCAAGTTTACGGCCAGACTCATTCAGCAGTCGGGATTCAGTTTCAATCATCACAGTGCAGCCGTGCATCATGTTACCCTGACCAGTTCTATGACAGACACTCCATTGTCAACCTTAAGCTCATTAGGCAAAAGTTCATGTTAAGTTGGCTATCGCTGCTTGCTTGGCCGAAGAAATCTGAACTGTATTCTAATAGGCATAAGAAATTCTTTGAATGTTTCTTTTCTAGCCTGAAAGAGTATCCACACTCATTAGAATTTCTAACCTATTCGTTGCACGATAAAGTCTAGTTTACAAAAACTGATGCTGCCGCGTAAGTAATGCATAGTGTAACTAAAACAGTAGACTAAAAGGAGGAAGTGGTCACAGTCGATGTAAACATCAGGCTCATTTGTTTGAAGTAAGTGACTAAGTACCCACTCCGAGGGAGATTGTTTACATTGTCTGTTACACCTAGGAATGATGCTGGTTATAGATTTGAAACTTACATTCGTATCTTTAGTCATTCCTCAGTTTCATTCTTTAGTCTCCAATATCTTTGCCCGACTCTTTTTATATAAATAAATAACCTTACTTTTGGTCTTTCTAAATCAAGTCGAGTTCTGATTTCAGTAAAGTTTTAGATGACTTTGATCACAGGTTGAGATCTTTCCTGGGACCCTTTATTAAAAAAACGTGAGTAGTTTAGTCTATTAATTAAATCAAAAAGCAACAGTTCAATCAAATAAATCCACCTTAATAATAACATTCCCTCAATGAGAGCTCGGTGGTCCATAATGAGGGTCCTGTCCACGTCTAATGATGGCTTGTCGAAGCAGAAGGCCACATGGCTACGTGATAATTGTCGAGTACTCGCTGGTAGTAGAAGATTATACTGTTAGGTAATAAATGTGTTCTGTTCCTGACTTTAGCCTAGCCACGTTAAAACACGTCGTGTCTTTTTGGTTCCACCAACTGATTACGGCAGACAAGTAAAAATTACCGACGTTATGGGAAGTCAAAAAAAGTACATAGAAAAGATGCAAAATCGGTTGTCCCAAAAACCTATACGGGTACTACCATATTTAACAATGGGGCCACCCAAGTACTTAATAGTCCTCATTTGATAACATGACGATGAGTAAGAAAGCGTCCTACAGCATGACAACCAATCTAGTACGCACAGGCACCAGGTGGTCCTCAAGTACTTGTCAGTCTGTCCGAGTGGCTTGAAGCCCCGGGCGCCGCCCTCACCACTTAATTAACGTGAAGCTCCAATCTCCTGGACTATGATGGTACGTGGATGATTTTATAATTTTTTGGTCGAGGTTTTAATAAGTAACCAGTCACTTGATAGTTGTCGGTGGTGCTGCTGATAGACGTAGATTAGATGGTGCTTCAAATACCTACTTGTAAGGGCTGCTTCAGCAAATACTGCGAAACGTATATAAAATGGAAAAGGGGTGGCAGAAACTCACCCAGAAGAAAATGGTTTATTCCAGAATTTTTCTTATGTTCCCCTGCAACGGAGATTTCTGGACTTTTTGTCTAAAAATCCCCTTGCGACTGCCGTTAGGGGATTTTTGGACAAAAAGTCAAGAAATCCTCTGATGGGTTCGTTCGTTTCGTAGCTACGCTCGGTGCTCTTTTCTTGCTATTGCTACAAATAAATAGTGTTGGATAAAACCTACATAGGTACCTGTTAAATTACTGGGAGCTATTTTATCTGTTACAATTTCATAGAATACTGCTTGTTAGGAATTGTAAGCTGTAGAAACTAGAAAGTGGGTTAGTCCACTCGTATTCTAGTGATTTTCAGTGAGTGTTCGTCGTCGCGTCGCCCACCCGTGATATCCACTTGTAGTGTTGTATCTACTTGTGTATGTTTAGTATCAATCGTCAATTCATGTCGGTTGGTAAGTTCACCAATATTTGAACGGGCGTCAAACTTTTATTTGTTTATGGCTTACACCAAACGCCAAGTAAATAATCATCATCAATATATATAAAACTCTTTTGAAGCTGACATAGAATCAACGCACAGCCTAAACTATAAGTCCTAGAGGTATGAAATTTGGAGGGTAGTATCCTTATATAGTGTAGGGGCGCACTAAGAAAGGAATTTTGAAACGTCACACTCTAAAGGGTAGAACGCGAGTAACGCCGCGGGCGACGGCTAGTGATACATATTTGCATCTCCGTCATATTAATGTCCATCAATAGAAGGATAGAAGATAGAAAATAGTTTATTGCATACCACAACTAAAAACTAAACATACTCGTACATAAAACATGTACCTACTTAGCATATTTTTACGAAACGAATAATGTGTTATGCTTTACATCTGTAACATCTTACTTATATCTTTAGGTATGTTAAAAAAAACCACCCACACTCTATAAAAAAGTACGTACACTATACATACATCAACTAAATAAATTATAAATAAATATTCAAGGACACTTAACACAACGCCTTCTACTCGCAAACTAAGCAAAGCTTGTACGGTGGAAACTAGATGGCTGATAGAATACATACATATTTATTTTTTGTAAATACATACTTATAATACATAGAAACACCCAGACACAGAACAAACATCTATGTTTTTACAACACACAAATATTTGTTCTCGGCGGGGATCGAACCCACGACCCACAGCACGGAAGGCAGAGCTACTACCGACTGAGCCATGACGCCTGTCAATAAAATAGCTTGTGAATAAACTCTCAAGCTTACGGCACTTTCTTTGTATTGTCTATGATTAACCACTGGATATATATTCGTGAACTTGGATCTAAGTATACTCTACCTAAAGTAAGTTCAACTTACCACTTCGCGTGCGATTGTTCCACTTAACATTCCAGCACTTGAATCAAATCACAGAACATTTGTGGTGAGTACAGTCAGTGATAAAAACGCTCACAAACATTACAAATTTTGGTTCCGAATCATCTTAAAAACTCTTTTTTACTCTCGAAGATTCATCTACAGGTTCTACTAAAAACTTGTCAACTGAAACGCAACTCAACCGTAGTTTTTTATCTGTTTTTAGGCTACTTCGTATTCTACTCGTGAACAACGATCCAGCTGCACGTTACGTTTCAGCTGAGAATCAATCGAACCATAGTTGGAACTAAATAAAACGAATATGCTTTTGTGAGCTTTTTAAACAGTAAACTTGTCTCGCCGACTGTGCGTGTGATAGAATGAATAAAGAGATCGTGCGTTGTACGCGGAGATGCCTTGATACCCTCCGACCTGACTCTGTCTCTACATAGTCGTATTGTAAACACTACTGGTTTATTTCCTTAATAATTCGTAATTTTGTGACCAATAAGCGTAGTATAATTGGTTTCTGCAAGCTTTCGCATTAAAAACTACTTCTTGGGTAAAAAATATATAGCACACATTCCATGTTAAAAAAATAAGGCTAAGCGTTGCCACTCCAACATGCTTATTCTAATGGCCATGTCGATGACCTTGATTCTTCTACAGATTCCTTCTTTTTTTATCACGTGTGTAGGTACATATTTCTAGCACCAATATTTCTAACATAATTTGAAATTTGTTTATAGCCGATGGAAAAATTAAACAGTCGCCATTTCATTCTCAAATGCCTCTTCACTACAAGTAAATCAAATGAAGTTACCTTTGATCTTTCGCCTCGTTCGGTTTTTTTCCTTTTGCCTAGGTCCCGAGATAGTCTGCAGTTTGCGCCCGCAGCGCCGATAATTTATTCATGATTGCGCGCGCGCATGCCTCTGTGAATATTGCTAGACATTCAATGTGTTGGAAACTTATATCCGTGTAGTTAATTTATAAACAGACATACATATTTTCATGCCTAAGCATTTATTCATCACACGGTAACATTAAAATGAAGTGGAGAAACGTTATTCTCCAGAAAAAGAGTTTTTTTAAAACAATGCGGCTACATGGTACTAGGTAGAGGTTTACGTATAATACTACACTTGTACCTACTACCATTTTAGTCCATGGTACTACTTAAATTATGTAACGGTTGGTCCATCTTAAATCAGCATATATTTCTGTCTATATGTATATTTGTTCATAAATGTGAATACTAGTAATATAATAGTGTGAATTAACAAAATTATTTCACAAAATATTGAGCGGTCACTTGGGGTCCAAAATTTGAATCCAGCAAAGTGGAATTTAATCTTCAAATGCCGTTTATAAACATAAAACCAGCAAAGCGCATCGGATCACCATAAAAGCTATCTAGTAATGGTTGATCGTGTGGTGTCTCCAACTTTATGATCGTTGGTTGACAGCTTAAACGGTAAGCACCAAAGCGTATTTTAGTAAATCATTGAGATTCAACAAGCTCGGATCGACCAACTGTCGTAACATGCTCGTAAGGTTTTAATAATAGTCGCCCTAATGTCATGCAGAAATTATTTAGCACATTCCGGAGTTTCTACCTTATCATCATCATCATAGGCAGCTTGTATTACTAAGCTCATTCTTTGTAAAACAACGATGTCCCCGAGCCATCTGGCTGTTTGTCTGCCAAGGCTCCTTTTGTGTCCCCTAGGTTACGATTCTAGTCTTCAAGGCCTTGACCACCTGACATCTCCATAATTTGTCTCTACCTGGTAAAACTTTTATGCAAAGTTTTTAGGTGTATTGTTTTTTTTGTCCCCAGGCCGCGCGGTCTTTGACCGGCTTACCAGCACGACGCTGAGCGAGGTGTCGGTGGCCGGTGAGTCTGCAGAGAGCTTGCTGCCCGCGCCGCTGGATGTCGCGCCCTACTCCGCCATCAGCGCCAATGCCAGCTGCGGGGACTTGGGCACGGAGGAGTACTGTAGGGATACTCCTGGGAAGTAAGTAATCTACATACAAATTTGTTACCATAACTGACCATACTATTGGATTAGTCTAGGTGATTATAATAAGTCAAATTGCAAAATTGTATCAAATTGACATGCCAATGTTATGTATATAACGAAATGGTTAAATAAATAAATAAAAAAAAAAAATAGTCTGTGATTTACAAAATGCAATCGAGGTGTAACTCGCCAGACTGAGCCACTGAAGTAATATTAGTAGAAGTACTGATAAAATCATAAATGAAATAACATTTGGATAATTCATTGGATAGGGCACGTCTCAGTTCCAGCTATAGCAGTAAGTTACTACTGTAAGTAGTAGCTCATTGGAAAGCTGGAAGTCACCTTTGTCAGAGAGCACCCTTACAACACTTAGCAAGTACCAAGAGAATACTTAAGCTTATTCGAACTTGCTTTTCAGGCGTGGAGTGGTATGCGATGTGTGTGAAGGCCCCGATGGATCACCATCGCGCAGACACCCTCCGCAGCACGCCACTGATGGTGACAGTTCCACCTGGTGGCAGAGCCCGACTCTGGCGGCCAGCGAAGAGTTCCAGCATGTGGAGTTGGTGGCTGCTTTGCCTGATGTGAGTACAAACTTAACAAAGTTCTAGACATCGATAAAGGACCTTGGTCCGTATACGAGAGCGGATGAAACATGACATAGTGACAGTACACAGATGAAGAGCTTACCCAGTCAGACTCTAGAACAATAAAGATTCCCAAATAGGATATACCAGTCCACTTACGCTTCAGTAAGGCGATCTCTACATTTCTACATCTGTAGAAGATCGTCTCTGGCTACTATGAGTGTCACGGGATATTATGCAGTTGATGAAGATCCGTTCTGAAACTGTTAAAATCCTATCCAGTAGGTAACTTTTTGAACCTACTGGGTTCTCCTAGATTTTCAATCTGCAATGAGCTTCTTTAAACTTCAATAGGTTTAGGTTTGGTACAAAACCTCTCATGCAATAATTTCCTTTTAAAAGTTGTCTTAAAAAGTAAACGCTTTATCAAGACAGACATGTAGTTACCACAGATTATATAATACTGTCATTACTAAGAGAAACAAGAGACTATGCCCTAATCAGGTGAGACGCGTGGGCGAGTCTACCACAACATGTACCTGTTCATGCCCAAAAATGGTGCGTTGATCTATCGACTTGGTATAATTTTGTATTTCAAAGCAAATTGGATAGATGCGTCATTCTTCGAAACATCGTGAGATATTTGGTGAGATTGGTGGCATTTGTGCGCTGAGACTGAGAAAGTGTATCTGAGAAAGCCTTACATCTCTAGGAACTTCAAAAACGGTGTTTTAAAATTCTTCAAGGGTCGGCAACGCGTATGTGATGCCTCTGGTGTTGCAGGCGTCCATAGGCTACGGCAACCGCTTCCCATCAGGCGGGCCGTACGCTTGTTTGCCTACTTAGTAGTATAAAAAAAAAGGATCGGAAAAAAATCAGGGGCTACGTTTAGGTACCAATATCGGCTCTACAAAAATTAAATTGAAAAGTATTATAGGTTTGCCTACATAAACTAATGATGTACCTACGACCAGCAGTAACTATTGCGTTTGGTTTGATATTCACGAGGTTTTTAGTGTAGTACTTAATCTCACTTAAACCAAATATATTTTCTCGAACGTTTGAACGATATGACCCCAATCTGGCAAATCTTGTTTGTATCTAGTGACTGATTACGTGATTGCGTTAGGGCTCAGATTTACGACCTTATTAATGTCGAGGGAAAAACTAGACAAATTAACTGGTCTAATGATAGAAGGAATGGTGTGGCTACTAATCGAGTAGGCTGTGATTTATATTAGAGCTAATTTCTCCTATTTTATCACTTCTCTTGCTACTCAACACTAGATGGCGCTGTAGGTAAACATACTATGAGGTTGTTTTCAACAATGAGGTACATAGGTACTACTCTAGATATTTTTTTGTTATACATAATCAGTTGTTCTTATCGTGTAGGTAATTGCTAAAATGATTGTTTATTTAATTGAGTATCTAAGGTCTGATATCGTACATTGTACAAAATGATAGTGATTATCATCTAGTTATCATTTAATAAAATTATACTAATATATCAATTAGGTATTGCTATTCAGCGCGGCAATGCAGCCAGTGTCTTGGGCACGCTTCCGATTGGTACTGATTTGGGCCAGTTGAGCTATCTATAAATCGTTTGCAACGGTTTGTAGATAGCTCAACTGTTTCATGTGTATTTTGTAAATATTGTGAATATTGTAAATACTGTATTAGTTGTAATTTTCTTTGTGAATAAATTTCATATATCAATGAAACTACTTATATAGAGTACCTAAATTAATCACACAAGACCTTTAGGAGATAAGTTAGGTTTAGGGTTATATTTTAGGATAAACATATTTTCATTAACGAAATTAAGCTACTCAAACTACACCTAATACCTAGATAAACTAAGTAGGTATTTTATCTACCTATAGGTATAGGCGACCAAGAAATTGGTTTACCACTCTAAGGCTGAATATCATTTGCACGTACAAAACATCAAGGGCTATTTTCGCTTGACAGATTAATAACTGCTACGTCAGAATCTGTTATTCCTGTTAATTTTTTCCTTAGCGAATAATTATGTTACTGGGAGATGTCATCAAAAGTGGTAAACCAATTTCTTGGTCGCCTATACCTAGAAGTGGTGTGATCTTTAATAAGAGGATTTACCGTCTTTGAAGTACATTGGTCTTATTAATTATTAAAAAAATTTGATAAAATTTAAAAACAAATGACGTAAGATAAAATGGCGAACTATACGAGATCTCACGTAGCTTCGTAAGTGTTCCTCCCTGACCGCACTTAACTCCTTGGTTATCGCGGATTTATGGGATTTTAAACGAGACTAACGCGACAATTTGATTATACAGCGAATGCTTTATTTATAGCCTGTTTAATTAAGCTGACTGTACTTACAGACAATGAACTTTCAGTCGGGCATTTTTGAAATCTGCATGATTTTTTTGTTACTTATAGCTTTTTGTCCTTACTGAGAAGTCTGGGAGACCATTATAAGGTACGTTTTTATTTTTTTAATTAGTGAATGCAAATAAATTATTGAAAATTCGTATATTGTGGTTAGGTCAGGTAGCGCCATTGCTAGTAGGCAAATAAAAAAAACAGTAATATTATATTATTATCCCCCTTAGTTTTAGGTGTCGATTTCACAATGTAATGGATGCTTCATTAATATCTACAGAGTCTGAAGTCTGAGTTGAAACTCTAACGACAGGCTACACTACACATTCGCAGTCATTATCCGCATTCCCCAGATATCGCAGTCACCCTTGCGCAGGCGCACCACAACGATTTATCGCTCGCGATAAGCATTATAGCGTGCGGTGAACACGCGCCCTTTCATCCACTATCTACTAATAGCTCCCGGTGCGATACTGCCTTTATTGATCACCTATTGTGCTCCAGATTTATGTAAATTAAAAAAATGTATGAATTTTCGGAGGCCCTCTTAAGCTTATTTTTATTTGACGATAAGGATGTCGGTAAGCATTCTTTACTATAGAGAAGGAAAAGTAGATTTCTAGACACCATAATTATGACTGAAGATTAGGTAACACTGTCTAAGAGACAATTATTCCTTTAGTAAACCTAGATCGTACCAGGAAAAACGATGATATCCTACACTATCGACACCATGAACCTCTCGTAGGAAAAGACACCGAGAGTTGATGTCAGAATTCGTTTACATCTGTCTAAAACTATTCTATAGCCCTAGGTTTAACTGTATTGTTTTATTTTTATTTTATTGTGTTATTTGGGTGTCTTCTGTGCCTGAAATAAATAATTTTAAGTTAATTTATTTATTTATAACATGTCCAATAAAAAAGGCGCTGGAACTAAATACAGATAAGCGCAGGCGCACATTGATTTATTTGCTACTTCAAGGGTCTTATTGTAACCCAGACAGCTATCTTTTCTAACAGCTCCCTGAGTGATACTATCATTATTGATGGCCTTTGATGGTTTGGTGGTCCATTTGTACTTACATCTGAGTAAATGTTCATCGTTGAAGAGGTTCGTCAAAATACGTCTTTATGTCTCAGAGTGATAGACATAGTGTAATGCATCACAGGGCACGTTCTCAGTGGATGTGTTCACTCACTGAACACATCCACTGAGAACGTGCCCTGCATAAATAAATGCAGTGGTTACCATTTAACATCAGGTGGACCATCCATCGACTTCATTTTATAGTACAAAAAAAATGGGAAAAAATCTGTTGCTTCATGCACAATCTTTCATAAAATTTTTTTTATTAAATCATTTTTTTACTAACTTTTAAGTACATAGGTACTAACTTTTATTTTACTATTATTTAAACTTTGAAACGATGATCCCGTCGTCATAACTTAACATTTTTATCTCTCCTAAAAGATTTTTAGAGCTTGTAGCGTAACAATAGAGATGGTAGAGTCAAATAAGTAAAAATATGTTTTGTAAGATAAGAATCTGTTATTCCATAGACGTAATGGAGGCAGGTGCACTGAATCATAACAAAGTGACCATGGTATGGCAAAGTCTGAAAAAAACCATGTAAAATATTATGAATGCAACATTTAACTCTTCTTGTCCGATGCTCAGGGTTCCCCATAGTGTTTATGAATGGCTACACATTCTGCGTAATGTGTAGTCTTTAGCTCATAAGCGCTCATTTTGTTTACTTACTTTACTTGAATAAAATAATTATTATTATTATAGTTTGTTAAAACAGTGTACCCAGGTACCTAGGTAAATAAATAGAAACATTATAATTATAACTAAAACAATCTCATCATCATCATCATCAACCTATATCGGTCCACTGCTGGACGTAGGTCTCTCCCAAGACGCGCCACTGAGCCCGGTCTTCGGCTCTTCTCATCTAGTGTTTGCCAGCTACATGTCTCAGATCGTCGCCCCACCTAGCCGGAGGGCGTCCTACACTACGCTTGCCTAAACGCGGTCTCCACTCGAGTATTAGTTTGCTCCAACGATTGTCGGTTCTGCGGCAAACATGGCCGGCTCAAAACAGTCTATTCCGAGCATAATAAGGGTGTTTTTCCAGCAGAGCTAAGCTATGCCACGATGCTACGGGTGTGTTTGAAATCCACCAATAGAGATCGTTTATTTTTTGGTGGATTTAAAACATATCTTTTTGTAATCTTTGCACTGAATAACTTTACTTTAATAAGTGGGAAGGCATTGCGCAAGGCCACACAATATTTAGTACTTCCCCGCATGAAAATATACTTAACAGACATTTTAGGTTAACAATTAAAAACAAAATTGATCGGCCATATCAACTGTTCACTTTATTTAAACGTTTTGAGGAACTCGAAATTTGCAGGAAACCTGTAATTAAGGTGAAATAAAACCAAGTTTAAGTAAAACATTCACTAATGGCGACCCCCACGATGCGAGAATGTTTCATTATGAGAGTTATGTTTAATTCACCGAATACTTTACAAATTATCACGTAGAGATGATCGATGGTTGCTAAATATCGATAAAACCTTTGCCTGTCAAAGTATTTTCCTGTTTCTTTTGTTTGACACGTTCGATGTTTTTGAACGTGAGAAGGGTTACCGCTACACCAGGATACGTGCTGAAATTAAAAATAATTTCTAAATTGTAAATATTGTTGTAGATTCAGTGTGCATTGTCATATTCTGATCTGACAAAAAATTACTTAGGTAGCTTTAAAAACCAACAAATTGTCATAAAGACTAACCAATGGGATGTTAGGTATATGTATGTGTATTAGGTAGTATATTTTGTTGGTTAATGTAGTTTTTAAAGGCGTTGTTGTTTCTTTCTAAAGTTTTACCTTAGATAATGCTAAATAGCATTAAAATCGCCTCTGTAAGATTTTTTTAGAAGTGCAATAAAAAAAATCTAATCTATTCGAATCTAATGACCAACATTATGTTTAAAGCGCTATCATAGAGGTTAAGATGCCGAAGAAGTTAGACAGATTGAAATAAAAATACACAAGAATTTTATCCATTATCGATACTAAAATATCTGCACGTCACTAAACTATTGAGATACTTATCAGCTGGAACCGGAGCAAGACGCAGACGCTATGTGCTGAGAAGGTTAATTGCGAAATTTATTTTAGACTTTATTGCCCTCGGTATAGTAACGATAGTGCCTTGCTTTAACTTGATATTGACAATGTGTGAAGTACAGTTGGAGCAGTAAATTGACGGTAACTCTAAAGATACTATAACTGACATTAACGATGCTTAGTATCTTTACCATCAATCACTGCAGTCTAGATTTCATTTATAGTGTCACACTAGCCGTCGCCCGCGGCGTTGCTCGCGTTCTAGACCCTGTAGGGTGCGACTTTTCAAAATTCCTTTCTTAGTGCACCTCTAAACCGTACTCGTAATTATAAGGATACTACCCTCCAAATTTCATACCTCTAGGACTTATGGTTTAGGCTGTGCGTTGATTCTCTGTCAGCTTCAAAAGAGTTTTATATATATTGATGATAGATTCATTACATTGTAGCCAATAACAGATATATTCGTAATATTTACCATCAGTTAAATGCAGCCAGTCTCTTGGGCCGCTTCCGATTGGTACTGATTTGGACCAGTTGAGCTATCCATTAATCGTTTGCAACGGTTTGTAGATAGCTCAACTGTTTTATGTGTATTTTGTAAATATTGTTTCTGTATTTGTTACGGTAGTTGTAACTTTCTTTTCCATACAAAATTGACCATCATATTTCAAAATATCACTCTTCTTTTACTTACTTAATTCAAGTTCACAGAATAACCCGAATAAGATTTAGATATTCCGTTACGAGTCAGAAGTTTATAAATTCAAAAAATATAGCGATTGAGCTTTTAGTTGACCCTAAATATATTTACACTGAGCTGCCTACAAACACAACGCGACACGGTTTGTAACAGGATTGTTTAATAATAAATGATATGCTACGAATTATTGCATTATTATGATTGTTTACCACATATTCATCAGAGATAATCGCACGCGCGTTGAGCTTTTTAACTTTTTTATACGATTTAGGACATTATACTTACGTTACATTATACTGACGTTACGTTATCGCCCAGGCCCTGTAATTGTAAAACACTGACCGCCTGTAAGTCTGTGCCCATAATAGGGTCAGCTAAAGGTCAAGTTTTGGGGATTTTATCACCGTGATTAATGATGGACTGGTTCCCAGTAAATTGCCGCTTGATCTCTTTGAAAGTAATTAAACGTGAAATATTGAAGTGCCACGTACGTAATTGGGAGACATTTTCTGTACTGGATACTTGTTAGGGTTGTGGTACCTAGTGTGAATTCTTATTGATAATTTTAATGTACAAGGTTGTGTACTTATAATTAGGCGTAAAATCCATTTGTCGGTAAAGCCAAAGTGGAAATAAAAGCGGAAATAAGTATTTGAGTTTTTGAAGAGGAGATTTCTTTTGGTACAAAAGACAGCGCTAGGATCATCATGTTATCTAAACAAACTCCCTTAATAAGTTATGTCTTGATGACAGGCAGTAAACTGTGACCGGCTAGGAATATCCTTACACATAGTGCTAATTATGGGGAAGGGAAGGCAGAAGTAAATTAAAAAATTGCAAAAATATTATAAACCAAAATCTATTCTTTCTCCTGTGACATCTGACTCTATCAAACTAAAAAACTTTTACACCGCCATCCGTCACTCGCCTACCGAGGAGGTTTGCATCGTCTACACATAGGTATTACTAGATATATAGCCAAAACACTCGTAACTCCTAATTGGCGGCATCACCGAAGTTGGTACACATCAGATGCTATGCTAGATAGCGTGCGGGTGTTATCGCACACCCATAAAACCATGGCGTAGGTACCTAACAGTGGCCAGTTTAATAGTTTGACAGCCGTGGGAACTGTGTGGGAAGTTAAGAAGAAGTGAGAAGTGGACCAGAAGCCGCGAAAAACAATGTGGTGAAAACCTTGAGAATAGTAGGAATTCTTAGGTGCATAAAATAAATGTATATATTTATAATTATTTATTTATTAACGTAACTAGGTTTCCTCTTATTAAGATTTTACTTATGACGTAGGTACTTTAACTTATAGGTACTAAAGATAAAGTCGTATCTTCACTATCAATCGATTGTTTTTGCATAAGGAAAAACATGCCTAATAAATACATTTTGTCATTGCAATAGTTGGCATTATCATCAATTGTGGACTTTCATTTCAAAAAATATAGTTTAGTTTTAGTTATCATAATAGTTTATAGTGGCTAAACTAATATTATAATTCAGTTTTACATTAAACATCGCATTGATTAGTCAATGGGTTATTACCAAAGTTTGATATATCTATAAATACGACCAAAATACACTTTTTGTTATATTCATATTGTTATTATTATGATAACATACCGTTGGCTAATGCAATTATCCAACTAAGATAAATAATAACAGATACACAAAACTAATTTAAAACTTACGTCCACTCACATAAAATCAGTCTCAGGCACTAAAGCGTCCCGTAAATATGAGCATGGGATAAAATATGCCCTTGGCGCTGTATACAAATACCACAGTAAAATGTTCATGCCTGTTAATATAAGCCAGTTAGTCAGGAACCGATCTGTTGAAAATCGGACCGATAACGTTTTCATTTTTGCCTTTCGTGATGACGGAGATGCCCAGGCCGATGAGGGCTCCGAGGAGGACCCCGACCGCAATGGCGAGGATCCGCTGCGTGTACGGCCATCGGGAGCATACGCAATACTGCTCGCGGTAGACACTGCAATAGAGAAAACCAAACTTTTTAGAACTATGCAAAGTAATAATGATCAGTGCGGTTACGTAATATAATATTCCCGGTTTTATGACTTGTAGTGTTGAGTTGTGTGTGTAGGTAAACGTTGACAGAGCCCATATAGTATATCAAAGTCCACAACTCAAATGAAAATGACACAAAGTTACGGGCGTAATTTTGCAAAATAATTAAGACTATTGAAAATAAAAGGAATTGCAGACTTGCCTACTATTGCGTTTTGACATTACGATTAATGTTTAGAAACAGTAAAAAATTTAATTCAGAATTTTTTTTTGTAAATACCTAGTTGTTTCGTTGTTTCCTAGGTATCTAGAGAAAATCTCAACGCAATGAACTGATTACAGGTGAGTCACCCTGCTATTATCTTTAATTATGAAACTCTGTTGAGTGTCGCTGACTCATATTGATATCAAGTTATATACATCTGAACGAAGAATTAGCTGATTGATCTTTTGGGACACAAAACTATTACAATATAATGATTATCTGTCTACTTTATCATGAGATACTAAACAATACGGCGCAAAAGTCAAGATTGACCAGCT
Organism: Eulithis prunata; assembly: GCA_918843925.1. NCBI lineage: Eukaryota > Metazoa > Arthropoda > Insecta > Lepidoptera > Geometridae > Eulithis > Eulithis prunata. The sequence goes on from OU974007.1 coordinate 509,392, forward strand.
GAGATGCAAGAAACGGATTCTATCCATACGGTGGTGGAACTAGAACTAGGTAACACAATATCTACAAACTAGGGAACCAGTGTACAATGGCTCCATTTGACACTAGTTGTAACGTATTAAAGATAGAAAGAAAACATTTACATTTATTTCGGACACACTATACATACATAACAGCACAACAAGAAGAAAACAACAGAAGATAGCGATATTAAAGACAAACGATAGCTAACAGTAGACTGAGGTGATGCTGACAAACAAGCATGGTAAGGGACAGATCGACGAGCAAACAGACAAAAACAGGCATATGAAATAAAAAACAAACGCAGAGGCAAACAGATTGATGAACCAACGTAACATACAAAAAACCACTTTTAAAATGAATGTCGGACACACAGACTAACAGAACCAAATGTATAAACGGTGTCACGATAATACAACGGTAGATGACGATCAATAAAACCTTGACACTTTTCCCTCACAAAAAGATAGCTAACCCTGCAATCGGCGCCGGCGCTGTCGTCCTGTTGTCTGCGACGACACTGTTCACACTGCCAGTAAAACCATCGTTCACATACACAAACGTGCTAGCTCTACTAGTCCTCCCTTTTCTCCCACTGCTCACTTCCACTCTCACTTCATCCAGATTTTCTCTCGGCATTGCTAGACGATATTTATACAGTATGTCCTTTCATGATACAGTTTTACGGATAACTGAACTCTTCAACATATCGTGGAGATAGCGTATCAGATTAGATACAGGTGCGTACTGATATGATATTTTTATTGTTTGGTAGTTTATGCATGTTAGATTAGTTGGATTACCATACACACACACTGAGAGTGATTTTCTCAGAGTAGGTAGGTAGAGGCATAAAACATAATAATATGAATAGTAGACAGACAGTTGGTAATGAAGGCATCCAAAGTTACACCTTCAGAGTATTAACCGAATCATTGATCGAAAAAAAATATTGTAGTGGAGGTTTTATATGTAGGTGTAAAGAAAAATTATAAGTCTAAAATATCTACCAATTCTTCAAGAGTATTGCGAAGAATGTGTCACCTCACATTGTTGCTACAAACCCGTTTCATAAGCTGGATAACTAGGACGAGACATCGCAACAGTCGGCCATCGAACAAAAACTGCCGAAAGAGCCCGCGTGCCTTTCAGCATGTCTCATTAGTTACGCCTTACAAGGCTACCAGCTCATTAGATAACTGACAACTGCACATTTTGTCTGGATATCACAAAGGTTTGAAATATTCAGCAAGACTTACAGCTACTTCTTCTTCAAGCGTTTAGGTTTTAGTAGTTTCTTGGACTCTTTATTTAGCTGATTGTTTCGGGAGTGATCGCTTACTGATAGGTATTCGTTTTGTGTCCTCGAATTGCATCAATATCTTTCACCTATTTTATTTGCATCAGAAGTGTATCAAGAGACTTTATCTTCAAGTGTTTGCCATCATTTTTATCTTAGATACAAGCAGCGCGATGACTGATGATATTACAGAAGGTATGCATATTGATTTGAAAGGTGTAATCCTTGGAGAGCAAAGTCCTCCCAAGAGAAACTTCTGGTACGAGTATAGTCAGGCGTTGGACCTTACTATCGCGATAAAGTTACACTCTAAAACTCAATTTAGCACTATCGCTATACAAGATACTAACACTACCTACCAATTTATACTAGGTCGGAATTCCAAAATTGCGTATTTTTTGGCTGTGCATTTTTGATGGTTCTATTGAAGTACCTCTATAAGACAAGAGGAAGCTTTCGTTGTTTCAGTTGTGAATTTCCTTTCCTACGAGTCAGTGAAACCCGTAAGCTTGATTTGGTAATGTGGAATAGGATTGAAAGATTTACGATGGATCTCCATATGGGGACTTTCACTGTCCGAATTTGGTGTATGGAATTGGGATCTCTACATAATGCATACAATTGGAACAATAGGTAGTCGTAACTCGTGTTTAATTGGCCGAAGAGCCGGCCTTTCCTCTGCTAATTGACTGGTTTATACGACTTTGAAAATGTTTATTGTATGAGCGTAAAACCTATCTATGGGTTTGATATTATGGGGATTTTCTCTACTTTGAAAATGATATCTATTGGTAACTACCTTCTCTACCTACTCTCTCTTTACCTTACTTTTTATTTTACTCTCACTCTCATATCTTAAGGAAAATCCTTTTTGAACATTCTGTTTTGACAAAATACTTGTGAAAAAGTGATTGAGTTCGTTGCTGCGTTCAATGCACATCGTCGGCATTGACATTCTCACTATGTTTGGAAAACCTATAAAGAAACTGTTTTGTTTGTTCTAAGTTTCTTAAGTTTTTAGTATTTTACAGCTATGAATTTTAGATGTTAATTAAACACCATGCATTACTTACGTAAATATATAACTTGCTAATTGAGACGGCACGTCACGACCCCATACCGAGATAGTAGATAATTAAACCACTGTGATAGTGTTTGTTTTAGGTTTAGTTTGGAACCACCTTACGTCAATTCAAGATAATATGAGACAGATTATTGTGCTGAAGATAAAATGGTGTAAATTTCACCGAGATATTACATTTTGTGGTACATAGCTACGCAAAATAGTGTTATACTTTATCAGATAGGTAGCTATATTAATAGCATTGTTACAGCCAGAATAGAACCTGGGGATTTGTGACTCATTTGGAGTAATTGCTTTATAGTAGTAGCTAAATTTGTTATCAGTGACTATCTAGATCAAATTGAAGTTCTTGTATTATTGTGTAAAACTAAAACAAAGTAAACTTTATGTCGGAAAATTAAATCATGCTAATGAGTTTACAATCTTACTTTACTAACATTAATTTTTTTTTATCAATTTCAGAAAATGGAACTGCTCCACGTCATCATAAAATCTGGTCCATCGCCACGCCCTCTCGCTTGGTCCCTTGAAGTCTCCTCCTCAGACAATGGCGAGGACTGGCGGATGGTCCGCGCCTTCGGAGACCGAGATCACTGTAGGAAACTCTGGGACCTCAGGCCAGAGAGACGACGACGGAAAGCCAGGGCAGCAAGGACCAGCAGAGCGGAGAAGATGGCCTGCTCAACCCAGTTTACCAGTCCAAGACCACTTGAAAATGGAGAGGTGTGTAGGTATAATGCTGTAAGATGAGTCAGAACCAGATGCTGGCTAGTATTCCGGTTTTAATAGTGGAAAGTTATGAAACTGAAAGATGTTCGAGGATCTATCAGCTTTTGGCTATCAGTTGATGTTAATGACAAAGCCGGTATTGATTTATCAACCTACTTTTCAGATGCACGTAGCCATCGGTGAGGGCGTAACAGCTCGGCGCGTGCGCATATCTTTCCGTGCTGCGCATCCATCGTCACCACGTCAGCAGTACTACTCTGTGAGAGCTTTGACTTTGGCAGCAAGGTGCTTGTGCCATGGACATGCTACCAGCTGCCATGTGGATGCTGAAGTGAGTTCCACCCTATTGTGTGAACCAAACCAAATGATGGATGATCTATATAATAGATTGTTGAATCATGGTATCGTCTCTAAATACTGAAGACAGAGAAAACTAGTCTAACTCAGAAGTATTTAATTCTGACTACTGCTAGATAAATGCTATGCTATATAGCCTGTTCCAAACTAGCTTCTAACAAATCATCAAGCTATACTAATTAGCGTTTACATCTGTCGTGTTGACTGAACCTCTTCCGGTTCCCTAAAGTCATCGAGACCAGAAATTGGTCTTGGTCACTAGCTCATAAAAAATTTCATGATTTTCAGGGTGCAAAATGTGATTGCCAACACGAAACATGCGGAGGACACTGCCACAGATGTTGCTCCGGAGGCCCTTGGGCACCAAACCGAGCCTGTGAAGGGGGCAGGGGGTGTTCCTGCGGGGAGCGTGGGGAGTGTCAGTATGATGACAATGGGGTTGAGCTCTGCGTCAATTGTACCGTTAGTATTCGCTTTTAGAACTTATCTATATCCTGTTGACCTCTTTAGAAAATAATGGATTACCAAACCTCTTGACACCGACTTGGTTTGTTATGTTGTTTTGTCTATTTCAGGAAAACCGAGCTGGCCCTTTATGCGATCGCTGCCTCCTGGGTTTCTTCAATGCAGTATCCGATGGGCCTTGCTTGCCTTGTGACTGTGATCCTGAAGGCTCTGATGGTATGTTTGACGTTTCTGAAAACCAGATACTGGTTTATTGCTTCAGAGATTTTGTCGATGTTTGGACTACTTATGTATTTTTTAATGATTTTTTTCCAGGATCTTGCAAATGGGACAGAAAACGACACCGCGTTGCATGCAAATGTTACCCTGGTTTTGGTGGACACCTGTGTGATGCATGTGAGGAAGCGTCAGCAGTGTTCCCGCTCTGCCAAAACCCAACTACGCCAGCGTGCAAGTGCGATCCGAAAGGCGTGGTGGATCCCAATCGGGTCTGTGATGAGGAGTGCGAGTGTAAGGTTAGTTAATCCTTACCCTTCATTGGAAGAAACGATTGCAAGAAAAGGAGGTAGACGTCTTTGCTAGTCTTTGGTTTGAAATAATTATGTGCCACATTGTGATGACTGAACAGAAATTCGACAACATTAGGAAAGTTCCTAAGAATCCCAGTCGGGAGTGAATGAAACTTTCAATCAGCATTGCCATTAAATAAATATAAAGTGGCACGAATGTCCTTAGTTATTATAATAGGCATGTACCTACCTTATTATTATTTGCAGGCAAATGTGGTAGGAGAACATTGCGACGCCTGTGCTCCCGGACACTATGGACTGAGTGCTGATCTTCCTTCCGGCTGCCGACCTTGCTACTGCTCACACATCACCGACTCTTGCAGTCTGCCAACTGACTACGAACCAAAAGATGTGAGTATCTTCCGTGACAGCCTGTGAGCCAGCTGTGACTCATGAAGAGCGTTTTCTTTATTAGGCAGATATTTCTCTTGGTCTGGTCAACACCAGAAAAAGTAGTAAGCTACCAAAAATACCCTGGCAACCTAACAATAAAGTTTTTTTTTGTGACTGGGAATTACAACTTTATTCCCTACGGTAGAAGCAGGATAAATAGTAGTCTTTGGGTTGAAGCTCTTTAGCTAAAGTTATCGATGTTATGTGAAGAAACCTTTTCCTGCTATTTTCAGATTATTCTGCCCCTTGGAGAGGATTGGTTGGTAACAGACGCAAATGGAAATGAAACTGTTGAAACGTCAGTGGACGAACAAGGAAAGCCGTTCATCATCAGCTTTGAGGTGAGGTTTCGAACTTCAGAATCCAATAACTGGTAGGTATTAGAAGGTATACCTCTAATGCCTGTCTTTCTGAGCGTTGATTTCATCAAATTATACTCTACAGTTCTGACACCAATATCCGCTATTCCCAGGTAGAAGGCTGGGAGCACTACTACTGGCTGAGCTTCTCGTTCAGCGGTGAACAGTTCCAGGTGTATGGAGGGGAGCTGCGCGCCGCGCTATTCTGGGGCATCGTGAGAGGAGACACGGGGGGAAACCCGACCTTCGGACCTGATGTTGTTCTTATTGGAGCAGGTGAGGAATAAACCTGAAGTTATTGGGCGTATATTTCGCTACAAAGGTCCGATGAGCTTCATAGGTAAATTAAACAAGAATCAAGAAAACATTTCGGGTATTATCTATGTACTTACTGATAATAGAGTTTGACGAGTCTCGTAAACTTATCTGACGCCGTAAAGTGCAATAAATACTCAATGGCGGTGATAGCGCCAGCACTACTGTATTGACCAATCTGGATAAAGTTATTAGGCTCGAGCCTGTATTGTCATCAAACGTCAGACGTTATTTTTGACAGATGGTACCAAGCTAGCTTGCACCAACTCCAGTCACGAGACTCCTGGGCAGTTGAAGATATCAGTACCCATTCTCGAGGGGCACTGGTACACTGTCGGTGAGGAACCGGAGGTGGCTTCTCGGATGCAGCTGATGGATGTGCTCAGTGACGTGCAAGGAATCATGCTGAGAGCGCACTACCATTTTGACCAGGATGAGGTACGATAGTGACATGTTCTTGATTCTAAAAGCAGCGTTTTGAAGGCTGAACATTTACCTACTGATCCCTCTGAAATTCCTTTACTATGTGAATGTTCTCGAATAGAGATAATTTCTCAAAAAAATCAGCGTAGGGCGGCTCCTACCAGATTAAAATACGACGTGTGCTCTTTGGTGTGCCACTCAAGGTTGGTCATTCTGAGAATTTATGAATATTTAAATAATTTGCGACAGGTCCGGATAGAAAAAGTGGAGGTCCTCGGTCCAACAAGCCCGATGTCGGAGCAATGCGTATGTCCGCGTGCGTACGGCGGCGTGCAATGCGCGCGTTGTGCTCCAGGTCACGTGCGCGTGCCGCACGCGCCGCACGCATCACGTGTGGAATGCGTGCCGTGCTCCTGCAACGGACATGCACAGTGTGACACTGGTCAGTACCTATCTATCATCCTGACCTGTGGTGAAATGCCTAATGTCACGTTGCTGTGCTGTGCTATACCCTACATGCTTAGGCGTTACTACTTTACCTATAGTTCTACACCTACTACATACTTATTTTGTGTAAAATGTGCAATGTAATGAGGCAGTTCCTCCTCCGTGTGTTACTCAAATTAAAAATATATGAAGGCTTATCAACTACCATTTATTTTAACCTTGGATTGCACCTGATGCTGCGAGAGTGTCTACGTCTGGGTCCCTTCGGTATTGAACTTTCCACATCTTCTGCGACTTTGACCAGACCTTCAGTCCATCTAATTTTTTGGCTGCTTATATTTCTGTCTACACGGGTAGATCTAGCAGTAATTTTCCGTTATTTTTCAGTTGATGGTCCATGTGGTCCTTGTCAGCACAACACGACTGGACTCAACTGTGAACGCTGTCTCCCAGGACACTACGGAAACCCAGTTCAGGTAATTACATTTTAGCACAATCCAGAATCTATTGTAAGAGTAGAACATGGACAAAACTTAATTATGGTTTACTTGTTTTTCCCAGGGAGCTTGCAAGCCATGTGCGTGTCCACTCTTTGATTTGTCTAACAACTTCAGTCCAAACTGCGTGCTGGCCTCAGCAGAAGGAGATGAGTACGTCTGCACTCAGTGTCCTGACGGGTACTCTGGAGATCACTGCGAGAAGTAAGTTTTCTACCAACTTGATGGAACATGAATATGGCCCATATTCTTGTTCTCAGAGAAAAAAAATTAAGCGACTGTGTATAGGTTGGCCATGAATTTGCTTGTCCCATCTCAGTTCTCGGTTCTGCTTCTTATACTAAATATGCAAGATGATTTGCAAAGCAATATACCTAAAGGTGACTCTATTTTTATTGTTTGCAGTTGCGATTTCGGCTACTGGGGTTCTCCAACCACCCCAGGCAGCTCTTGCAAGCAGTGCCAGTGCGGTGGGTCTCCTTGCCATCCAACGACTGGAGTTTGCTTGACATGTCCAGCAAACACAGAAGGTGCCAGGTGTGATTTGTGCAAGGTAACATTATAAAGTGGATGTGGCATCCAATTGTGGCTATTTCAATTCTGCATGTTTTGAACTAACCACCTTACCATCACCTTTTACCATCTGAGGATTAGCATCCACATCAAGACAGTGTGTAAGCAAAGCCAGTTTTCTTTTTCATATACCGAAATGTTGAGACAGCTAATTAGATTATCTGACACGATCCAAGTGGAAACTTACCCATGTTGGTGTTCTTGTGGTACTGAAGGTACAGCTTGTATACCAGAGCGGTAAGATCGCAGTTGGTTCCAGGAAGGCTACTGGTTCGGTCCGGGTGGTTGGTCAGACGACGGCTGCGTGTCGTGCGCGTGCGGCGCGGGCGCGCTGTCGGCCGCGTGCGACGCGCGCTCCGGGCACTGCACCTGCCGCGAGGGCTGGGGAGGTCGAGCCTGCGACAACTGTGCACCGGGGTATGGAGGTTAGTACTCACACAAAACAACTAATGTTACTTCTGGCTGGTACTTTCACGTACCTTTTAGCGTGCTGGTCCAGTGCACGAAGTTCCACGTCAGTTCGGGTCGGACGGAGTCTTTCAGATGGTTTAAAAATTCAGGATTGCTCGCTAGCTCAACCAAACCCGTCTACTCACTAGTGCTGTCTTTTCATTGGGAGGATGTAGCAACAGCTATTGGTTCTCCAAACTTAATGCCCACTACGACTTCAACTTGCAACAGCGGTAACTAATGGTATATTCCAGGAATATCCTCCGGATGCCCTCCATGTCGTTGCGGGCTGGGCGCACTATCACCGACGTGCGCGGCGGCGGGCGGGGAATGCGCATGCGCAGCGGGTGCCCAGCCACCACTTTGTGACTCCTGTCTGGAGCAGTACTACGGCGTTGACGCTACGGGCTGTAAAGGTTAGTGGGATAAACGATAGATGGCGCAGAAATAAATTTACGTAAAACCTGCTGTTCAAGTGATCATTTTTCATTTTTTAGATTTTCGTATGGGCTCATACCAGCAGGTCTAGCATGGTGGACTGCTCACTGGACAGCAATTTGTCTACTAAGGAATTGACTAAATCGAATCCTATTTTTTTTTCGTTTAACATAAGAAAGGGACGAAGTACAAGGTCTCTATCTTATCTCCGGTAGGTAGAAAAAAAACTTTCATTTTGGCGCTCATGTTAAGCGCACTGAAACAATAGATTAATAAATAGAGTCTGATGCGTCATGTGTCATGTGTGTCATGTGTGTGAACAGTAAACATTGACCATCTAAAGCGGTAGGAATGGAACGACGGATTCTACCTACCTACAGTACCTACCTACCAATCTCATAAAAGATTCGACCAGAGAATAATTATATGCAACAACAGTCCCGATTTACAGAATAGAGGAAGATCCAAAAATCAAACGTTCACGCAACATAAGGTTTATTTCACTGTAACTTTAAACTATCTACTAAAATCGAACGGTTATTATGACGGACAAAAGCGATTTATAAGCTCTGTTTACACAAGCGCTGCATACACCTAAGGCGAGCAACAAACATGTACGACTCCACAATTTGCGTAATGTATGATGAGCCTTAATTCGAAAACACTCATCATTCAGGGGTGTCACAAGCTGAAAACACAAATAAAATTATTAAGATTAGTCAGTTACCGCAGAATGTATTATGTATTACCTTATTTGAGTATTGGTCAGGCTAATAATAATATTAATTTATCGCCGTGCCACAGAGGTTAAGATAACCTAACTGGTATAGTTAATATTGATTTTTTACATTTTACATTTTAACATATACTTTAGATCTACATTTTTTTTGTCCGCTAAGGTACCTACCTATTTAATGGTACATATTAGTAAAAATGCAGGTTAATAAAAACACAAAGTTCATAGATACAGGTATCAAACAGCAGATAATTATGGTAAGTGTCATACATTTAAAAAAATAAAAATCCTTTACTGCCCGCCTCTGGCTTTTAACCTCAGAAAAGCGAGAGTGCACCACTGAAGTAATGAATGAAGTAACTTAAAAAAAAAACTTCGTATTTTGCAACGTTCTGTTGCCAGCCCTATGCGACCCACCGCGCGCCGCCTTCAGCGGTCCACGCATACATCGGCCGGTAATTCAACGATATACACATTATGCACGTTATAGAACCGCAGTGTATGCTATGCTAAACTTTAATGGCATATTGTTTGAAAATCTAGTCGCAGCTAAAATCCGAGAGGAAATTGTTTTGCCGTCTTCAGCACTAAACTTCTTACGACTGGTTTATGAAGAGTTATTCCAAACTAATCATAACTTGCATTGTACTGCCTGATGATAACTAGAAGGTAACCTGTAGGACTCACAATAAGTAGGTAAGGTATTTTACGTAATAGTATTAAAAACTAAACAAAAAGATAACTTCCCGACACGCAAAAGCTCTACTAGATTCTAGAGACGGGTTTAGTCGAGCTAGAGTACTATTATAAAGCTCACTTCTCTCACATACCCAGTACTACATAGACCTTATAATCGATCATAGGTCCCAAGATAAATTTTAAAATGTTGCCAGCTCTACAAATAAAAATAACATACATAACATAGCTGGTTTTAGTTAAATCATAGTCTAATACGAAACCTTACGAACTTACACGAAATTACGAAGCTTGTTTCTACAATATTTCCAATGAACGTATATTGGTTAAAAACACAACACTACACGTGTTATTGTACTCATTACGTGCAGCTTTGTAGTTTCAGACAAGTACACTGCAGTGCACGTAGAGTGCCCTAACCACCGGGTGTCGGTACACCAATAAACAGACCACGAAGTATAACGAAAGAGGCATCGCTCTCCGTAAATATGCTAAGCACTAGCGGATAGAGTTTTAAGAATAGTCATGAATAAAATAATAATCGCTTTATTGTAAATTGTTTACAGTAAGATGTAGCGTAATCTGAGGGATAATTCTCTTAGTAAAGTGTGGTTAAACTATTATTTGGAATTTTGGGATGTCATAAAAATCACATAATGGCAACCCTCGTGACATTTATGCCAGCAAATTGCAATATTTTAACTGCATAATGATTAGAAATGTGTCTCGAGGTACAAAAATATTAATAAAAAGGTATTGTAATTGCCAATATGCAAAACCAATCCTATAAAAAACCCCAATTTGCTTGACCCTGACTCTACATAAAGAGTGTAAGTTTATTTCAATCGGTGGCAAGTGGAAACTCGCAAGTAACGCGTGTGGCGGCACTTCAAAGAGCCCGGTGTGTAGATCTACCTAATTCCGCCCAATAGATTTATCACCGCGCAGGTGTCATTGAGCAGACAGATACACTTGTTTTTGTCTCGGAGAGGGCATCTGCCTTTTCTTTTTATGGTGTGTTTTGTTGGTTGGCTTTGGTAATTAATTTTAGCTTAGACGATATGTGGTACGATATTGTTCGAATGTTAGTACCAATTTTCATCTAAACATCACACTAGCTCAATTTACACATCGATTTGATACTAAAGATTGGTGTTCTAATTCCGAGTGCACTTCATTGAATACCTCATCTCAATTACCAGCTTTTTACGGAGTTATTCATAACTTGAACTTTCTTTTATTATTTGTATTTTATATTTGTATTGAGTAAAAGCTTTTATTTAACTTGCAATGTATGTATGTTTGTTCGGGTGGAATCTTTGAAGTCAATTTTGATTGTGACTTAATACTATATCGATAAAAACTGTCGATTATTGAAAGCTAAACCCTTTATTCATATTCAACTGTAATTTTTGCGGCTCTAAAAAATGCTCTATCATTGTCACTTGCATGACAACGAAGAGAGATGACAGCAGATTTAGCAATCATTTTAGTTAGCTCAGCTTTATAAGAGCAATAGGAATATACCCCTTATTATTATATTTAAACTTTACATAGTACGAATTCCTGGGTAAAGTTTACTGCAGCATTTGAAAGCAAGTAATTTTAAAACCTTCTAAGAATGTCCATTCTGTTAAGTTTTAACTCTATGGACCTAGAGCCAACCACAAAATGAGTTTCGCAGAAATCAAATGTTTCTATCCTGTTTATTGACCGTCCAGAAGTGGCTCGTGGTTTCATTGATCGCTGTGGTGTGCTGCTAAATGCTGGCCATGTTCAGCACGACAGCTTTCCTATATCGGTAGATATGGATACATATTTATGAAGGATTTAGGTAAACAAGCCTTTCTAATCTGGATTATTATTAACACATCCAGATTCAGAGGGTGCTTTATAACATCCCACACCTGCATTTTTTTTATTGGATTAGGTTGGTGTTTGTCTTTGGCCCTTTAACACCTGTCCGAAAAACGGAAAAATAGTCGATCTGTTTAGTTTTTTTTTGGTCTGCGTCCTTGTAGCTCTCAAAGTAGGGCTTCAATTTCAATGCGGAATAAAGGTGATTTTATGTAGGATAGCCATGTTTGGTGAAAATTAGCGGAGCTTTTTCTGAGTTATGAGGATATTTATCAGCTCTGGACACCAGTTTTGAGGAATCTCTGGCTTACAGTTTGAAACATTTAGTTCATCTCAATGTATTCAGATCTAATGAACTTTGATCCATACTCCAAGGCAATGATGAAGAGTATATCTAAGAAAATTTTCATCAGAATTTTAAAATTTTTGTAAAATACACTCTTTCACCACCCTCATTTTATGTAGGTATGTACTTGGCAGATTGTTTGGTATTTTGGTGAAGATCACTGGCTATTAAACCAAAGACTAAAACTTATGTTTAAATGTACAATACTGGGTCAGTTGCGTAACGAACGAGTAGCAAGCGCGCAGCCTTTGATGATGCGCCGGCTAACCAGAGCTCGCACCTGTAACCGATACATTTACTTACATATTTATCAAAATTATCGTGTGATCTTACATTACCCAGAAATTATTATACAAACCATAAATTACCGTAATGTTTCTATCTCGTTTATTTACCAAACCAAAGTTGTTGCATGCAACCGCTGTTTCCAAAATCTAGTTTCTAAAAAAATTTTCTAACACCTACATTAAGTCCTAAAGAACAAGCTTACCAATTATTTCATCATAATTTATGAGTTATAAAAAACCACTGGACATGGCAGGTACCTATAGATTTTTTGGGTCTTCTCCATCAGAAACCATCTCCCAATTTGTCGATCGGCTTAACAGTTCTATAAGCCTGCCCTCTGCAACTTCAGCTTGATTTACCTAAGAAAAAATTTTGTTTGAACAAGCTCTTGTAATATCACAGCAGTAGGTAGGTAGGATATTCTAAATTATCTACATTTAAATCCGTCCTACAGTCTGCCGGTCGCGTCTCCTCGTCTGGCCTGACCGTCTGGTCTAATATATCTCGTCTTTTTGCCCCGTTCCGGATCCGTCTCGGATCCCCAGAACTCGCGCCAAATAAAACAAAATGTGATTTATTTCTGTGAACATGAATCGTGTCAAAACGAACGCTGCTTCTGTTATTCTCAGCCATACAAATAACAGTGCATTTCTTATTTGATTGATATCGAGTAGGACCATTAAAATTGTAAGCGGTATTGTAAATTGAGGGTCAATGACATTGAAGTCAGTCCTGCAGTTGAGAAGCACAGGACTGAGGAGGCTGACAAAAAAACATCTGATAGGGCTTGTAAAATCGTAATGAAACTGAGCTTATCTTGTGGTGATTGAAAGACTGATTGAATATCAAAAGACAAGACATGTTATAAACACTGGTGCTCGATAAGGCGTCAATACAAAATCTAACTGGACGCAAGAAACTCGTGCTTAAGGCACTGCGTAAGTAACCTTCGAAATAATTTCCGAAATAACACGTTGAAATAAAATCAGGGCAGTTAACATTCGGCGATCGGTTCCGGCGTAATTTGATGAATTACCGTCGAGTTAACAGCATTCCGCTGAGTTGGGAGGTCGGTAATGATTGCAAGATGTAATTACTAGTTACATACTATCGCCAAAAGCATGTCGACGGGAAAACCAAAGAGTAACAAGATCATTCGAAGTTGAAGTGAAAAGCCACTCATTAAAACCAGAAGGAATGTCTTTTTCAGTAGCAAATTCTTTTAACATGTTTCATAATAATGACGCACAGAATACGTTAGTGCCAATTGGAACCCAAGAAGAGGTCAGTAGATACTCAACACTATTCACAAAGAAACCTCTAGTACTTAGATAGGTACATACCACAAGTTATTACTGAAATTACTGTACCGTATTTGCAATGATTCCAATTTATCTTGGTAATTAAACGATTCCAAGAAAGCTTTAACTAAAGCATTCATGTTTGAACGATGAAGTCACTTATCTAATAGACGATCTTCAAACAAAAATGAACTTTATGATTAGAATAATATAAGCTGCAGTTAAAGATGATGATGAATCGTATAATAAACCTTAGACTTCGATCGACGGAATCAAAATAAATGAAACAGACGTGAAAGCTCCAACTGATTTGAATGTAACTAGAATACAACATTGCTGTACAAAATCTATGAAAATGGAAATAGTCACTCGGGCAAAACTAACAAAACACGCGGGTAAGTGAAATGAAAAAAATATAAAGTCCGATACAAGAGAAAATAACCCAGTGAATCTCCAGCGACAGACGTAATCCATTTTACAGTATTTAAAAACACTTAACGTAAAGATATTGCAGAGATCCAAATTACGGATATAAACGTTGAAATTACCGAGATGAGGAACATACTCGTAACTGCAAATGAAAGGTAGAATAAAGATAAGGAAAGGCTTATTATGCATTTACTTTGATATTAGGTAGATAGTGTGGTGATACTGTTTTTGGATAATTTGTTTCTGAATGAAACAAAGTTGGTCACTCATAATATCGAAATGTTTATGTGGCACATCATATCTGTTATGTAACAAAAGTGATAAGTGCTGTTGCAAATAATTTTAGATTAGCCAACGGATTAGCGTACAATGTAAATTCAAATCAATATGAATGTAATAAGTATGTTTGCGTATAACTAGCCAAGTCAATGGATATCGGTACCTTAGTTAATGTCATAGGCTAGGCACGTACCTAAAAACCACCATAGTAATCTCCAGTATCTAATTAGTTATCAAACATTTTTAAAAACTTTGAATGACATTCAAAAGAGCGTCCAGCAACAACTCCAGCGTCTAAATTAGTGATCAAAGATCTTCAAGAACCTTGAATGGCAACAAGAGAGACAAATGTTTACCGTGCTTATGGATAACAATCGTGATCTGATTTATTCTTCTCATAGTATAATAACGGTGAATTCTGAGTAAAAAATATATAATTAGAGCTCACGGCACTGAGCCAGAGTTACTACGGAAATGACTTGCAAATGTATTCCTTGGTGCCGCAGCCGTGATGGATAGGACAGCTAGACGCAGCCGGCTAGTGGCTAGGTACTGCGACCACCCGCGTGATATCCCCTTATCGGCGGATCTGCCCTAATTAGCGACCTCGTGCCGTGGTGACGGTAAAATGCTGCTGATGAGAACTGTTTGTTAAAATAATGTTCCAATTATAAGTTGGTGTAAACGTCTAGGAAAAACATCAGAAAATTCATATTTGGTTTTAGGTAGAATGCCAAATCTTTTGAAAGTGGGTCATTGATTCACTTTCCCAAGGCACGTTAAAATTTTAGTTTTAGTATCTGAGGGATTGAAATGTCTTCTCAATAAGGATTTCTTTGGTCCTCGAAGTTCCCCGAAAGCGCTATCTTCCAGCAAGGAGCGCGTGGTCCTAATGCCAAGCTGCAACGGTATTCCGTCCGGTATTCGGTGTCCGGCCGGCGTCTGTCCAGTCGGCGCGTCTACCCCGGCGCGTCCGCACGTCTCGCTAGAGTCTTATTCGCAATCGTAATTTTTGCCGATTTCTTCGATCGGTTGAACTGATCATGTAAGAAAAATGAGGATTGAACAACTAGAAAATTAAAAATAAAAACTTATTTGTTTCGACAGTGAACATTAGTGAAATGATAATTTTGGGAAAAATCCATAAATAGATAAGGTTACTTGAGATGAAATACAAACACTCTGAAGAGTAATTTATTTTGATGTGTTTATTTTTAATCGGTACATGTTGTAGCTTTTAAAAGTTGCGAAAGAAACTGAAACAAAAATTTCACGTGTTATTTGAGTAAATGCCACTGCTCTGGACATTATTTGTGCGCTGAAAATGTGGACGTCTAGTGGAAGTGATCTCACTGACGGAAAGGATTTTTAAAGTGATGCGATCTAAATGAGGAGTTAGGATGCGTTGGAGCTTGGTGGCAGTCCTGGCGGTGGTGACCCTCGTGTCCACTGCGAGCACACCACGGCGCTGTGCCGGCCGGCTGGCACGAGAACGGCTGAAGGCAGCTGAAAAGATCCGGGATAAGCGGTACTTCCTACTCTGCTGCACCCCGGTCTGTGCCACGCCTCCCAGGAGGCAGAGACCGACCACCACGCGGCGGTACCAGCCGTTTCATAAGACTTGGCTGGGGCTGAAATACGGTACGTACCTAAGAAACGTCTAAAGCAAAGATAATACATTCTTCCATGACGCTCAATCAATGCTAACGATAGTGAATATTATAATGACAAAGTATAAGCTGTAAGTAAAGTGTTCCTAGTTATAAGAAACATATTTGGTGTAAGTAGATATGTAAGACTTATTTAAAGATTTAGAACGCTATCTTGCGCCTAAGTAGGTTCCACTGGCGCAAAGCAGAACATCGAAGATTGTGTTGTATTTAATTAGGCAGATTTTATTGCTTTTCTATGATAAATACTACAGCTTTTGCAACATCTAATAATGACAAAGGCGATATGATAATTGGCCTAACAGTCTATCAGATACTATTAGAATTTTATTCGGTTCAAAAGTTTGATACACGATGTGCGATCCAATAAATCCGCCAAATTATTAGTTGACGCGGTTCAAATAACAGGTTTGCACATACTCGTAAGTGCGTACATTTTAACCTCAATATTTACAACCAAATATTATTCCTTGCTAAAATTAAGTATCCCAAATCTTATAAAGTTTTTATGATCACTTGCTAAATGTATATTACCGCAAGTTTTTACCATGCTGTGGTTTTGCTCGAAATCCAGATCGTGACCTTTACCAACCAGGTCGCTACTTCCGTCTCTCTTCCCTTTACCACCAGATTATTTAGTACCTTTGTAATATCGGGTTACGAAGGACCAGATTGTTTTACTCACACGATGTTTTGTGGCTCAAGTTTTTATCGTGTCAGTTAACCATTTTGTTACGGTGGTGATTTTCAAATGATGTTTTGAATAAGATTTATGGTTCTTGATTGTGACGCTCGTGAACTCTAACGTCTCCAACTCGAGTTTTTATTTCAGAAAGTGGCTTTCTTTTATTATTATGACCTTTTAGCTGGGGTACTTTTAGTTACTTATGAACTAGACTTTTCCATTCTTTCAAAACAAACTCTAGTGTTGGTACATCAATCATCGTCATCAATCAATATTTAAAAAACTCTTTTGAAGCTGACTTAGAATCAACACACAGCCTAAACTATAAGTCCTAGAGGTATGAAATTTTGAGGGTAGTATCCTTATATAGTGTAGGGGTGCACTAAGAAAGGAATTTTGAAACGTCACACTCTAAAGGGTAGAGCGCGAGCAACGCCGCGGGCGACGGCTAGTTACTGTAGAATATAGATAAATTTATGCTATATGCAAACTACAAGACAGATAAAACAATACTAAACTCAGACTGTTCGCAAAATCCAAATTTATTAATCTAATCAACATTCGTTATCAGCTCTGTCAAGTTCCAGTTAATTTATGGGCTTGGGTCAGACAGATTACGAGTTTCATTCACAATTCGCAGGTTATCAGCGAGACGGGTGGGTCATCGAACCACGGCCTTATTGCCAAATCTGGATGATAACTCTATTTACAGTTACCCAAGAAGTAGTGACCGTTATAATTGATGATTATTTTGCAGCTGAGGAAATTGAAAGAGTACGTATTGTGCTGTGTAGACCGCGTACCATGGATAATATTATAATCCTTGTGATTTTACTGAGTAAAAGATGAAGACTTTGGCTATGCGAAAGTGGGCAAAATGAGACAGAGAACAAGAAAGATTACTTAAGCTGTTCGATTTCATAGCGTCATATAATACGTTAATCACAGTCATAAAGGTATGGGTTGCAGTTTGTGCGTAAGACTTCCTTTGAATGTTGGATATTTTTTTCACCTCTGTGGTAATGATGATGTTCGTAGCTTTTTGGAAATTAGATTTACTGACGAATATACAGACTTCCTGCGTTTTTAGGTCACCGGAACGGATTTGTAGATAAGCTTCGGACAGTGGTGCGTCAGACACGTAGGCTGACGAAAGTGGGTCTGATCGGACAATAGACAAAATTATATTTTTGTAATGTAATTTGATTTATCTTCAGAGAAGGTGATGGATGTATAAGAGAAAGAGGAAAAAGAGAAAGGTAGAGAAAGGTTAAGGAAAAGATGAACTCTGTAAAAGATGGGTATGAAGTTATGAACGCAGCATCGAAATGAGAGAAGTGACTGCTGAGGTGAGTTTGGTAGAGTAGAAGAACTGCTCAAGAAGTAAGGTAACGGTAAGAAGATAATAATAAATTTGATAAAAAAAACAATATAGAACAGTTTATGCTATAAAAATATGACTACTTAGGTAGAGGTACTTCACTAAAAACATAGTGGTTATAAGATTGCAGAGTTTGAGACACGTTATTATAAACAAAACAGTTACTTATCAGAATTTAAAATCAAAGTATTTTTTATTGCAAATTGGAGTACCTCAAGGATCATCGTTATGACCTTTACTGTTCATTTCATTCTCGGCACTGATTTTAACCCTCATTAAAATTTCAATACCAGAATTCTTTTCACCACCTACTTGCCTACTTGAATAAGTATTCGTAAAAAAGCTACCTACTCTACTTGAGACAGAAACATTCCATATGTAACCGCTCTGTTTACGTCTGATTTGACGTTTATTAATAACCAATTTAGTGTTGGCGTTATGGCGCACTGGTTAGTAGAGCAGGAGCTAAGGGCATTTTTATTATTCTACTGCTGTTACTATCAATAGTAATAAACATGTTAACTTTGTCACAACAATTACCCTTACAACTTTTATCATCACAGCGGGTAGCACTGCGTTAATCTTTTGGTCTTATGCTTAGTTAGGGTTTATTAATAGATCTATTTTAACAATTTTACTTTTATTTTTAAACAGTTTTCTCTATCCATATCATAGTTACCTCCTTGTTCTTGGCATGTTCTTGTTCATCAGTGACACTTTACGCATTATTATTGAAACCGCTACTCTCTCCTGCTCTATATTCGATTGGATCGATTCGAGTCAATAACTCGATCCATCACTCGGATGGCACCATCAATCTCTTGGCGGGATCGATGCAAATACCTACAATGAGTCCACCATTGAGTTAGAGACGTTAGCAAGGAGTCCTTACATTAGCAGAACTGTGAGATAGTGTTCCGTATACAGAGGTTATTATTTCGTAGAAAGTGCAGGTGTAATGCAGAAAATAATGATTGAAGTGGTCCCTTACATAGATACTTCGATAAATTACTAAAAAAAAAAACACTTTTTAAAAACGCGCGCCAAAATATCATTGCTTTACTTGAAAAAAAATACTAGGTTCATAATTAAACTTCTTAGACATTACCTAAAGGGTTAATAGTTTTAGTTATGAAACGAATTAGCCAATAAAGAACATTCATTAGAAGCGTCGAGATGTGCTATAAAGTAACAGTTACGCCGATGGCAATCAACCCCACAGGGCGTTTCAATATCTAGTGATAATCTACCATCGCTAATGACGCACGCATAATATTGTCATCATCGCCAACTTGATAACACCATAATAACAGTCCAGGAATTAAAGTCTCAATCAACCGCACACATTTATCAATCACGCCATCTATTGGACTCGGAACCGGTGGAACCGGTGCGGGAATTAGTACTGGATGAGACCCATTTACCATAGCGCTGTTCCTCTTTGATCCTTTTGATGTAACTGCCAGGGCGTTAATTTTTTCTATGATAATTATGTTTCTGTTTTCATTATTGGCTCAAGGCTTTACCTAAAACTGTTGGTAGATATTCCTGTTGGCAAATCCAGTTCCACCTTTTGAAGATAAACCTTTGTAAACAAGACAAGTCGTCAGGGTGTGAGTAGCCTAGCCACCAACAAGATCAGTGTATCAGGAACCCAGAAATAAGGCACTCGATAGCACTTTTTTATCGATACACCATAACTCTTTTTACATCACTATTGATACATTGTCTCAATCGCAAGTCGCTAGTGCTGCGCATGCGTCGATAAATCTCTCTGCGTGCCGATTCATTCAAGTCGACGGTCGATGGTCAATGCTCGCCACAGGGCCCGCACTGGCCATTCACCATTGTTCTTTCGTTTGGAGCTACGACCAAACTCGTGATCTAACATCTATACAAAGTGAGGACTGCTGCTCGACTGACTGGCAGTATCGTCACCGCAACTAGTAGTAGTAGTATCTTCGAAATAATTTTTAACCGCAATATGTTTTTTATGAAGCTTCACGCTTAATAAAAATGCATACCACATTCTATAGACATTCACACTGTAAACTTTTTACCCCGAGAAACGAAGATGTCCAGGCGGTCAAGCAAATAGCAAAAATTGTGATAGTGGAATCAAAGTTTGCAAGAGTTTCAACATGGGCAAAGTCACGGGCATTTCTACAGCACAATGATACAAAAACGAGCAGTGAGCGTGTCACGGTCACGCTTAACCTCGAATAGGACAAAGCATGGTTGTGGCTTGATAGCTCAATCGCACCGCGATCGGCCCAACAAAACGCTCTTTCAGCCTATCCACTGAACCACGACCTACAGGTCACAGCCTTTACTATAGATGATACTATATTCTACTTAAATCCTACTAATATTATAAACGCGAAAGTTTGTAAGTATGGATGGATGGATGGATGTTTGTTACTTTTTCACGTAACAACTACTAATCCGATTTGGATGAAACTTGGAATATATATTGTCCGTGACCTGGATTAACACATAGGCTACTTTTTATCCCGAAAAATTAACGGGATCCAACGGGACGCGAACGAAGTCGCGGGTGGCACCTAGTTATATATACAGCAACAGGGGTAAACCCTCAAAGGGGCTCTCTAGCGGCTTCAACATTGTTTTTACGGTGCAATACTCAGCAAACGCAAGGGCAACGTCTAGGATGTTTTAGCACATGGTTCTGTGTGGTGACTGATTAGTCCGAGATATTCTACAGTCAGACCCTAGTCACTAGTCAGCCTTATCCGCAGGAAATACAGGGTCGGTACGTGCGCGGAGATGACTATGCCACTATTTTGTATAAAAGATTGTTTTTTTGCTGCCTAAGAGCAAATCTTGTGCAAATTTTCGAACAGAAAAATCTAGCCAACCAGATTTGATTCCACAATTCCTCTACTGTTACACAACAGACCTTGATGTGCCTTGATCGTCAAGATAAGCGGGAAAAAACAGTTTGACAGGACCACCTCCTGCAGGGTCAACGACCGCTAGATGTACAGGTTTCTGTGATGATGTAATGGCAATGAGGCTCGACGGGTGATTTGTATCTGCAAATTGAATTAGTTGTGATCAAATATTATGAAGTCATTAATCGAATATTTTTTGTGAATCGTCTCATTACGCGTCGCAGCGTGAAGCTTATTAATAACATTATCATTCATACGAAAAAAAGCCAAAGTCTCTTATTCGCACATACTCCATATAGGGCCAGTCTCTCAATAAATATCTCCCTCTTACCTTCAAAAGCCAACATTGATCCATCAATTTATTATTCTGATGCCATCTCCATCAATACCGATATCCATGTCGATTGATCGATTTATTATACACTCGATTTCGGTTGCTCACGGCGCGGTGTGAACGAGTACTGGGAAGTGTGGAAATAAGTTAAAAATCGATTTGTTTATCGCAAGCTAAATGCATGGAATATAAATACAGGATACGGGCCAAGCACTTGCTTTTATTTCAAGAACTTTATCGATGTCTCTATCTCTACATACATTATCATTTATCTGACAGACCAATATTGGATTCATAGAACATTTGAACAGCATTTAGTAAATTGAAAAAATCTTATATGAACTATTGAACATTCCTCCTTGTCAACGTAGCTATCTATATCTATCTATCTAATAATACCACTATTGTAACCTTTTGAAATGACAAACAGTAAAAGACTCAACTTAAAGTTCAGCAAGTTTAGAAAGGATCAAAAGCTTTACTAGGTTAAAGCTCAAATTGCAAATCGATTGCTCTAACGTTTAATTAATGTTAGATAGAAAACATTAATTAAATTACTAGTTCACTATCTAGGCGAATTGATTAATTTATCAAAACTGTTACAGTGTTGCTTTAGGCTTTAGCAACACTATGATTGTAGTCGCAGATCATTTTTGGAAAGTCAAACCGTTGAATTTTGACTAATCTAACGTATACTTTGGAGTTTGGAGTAACGAGGTTGAATATTCTGAGGGAGTATCTTTGAAGCAGCTACACAGCACGAAAGTAGGACACGCAAATCATTCAAAAATTCGGAAAACCGTAGTGCCTAGATTATATCTAGTTCGTCTAAGAATTACTTTCGAGATACAAATACAAATTGTTCGAGATTTTCCCGTACAGACAAACACAGCGGGAGGCTTTGCTCTATACCTACCATGTTTACCAACATGATGTCCCAAGTAGGTAATCCTAATGCAGTGTGACAAAGAACAAGCTGGATTTATCTCTCAACAGATTACGAAAGACCGAATTTGTCTCGTATCGAGCCCGCCCACCGATTCAATAACATACGATGCGATTCAATTACCAAATTGACACCTCTAGGCACTTTAAAATCAAGACAAAGTTATTGATGAAGTCCGTTAGTAGAGAACCTGTGTCTAAAATAATAATGTATTGTCTCGAAAACTATTGAGAAGTCTTTTAGTTATGTCTATAATAGGCATCTAGAAACAACTGCTGTGAAAGAAGTATATTTTTTATGAGATACTTCTTTTTCTCTCCTTCATAAAGGAAGTTTACTACAGTACTATTAGTAGTATTTTGTGAAACAATCAAATCGAGGGACGTCGAATCAGGAGACCCGTCTCGCATTATTGCCCAATAGTTTAGCGCCTTATTGTTATCCATACAAGTCGACATTGTATGCATGTAGTTCTTGAATGGCGTTGAATGATAACTTGTTCCAAAGCCACAAAGTTCAAAATCCAGTGGATTTCACAGAACTAATCTCATCTCGTACGCACGTGGCAGGTCGCTGATAGATAGATGACACCAATAGCAGAAAGAATTGACAAACAATGGAATGCATTAGTAAAACAAAAAAGAACGAAACAATGTTGGATTTTGAGGTTTGAAAGAGGTGGTAAATTATTCATTGCCAGTCGTTGGCACTAGTTTTTTTGAAGCGTTTTAATCCTCTAGTTTTCAAGTAGAAAAAACTTATTTTTTTGTACAATCTACCCGATAAATATTTATGTCAGCACCAAATATATTTATTGGGTAGGCATAAATTACAATAAGCTTTGGACCAAACCGCATTTCCAACGTCAAAAAACTGCCTTTTTTTGGTCCATCACCAAAATAAGGTTGCCGATCAAGATAACTGTTGGAGATGCTTGGCATTCCCTCCAGTGGCCGTTCTGTCCATCTTTCAATCAACATTTATCGCTGAATTTTAAATTTCTACACCTCTGTTCCTCATCAATATGCAATGAGAATTTTGTGGTTGGCCGGTTGGGACTTGGTGAGTCGCATATTGAAAATTCACAATACACGTTGCCCGTTCAAATCTGATGACTCCGAAGTTTAGCATCAATTAGTTAATTTCTAGAGGTCAAGAGTCATTTACCCTATTAGTGGTAGATATTAGATATTCATTGTATTTCTATGTAGGGTGCCAGTTACGTAATCTCAGATACATTTGAGCTATGGTTTTGCTGATGTCATCAGCTGGGCTAGGCTGGCTCTGGCTGGGTGTATTTTGACACAAGATTGTAAATTCCACTTACCTTTATCCATCATATTTCTAAGGAATAATTTAGCAATTCTATGGTGCAATCGGTATGTCCTGTGACATTTTGATGAATGACCGCTGATAAGTAGGTACATCCATTTTGAATGGCTTTGCGTAACAGTTGCGTTCTCCACTAGGACATTGGCTAGTTATGAGGGTATCCAAAGAGCAATGGGCGGCAAATGACGGTTGTAATAATATAGCGGGAGATGCGACTCTCAACTTTAAGCCATTCACAGCAAGAACATTGAAAACTTTTATGAATTTACAGCAAGTTATAGAAAAAGCTTTGACAACAACCGTGACCACAAAAGACGGTGGATTCTTTGGTGAAAACACGGTGAAAACCAAACTAGAAATATTGCAAAATGACTTATGACCCTTTATCACGTCAGCATATTCATTTTATTACCCACAAGCTTATAAATATAGCAAGGCAACATAAATTACCCTAGAGCTACAGCTGAATATTCCACGGGAACCTTTAACATCTTACTTCTCTATTTCTACACCCACAGACACTATGTACACCTAATTATTTTACCAAGTCACAATATGCCCGGTGTACCTACACATGCTGGTCAGTTGGATAACTGTAAGCTGACGAATTAGGAGTCTGGCACAATGGATGGTGTTCAGAAGATATATTTCCTTTGAAATCAGTACAATAACGCACCTTATTCTCTATCATTTCCACTTCTATCAATCAACATGCAGATTATCAATATTAAATTGTCATTTGCATCAGTACGAGCCTGTCTGTGTGTTTGTTGATCTAATTCCATACATTACTGTCCACGTTCAATACCGCCCGCCGGCAGTGATGAACTATAAATCAAAACCGGTCTGGGATAAGTTTTAGCTAAGCCGACGTGGAAAAACGGAAATCCACTGCGATGGGACAACGCTACTTAGGATGTAACAGAGAAATATTTCCGTAAAATACATGCTTTGTAATTGAAACCTATTGAACTAATATGCAGATGAACCTTTTTATGCAATCTTACAATCTAAGCACCGGTTATGTTAACAGTCACAAAGACACAAAAACAATACCATCCGTATTGTAATGAAAAATGTTACAATAAAGTCTTCCGCATTTTTTTTCATGTTTTCGGTTTTTTTCGTTTTGGGATCATTGGATAAAGCATGACAGCACATAGCAGTTCTTATGAGGTTCTTTCGCGTTAGTTGGAATGTAGCTTTGCAAGACTGGACGGTATGTGTCAGTCTCAGAAAATCGTGAAGTTACGCGTTTTATCTTCATAGCACATCTTGTTTCATGTGTCTAAATAAACAGTGTGGTCAAAGGTCATAAAATAACTTATGAAAGATATGGTTTTTGAGTGATAAGACTGGCCATTACAGATATTGTTTTTTTTTATGTTTTTTCACATGTTCCTATGATAGTATGGTCTGATAAACGCAGTGGACTCTGGTTCACTCGAGATGCACTTCGAAGAACCAACGGATTTCCAGTACAACGTGACCGTTACTTCTTAAGTAACCTACTCGTACCTTACCAATTTCTTCAAGTAATTTCAGTAAACTCGGAAAAAAATCTTTTACCGTCATAGTTACAAAGTAGTGTACCAACAAACTGGTATTTGCGATATTTTTATAGTTGGTTCCTAAAAGTTTAATTGGGGCACAATTATAAAAGCCGTTAAAATATCCCAAAAATTTATAAAATTTGAATGAATGCATACAAGCCTGAGGTAGACATGTAACTACGAGTATACAATGGTGGTGTGGATCGTCAAAAGAAACAGTGGGAGGACTCCGCTCCTACACTAATGAGAGAAAGGAACTTTCAGACCAATAAACTAGAAATTAGGGCTTCTCAGTGAGAACACAATAATGCCAGACTATTACCAGTCCGTTAGAGCGTAGGCAGACGTAGGATCAATCTGCAACCTAGGGGCACTAGGGGTCAAATATAGGGTCAAATAACCCTGTACTTAACATACCGCCGATAATATTTTTTCGACATCTCCGTGGTACTTAAATTTCAATTTTTGAGTGAAAAAAGTATGGTTTGTAACGTAATGATGATGGTCTAAGAGCCGAGGCTAATCGATGATTACGCATAATAGTCATTCAAACAAGAAATATGGTGAACACACGAGGATTGTGTATTTTTAAAGTTTTATGGCGCAAATCAATAGTTTTATGCCTTCCCATGCCTGATATTTTTTTGTGATTGTTATATTTTGACCAGCATTCAAAAAGAATAGGTAACTATATACAAGCTTTATGTTTTATTAAAATACTGTTCGTTTCTTCATATTGCATCGGTTTTATGACAAAACCTATACTTAGCCATTTGCGATTGATATAGTTTTTTTTAAATTAAAATAACTACCTATACATGAAAATAAATAATAATTTTTTTAATCGTTTAATCTATTATCCATGTCAAAGGCTTACCCATATCCGCCAGTTTTTTTATGATTAGTAAACACAAAAGTGACTGCTTTTTAACCCACATTTTATAAGCTGTTTAATCGCAATAAACTATCCCAGGTATTAGTTTACGGCTCTATAAATCAGTTTGTGCGACTGCCGGCCGTAAAGCAGGTTAAATTGAAAACTGGTAGTTACACTAAACAGATTCACTCGTAAATAGACGCGGATGGAAAAACTATTAGGTCGGCTCGCGGTTTGATAAGTAGGTTTTTAAGGAGGTTATTTCTTTTTTTTTTTTTTTTTTCGAACGGACTAAAATGCTGTTGTAATCGTCTGACAATTGCTGACAGCGTTACCGGACTATTATTACCGGACTAAGATTAAGGAGGTTAAAATATTATGCTCTTGTTTTATACTTGAACCTAGCAGTGGTTACCTACTACCTTGGCCGTATTCACTGCTGGTAACCCTAAAAGTATTTTTTTTTTATCATACGCCCTTCTCTGATAGGCTAGGTATATGACCGCCCGCTTGACCATGTCGTTGTAGGCTCAAATGCTCTTGTTAAAAATTAGATGCTAACTAGTCTTAAGCAGCTTTAGTTTTTAGTATGATTAGATTAGATATTAAGTAAAGGTCACCTGAAAGAAATCGTATTAAGCGATTTCATATGGTTTTTTTCTTCAGTGTTAAAGTACATACCTATTAATTTTCATCTCACTACTATCCGACTCTACTTAGAAATGTCTTTGGTCCTTCATAAAAACAAATTTCAATTTCAAATTAGGCTTCGTCCGGTATCATTCGTAGCGTCTCATGAATGAAAGCGTTTACGTTTTCGTAACTGTTTGGCGTGGGAGTGGCTGGCGATCACTCAGCCGTGCTAAGTTGGTTGGTAAATGCAATAAGTATTATTTGAACAAGTTTTTTTTATTTGATTTTGTCAAAACAACTTGGTATCTTGAATTTATCTGGGTTTATTTGATCAAACTGGCTTTGCACTTTCAAATTTATTTTTAAGTGGTCTTTTACTAGTTTTACTACTTTTGCCTGTTCATAAACTCGGACGGACAATTACAGAAGTCTTTATAACTCAAACAAACAGCTTAATATGTACAAACTTACGTTAGTAAATAACTAATGAGATTTTATCATACCTATATTTTTTTCAGCTCATTTGAGGGATCCCAAAATTCAAATGAATCAGACTTATTAAATATCGATAGAAAAGTGGGCAGCACCCGAAATAGGTCGGGGTTATTAGGAATTAGTAAAAAACTAAATTACTTCTACCGATTTTTTAGAGTTCTGTCAAAATAAAAAGCTATATTCAAAGTTACTAAACCTATTGAAAATTTTCTGCGTATTTTTCTTTTGATATTCATATTCTAAGGTTCAAACTCTCTCATCAAAGTTGGTTTTCACTATACCCACTCGGCTCTTTTTGTCAGCGTAAAAAAACGATTTTATTTAGCCATCGTATTTCTGATTCACGGAACTCTTCAGGCTTTACCTAGACCACACTTGGCCCATTTTTTTATTTATATCACTGCTGTTGATTCTCAAGCGTTCTTCTTGATTGATGCCGGCAATCAGATAGATGGACCAAATTATTTTATTTATACACACGCAATGGTGCGTCATCAACTGTAGAAAATTAACCATCATCTATTCTTCTCGTGTCACGCACGTATGTGGAAACCCACATGTCAATTTGAAAAAAAAAACACTTTTACTAATTCTACCTAGTTAATCTACAGGCAATATAGGTAAGGCCCATTTTTATTTTATTTTATTTATTTAACAAAATCCACAGCTATAAGGGTGTACAAAGTAGGTATTTTATAAATTCGTCTTATTACTGCTATTAGGTAAAAATAACGACGATCATTAAACGAGTACATATCTACTTCCAAAGTTTTAGATAAAAGTGTTTTCAACACACTTGCTCATAAAGTGGCTCTATGGTCACTGCAATTAGGCACATAATGACACCTATAATCAAACTGTGACTTTTTCATTGGTATAACTCACTAGTGAGTTATAGCAATGAAAAAGTCACAGTTATAGAGTGAGTTATAGATTTTTTTTTTGAATTTTTTTGGTTGAGTTGCTTTGTTCTTAAAGAAGTTTTTATTCAAAAAAAAGATCGTGTTCAATAGAACAAATAAATGAATGTTCCTATTGCTTGCTCATTTCATGCAACTTCTTATTTAAATAGATAATTTTAACTCGTACGTGTTTAATAAATAAAACTTTCACTCAAATATAACTTTTGTTTTCTCTGTAATAAAAGAAAACTTTCAATTCCCCATTTTTTACGTGGCAGAATAGGCGCAAACCCTAAGCGCGGAAAATAAATAAAAAAAAAACCTCATCCCTTTAGTCTGTGGCCGATCGCAATGCGCGCGCATAGGAAAACTGATTAATTTTTCCCGCCATAGCGAAACATTTTTCACAACTCGTTTTCACTGTTGAAATTATAGTTATTTTATTATTATTTTATTCACAAGTGTGTTGAAAAACGTCGTATGATACACGTGTGTATTGATGATTACCGTTCTCGGCTTTCTTAAGACCCTCGCCTACGGCTCGGGTCTCAATGGCACCTCGGCGGTAATCACCAATGTACCACACTAGTACCATAATGTACTATTATTCCATATATCTGCACCTTTGCTATCACTTGCTATTGATGTTTTCGTGTTACTCGTAGCACATAGACACCATATCTTATTTATCTGATTATTCCATACTATCATCAATATTTAAAACTATTTTGAAGCTGACAGAGAATCAACGCCCAGCCTAAACTATAAGTCCTAGATTTATGAAATTTGGAGGGTAGTGTCCTTATATAGTGTAGGGGT
This sequence comes from Eulithis prunata, assembly GCA_918843925.1. Classification (NCBI taxonomy): domain Eukaryota; kingdom Metazoa; phylum Arthropoda; class Insecta; order Lepidoptera; family Geometridae; genus Eulithis; species Eulithis prunata. The sequence continues at coordinate 538,284 of OU974007.1, forward strand.
GTACTAAGAAAAGAATTTTGAAAAGTCACACTCTAACGCGGGCAACGCCGCGGGAGACGGCTAGTGTAGGTATAAATAGGTAAGCCAAATGTTCGCTTACCTAATATATTTGGCTTCTATAGTGAAACAAAGCCAAAGACTTGTGCTCAGGGTTCCCGCTTCCGCCATCGCGTCTGCAGTGTTATGACACGTCAGCGCCGATGCTCGATAGCGGCTACTGATGCTTATCGGTGCTAACGGTGGTTGACAGCCTCCGATACCATCTCAAACTATCAGAGTGTTAGGCTATTACTGTTTAACTAAGGTTTTATAGGCGTGAGACAGATAACTCTTTGTTTATTTTTGTTTCTTGAAATAAAAGCATGTAGAAAAATACCCGAAAACAAAACACGCTTTACAGTGAGAGATGAATCAGTTCAGTTAGATTTACCTCCATACATTGTTAACTTGTCTTACCTACCACCAGGTAGAGAGTAGGTAGGTACTCAAAGTTAGATAACCTAGACCGTGTTCCGATTCAACCCACACGCTCCAGACGGCTAGTCTAACGCCCCCAGACCACAGTCAATATAGCTAAGATCAAGTTTACAAAATGTGTTAGGATATACCGAAGTATCTCCTAATGAGTGTATGGGGGTTTCATTCAGGCGGGGAATATAGGTGTGCGATTTGAAAGCTTCCAACACATACTTACTCGTATTATACATATTTCGTTCTTATAGATTAAAAATCGGGGTTCCTCAAGGCTATTTTCTCTCCCCTTTTGTTTTCAAGTTTTATATCCGCGATACGTAATGTAATGAATGTAAGTATTTGAAAAGTCCATTAAAAACCACTGCTTCTTATAATCAAATTCAAATTCAAATTGTATATTGCACTTATGTTGTTTTAGAGATGTTGTTCTGTGTGGTGGTCTAATCTTGAACAGCATACCGAATCTCGTAAGGTAGATACTCTAACCTAACACTACAGTAGAACCAACTGCTACAGTGAAACAACTGTATTCCTGCCTCCAAGTAACATCTCTGTTTAGTATCAGAAAAAAATGAATAGAGCATTTCGTTACATTTCGGTAGTGATAGTGAGAATTCTCAATGGAATGGACCTTCTCTAATTTGCTTCTTTTATCTAACAGGATTTTTTGCAGCCCTAGTTAGTGGTATCTTATAGAATGGTAGACACTCTCTAACTTTAACTTGCTTTTATTATCTAACAGGATATTTCGCAGCCCTAGTTAGTGCTCTCTTATAGAATGGTAGACAGGTAGCATATCAGGGCTTATCGCGGGATAGCCTAGACCTTGCGTGGGATCGCCCACACAGCTATCAGAGCAGGAGTACCCCTGAGAGCAGGAGCAAAGTATATGTATGCAGGTGGATGTTGATGGCTAATCGAGAGGAAAAAGGCGTAGTGCGGTTTACCACAAATTTTTAATCTTGCTGTGTCAAGGTGTATAGGTGTCATTGATGTGTTTTTTTAACGTTTTGGTACGAAAATTGTTTCAAGTTTCAAACTCTTTATTTCATAGTTTTTGATATAATTGGTGTCAGAGAAATTACGTTTGTATCTAATGTGATACTCACTAGTTTTATTTAAAACCTATTTACCTAAAGCTCGGAAAGGTAGACCTGTTACGTACCTACCTAGCATTTAATATAGGTACCTTGTGAGTATGAAGTTGTAATGTTGGTAAATATAAAGTAAGTAGGTACCTAAACACCTACTAATCTAACCAACTTGCACCAATAAATTTCTAAATCAATATCCAATAGGCAATTTGTAAACATTTCATTCCATATTGAGCTGTGATTTTATTGCTTCTACGAAAGCTGTAGATACTTAATTGAAACGGCGACACACATATTACAAGAAATGTTTATTGCAATGCAATACTTTAACCGCTTCATTCGTGATTAGTAGTAATAGAGCTCTTTGTGAGAGCTTGTCCGGGGAAGTATTACCACCGTACCTATTTCTGCCGCCAAGCAGCGATGCTCGCATTGCTGTGTTCCGGTTTGAAGGGTAAGGGCGCCGGTGTAATTACAGACACATTGACTTCAAGATCTTTACGTCTCAGAGTGATGGACGCAGTGCATTGCCTTACAGGGCACGTCCTCATTGGACTAGCTCTGTGAGGTAATGCATTGTTATAGGCAGAACTTACTACTTAACATCTTGTGAGCTATCAGCTTGTTCCATTACTTTTATCAGATAAAAAAAAAAAAAAAAAAAAAAAAAAAAAAAAAAAAAAAAAAAAAAAAAAAAAAAAAAGGATAGGTAAGGAATCTGTCTCGTGATAGTTTAAACCTCAACTAACTAAAACGGCTGATAAATCTTTACGGCATTATCTTTTCTCTCATTTGTGTCTCAAATGAACATTGGTAGTTGGAAGAAAATTTTGGTAACCAAAGAATCGTCTTTCGTAAAGGCCTACCTAAATAAAAGGTTTGTGACTTTATTCAGATTAGTTTGCTAAATGCTTTAAAAAAGTGACTAAAAAAGACATTTCAACACTGTGTGACGTAGACATAACAGCGAAAGCTGCTCGTCTAAACTAATAAATAAATAAAAATAAATAAATAAATCTCCTCTAGCGAAAATGGATAAAGTTATCATCTCTATTCGTTATCAATTATTATGCAACTGACAATAACCGAGCATTGCGTGGCCGAGCTTAAAGACAGGATCATATGAATAATAATTTTATTATTTATTTGGTACATACATACCTACATAAGTATTTATTTTTATGTTCTTACCTAATTGAAATGCTTCTGTCCATCCAAAGGTTGTTGTCTGGAAGAGATCGCTTATAGCGATAAGACCGCCCATTGTACTTCATACTTAAAACTTATTTCTCTTTTAATGTTTTTCTGCTTTTCTTGGTGTGCAATAAAGAATATATATCTATCTATAGATCAAAACACACATGCTTCAAAAATGGTCTTAATATATATGTTTCATAAGAACTTTTGAGTTAATTCCTATCAAATAACAGCTAATCAAAAACTTTCCTAAAATGTCTTGCCATATTTGGAATGAGTTCTAGTAATTCTCATTGATAGATAAGTCGGTAAGCTACACCCGAACTTTAAGTCGTTTCTCATAAAATTTAACTTAAGTTAGTGTAAGGGAGAACATAAGGCAGCACACCCATAAAGGTTTCGTCAGCACGACAAAACGTTATCAACGATAGAGGTAACGTATCTAAATTAAGAAACCACGCTGTAGTTTTTTTTTTTTGGCTTAGTTTATGTCAACTATCTTCTCTATGACAGTCGAATTCGTTCGAAAATTGGTGTGCGTTACTCCAACAAAAAAGTGTGGAATCTAAAAATTCAAAAAATGCAAATATTTAGAGCCTACTCTCCTGTAATTGTGCCCGAAGTTTTAAATTTGTGCCTATAGCCGTTTTTAGAACTTGACGAGTTTTTCAGACAGTTCTTAATAAGTTGAGGATAAATGATGAAAGAACTGAAATACCAGGGTGAGGTTGACATCATCAATCCATAATTAGCTTGAAGTTGAGTCGGTTAGTTTTTCTGTCTGTTTTTGTTCGTATAATCTGTGCCTATACGCACCATTACATCTTAGTGATGGAGGTATTTAATTCATCAGAATATTTTTTACAAACGTTTTTTTGTCTTAAAATTGAACAGCTAAATATGGTTTTCATCTGAACACTTCCGTGTCCTCGAGCTAAAGGCTACGTGTTTATCCATTAAGGCAATGATGAGCATTGTGCAAGAGAGATTTACCGAGCTAATAGCTAGGTATCACGTGACGTGATAAAAGAAAGTATTGTTTCACATTAAGTTAGTTTAGTGTGGACAGGCGTCACGGCTCAGTTGGTAGTAGCTCTGCCTTCCGTGCTGTGGGTCGTGGGTTCGATCCCCACCTAGAACAAACATTTGTGTGGCAAACATAGATGTTTGTTCTGTGTATTATAAGTTTACAAAAAAAATATGTATATAAGTATTCTATTAGCAATCTAGTTCCCATAGCTTTGCTTAGTTGGGCGTTGTGTAACATGTCATGAGTATTTATTTATTTATTATTGATTAAATGCTTCACATCATCTATGAAGTGTAAACTTATATTGTGTGAACCTTTATTAACCACCTCGCTGCCTAGGTACTCCGTCATCTGTTACTTTAGTCGACCACTAAGTAGTATGCGAGCGCACCCACTTTGCCTAAACAAATCACCACTCCGAATGGTTGTTAGATCACGAGTCCTCGTCTCGTTCCGCTCAACACTAGCCGCGATGCAAATCTAAACAATCCCCAGGAAGTGTGAGCTGCACCTATATCATAGAGCAGGAGACAGCTGGATGAAGTCGTTTCCGGGGAGTTGTACATGTACAGTTCTTAATTTGTGCAACGATATCTGAAGTGTGGGTACATTCGTACAATACATAGATAGAGCTTTATAATCATAATCAATATATATAAAACTCTTTTGAAGCTGACAGAGAATCAACGCACAGCCTAAACTATAAGTCCTAGAGGTATGAAATTTGGAAGATAGGTTCCTTACATAGTGTAGGGGCGCACTAAGAAAGGAATTTTGAAAAGTCACACTCTAACGCGAGCAACGCCGCGGGAGACGGCTAGTATTGTATACAAGAACAATGTTCTACGGACTAACTTACAGATTACGAATCATACATAAATAGAAAGATAACACTTCATTGTACACAAGAACAATGTTGTAGATACTAACTTTATATTAACACGATAAAGTACAATGCGCTGCCTTATCGCTGAAAGCGATTTCTACAATTACTACAATCTAATGCTTTCAGCATTAAGTCCACCCTTTGTAACAAATTTATAATTTTGTGCAATAAAGTATTAGGTAAATAAAAAAATATAATACAGTCGAGAGCAGAAATTCCGGGTCATCAATAAAAACTTGAATATCGTGTAAACTAATTCTAGCTTAGTGAAATAAATTGTTAGAGCTCAATTGTTTTCAGTAGGACTTGACTATAGTAAAATTATTTCTGCTTCTTTGCTTTTGTGCCAATTATACAAAAATTTGGTACTAGGTACTTGAAAAGCCAAGATTTTTCCTAACCTTAGCTCTCGCACTAGCACAAGTACATTCAGCTACAATTTGAAGTGTAAATAGTATGCACACTATGCACAGTCGGCGAGTGTAGGGTTTATTTCCGCCCGCGCCGACGGTCACGACTCAAGTTACTGCATACCAAGATTGGTAACTTCTAGGTGAGTAGGCAACTACTTGAGACTTGGCCAAAGCTAGCTTATCGAGAAATAAAAAATATCTGAATTAGCTCTGTTCATCAGAATATTGTAATTCGAAAGCACATGCATCATAAAATATTTGTAAGTAACCTGTGTTTCGCAAAATAAAATAAATTTGAATTTAAAATGTTAAAAAATCTCTCTTACTACCCCTCTTCCCAAGTGGACATACAATAGAGCTCGCTAGAGAATAGAAACGTTAAAAATAACACGGGATTAATCACGTGACCGTTAAAAAATGCATCAGTTTTCTATTTTCTAACAACTATAGAATGATCGTTTTTGCTGACTAAGCTCTTAAACTAAAACACGAAACACACACAGAACGGGTGCGGGTCGGGCGCGAACGTGACCCACGCGTTCTGTGTGTAATGTGTGTGTGTGTTTGACGGAGATGTATTATCAATCAACCAGATGCTCCCCCGCACCCTCTACTTTTCTGATAAACAAACAACCTTCTAGGATTTCTAACAAGGCTTTATCTGTAGACCACTTTTACTAGAGATTAGTGTTGATTTCTCTACGTAATCCGCTAAGTGCGGGCACGCCCTCGGGTAAACAGAACGCTCATGCTAAGCCTAAAGTTATGTTTGTAATTCTCTTTTATAGACCTACTTAGTAGATAAGGTACATAAGTACCTATAGAAGATTACTAAGATTCAATGGATTTAAAAACCAGATATTTTTAAATCATCAACTTTCGTCTTGAGGATCGCCAAGGAGTGGAACTCCTTGCCGGCGTCTGTTTTTCCGAATACTTATAATTTGAATGTTTTCAAGAGGAGAGTGAATAGGTATCTTCAAGCCAAATGTGCTACACCGTCGACCGCATCCTCGCTTAACATCAGGTGAGCTTGTGGTCAAACGTTTCCCTATACCATGTAGGTAACAAATAATAAAAAAAATCATTACTTTTTAATAAGGTGCAAATTTTGTAAAGATTCATTATTCGTAAAACGGTTTGTAACTTTCCGTCTAATTCTATATAATTTTATTGAATGCACGACTGTCGTGTCGACTGCTGGAAAGTGTACACTGTGTACAGCTCTACATTACCTCTAGGTTCTACTTATTGGCATTTAGCTGCATTCTAATAAAACCCCCGTTTTATGAAATAACGGCGCCGTTTTTAACGCTAAGCACTAATCTACCTGATGCAATACCTAATGTCGAAGCATTTTAGAATCATTTGACATAATGTCAATAAATTTTGGGTTTTAATTAATGGTTTTGAACACGAGCACAAGTAATTTTTTTTGACATTTTAATGTTCAAAATAATTTATTGTGCTTGTTAAATAAAAATCGACATTATTACATAAATATTTTTTTTCAAAACAAGGCATTTGGTTTGAAGGAGCTTATTTTTGACTTCTCTTTCGTGATCAGTTTAGGTACGTAAAGACTTATTTATCCAATGACCGTGACCAACGTCTACTTCTGATGACCACCACTTTAGAAAACCCGGCTTAAGCAAAGTAAGCGAACACTAAATAAATAAAGCAGGATTTACGGTCTCACAGCTGAATAAAGTTGTTAGTACGAAAGGGCAGATTTTATCCGTGGTCTTTTGAAATGTGGCCTTCCTCGACTGGGCTATGTGGAGCAAGATTGCTGATCAGAACTCCTTAGCTGAATAGTCCTTTGGTCCTTTAATTGGTTGGAGAATTCATTACAATTTACAAACAAAGTATCTTTTTGTTCTAGTTTTAAGTTTTCGCTGCTGTTGTCAACTTGTATAGTCTACATAGGTACTTCTGGAGTTCAAAAAAAAAGTGAATCAGTGCGTTGAATATGTAATAAGCTTGATTAAAATCTAGCATGGATTCCACTCAGGCAGGCGGATATTGGCAACGTTGTAAGGTGTATATTATAGCGTTGTTTAATGCTCACGTTCTGATGGGGTTTACTCACGATAGGGCACAGTACCTCTATGTGAAGAGATCAATTATAGTCATGTAGGTAGACCTTTGTAGGTACTTACGTTTGTTCATCATCGTAAATAAGTAGGTGCATTATGCAAGCAATTTACGAAATTTAACCCCTAAACCGCATGGAGGTAATTACTCAGTGGGTCAAAATACCCACGCAAATGGAGCCGTGGGCACTTCTCTAACAAAACATAATTACATTTTAATTTGACTGGCAGATCCACTAATAAACTAAAACAGAAAGGTGTAATTTGATACTTCGTCTTTTATGAGTGGCCGTAAAAAACGCATAAAATTCACAATCAACCAGTCAACGCGCTTATTCACAATTATATTTATAAGTACATAAAATATTATTTCAGGTTCTTACCAACACAGTAAAAACTGCGAAATAATTATTTAATTTCATAATTTGTTTAGTTCCAACGAATTAAAAAATATTCCAATGCGACTTTTTATAGAAAATGGTCTCAGGATTTTAAAATATGAATAGAAAGTGAGCAATGTGAAGCCCGTATTAGGATAATTAACAAGAGTCGGCTAAGAGCTAGACCCGTTTCTAGGCATGAGTCAGTCTAGGGAACCTAGGGACGGGACGGGGAGGTGTGGGACGTGAAATGCCGCTTTTAATCTTTGAATGTTTTGTTGGACACTAGTCCACTCTTAGTAAATTTGGTATTAGTAGGTAATACTTGCTTTACAACGTTATTTTTAACAAAAAGTCTTCGCAGTAGATACGAGCAGTGACCCATTCGATATTGAGCAGTGAAGGATAGTATAAATTGCATCCTCTTATCAAAACTCAATTTGAATAGAATACGTAAGACATACTTTGACAACGACTATAACACACAGGCCAAAACACACAGTGGACGGGTTCGGATCGGGCGCGGGAATCAGTGTGGAAATCACCCGACCCGCGCCTGACCAGCACACGCGGTCTGTGTGTTGTCGTCCGTCTAAATTTACGTCTAAATTTAACGGAATACACGCGCGCCCGACCCGCGTCCGTCCTCTGTGTGTTAGGTAAACACTAGTGCGAAGTATTTCCTAAATAGCCTGCATATGGCAAAGCATGCAATTATCGCATACCACGAGGGATTCTAAGCCTTTATTTAAACGCGGCATTCCCGACCAGAGCCCTGAGTCTCTGTAATTGCAAGAAAACAGTTTGCCTAGCGAGCAATGCCTAGCGAGCAGTCGTGTGCTAAAGAACGTGCTCGAAGGTTCGTATAAGTCACCGGAGTCTAATTCCAATACAACTAAAAATCGAATGCTCGTAACTACGTATCGAACGGAAGTCGCTAGACAGTTTTGTATGATTGCCGACTTGGTTTTTAAAAACATCGTCTATCTCTATCTTTCGCGTATCTTCCATCTTATTCTATCATTTTTATCATGTATTGTTCATTCATTTGTCTATGGAATCGGCTTTTGAATCTGTCAGTGTCAGTCAAACAAAACCCACGTTAGCTTGTCAAAGTCACTGTGAGTTCGCTCCGCCCACTCTCCTATTGGTTGACGAACTATTGTTTGATCTCTGATTGGTTGGTTCCATTGTTTTGTTATTTTTATTTTTTTTGTAGGGATGGTCGATGTTGACGACAAAAACATCGATATTTTTTCAAATATCGAATTTATAATAAAAAAATAATTAATAATCTCTGTAAATAATTTTGTTTTATTGAATCAAGGTATTTGATTAAAATCACCCTTGGACATTTGTTTACTTTAATATACGTGATTAGGCAGAAGGCGATTACAGAAATTCTCACTTACATAGCTAGTTACGCTACTCATATATGATGTGTACATTATTTTGACTCTTGGGTACTAAGCGGAGTCGGGGTGCTCTGTGTCGATTCTGTCACTCATTTCAACTTATCCTACGTAAGGATATATCTGAATAGCCCAGTCAAATATAATAAAACGCGCTCTCCGCCATATATCTCGAAAACGATACAACGTATGAAATTTTTATTCAAACAAAAGTTGTAGGCAAGTTAATCCTCTACAATATTGACCATACATACAAGTAGCCTTGAAGTAGCCAAAAACTCATAGGAAACGAGATATTTGCAAAGGTCGATTTAGTGACCTTTCACATTGAGATTTTAATGGACGCGGCCACCCTACCATTTAAGTAGGTTTTGAGACAACTTTTAGGATGTCAAGATACAAGTTTATAGCTGGGTATCTCAAATTCCGAGATTCTTACATACCTAATTTTGACTAATTTGGCTGGACTAGAAGTGCAATTGTCCATATTGTTACCCTAACTATTTCTTAAACGAAGAAATAAGGATCCCTCGAAAGTATTATGATAATTAAAAAACACCAATCTACTGTGATACATATCTGCCCTGTAAATTGAAATTGAAAAATTTAAATCGATACAAAGATTTTATAAATATCGATCATTCAATCACTAGTTTGTTGTGGTGTTGTGTCGTGTTCTGGAAGTGCAAACTCAAGTTCACAAGTTACTCAAGTAAATTGATAGATTCAAAAGCTGTATTATGAGATGAATAATTAAGAAGTTACATCTAGTGGTATCTATTTCTCAATTGTGAATTCAGCAAATCAACAAGCCCGTCTCAATACAAAACTAAATGTAGTTTTGTACCGCCCAAGTAGCCGATGTTATTATTGCTTTGGATGTACTACCTTATTCAATTACAATTCCCTAATATACACGTAAGTGCCATTCAGTATGTTTTGGTTGTATGTATAGGTTATAGCGACCGACCCAATGTGCTTGTATTTACTGTAAAAAACAATAAGTAAAAGTACCTTCCCACTCGTAGGTATAGTAAAATCAAGCCTCAACCTAGGTACGTACATGGTTATAGAATTCATGTGCATTCATTGAACACAATTGTTGTACAAGACTACCTACAAAATTATTTGCTTTTGTTATTTATAGGTACTCACTGACCTAAACTTTATTGTTTTGTTATAGGTAAGCGGCTTACTATTGTGAAGGTTAAATGATGGATGCAAGGATAGAAGCTGGATATTATGTTGCTTGATGCTCCATAATAATGTACCTACCACAGTCACTTTCAAAAGGTCTTGCTCCGCTGCCCCAGTGATCCAAAATGTGTCTTGTTCTCCGATGAGATTTTATTACCTACCTACCTATTAAAATAAAATAAATTAATTGCATTTTATAACAAGTTTTATTATAGGTAAAAAAAAACACAAATCACTGAGTATATAAGGTTAGTAGGTAGGTACCTAAAGAAATATATATCATAGAAGATGCTACAGTAAAATGCCAAGATAGATAGAAATACAAGTTCTTTCTTCAGAAGTTTCATTCTTGTAGCTAAGCATAGATACAGCTGACAACTTTGACCATCATCATTCGCCAACTTTTAGACTTCTTGATGGTGATGAGTTGGATGCATAAGCATTTGAAACTTTTGCTGCTTTGTCCTGTGACTGCAGTTCATTGTTCTGTAAAAAGAAAATATTAAGATTTTACTACATAATTCTTTATTGACTTTCTATAACTAGGGTACCATTTATCTCAAAAAAGTAGGTAGGTTCAAGACAAAAGCTTAGTTAATTATTTTACAAAAAGTTTAAAAACATCCCCGCTGTAAATGGGTTATTGTAAAAGGACCTTTACTAATCAATCTAGATCCTAGATAGTTCTTAAATCATGTTTACATAGAGTTTACCGTTGTTGCCATTCAATTCTGGTCAAGTTTCATGTAGGTATGACTGATCAAGGGGAATGCTGCTTGCTTGTGTAGGTATATATCCAGTACCTATTTGTCTTTTTTCTCTTCTTAGGCACAAATGTTGCATTAATCTGTAAAATACAGAAACATTAGATGCTGTTGCTAATATATAGGTCTTGTGAGGTCTTATTTGCTTTCTGTACTGTGTGAAGCTGTGATTGAAGGTACCTATAAACTTACAACCATAATCCACAGCTACACACAGTAGGGTAGATACCTACACACAAAGACTAGACAATAGGAATTAGTATAGGTAAGTCGTGGCACCTAGAACCTTTTAGTGTGCAAAAGTACCAAGGATTCTTGTGGTTTTATTGAATAAAATATTTATGACTTTGACAACCAATTTGATACATAAATGCTTACCTTTCTTTAATTGTTATATGGTTGTGTTTCCTTTTCCCAAAAATGGCTATCTATCTATGCAGTGTTGTGTGGGAAGATTCTGATAAATATCCAATATTGTGTCCTTTTATTTTTCTTAGACACAAATATTGCAGTAACCTGTAAAATACAGAAAGATTAGACGCTGTTGTTTCCTATTGTATCCAGTCATAAGAGACATTACTAAAGTAGGTCCTGTGATGTCTTTGCTTTTCTAATAGTTTTTACACTACTGTGTGAAGATGGGCATTATGCTTGAAGGTATGAACTAATGTTGGGCACCTACAAAATACTACTAGACAATAGGAATCGGTAAGGTAGGTATAAGTCATAGCATCTAGAATCATCTAGTAGGTAGGTACCTATGTGCTAGTATTTAAGTCGATTCTAAAATATGATTCTTGTGATTCTATTGAATAAGACTAGGTATACCTAATTATAAAAATACCTTCATTGTTTATGAGTTCATTTCTTCATCAATGGCTATCCATTTATTAGGTACGTAGGGTTGTGTGGGAGGTCTTAGAAGGCACAACAAGCTTGGGCATTGATGGCCAACTCTTCTCATAGGAATGAGAAGATATCCTTGGTCAGCGGGTTTCCGGGAAGTCTTCTTTTGATAAAAAAAATCACTTCACGGAGACTGGCTCGCATTTCATGTAGTTTACGAGCCCATTCGTCTTTCACCATCCTCCATGCACTTTATTATCTTGCAGAAACACTTACTATTTATCACAAAAACTTATATAAACAATCCAAAATGTGTTACAAAAACTGATGCGCGAGTAGTGTTCTATCGAATCCTTGCTATTTCACTACCTTAGACCCAAGTGAGAGTAGCAACGCATTGCAAGTCGAAAAATTGCCTTCGGAAATAGCAAACACTAGCACACAGACTCGCGTATTTTTGCAAAACCGTTGATTACGTGACCGCACTCGACGGGGAGCACCGCAAAGTAACATTCGGATTCAGAGAGACTCGCAGAAACAGTTCCCAAATCTCCTGCTAGAGGCGCTTATCCGGTTTTCATACAAAATTTTCCACTTTGCGAATCCGTTTCCGAATGCCAAAAATAGCAAGAAAACATAACACCGACACAGACTCAGGGCTCAGCTGACATGATAAATATCGTATAGCTAGATATAGACAGCGAGGCTAAGCTACGGTCATTGTCTTATCTAGGTACGTAGAGTAGCGTCAGGCACAGGGGCGACTCATTTAGTTTACGAACTAGTTAGAGCCCTTCGAATTTAAATGACAAACAGAGGCTTCCTACTTAGTTGATTCTATGATATTTGGTAAGTAACGTGAGTATAAGGAAATGTTTTTAGTCAGAGTCCAGCCGCGTACAGTAAAAGGTGGTTAATGATGACAGATAAGTAAGGAAGTCGCTTTACTCTGACCGTTTGGAAAATTCAAGTAGCTAAAACTAAGCGCAGAACTTCCATAAAATTAAAACTTGACTAAGTAAGCATCTCTTTGCACAATACACTCCAACGCGGGACGTGGGTCCTGATCTCATTCCTCCACGACGAATTAGAAGCATCTCTTTGAACTATAATAGCTCAAACGACAGAGTTGAGCCCGCAACTCTGTTGAAAATTCTACACCCAAGCAACATCTTCAAAATAATCAACAACAATAATCTATTCCGCTTATACAATATCTATAAAACAACAATGAATATCGCTTTAGCTAATACGAGTTCTATTATGAAGAAGCCTCATAAGTCGTAAAAAAAATTACGATGATTTTACAACTTGTTTTGTGAATACTTCAACGAGTTTGCTACAAAGCGGTGATGATGATGACGGCTGTAATAAAACGGTGAAGATTCACAATTTAGCTTTATTTGTGCTAGAGGCAGGAAACACAGGTTAGGTAACGCTGAGTCGGTCGAGCTTACGAATGTTTTATGAGGCACATCTCTGCGACACTGATGTCAGGAAGACTTTTCTCAAAAACGATGCGACCGAAGTCCACACAGAATTACAAAGTGTAGAATGAAGCTAAAGTACTCTACTAACTCTAGCATGCCCTTGCTTTGTCTCTAAACCGCAAAAGCAGTGTACGCTCAAATCATCGTGGAGAAACATGCAGGAATGCGTAAGTGGCCCGTGATATAAAACATCTTGATTAGATGCAAAGGCATGTTTATCATTCAGTCGTTATGCTGACCACTAGTTTTAGAAGCACAGGTTATACAATAAAGCAGAAGAATGCACTCCGATCATCATACAAATTATCTATATCTCTCCGTTATGTTACGAAATATCAGAGTGGTGCCAAACTCGCTAGCATATTTAAAGTTTATTGCTCGGGATCTAGAGCAAATAATAATTCGTATAGGAATTCCTATGTTACTGCGTTAGCCTAGTGGTAAAAAAACCGCTGTCTGATTTTAGTTCGTGTTCCGATTCGGTCCTGTACCTAATAGAGGGAAAAATAATTTCATTAAAAATAGGTAGTAGGTTTTCCAAGTTGGGAGTTCTCTCAATGAAACAACCTAATACCTAAATCTGCTAAAAAAATCGAGGATAACCATAATCATGACGTCATGAGTGAGTCTCAGTGAGTTATAGAAATACTCGGTAAGTTAGAAGTGCTACTCGCACCTTAAGTTAGCACAATCAAATGAAAGCTCATCGGAATAACTTAGATTGTACTTGGTACTAACAATCGTAAAACCTTTGCGTTCTTTTTAATCTTATTTCAGGTGTAATAAAGCTCAAATTACATTGAAGTTGAGAAATCGTAATAGTACGAGCTTGCACACCTGCGCCATGTTTTTATTTTGAGCCATTGTTTCATTCAATGCAGCTCGAATTACTCGTGTAGTGTCGGGTTGTTGAATGGTAATGCATAATAAGCAATCAAAATTATTTTAGTAGGTAATAGGTAGTTACTTTACCAAGTTTCTGATAAAATTATAGGTTTTTTTTAAATTATTTATTGTTTAAAAAATACATAATAACTTATTTTGTACTATAGCATTAAGGAAACCACAAGGTTTATAGGAATAATGCTACATGAGTCTTAGCATCGATAGCCTTACATTAGGTAGGTAGCTACTAGATTAGATAGGTAGGTAGGTAGCTATAGGTAAGTAGGAACGTACCTAACGTGAAACTATTTTAGATATAGAGTATTTTTTAAAGGCTCGTGTTGAATCTAAAATCAAGCATTATTGTGTTTCTGTCAGCTTTTCATTCAAAAACACTCAAGTCTCGATTCACCATTTAGCAAACGATTCTAAAAGACTATAAATACAACGTAGGTAATCGCTTTCATTGAGTCAGGTAGATACTTAATATACTTAGTGCTTTAGTCATGCAATGCAACATAGGTTTATTCCTTGCTCGGTAAAGGTAAGCGTCCATTATGTACAACAGTGCAAAGCGTGGCAACGCAAAAACACAATCATAGGCAAGCATTAGGTACCATTTTAAAGTGCTTCTACAATAAAGCAGCTACATGAAATGTCTTCTGTCTGTTTTTGTCTACAAACCATCCTGAACGATAAAAATCAACCACCAAACTTTTGAAAACTACCCGGAGTGGTGGGCGCTTAGCTTTACCCCACAATCTGCAACCCGGTTCGCCCATCACCGATCAGTATTATCATTGACTCAGAATCGAGTTGCTAACTGTTTTAATCTCTTGTTTAATGTACGAACAAGCAATAATCGGTTTTATTAGCATTGAACGCAGGATTATGCAAGCGATAAATAAATGATCGAGCTAAGTGGATACCAAGATCTTCACTTACAGCCACAGATAATAAATTAATCAGTTAGTTTCATTGATTTTTTTTTTGAGACTAACAAGCGACTGTTTTTTACTTCGAGGAAAGGGCACAAAAATAAATAAAACGAGAAATTATTACTACAAAACGTAATCAAGCAATTACTAGCAATCCAATAGCAAACTTCTAAATTCCATTTACCTACAAAGATTTAATCAATACAAAGGTTTTGGGCTTAAAAGTTCCAAAAATATATACTTTGGAAACCAGCATTTACAGTCTGTCTTCGTGTAAAGTGTGAAGACGCAAACTGCTGTCTGTGATTCTAGACTTAGTCGCTCTCAGCTCATCCAGCATAGATCCTCCATAAAGGAGCCATTATTTCATTACGAAAAACGCCATTTTGGTACTTTCAAAATGTCACGTTTCTACGTTTGTTAGTTGCTTACTTGCTCGCCGCTAAGTAATGCAATGTCCTTTGTATAAAATGTAGTTTTTCAGTACAAATAATCCAACAATGCTTCACGTTTGTTCCAGGTTGCAACTGCTCTACAATTGGCTCCGAGAGCAATGTGTGTGACATCAGAACAGGGCAGTGCAGATGTCGGCTCCACGTTATTGGCAGAACTTGTGATACCTGTGAGGTAAGAATGGTTTTATTTTTTTCAAAATCTATTAGCAACCCTTGCAAAACTCAAATCATGATGAATTTTCTTTATGATAACTAAGCCTAGATCTAATTGAATCCATTTCAGGGTCAATCAAACCAAAAAGGCTCTAATTAAAAATGTGATGAGACTTTCTGCAAAAAGTTTAATATTTTTTATTTTGGAATTTGGAACTGGCAGATTAGAAAAAACATAATTTAGAATTCGAAAATAGAATGATTTCTTTTCGTGTGGCGAGAGGCGGCACGAGTTTTGTAGGTGGCGGGAAGCAGAATTTTATTTTATTACTCGTTCAATTTAAATGAAAAGTAATGAGTGTGCCTCGTAAAATGGAGCCAAAACACTGGAGGAACCGAATCTACTAGGTAACTTTGATTTGTTTTACCAAACTCCAATCTACGTACGCCCACAGTATTCTCAGTTTCCAAGCTATTTGCGCAAATCATGTTTTACAAATTCCGTCAGCATTTCGTTGGCAAGATTGGCAACAATGAGGCCGGAAATCGGAGTATTAACCCAAAAACAAGTGAACATAACACAGTGATGTTTACGACGCAAATAACATTTTGTAGAAGCGTTTTGTTGATGTTGACATTATCCCGCCGTAAAGTAGGAAAAGGTAACGGTTAGGGGATATCGAGCGAATCGTATCGCGCAAAAGTGCTACTGCGATGCAAGCAGGGGCGTAATAAGAAACTCTTACACTGCAAGTTGACTCAAAACTGAATTGATTTTCTTGCTTGAATGAAAGCTTGACTGGAATTGAATCTCGATTTAATCTTCAGATTAGGAGGTATTTTAAGAAGTTTGTAAAAGTGTTGGAAGCTCTTTAGATTCGATAAGCGCAAGAGACCGATGATTATGTATATTTATTTATTTATTAGGATTGCCAAAGAATAATACACATAACTTAGAACTAAACTCAAACAGAACATAATATCATGGCTGATGCATATCCACTAAAGGCAACCACAGCTAACGCATGTAAAACATTGTATAATTGCATACAAAAAAAACAATAATTATAAGATTCATCAATGTAAGACATTAAGTTTGAAGTGTGAAAAATTTCACAAAAATCTCATATAAAAGACATCAACGCGCTCAGTGCTAGTATTATACAATCAGCAAAAACTAAAAAAAATTGTGTCATCGTCCGGCGATATGGCAGAGTGAAAATAGCAATTGGCAGAGAAAAATATCCTGAATCCTGGCTATCCTGAATCCGTCCCGCATCGCTATAATAATGCCAATAATTGGCCGCCTTGCCTGGAATGACGCCGCGTTTATTCAATTAAATGTCATTCGGCCACTCTGATTTGCGATGTAGGCCAGCCGAGTTATGCCGTGGCCACAAAACTCGACTCTTATAGATAAGTTTAACATAAAATTATTAGTTAGGTAAACCAAAATCCATAGTTTTTTGCGCATATTATTTGATTAGTTGCTCACGGATAGCTTGATTGGATTTTTTGGTCACTCGCTTCACCTACGTTGGATATTTATCTTGGTAAAACATTTGCTATGTTTGCGTGACAAGTTACCTAAACGGTACGCAAAAAAAAGGGCCTTAGAGTCCTTCAGGGTAAGCAACGCACCGACAGTGCTCCTAGTGTTGTCGGTGTTTCTTAGGCGAAGGCGACCGCTTACAATCAGCCGTATGCCTGTTTGTCTACTAAATAGGTACATAAAAAAGTAGCATCTGAACAGTATAAAAGCCTTACTTTACCGCACGTGAATTTTAGCTAAATAATCTGCGGTCAGTAGTAGTCAGGTTTCGTAGCCTAGTTTAATGGTATCAAAAGCAATCACCAACAACTATTGGTACTATTCATCACAGTATGTCTGTCTGTAAGCCATGTTGATGGGTTCTTCAGAAGCACTAATTTACTTACCAGTAGATTTGTGTAGATCGGCCACGCTAACGTAGATTAGATTTGCTTACTCGTATATTGTAGTTAGGCTTTGGACCAGTTGGACCTACCGCTATTACCTTCCAGCTACTGCTAATAATTATTTACAACCGCTATGAAAATACCTTTCGTATTTTATTCGAGGTTTGTCAGTAATCACAAGCAAAACTAAACATACTCGAAATGTATACCTATCGATAATAGGTGTAGGTACCTGAGACTAAGATAGTTAAGATTTTTTGAGTATATTTTTGTAGTTTTCCCCAGACTTTTACGCCACTATATTGCATGCAGTGTGCCAAAATATCACATGCGTATAATAAGTAGGTATACGTATATATATATCATGTAAATGACATTATAGCGTTTCGTCTTAAAATTGTCTGTTATTTGCAGGAAGGCTACTGGGGCTTGGAGCGAGGTGGGTGCAAGAAGTGCAACTGCGGCGCTGGGACGGCAGCGTGTGATCCTGTCACTGGAGCGTGCGCGTGCGCAGTGGGCGTCGGGGGCCCTCAGTGTGACAAATGTCTGACGGGCTATTACGGGTTCAGTTCTACGGGATGTCTGCGTAAGTTACCAATAGGCATGATGGCGAATTTTGAAAAACTATTCCTTGTAGTGCCTACTCACGGGTCTACTGTTGCCGAGAATAAATTTTAAAATAGCTTCAAGTACGATTAAAAATACGTAGCTTCAAATACCATGGTGTCAGAGTGACGTCACTTTTATACAAAGCTCCCATCAGAATTTGATAGATAAAAACAATATTTCACACCCTTGATGATGATAATTTTTGTTAACTTCATTGCTTGTCACCTAATAATTGTGTTTCTTTTTCTTGTTAGCATGTCCAGAGTGTAAGGACGGCAAGGTGTGCTCGCCACACAGCGGTAGATGCGTGTGTCCGGGAGGCTCGCTGGGCGCTGACTGCAGACAATGCGCTCGCGGCTACTGGCTGCACGGAACTGGCTGCCAAGCCTGTTCGTGTGGCAGAGGAGCACAGTCTGGTAATTTTGTTATTCATTTTAACTTGCTGAATATTCGACTAGTTATAGAAGGAGCTATGCTAGGAATTTTACTCGTGAAAGCCCAGATCAAGAAAATCTGCAAAAGACTGGAAGCCATCGGCGTAATAGGCCGTTTTGTAGCCCATGGTCAACTTTTCGTCGTTTCCAGACGTCTGCGACCCTCGAACCGGACAGTGCAAGTGTAAAGCCGGCTGGACAGGTCTTGGCTGCAACTCCTGCGCACCTGGACATTATGGAGCACGCTGCAAGCCTTGCCATTGCAACATAGATGGAACCAGGGGCTGTAACAGCACGGCCTGTGATTGTGACCAGTGGGGCAGGTGTCCTTGCAAGGTATTCTGAAGTCTCATGAAAATACTGATACTTGGCGCAGGCCTGGGTTAGCTGATAAAGATCGGAAAAAAGATTCCATGCCCATTAGTACTTAGTTTGCTTCTAAAACTTTCATATTTTTGTACCTTCGTGGATTTGTGCCCTATCTCAGTATTGCCTACCTAAGTCAACCATCTCTCACCGAAAGCAAACTCTACAACTTCTTAAAATTTCCTAGGAGAACGTAGTAGGCGACAGATGCGATGAATGCCTAGAAGGCACATTCGGTCTCACCGCGGAGAGTCCCTCAGGATGTACAGCTTGCTTCTGCTTCGGTCGCGTGTCGAAGTGCACGCAGGCGTCGTTGACTCGCGCTGCGTTGCACGCGGCGGCGCCTGCGCATATCACGCTGCTCCGGGCTAGTGGACCTGATGCTATCACCAATGTAAGTAACTTAGTATATACCTAACCTAGTCTTCAAATAGGTACCAGGTAGAGTGTATATTTCGACCCTACTTGGTGAAAATCTTGGACTTGGAAATTACGCAGTTAATCACTTCCAAATGTATAAAAAAAGAGTTATCTTTATGTAGACGAAGCCAGAAGACGAAGCTAGTTCTCTTCCACGCTTCACTGTATAGTGTCAATAAATACTAAAGCCGAACATGAACTCAGTAGCTGAAAAGCGAGCCATATAACGTGCTTCAATTGGATAATTCGATGTGGGAGGTCTTATATCCTGCAATGCGCAGTTCTACAGGCAATCAAATGATGATGTTGATGAAACACTGCAAAAGTTGAAAGCTCACCATCATTTGTTTACCAGGTGGACCAAGAGTCATTACTAGCCATCCACACGCACGCATCAGACTCCACGATCACCCTCCCCTGGCCGCCAGTGCCAGTATACATGGAGCTCGACAAGCGGTTCCTTGGCGACCGCGTGACGTCATACGGAGGATCTCTCCGGTTCCGAGTCGAGGAGGAAGGAGGAACAGAGCTGTCAAGAGAAGTGCTGGCGCGGTTCCCGCTCGTTAGACTCTACTCCAAGAATATTGTACTGGATTATTATGATGTAAGGATATAAAACATGGCATTCAGAAATAGTTATGCTATCAGCATGAACCAGAAGACAGCTTCCCACTTGATGTCTTGAAAATTCTACTGCTGGATTACGTAAACCTGTCCCCAGTGGTGGGCTTCTTGCAGCTCTTGAAGCTCGAAGCTCTTAAAATCATGATCTTGAGTTATCAACGATAAATTCCAAAACCATTTGACTTGAATCTAGCTGAACTGTATAATGCATGTCTTCTTCTAGCACTTGCACCTAGTGAACGAGACTCACTCGGTCCGCTTCCACGAGTCGCTATGGATGGTGCGCGGAAGGCATGTTGCATCGAGGAGTGCTCTCATGCTGGCACTCCTCAGGGTCGAGAGGATCCTGCTGCGGGCTACTACCAGAGCACCCACCTATGACGACCCAGTTCATGCTTTGTAAGTATACTTTCATTTTATCAACCTTCTTCTTGGTTCTTGGTATTAATATGTAAAGCTTCCGTTTATACTATTCTCGTCATTCTGCAGACTCCTGAACGTATCCCTAGACACAGCCATTCCCGGCCTCAGCCGAACAGCTCCAGCTCTCGGCGTGGAACTCTGCAACTGTCCTCAAGGATACACAGCTTCCTCCTGCCAGGAGCCTGCCATTGGCTTCTGGATGCCGCCGCAGTCTGTCCACATGACGTCAGTGCAGGGGACTATAGTGATCCATATAGAAGGGGAGGCAAAGCCATGTCACTGTAATAATCGAGCGACGGAGTGCGATCCTGATACTGGAGACTGTATAGTGAGTTTCTTTTTGTATTTCGTTTGGTTTCCTTAAACATTTTAAAGAAGGAGGATGGTACAGTGTCAAGTCCATTCTTTATATTTCCCTGCTTTGTATATGACAGAATTTTACGTTTTGGATTATTTCTTCAAAACCTCGTAGGTAGTAACCCCCGTCAGTGGTTTTTGACTGATAGATGCGAATTTGAGTGTCCAATACAAGATCACGCCAGCACTCTCCCGTCCTGCACGAATTCCCCAGTGTAGAACTTGCAAGCAGGCTACCACTACTATGGTACCAACTGGAGTATTATTTACCCCAGAACTGCACCGGTGGCACGGGTGGAGCGTCCTGCCACACGTGCGCCGCCGGACACTACGGCGCGCCGGACGCGCCGGGCGGCTGCCAGGCCTGCCCGTGCCCCTCGCGAGCTGACAACTTCGCAGACGCCTGTGCGATGACTCCCACTGGACGGCTGCAGTGCCTTTGTAAACCAGGTACGTTTGGAAAAACGTGGGGACATTCGACCATCCATTTTTGCGAGATCAAATTTATATATACTGACTGTCACTATCGTGATTTTATGATCAATCTGAAGAATTTCGTTGTCAGATATGTATCTATGTTTGATATGCATCCAGGCGTAGGTTTCCAGGTTCGTGGAGTTTTTCCATCTCTCAATTTCATGAGAAAACAAAGCCAGTCTAGTTCGTAGTTGTCATGAGACCATTTTTATTCCCCTGCGATTGCTGATTCTGCATATCCTTTCACTTCACCACTTTTGACAAATCTCACGTGACTGGAGCTGACTTGATTCCGGCAAAACCGGAATGGTAAAAGAACTACAATGACAAAATCGAGCCACAATAGTCTTTGTTAAAAACCTCGTCACCAGGTTCATCAACAAGCTCGACCATCCTTCCAGGTTACACCGGCGTTGAATGCGAGTCATGTGCATCAGGCTACTTCCGCAGCGGTAGCGGCTGCGCGGCGTGTAACTGCGAGTCACGTGGTGCAGCCTCGCCGCGGTGCGACGCACGGGGACGCTGCCAGTGCCGGCCACACGCGGCCGGAGATAAGTGTGACATGTGTGCTGCTAGGCGGACCTTTCTGGATGTGGATGGCTGTAGACGTGAGTATAATCGCTGTGATAAGGCTTGGATTAGGTACCCAACCCTTCGCAGCGGATGACTGGTTTGCAACCTTCTTAGGTACTTCACTTATTCTACAAATATTATAGGACTTCTACTAGAAATACTTCTGCCTCTGTAAGTATATTATGAATGTCTTCTATAGTGTGTAAGAATCGCTGCATCAACGCCGATAGGTTCAGTTATTCAGTTATTTCAATACCAGTTAACTCTTCTGCAGATCCATTTTTTAAAGAGGTAGCTTATAATCCACTTTACTTCCAGCATGTGATAACTGCACGCAAACCCTGTTGGATTCCGTGGAACATCTCACCTCCCATCTTCGCACCAACGCCAACCCCGACGAGCTGAGTCGGATACCGAAGCCGTTTCCAGCAGTACGAGAATTCGGTCGAAACACCTCCTTGTTACGTGCAGAACTACGCCAACTGAAGAACGATCTCACACATTCTAGGAACATAGAACCGTTGATCAGCCGTCTCGAAACGATTGAACATAAAATGTTCACGGATGCAAATCAAGTAAAAGACGAGGCAGTCAAACGAGAAAAGCAAGCAGAGTACCTGAGTTTGGAGGGGATGAGTGCGTTGGAGGATGTACTGAAACAGAGGAGAAAGTTAGGGGAACAAGTCGAAGGATTGGATGATTTTGCGAGAGGAGAGAGGCATCTCAGTGCACATCGAGCATTGAAGGAAGCCAAGCATTTGCTAAAGCAGATCAAAGAGATGAAAGTATCTGATTACGTTACTGGAGCCAACGATGTTTTTGATTCGGTAAGTGGGAATTTCACCCCAAAACTATCAAGTATTGCTATCCCCTAGCTGCAGATTCAATACTTTTCTATTACTTAGGCACACGTCCAGTCAACAGCAGTGCAAGAGTACAACTACCGTATCCAGGACACTTACCGTCGCCTCAACAAGTTGGTTTCTTCGTTAGATGAGTGGGACCGAAAGGCGGCAGATTTGCCCCAACTGGCGCAAACTGTGTGGAGTGCTGATGATACTGTCACTGCACTGCAAGGGAGAGTCAAGCCCAGATTAGCTGCTGTGAGGGATATAGGGCTTCGGTGTCGACTTATACTGGAAGTAAGTGAACATTGACTCTACCCATCGTAGAGTTTCGTCCAAAACCTTCATGATTTAAATGCATACCTTCACCAGACAACTAAAGTCGAAGTTATAAAAGATATTCCTTCTTGCTAACTTATTCAATTCCACAGGATGTCACAACACTCTCTTCCCACAACCTGACGGATGAGATCGGTGCCTCCATTCTTCGTGCCCAAACGCTCTCCATCCGGTTCCCGACCCTTATCACCGAGCTGAAGGAGCTAACATTGGCTGCTGAAGAAAAGGAGGGCATCCTGTACAATTTGACGCCAACTTACAGAGAAAAGTACCTGGATAACGTGCAGAAACATGTCGAAGAGTTGTCAGCCAAAGCAGAGGAGTATAAAAGGTACAAAACGAAAACTTGCTTTTAAGTCTATAGGTACCGAAACTGTTGTTTGCCTAAAGATAATAAACAATTTACGATTGTTGCGATTGCCGCCCTATGTATGACCCAACTAGGTCATAAGAAGAATTTAACCTTCAAATCTGTCCAGGTTGTTCGCCGGTACTCGTGCGGCTGCATCCCACGGTGTGACAGCCGCACAAGCCTGGGCCAACGTGGCCGCTGGAGTACGTGACGCGGGTATCCAGGCTGATGAGGCTACCAGGAATATAGCTGCAGCAGCCGCATTAGCCAGAGGACCTTCCCCCATGGCCAGGCTGGCAGCTAAGGGCAAGGCAGCGTCGGAAGCCCTGAGAAGACGAGGAGAAGACGTATTGGGTAAAGCTGAAAGTAAGTGACCTTCTATCAGGCTAGTGCTATTAGTAATATTGGTCACTAGCGGTATTGGGAAAAGCAGCATTAGAGGCACTAAGGAGATGGGAAGATTCCTCGAGCAAAACTGAAAGCCAGCTAAGCGTATAAAATAAACGTCTATTATTTTCTCGAGTTAGTTAGCCAGGAATATTGTCGTGTCAGAAAACCTTCCTCCATGCCACTCCATGGCCATGCTGGCTGCTAGAAGAAAATCAGCGTTATAGGAGGAGGCAAAAGAAGCAATTGACTTATTTTATCAAACGGTGATAATGATCGTACGTAACCACAGAAATCTGAACATTTCATCTGTTTTCAGAGCTCCGAACACAACTGGACCACCTCCGCCGTGGAGCTGATCTCGTCAGCGTGGTGCTACGGGGCGTGGGGTGGCAGGAGAGGGAACTGGGAGCCAGGCCTGTTGCACGAGTCGCGGAGACATTAGCAGCAGCTGATGAACAAGCAGACAGAGTGTACGCTACCACCAGGGCACTCTATGATGAGGCCAGCGAACTCAGGAGGAGAGTCAGGTGAGAAAATACACTGTTTTACCAAAACTAGCAAATAACATTTGCAAAAAGGTTCTGAGACAGTTTTTTTGGATATAAATGCATCAATAAAGTCGTTATGCGTAACAAGTCTCCGTTGACTTTTGAACCATTTGTGTCAAAGCTATTGATCAAAAACAGTTGGCTTACCTTCTTTTGTTTTGGTGAAAGGTATTCCCTGCGACGGCAACTGGCTGAGCTACAAAAACATGGAGACACCGCATTAGGAGCTGCCCAAGAACATGGTAGGTTTCACTCCTAAACACTTATAGCAATATTGCACGTGCCTTTGGATGGAAGTTGGCTTATTTCTCAAGTTATTTCATTGCTAGCTTACCTAACTGGCATTTATTTGAGTCGAGATGGTGAGTTAACAAATGACCACATTGATCAGTGTCGCAGATTCGCGGCAACACGGTGCGGGGCGCGGAGACGGCCGAGGCGCTGGCGACCGCCGCTGCAGCCAGAGCGAGACAGCACGATGCAGCGGCTGCCACGCTCAGTCCAGCGCTGCGAGCGCTGAGAGATAAAGTCATGCGAGCGAAACACGCTGCTGATTCGGTGAGTCCATGTATGAATATTGGAATCCCCATGCTACATATTTTAGATCTCTACATGCCTACTCTACCTTTTGTGGTTGCCTAAGGGAAAAAGTCAGTGGAAATACTATTCCAATATTGGGTAGGATCACTAACAGTTCCAGGGAGGCTAAAGAGCTGAAGCCCAAAAGTTCCGAGTCGGCCTCAGAGTGGACCATGTCAGGGAATACCTTAGATAGTTCGCTCATGACCCCTTCAAAACAAAACCCTGGATGAGGCCTTTCCCAAAACGAAATCCTATATCCACCACCGGGTATTTAAAGACACTTAATTTGCCGACTAGAGTTATCAGGCGAGCATGATACTGACAATACAGTCTGCATAATATGCAAGACAGCGGACCATACAGCGGACATTTATCGATGTTCATTTGTTCCTTCTTGTTCCAGATATCAGTGTCAGTGACGTCAGTGTTCGGCGCGGCCGGCTGTTCCCGCGGCTACGGCGTGTCGAGTGCGTCCGGTGCAGTCAGTCGGATCGCACTCGCTGTGTCCTTCGAGAATGTCGTACGAGATGGACCATTGCTGTCTTTGGTTGATGATACACAGGTTAGTTACCAAATATTCAATTGTTCTACAGGAATGGTTATGGCAATACGTGCAGAGCCGACTAATAGAGAGGATCTATAGGTGCTATAAGCCTGCAGAACACTCCCCCTCGATGGTCGAAGGAATTGGGACAGTTGGGATAGGGAAGTAATAGCGAAATAAAGAGAAGGACCATACTCAGCAGTCAGGGAGAAGACGTTCTGAAATAGTTATGGGTTTTAGAACTGGTAACAGTAATACCCAGGCGTCTAAGGCCCTAATAAAAATATCAGTAAAACTATGTTTTGTTTCTATCAGGATAAGCAACGATACATGAAACTTACAGTCGAGAACAAGAGATTACGCATGTCCTGGAATCTGGGTGCTGGGGAAGGAATAATTCTCCATCCTGAAGTCTTGCAGCCAACACACGATGACGCCGACCACACTTCGTACAGGATTGACATCGAAAGGTTCGTTCTTTCTTAAAGATAACTGGGAGAGGTTCTGCCGCCCAGCAGAGCGATGCTTGTACTGCATTGTTGTGGGACGCAGTGGACGTGCTCAGTTAAACAATGTAATAACTATTGTTATATGCAGAGGTTAGCTCGTCACATTAGGGGGGCATCAATTATTCTCACAAAGTCCCTTGGTATATTTCAGAATATGGCACACAGTGCACCTCAAAGTGGAGCGTGCAGGAGGCAACGGCGTCACAGCTACTAACAGCTCAGCTCCTACAGCCGTCAGTCTCAGTAGTTCCCAGCTGTGGTTAGGGGCACCTACAGGTGTCGGTCTGCCGGGCTGTGTGCATGCCTTGTATGCCGATGACATCACTGTGGGATTGTGGAACTTCAACGAGCAGCCCAAGGAAGCGCAATGCACCGGATGTACCCAGAGGTTGGTCTCAGCTTACACAGTTATCAATCAATCAATTCCGCATCAACATTTATGCAGCAGTTGTATCTTGCTGCTGTTTTATTGCCTGTGGTGTGGAGGGTGCTTTGATTAGTAGCCTACTTATTTTGCGCTTTATCCGATAGTTTCGCTTGGATTGTCTTCAACTGGATCTGGCTGTTTCAGAGCTTTAGTGTTCTATTTTAGCACCAGGTGTTGGTGGAAATCTATAGGAACTCACACTTTCAGGTTCTCACTCTGTTTTCTTCTCATAGATGGTATGGCGTAAGCAGAGGGGGAGAGCCCACAATGGTGTGGTTCAATGGACGAGGGTACGCAGAACTGCGCCGCTCGCGACTACGGCCGGCAGATCGGAGGCAGTTCAGCATCGCATTCACATTCAGGACGAGAGATGAAAACGCACTTCTGTTTTCTGCTGTTGATGTTGCCAATGTTAGTAGATTTTTTCTTAGCAGTGAAATAAGTAGACGAAGTAAAACGTTCATCATGATGACGAGCCTGACTTATCACCCGGTCCAAAAACTCTTGTACTTCAGACAGTTGTGATAAGTCTGTCTGTATGGGTGCTTCGATCCATTGACCATCTCACAACCCTCTCGATCATAACGACCGTCGAATTCTTACCTACCAATATACTTGATTCCTTGACTAGAAGATAGGTCATTGATACCGTAAGATAGACCGCTAAAGAGATCTCCATTTTTCAGAATCGTTCAGTATCAGTGATCCTTCGGTCGTGCCGCGTAGAGTTCATAGTCCAGTACTCGGGCGCGCGGCTCCGCATCGCGGCCGGCGGGGCGCACTGCGACAACCGACCCAAGCACGTGCAGGCCATACGCGTGTTCGCAACCAACAAGCTGGAGAAAGGTACTGTTACTGCTTAGATTACTGGCTCTTCTTCGTCGCATCATGTGATAGACTTAGGTAGGAAGTGGTTAACGCTCGGAGATCCAGAAAGATAATCATGATAGCTGTGGCCGTATTCGCCAGGAAGGTGATAGAAGTTATCATCACCATCAACTAGGTACTTATATCGGTCTACTTGCACACCCAGTCATCCACAACACAATACAATGGTTTAGCTGAAATAACAAGAATCATTCAATGTACTTTTGTTTCCAACCTGAACATTGATCAGACCTCCACGGCTTTCGAGTCACTTCTTCCAACAAAACCTGTAATGTAACTTGATTAGCCATTTTAATGGACACACCTGGCGAATCCCTTTCACCGCAGCTCTCGACTTCCATTCCCAACTCCACAACTCCTGTCCACCACGACGATCCCCTCCCAAAGCGTTAAGATCAGTTAGATCTGAGTCGGCCCTGTCCCCAGGCAGCCTGCGCGTGAACGGCGAGGAGACCCTGGGCTCGCCGTCGCCCCCCGTGCAGGCCGCGGCCGCGCTCCCCGACCTGGGGGGCGCCACCTACTGGGTGGGGGGAGCACCGCCCGCCGGGACTGCGGCCTCACAGCCCACTCAGCCCGCGCTACTCGGCTGTCTCGGAGCTCTCACTGTCGACCGGGAGGGATACGACCTGCTGGACACCCCCACCAGACATGGGATCGAACCCAGGTGCGGAGGCAGGGTAAGACAACTTTACTTACTAGAAATCGGTTCAGCTGGAATGTTTTTTGTATTTATCTAGGCTAGCATGTCAAGTGCGAAGGATGAAGGATGTCTGTTTTGACCAGCTGCAATAAGTTACAAACAACGGCATGACGGTAATTCAAAATCTTGATGAGTGGAAGGTACCAAAGATACCGGGAAGAAGAAATCCATAAAGGCTAGACGGTGTTCAAACAGCTGAAATCTTCGTCTGCATCCCATAAGTACATGGGAGCTTACTGATGTGCCAATAGCTGCATGGAACTCTATTCTGCGACTTGAAGGAAAGATTCTGGAAAGGGGGACATATCCACTATGGTTTCGATTGACACGATACATCTACACTGTACGTTGTCTAAGGTTTTTTTTTAATTGTCCAGATATTCCGGTCAGCGATTCTCGAGGGTGAAGGCTACATCGAACT
Organism: Eulithis prunata; assembly: GCA_918843925.1. Classification (NCBI taxonomy): domain Eukaryota; kingdom Metazoa; phylum Arthropoda; class Insecta; order Lepidoptera; family Geometridae; genus Eulithis; species Eulithis prunata. Next base: position 566,760 of record OU974007.1, read on the forward strand.
GCCATCTCCTGCGTTCCAGCGGAAGGCAGCTCTCGGCCTCTCCTTCCGAACGGGGAAGCCGGATGGCTTGCTTCTGTTCCGGACGCCTTCTAACATGAGCGACAACCAAGTCGACGATGACGATGGAGATGAGAAGCATTATCTGGCGATTGTGCTAGTTGCTGGTGAGTTTTTCACACAAGTTCTACTATAGGCATGTGTATTAATCGCTGATGTCGCTAGGTAGAAAAACCTACATATTCATAGGAGGATAGGATACCCAAACCCACATCTTACCGCGTTCTCCTCAAACATAATTTATAATTGTAGGTGAGCTGCAAGTTATAGCTGCAGCTGGTAAAAGCGAGGTTCAGCTGAAGAGCAACGGCACCAAATACGACGACAAGCGACTTCACACTTTGCGACTCGTCCGTGCACACAAACAGGTAACCTTAGTAGCTTTGATGGCAGAAGTCAATGCGTAAATCATCCTCTGTAAAAGAAATCACTCTAGGACCTGAAGAGCCACTTGGTTATAACAATGGTGTTTGATATCGTAGATGACTACGGCCTAAGAATATTTCTTCAAGGTCAAGGTTATTTAGTTGCTGATTTACATTTCAGCTTTCTCTTGTTTTGGTTGCACCAACGAATGACCTCGTATGTTCCAGCTAGAGCTATGGGTGGACGACACATTAGTAGCGAGTGGAGTACTCGCCGGGAATAAGTACAGGAGCCGCGGGGGGGGACTGTACGTGGGGGGCGCGGGGGGAGGACACGCCGCCGTTATCAAGAGAATTCCCGACGCGGGGTTCAAGGGAACTGTCGCAGACTTCATTGTAGACTCACAGTAAGTTACAACCTTCAATGGACTTGCACGTCACGTGCTGTTAGCTTGCACGCAGTGGGGGTTCGTGGTGGTGGGGATACACCAGGAAAAGAATACTTGAAGTGGGGTTCAATGGGACATCCAAGCATAAGTAAATATAAGTACATTAGAGAATCAGAGGCATAGGTAGAAGTTGAATGATACAACCAATACTTTCCAGGTTAATTGGTTTCGAGACAGCTGTGAAATGGAGTAAAGCACAGTTGGGAAGGGGCGAGGTAACTCCACGGGCACCACCCAGAGCTGAACCAAGATCCTTGCACGCACCCAATGATAACTCACCATGCACAAAGGTATGTCATCTATTTTAGAACAATCTTTTTGGGAATTTCAAATCTCCAAAACTGCTACGAAATTGGGCATATAATGCTTGCTTTTGTCATGTGATTTGGGGTATAGTAATTTTGTAATTTTGTCTCCAGTCATCATCATATACGGTAGAAGCAGGCGCAGTCAAGTTCGGCGATGTGAAGTGGTCACATGGTACATTGCGAACCCCACGTCGCACGCCCACGCTCACTGTCACGTTACAGTTACGAACCTATGCTGATAGTGGACTGTTGCTTCTAGTACCGGTAAGTACTAACTAGAGTACCTAAATAACCCAGGAGATATAGGAGACAGTGACAGCCCATTCAGAAGCTGTCTGTCCAAAGAACAATCAACTAAAGCCGCGTAGGATTACATAGGTAGGAACCTCTATCAACTCGATGGAAAGAAAAATTCAAGTTTTTCTTCAAAGCCAACAAAGCCGTTACAGGAGGCTTCCGTTTGAAATTACATGCCAATTGCCAACAAAGAATTTAGGGGATATTTGGAGATACTGACGTCACTGTTTGTGTGGTGCCTTTCTAGGGTTCCAAGAACAAGCCAAAGCACTACACAGCATTAGTTGTGAGAGAAGGAAGACTACGATTAGTGGTGCGAGGTCGAAAGAGAAAAGAAGTGGCACTTGCTGCTAATATTACTACGGGAGAATGGAAGTCGGTGAGTCAAATACATCTTTTTTCCTCGTGTTTAAATGTTACTTCGGTGACTGATACTTAGTTACATTTTGGAAACCTGTAAGGCTACTCTTGACCACCATCATTGGATTTTGACAGACTTTTGTCAAAACCTATGAATCCAGATTGGAACTGTGGTCGAGAGTAACCCTGTCTTGAACGGCATAACTACCAGCGCCTTTTCCATCTGCATCTTGTGTTTGTACTAAAGGTAGAGCTGTGAGACTCCCCATAGCTTATCTTTTCGTTTGGACCTTAAGCTGTCGCATAGTATGCGTTGTAACAATATAATTAGAGTGTCAATTACAATGCAGGTGTCGGTCCGTGTGTCGGGCGCGCGCTGCGTGTTGTCTCACGGCGGCGAGGCGAGCAGCGCGCACGCGGCGGCGGCGCGCGCGCAGCGGCTCTATGTCGGGGGCATGCCGCCGCCGCCCACACTCAACCACATACCCAACTCTGTGAGTACACACACACACACACACACACACACACACACACACACACACCCTCTCATACTGATATCAGTCTGTAGCCGAATGCAGGCAGCAGCAAGCTACACAAAGTATCATCATCATCAATATATATAAAACTCTTTTGAAGCTGACTTAGAATTAACGCACAGCCTAAACTATAAGTCCTAGAGGTATGACATTTGGAGGGTAGTATCCTTATATAGTGTAGGGGTGCACTAAGAAAGGAATTTTGAAACGTCACACTCTACAGGATAAAACGCGAGCAACGCCGTGGGCGACGGCTAGTTTCATATAGAAACGTAAGCGTTCTACGTTTAGTTGATTAATTTTCGTATATTTCAGATAATCCGGTTAGGTGGGTTCCGTGGCTGCATTAGAAAGGTGACCGTGAACGGTCGCGCGGAGGATCTCGTGCGAGATGCGCAGGCGCACCACGGCGTCGGACAGTGCTTCCCTAATGTCGAGAGAGGAGCGTATTTCGGCGGTAAGTCTACTACTTTGCAGACTGTAAGAGGCTGAAACACTACCTAGTGGTTAGTAGATGAAGGAAGGTCAAGAAGTCAGAGTGGTAGAAAACTTTGAGAAAGAGTTCATCTGAGGAGAACACGGTAGGATATGTGTCCTCCTACGAAATGGGAAGATCTTCCACGCCGAGCGACCTTTGGCTCGGTGTCCGAGGACCAATGGATGGTATTCGGTAGTATTACTTATGTTCAAACTCCGTGATAACTTCGTTTGCGCGATCTAGGATAGTTCTCATGTAGCGAGATAGATGGCGCTACACATCTACCGCCAAAACTTTTCTTGCTGCCGAGCAACGATGCGTTTCAGAAAAAAAAATAGGATCACGATTCACGACTATCCCTAGCCATGATATCCTTACTTGGTACTTTGTAATTTCAAATTTGATGGGTGTGTAAATGGGTGTCAGTAGATTAGATACCACAGGGCAGCAGTCTTCTCAACCACCGCCGTTCCAAATTGGATAGAAAATTGTCAAATTCCGGATCCAATTTGGAACCGCGGTTGTCAAGAGTAGCTCTACAGAGCCCCAAGCCTGGGCATTTGTTTTACGTTCAACTCAATTACAGCACACGCAAACACATTCGCAAAGCGAGACATTTTGTATGAAACCGGGATAGGCGCCTCTACCGGGAGATTTTGGAATTTTGCAATTCCCAACAAAATTTCTCGCTTTACGAATGCGTTTGCGTGTTATTACTCGAGTCGAAAGTCAAGACCAATGCAGACTCGGGGCTCAGGGATAGGTCCATGGTTGGTACTCACAGCGGTTATATTCCAGGAGACGCGTACGCGACGTGGTCTAGTACATGGTCGACAGGTGGAACAGCGTCTGCATTGGAACTGTCGCTGCAGTTCCGCACCACGGAGCCGGCGGGCGTGCTGCTCGCCGCCAACGGACTACTACTGGAAGTTAACGATGCAGCGGTAACTACACTTCTATACACTTTATAAACAATCAAGCTCTAGAGGAGGATTGTAGACGGCCGAAGAGCTGAACTAGGCGAGTGCTTACTGAGACTAGTTTAGCAGACTGTTTAGCGCCGTTTATGAGTTCGGGGATTCACTTCACAGCTGGTTTGATGGTTCAGTTGGTATGCTTGCTTAGCTCTGTAGATTGTCGATTCGACACGGAACAAACCGGGATTTAGGTGATAGATTTTTATTCGGAATCCATGATAATGAGGAGTTCATAACATATTGTAAAATATAAGCCAAATCCTGTCCTACATATGATCATGGTCTCAGTTCCAAAGATTCAGATCAGGTGGGTTACTTTTGCCAACAGTTCCAATCCGGATCCATAGATTTTGACAGAATTCGTGTCATTTTTCGTACAAAATGACACGAAATCTGTCAAAATCCGGATCCAATCTGGAACGGTACCTAGTGGTCAAGAGTAGCCCTTCAGGCCTGACATCAGGCCCTAGGAACCGACACAGATGGAACTCACATGAGCTGTGGAACCATTTGGGCCGCTGAGAACAAAATTATAAAACCTACTTACCAACGTTCTTTTTCCAGGTGGTGCTAAGCAGACAGCAGTCTCCCGGCGGCGAATGGACGCGAGTCTCATCTGTGGTCGGCACTGACGTCAGCGGCGGCGTCTGCGGCGGCTCCTGGCATTCCGTGAAGGCCAGGGTGCATGCAGCCAGGCTGTCTCTCTCCCTGGATGGAGGCCTGCCGTTACAATCAGCCCCGCATTCCGCCTTGTTGGACGAATCTGATGCTGTTGTAAACCATGAGCCACTATATCTTGGAGGAATACCAGGTACGTTTCCTTCGTCAAAGGAGTCTGAGGACACCAGAATCTATGGAATCGTGCCTAGGAGCCATATTAAGTTACTAGCTTCCACCCGCGACTTAATTCGTTCACGGCTCGTTGGATCCCGTTGATTTTCCGGAACAAAATGTGCTACACATAGGTTATGTGTTAATCCAGGTCACGGACAGCATAATATTCCAAGTTTCATCCAAATCGGATCAGTAGTTTTTGCGTGAAAGAGTAACAAACATCCATACAAACTTTCGCGTTTACAATATTAAGTACCTAGGATAGGATCGATTTATTCAAAGTTATTTTTCTATTCCATTTCAGATGGAATAATAGACACGACGGAAGGTGGGAAGGCTAACTTCAAAGGTTGTATCCGTGACGTCACGATTGGAACGCAAACCAAGGACTGGGCGGATATGGAGTCTCTACACAATGTACTGATGGACTCCTGTCCTATAGCGCAGTGAATTCAACCTTATGCTGAAAGGAATAGGATTTCATTTATAATTTCGAAAAGACCCTGTGCAAGAATGTTGGATGTGAATGATGAAATCTACAGTGATAGTCTGACCGCGCTAAGTCTGCAGCGCTTAAAATAAGGCAGAATTTGAACAAAATACCGTTGAAAGCAACGTTTGTAGGTAGGTACTTACTTTGAAAGATGAAAATTACTGAGGTACTGAGGTACCATATCTAACTAAATCTTTAAGGGGTTGCCCATTTATTCCATTGCAGACTTACCGTGGTCAGACTTTACGAAAGAATAATACAAAATAGTCTGCAGTGTGCCTTAATAATATTATAATTAGGTTACTCGTATTTACCATAGTGCCATAAAACAGAAAAGTCAATTTTAGATGTATTTCACCGATAGTGTAACACTATCAACTTTCCAGCTTTATCACTTCTTTTTGTAAGCCGATCACTTGCCAACATAAACACTATTAATAATCACTTAACACTTTATAAATCACTTTCATCATTCAATTCATAAATACTTTAATTATACTTAATTTAGGTTTAAATAAACCTAGACATAGATTCCTAGAAACTGTGTTTCCTTCAAATGCCTTAATTTCGAGGCTTTCCTATGAGGCTATGTAAATATATCGTGTAGGTGTCTACTTAAGTTTTAATTATCATCACACTTAACAAATGAATACTCAATGTAAATACGTACTTAATTTTCCACCAGTATTTGTATTTGTTCTAGTTTTTGTACTTAGAATGTAAATAAGTATTTTGTTAATTCATAAAAACATGTCAAGTTCAAAACCAAGAGAATTTCACATCAATACAATAAGTACAAATTGTAAATTATATTACAAAACAAATGGAAAACGTGCATTTATAAAATAAGTCCTGCTGAAAATAGAATTGTAACAATTCATACTTCCTATCTATTATCTAGGTATCGACCTAATTTGTACGACTTTTACAACTACATAGCGAGTACATACGATTTGTAAATACATAATATTTCTACCTTTAGTAGTGAACAATGTGCATTTTAATCGTCACAAAATATATAATTATTTATTAAATAAGATCGTGTTCAGTAGAATTACATGTAAATACACATTTAACTGTAAATAGCGTAGTTACGTATTTATTTTAAATGCTTTTGTAATGAGAAATAAAACAACATTATGGCAATACAAAACATTTTATTTTTACGTCAGAACTTCATAAACGTATGTGATACTTTGAGAACTGCATTTCTATCAATTACTATTTCATACATTTATAAGTTCCTTTAATTTGAATAGGTACATTCTGTGTGAATATCTTAGTAACGGAAATGAATCTCAACGAGTATCACATTCGTTTCTTACAGAAATATTGCTCCAGTCCTCGGCTAAATTGAATGACGGAATGAATGAAACCTGCATTCAACTCAGTCGAGCACAGGGGGGCCCAATTTGAACTCATAACCGTACCTTACTGCAAATGCTTTTGCTGTGAATAAATACCCTATTGAGTTGGATAAGTAGGGGTTTCTCACTGCGTATTGGTGTTAAGGTGTTGGAGCAAAACCTGTCAAAATATTAGTATCATTGTGATGGAACAGATTTACTTGTACAGTTTAGTGTTCGGTCTGCCACAACCCTTATTATATCCATGCAGTTTTGATGGTTTCTTGCAAAAGCATTGCTACAATACTGGCCATCTCATTGCCAGATTTTTTTTAATATTTATTTCTGGCAACTCTATGAAAAATGAAATAGTTGCCAGATATTACGTATAATGAAAAGGATTAATGAAACATGAAAATAATTAAGAGTATATCTATATATTTTGAGTTTAAATATAGCAATGAAATTGTCCTGCAAACAACTGTTACGCTTATATTAGTTAGACAATAGTATCTAGTTGAAGACTGCATTTTGAACTAGCACTTTGCATCGTGTTTGCCGAAATTAGGAAAGTAAAATCACTCTTGTGTAGTGTGAATAGAGTTCGGTTTTGTTTTGACAAGTTAAAGCTACTTTTGAAACTATTCAGCGATGCTAGTACTAGTGTTACTTACCTACATTACATAAGAAGCACTATAATGGAATTCGAATCAGTTATACGACGTATAATTATAAAAGAATTATATCTTTGGACAGTACTAGATCACAATAATCAACATAAATAAAAATAAAATTGAAGAAAACCCTTTGACACATCAATAATTTTATATTACTTTCTGTTCTAATCACAAACTAGCCACACGTGCTTAATTTTCTATTATTATGGACGAAACTAAAATAAAATTAATGGCTTTAAAACTGAAATATTTCTAAAATAATTCAAATATTAAATTTTTTTCTTTCTATCAGATAATTTTTAACTGGCAACCAAATGTTAACTTGCAAGATCGACAAGAGCGCCATCTATTACATAAAACGGACTACAATAAATTTTACACACAAGACACTTGCTACCTCTGTCAGATTCGTTACGTCATGGTGTTACCAGCGTTCAATAATCTTGAGCAATTATTTTCCTTATCTACCCTCAGAAAATTTCCTTGACCTTTTACTTTATAACTGTGAAGGAACATGGGGCGCACTCCGATGTACCGAACTACGATGTCCTGGTGAATGGTGATATAGGAATAATTTGAACCTGTATATATTACTTTTACTACCCGTTCGAAGACTCATCACCTGAAAAAGAAAGAAAATACATCTCAATAGATTTCTAATAGAGAAAATCTATAAATTCAAAACGTGACAGCTCTTACTGCTCGCCAAAAGATTTTCCCTTCCTATTTCCTATCTGGAAGTCTTTTGATCAGAGGAATTCAGCACATGGAGATGTCATCGTCGTGTTGATCATGGAGTACATTAGTTTTTGATTCTACTTTGTTATGTAAAGGCTACCAAAGATGCATGATACTCCACTCTTACATGGAGACGTATAACTGTATAAGCTGTAGAGTGCATTCAGGGATGAGACATGTCGCTCTCCTTTAACCCCCTAATTTATAAACGACTAGGTGCCGTCCGCGACTTTGTTCGCGTTCCGTTGTTTTTCGGGATAAAAAGTAGCCTATGTGTTAATCCAGGTCACGGACAATATATATTCCAAGTTTCATCCAAATCGGATCAGTAGTTTTTACGTGAAAGAGTAACAAACAAACACCCATCCATCCATCCATCCATACTTACAAAATTTCTCGTTTATAATATTAGTAGGATGTACATTATACAGGTTGTTTTAGTGATGGAATCAGGTGCTGTGCTAGGCGAACGGGTTTGGAAAATTGTTCAACCTCCGTTTATGAATTTTGGTATAGAATATACAAACTGAGATGTGAGGGCCAGTCAGTGTTACCCTTACACGAGTAGCACTTATAATATGATACAAACAAGCGAGTGAAAAATACTCACTTCTAAACAAAAAGCAGAGCCCGTATGATGAGTTTTGTTTTGTTGATTTGCGAAATGTTCGCGAATAAACCAAATGAATGTGAGAGTCGTTCAGTACAGCAGTGAGTTACTTACATCTACATGGAGACGTATCCTCGTGCGGCGCTGGTGCGGCGTCCCACCAGGTAGGCCACGAGCACCACCACCACCAGCCCGCCGAGTGCACAGCCCACCGCTATCGGCACCGCGTCCGGCAGGTCTGCGCCGCTGCATTCACGAGCTAAACACAACACTATTTTTAACCGACTTCAAAAAAGGAGGTTTTAAATTCGGTTGTATTTTTTATGTTTGTTACCTAAGAACTCCGTCATATCATAACGAACCGATTTGATCCCGTAAATTTTTTATCAAAATCGGTTCTGTTTGGCAGCTAAATAAGAATAACTGGAAAAAAAAACACGTCATCCACGTACAAGACATTGCGTATTTTGCTTTCCTGTGACTTTTCTATGGTGTTTATGATCAATAGAACAATCTCAATGAACTACCATCGTCATCATCATCATCTGATTATGAAGCTGTATCAAATTGAAGTTCTTAAACTTATATAAATGTTATAATTTCCATCAATTCCACCAACTTACTTAGTTTATATTCAGTGTCGCTGGATCACATAGCTGGAACGGCTCTGGAGCCTTATGCTTCGGCAGAGATTTTAGTCTAATTCGGCAAAGATTTTACCTTGTATAAGTCCAGAATACTGACCGCTGGACTGTATAGGTAAATCGGACTTTCTCAAATATTGCATAATATATCTGAGGAAGTCCGATTTACCTACCAACTACACTGTCGATATGTCTAGCGTATCGGTTGTACCCAGATCGCATACGCCCCTTGTATACCTAACCATAATAATACTAATAACGTCTCTGGACAAATAAATGATAGATTTCGTGGAACTAATCGTTCACCCGACTGAAACCAGCGACAGATCAAAACCGTGACGAATTTTGTATTCGTCATTATTAATAGTTTATTCTTGCTAAAGTTAGAGGCATAACTGCACGCAGTATAATACAGGATACTGTGCCCACGCCTCCAGTCGCTGCCCATAACAATAATATGATTCAGTGAATATTCGTACCTACACAGATAGTGTAGCAGCTAAACACACATTATTGTGTGCTAATAGATAATAAATGCATAGCAATTTATACGTTTCTAGCAACGTAATAACTTAAGTACACAGTTTTAATACAATTTTAATAATGACTTTTGAATGGACTATTAATAGTTGTATGATGAAAAAAGATTTGAACCCGAAGGTCGTGGGTTCAAATCCCGGCCGTGCATCAATGGATTTTTCGTTTGGAAAATTTATATGCGCATTAACTTCTGCTTTACGGTGAAGGAAAACATCGTGAGGAAACCCGCGGCTTAGTCAGCTCCGCACGTATTGACCTTGTCTTTCCTGTGGATATGGCTGACTATAGGCTGAGGGCATGGTATAGGTACTGGGCAAGCCTACTCCATCTTGCCTGTTAACCAAGTGTCCCGTTAAGTGAAGGCATATAGGTTGCCTCCTGACGCTGTATAAATCATCTTCAATATATATGATGAAAGAAAAATCTTTTTCATATGTATTTTATAGATATTGTAAATACTGTATAGTCGCAAGTTTCTTTGTGAATAAAGTTTCATTTATACTACGATATATTAAATTGTTTTTCATTCAAATTTTATAGCTATGCGCGTACGCTTCAGCTTCACACCAGTATGGACACTATGGGGAGTCCAGCCCTGCAATTGATTTACTTATAACATAACCCTTATGGGTTCGATTCCCTCATGATGAGTACCTTTCTAACGATAACCACGCTGAATATCAGATCAATTGAAAATTTTGTCGATTTGTTTAGAATCGAAAGCAACGAACGAGATAAAATGGCGATAATACTTCAGTTGTAGATTGTGAACTACGTAGTTAATAATTATTTTCAACATTTCAACACGTTCCGAGTAATAGGCATGATTTAATGAACGTTATCTGCAGCCAGACGTGCGATAACAGGGAATGTCAACGGTTTTATTTTAAATCGTGCCATTTTACAGGAATCGCAATTTTTCATATAAAATTATGAATATGAAGCGCTCGTGGCGTATCTTGCTTAGCCAATCTTCACTGATTATCAAAGTTAAGCAACGTTCTGTGCGGTCACTATTTGGATGGGTGACCGTTAGTGGCATTTACATCTGAGCGCTTCCGTGCTTCGGAGGGCACGTTAAACTGTCGGTCTCGGCTCTAGCAGTCGTTAAGCCACAACGGAGGCCTTGAGGCGGCCTAAAAACTCCGTCACCAGGGTTAGCCACTAAACTCATACAAGCTTGCTTTTTTATATAAAATTATTTATGAATCGTATCCCCGGTTTAATTAATAAAATTGCATTGCTATAAGTAAGACTTGCTCTGTGAGGTAATGCATTGTTATAGGCAGAAGTAACCACTTAACATCAGGTGAGATATCAGCTTGTTCCATTACTTTTATCATAAAAAAATAAATAAAAAAAACGACAAGATGACACGACACAAAGAGTTGACAAAAGATATTCTATCATTCTAGCAGTGAAGGTCTCAGTCACTAATGTGAATAAAAAATATTCTACTAAAAACAGAAGCATTTAGAAGAGAGTTGATATAATCTACTATCGCCACCATCAATTTCAGGCAGCAGTTAAGACGTGGCTTCCTAGTGACCAACGTCTTCGCCATCAGGCTCATGCAACGGTAACACGTGGCTAGTGACAAACGTAGCTCAGTTCATAGTGTACTGACCTGCGCTGAAGTCCTTGCCGGCAGTACTAGTCCTGAAGGCCTCCTCCTGCAGACGCGAGAGAGTGAGAGTAGCCACCGCGCCCATGACGCCGCTGGTCGCCGTCAGATTCATGCGCGAGGCCGGGGTGCAGCGATAAGACGTGGCTAGGGGTGTCTGCCAGTCACAGCCGTGGGTCAGTTCCACTACGTTCGACGCTGTGGGGGGAAATTTGGACTGATAAGTACAGTCTTTACAGCCACTCAAAACTTAAGTAGTCACTGTGGTCAGAGTTTGTTATTTATTGGTTTTTCTAGGCATAAGCGTGGAACAAGAGCTTAGATAGCCAAAGATGAAAGAAGGTACACTAAGTATTGGATTTAAAAAAAGTGATGGTGTCTAATGTCTGAGTGCGTCCAATATTTAACACAGAGAAATCCTTACTTATACGTTAAAAATAAAATACACGTACTTCAGAAGATTTGAGAAAAATCAAACAAAGTTGAAAACAAATGTTAGGCTTCGCGGCCCGCAAGGTTAAACCAGATTTGAAGTAGGTACGTATGCCCCGGGTAGGTTTCCTTGCTGAGACCCAAAGATTATCACATAATATGAACATCACTCACTCGAGTTATCGAAGACATCGGGAGACAGCTCGAAGTCCAAGCTCTTCAGTGCGTAAGAGTGGGCGGTGGAATTCTTATGGTAGTTCAAGGTCATGGTGTTGGGGGTGGTACTGTTCTCCACCGGCCAGCTGAGCGTGATGAACTGGTCATTGTCGTCGCAGCTTCCATTGACCACACTGGCATTTAGTGGCACGTTCAGCATCGCGTAGGCGAGATCGGTTGCTAGAAGAAGAGGTTTTCAATAACAAACCTTTAAAATTGATAAACAACGTAGAGGTGGATTTCTAGAGGTGGATTCAGGCGCTGGGTAGAATGCCGGTTGAATCGGCTTGGCGGATAGTTTAGCCTCTACGAATTTGAATTACGAATGATATGTTCTGTTGAGTTTAGTTTTAAGTTATGTGTACTATTCTTTGGCAATCCTAGTAAATAAATAAATTCGGGGTTACGACACGCGCCCGTCTGTAAGATCTGCGTATTTTATCGTGACGTTGCATGACGCTAGTGATTATGATGAAAATCCACAACCCAAGCAGAATATGCCTAACCTGGTTGTTGCTGTTGTAGGTACTTGGTTAATATTGCAGTAATTTGCACTAATATTGCAGAAAAAGTGAAGAGGTGCTCTGCGCAGCCAAATAAAACTAAAATTTGACTTCTCAAGATTAGCGCTATGAAACTGTGCCGGTATCTATATCCTCAGTGATCCTCAGACAAGAGCAAACGTGTACATATTGGTTTGGATTATGAAGCCGAGAAAGTTGACATTGAGTCGAATCGATATATCGAAGACAATATTTCCTGTTATCGAGTTAAACAGGTTTGGTTGATCATCAAGTCATGAATCACTGAATCATAGTTGAATAATCTTCTTTCCCGGATTGCAAACGCTGCTTTTGCGCTGAGTCATTTCACAAAGTCATAACTCAAGTTACCTATGTTCGTCACACTCGTAGTACAACACAACGATAATTATTATATTGCATACGAGTTTTTGTTGGTTTCATAATCTGAAAAACGTCACGCAGATCTACTAAATAAGTATATAATAAGTAATAAGCCGTTTAGAACTTTCCAGTTATATTTAAGCAAGTCAAGGTCTCAAGCGTTCGATATTGTAGTAAAAATCTTATTACGAATAAACGTCAGACTAAGCCAAGTCATCTTGAACCAAATTACACCATTTCTTTACGTAGTCTAGTTTCAGTTAGTTGTAGACACGTAGGTACTGAGACAAAGAAATTGAGTCACGCCAAGGTTACAGCGGCATACTTTCCAATCGCAGTTTAAGTTTACAGTTCACCACTTTACAAGGAGCAGTTATAAGTATAGAAACCATCGCTAAGCAGCATTGAAAAGTTTTGAAAATCTCTGGATGCTTCAGCTCAACTTTGGCCCAGGTTGTCGGGCCACATAGATTGCAGAACTGACAACCGCTGGGGTAATTTCCTCGAATAGCGACTACGAACCGCAAATCTGAGTGTAGGACGGCCTCCTATCCGATGGACCGACGGCATTGATAAGATCGCGGAAATTCGATGGATGGATCGCCAAAACCCAAAATGGAAAACCCAAAATCGCTCTTTCTGAAACTGCTGGGAGGCCTATGTCCGTGTACAGATTGATACGATGATGAAGGCCAAATATAACAGATTTGGTTTAACTGACTATATAACTTTTATTTCAAAATGATTCAGTCAATAATTTGATAATAAACCGGCACGTTTTGACAACGTAAACACATTCTGCATCTCATGAATACCGGTTTAGTAAAATGGTAAACTCTTTGTTCCATCGCCTTCGTTTTGGTTCATGAATTGCAAAATAAACGACGTAGACGTATAAATAAATTATTTTGTTGTGATGAAACTGACTCCCTCCATTATAGGTGAGATGGTTTCCGAAAAACCAAGCTCAAAACTGGGGCAGATGTAGATTTAGACTAGTCTAGCCACTGGTCTAGAAAATGTGTATTTTATTTTTACTAATTTTATTTAGACGGGAAGTCGATTTGTGCCGTAATTTTGTTTCCTGGTAATTCCCACTATGGGTATTTTTTTCAGTTGATGATAAAGTCCGTTTATTTGTTGACAAGCGCGGAAATCTATATTCTGCAAAAATATACGAATACAATGAAGCTCGTGCTAATATAGGTACGTAAATAGGTATTCCGTGGCACAGTCCGTGGCAATGCAAAGACAAAGTACCTAATAACAAGATACCTACTTTTGTGAAAGCAAACAAAAATACAGAGCTCAACAAACTCCGATAGCGACTAACAATATCGTTTGAAACAATATTTGCAATCTTGTTTGACAAGATTTTATTCATTTTAAGGTGTTGAACTCTTATAATATATCCTCTTTGACGTCACTGCTCACAATTTAATCATGCGCAATAAACAAATAATTTTGTTAATATTCTAGAAAGTGTTCGTAACATAGTCGTTGTACTAATAATATGTTACGAAATAAGCAAACCAATAACAATAAGCAATAACCATCTCGTACAAACTAAGCTAGTATGTTTGGTAGGTATATAACAGCGTGTTGGCATCCAACTTGGAATGAGTCATATCGCTCGAATCGATGTCTCACAGTCACAACTCTCTCACACGCGCCCGAAGATCGAATTACAGGAAAACATTCAACAATAATCATATTCTTTGATGTTTTCTATATGAAACTAAGAGTGGTGGACGCAGTGCATTGTCTCACAGGACTCGTCCTTAACGGACTTGCTCTGTGAGGTATTGTTGTGGCAGAGGTAACCGCTTAACACGGTCGGTCATGACTGTGATTGTTCTATCACTTTTTACCCGACTACGTTGAAGCAAAAAGACCAGTAGGGCTACTCTTGACCACCGCCGTTCCAAATTGGATCCGGATTTTGACCGATTTCGTGTCATTTTGTACTGAAAAATGACATGACTTCTGTCGAAGTCTATGGATCCGGATTGGAACTGTGTTCGAGAGTAACCCACCTGTTTTTGCTTCACCGTAATTACCGTGTTATGATTTAGACCGATATGTATATGTTTATAATAGATAAACATACATACATATCGGTCTAAATCCTCATAACTCTCAGTAAGCAAACCGTAGACGAGCTGAAACTGTACTGGAAAATGTTCTCGTTGGATATACGATACGATACGATACGATAGCGATTACAATCAATACATATTCCCAAGGTTGTGAAGCTGGGTGTTACGCGATCTAGTGATCCCGACAGAGTTGAACGTAAGGACCAGTCAAGTGCGAGTAGAGTCCAGTTGTTTCATACTTTCCAAAATACTGGAAAAAGTTTATTATATTAAAGCGAAATGCTTTAAATTTAAATTTATTTTATTAATTTTATTTAAATTTGAATGTATTTTGGAAAATACGGTTAACTACTTAATTAGTAGTTAACTTATTATGGTTTAAATTATTGTTTGTAAACGTAAAGTCCGTGTCGCTAGTAAAGCTTCTAGAATACAATGGCTAGATCTAGATTTATCTAAGTACTAAAAATAGTAATAGTAATAAATGCCTGTCTATGTCTACTTAGTTTTCACAAACGTCTAAACTCACTGAAGAGGTTTCTCATATAAGCGTTTACATTCGTATTAGGCATCAGTCAGTATCAGAAGAACCGAAGTTTGGTGTCCAATAAAATTCGGTTAGAGCAAGTCATGAGGACAACCTTTTTTGAAAGCCTCTCAAGTATTTGAAGTTTGAAAGAAACATTCGGACTAGAGTTCATAGGTACTCGAAGGTTTGATGGTGATTAGCATAACACGATAAAGAGGAACTATTATAGGGATATTTTCAAGTAGGTACCTAGATAAGGGGGATTAAATAAAAATCTAAAATTAACTTTTTTGTTCACTGTGCGTCAACATGGAGAAAACGCAGTGAAAAATCGTGAAGTTTCAGACTCCTACTCTCAATTACCTCAGCTGAATTCCTTCTTGACCCTATACTAGTTGTGCAACTACCTATACTTATCTTAGTAAAAAGTCGTAACGACAGTACCCTCCATAAGCCACAGCAAAGACTATTTTTATCCCATCTTTTCAGATTATTATCGGTGCGACGAGAGACAGTGCCGTCCGCCCCGCTCAAAGGGGCGTTGTATTACACATCCAGTATGTCAATACATAAGCCACTCAGCATGATGCATAACTAAAAGGTTACTAACTACGAGTATAACATTTTGTTTATTGAAAAATTGACGCTAGGTCAGTTTTTCCTGCTTTAAGAATGTAGGTCATATCATGTAGTAAGTAAGTAGTTTTTTAACCATTTTTCCAGTAAATACACAAAGTGTCAGTTGGGACACTGTGTCTTAATAATTTTTGTCTGTATCGTCAGAAACTTTAATATTTTAAATAAAGAGGAGGTCTATACCCAACAGTGTGGGATGTGGGTGAGCATAGGCCGATTGAATAGATAGGCACAACATTTTATTTATATATAGGTTAAGTATTTCCCATTCTAACTTGTCTTGACTTTGTCATTGCAGCATGTTGCTAAGTTGTGAGAATTTAAAAAAATACAGACTTGTTTGTTTTTTTAAAATCTATGCTGGAGTCTTGGTTCAGACTAAGGCCCGCATGCTGATGAAAACATTGTTACTTGAGCATGGATTTGAGTAGACATTTGAATACAAAAAACTATGTCGAGTCTGGATCAGTGATTGAGCAGTAAATCAGCATGAGGGCCACCATTATAAACCATTGTTAATTTTTTCCTTGGCATTATCAGAGATGTTTAACATCGCTGTCATCAACCAAAGGCCTTCTCCGTTACTTTAAGGAGTTGTACTGGCTGGAATGAGGTCAGGAGAGGGACAATGCACAATATACCCCCACTGGGATGTCAGCGCAGATTTTATTTCCCCACAACAAATAAAAATTAGGATTAAGCCACTATACCCATGCTCTTATATATTTTGAGAATACTGGCATAAGTAAAGTAAAGCAGTAAGTACTTACAGTTTGGTTTAGTGTAAGTGACATTCAACTGAGCTGCAAACTGGACCATTATGCATGTCAGGTTTTTCTTCTCATCCTTATACGACCAGCTGCCTTGCTCTGGTGGGGTGGGTTTAGGGGCTGGTGGGGTGGGTTTAGGGGCTGGTGGAGTGGGTTTAGGAGCTGGTGGGGTGGGTTTAGGGGCTGGTGGAGTGGGTTTAGGAGCTGGTGGAGTAGGAGTAGTTGTAGGTGCAGTAGGGGCTATAGTAGGGGCTATAGTAGGGGCTGTAATAGGGGCTGTAGTAGGAGGCTGGACAGAGATTATGGTGGAAGCCTCGACTTTAGTGTCACTGCTCAGTGCACTGGGTTTGCTAGTGTCTTCAGTATCATGAGACGTGATGTTTGATTGGAGCACAGGTTTGATCACATTTTCGGGTGATACAGCCGAACTGAGACCTGGAAAAACAAATAGCTTTTTGTTTTGTTTTAATTAAATTGCCTATCAAATTAATAGACCATTTCTATTTCATGTTAGGTCAAATAAATTGCTGTTCATGCCAATTTACGTCGCAATTTTTTTAGTGAAGTAGATAAGTACAGTATGTAAATAGGTATAGTATAAGCCGATCATACAGTAACAAACAGTAAACTTGATTTGCAGACTCACTACTGTCATTGACCAATGTTAATTACCTCTTACACTATTAACGCAGAGGTTCTAGGTAGGTATGTAGGTATATGTACTAGAAGGTTCCTGTTAAAGTCAATCTTGGTAGGTAGTTTGAAAACCTAGAAATCACCTCTGCATGTTAATATACATATACCTAGGTATAAACACATGACCTAATAGCCTATGGCACGGTGCAGGTAGAAAAATATGTCTGGTACAAGATTGCGATGACATTGTGTTATTGATGAATTTGTAGGTACTTTTTTGTAGCAAATTGCGCAAATATCTCTCAATCACGCACGACAACAAAGCCCTAGAATGGACGGGTTGCACGTTCCTTGATACAGCGCGATAAAACCAACAAAGAACTAATCATCAAGAACAGTTATTATTTTTACTTACCGAGACTACAGCAAGCGCAGAGCGCCGCTAAAAACAACGCAATCCTGATGTGCATTTTAGAACACTATTAGTATGTTTTAAACTGTTTATTGAATCGCGAACACTTGAAAATGTACAAATAAATGCTAAGGAAGCTCCGTGCACGATAAATTCGGTAGCAACAGAAAATTGATCAGCGAGTGGCTGGCATTCAAGTCAGCTGCAGCGGTGAAATGTCAATTTGTTTGACAGTTTTAGTGTCAAGTCAAGTCCAGAGTCAGCTCGGGTCCCATTATTTCACAACCATGGAAAACACAGCTCTGGAGTCGTCAGAGCCTCATCATGGATAGGTGTTCGGTGCTCATCATCCTCAGACAGGTAAACTTACTTCGGGCATGGATCAATAAATATTTATGAGCCCATGCTTCGGGATAACTTGAGAGTGGTTAAACTAGAAGGTATTTTGCATGGTTGTGTACTCCATGATTGTGCATTAACCTGTCCCAGTCGGCTTGCCAGCTCCAAAAATAAAATTCTACTATTATTCTATTAAAAATAGTAGGTTTTGTAAGTTGAAACTAGGTAGGTGGCGCTACGCGAAAGAAGACTATGTAGTCAGTCAAGGAGAAACACATTCATCATCATCATTATCAGTCTATAGTAAATCTACTGCGGGACGTAGGTAGTTCTTTCTCACAGATCCCGATTTAAACATGAACCTTTGCTTCATTCAACACACACACACACAGCTTTAGCGAGTTGGCTCCATCTATCGAACCATTACTTATTTGGAATTATTTTTCTTGGTGAAATTAAAAAAGCCCTCATAACGTTCTCTTCACTCCCAAATGTAAGAAAAATACTGTAATACCTAGTAGATTTTTTAACATAGTGGAAATACTTTGTTTTTAGGATGTTGGTTTTTTTTATTTTCTCTTTCAGAACCACTGGTGAAGGACACGAGTTTTGACATTTTTTGAAACGACACATAGCATTTTTATTTCAATAGTTTTTCTTGTGTTATTGTGAGTATTGTTGTTTAATTTTGGTGGAATTTTAACCAATAATACTTAGGTCGTAACATAAAGTGTGAGCCATTGGAATAAATGTGTGTAAAGTAGTTTTTCTGAATGTGAAAATTCGTGTTAGGTTTTGAAGAGAAAATCCACCATTTTCTTTTCAAAACAAACGACAGCCGACTTGACAAATGACTTGACTTGACTTATTTATTACAATTTTAACACTTGACATTGGCAAAATTGTCTGTCGAAATGACGGACACAGGCCATTATTGAAGAAAAGAAGAAGAACCACTGGTGGGACACGAGTTTTGACATTTTTTGAAACGACACATAGCACTTTTATTTTAATAGTTTTTCTTGTGTTATTGTGAGTATTGTTGTTTAATTTTGGTGGAATTTTAGCCAATAATACTTAGGTCGTAACATAAAGTGTGGGCCATTGGAATAAATGTGTGTAAAGTGGTTGTTCTGAATGTGAAAATTCGTGTTAGGTTTTGGAGAGAAAATCCACCATTTTCTTTTCAAAACAAACGACAGCCGACTTGACAACTGACTTGACTTGACTTATTTATTACAATTTTAACACTTGACATTGGCAAAATTGTCTGTCGAAATGACGGACACAGGCCATTATTGAAGAGAAGAAGAAGAAGAACCACTGGTGAACTCTCGAACTACGAAAAACGAACAATGTATGAAACGGTCTGTCGAAATGACGGACACAGGCCATTATTGAAGAGAAGAAGAAGAAGAAACGGGGGTCAAAATTTTAATCACGTTTCATACCTACAAAGCGAGATTTTCAGTGTATAATTATAGGAACTACGTATTTCTTACCTATTCTTT
Source organism: Eulithis prunata (assembly GCA_918843925.1). NCBI lineage: Eukaryota > Metazoa > Arthropoda > Insecta > Lepidoptera > Geometridae > Eulithis > Eulithis prunata. The sequence continues at coordinate 586,578 of OU974007.1, forward strand.
GTTCTTCTTATTCTTTTGTTGCTATAGCTGTTCGGTGGCTAGGGCTGCCACCAACCGAACAAACAAAACAACGTTTGCGCCAAAATTTAAAAAATTGTGGCGCAGTCACAGGCTGTACAGTACATATCAATTTTGTTTGACAGAAGGAAGCTTGCTGAAGCAGCAGCCTAGCCCTTTGCCTAAGTTCCTAACTCCAGCCTGGTCAAGAAAAACGTAGTAGTTATAGGTAATATACAGGTCAGGTAAGCAACAGGAAATTGTAAAAATAAAACTACCTACATGGGTAAAAAAACAAAACAGCTATTTTATAGATTTAAATTATAATTACAACTAAATAGGTAAGTAGGTATGTATGTAGGTAATTACCAAGGTAACTAAGTATATAGGTACCTATTTTACCATTATGTATTAGCTAGATTTTCTGAAAATGTTTTTTATTTGATCGAAATACCTACTTAGATTAGGTTAGGTATAGGTACATTTACAAAAGTAACGAATAGAAAACTAATTAAAAATGTAGGTAGGTAAGTATACGAAATTACAGTAATGAGTCACACGAATATTTCCAAAAAAAAATTACGGTATACCCTTATATTCCTATTTTATATTCACTGTCTAGTAGAAGATGGATAAGACCGACATAACGACAAATCTTGGTTCGAAGTACCTACGTAACTAACGCTATATTTCATACGACATGTTGAGGTGGGGTACCTACCTACGTACCTGCATAAGTAGTTATTATGTAATTTTATACCCAATACCAATAGGTAGGTACTTTCCGAGTCGGCATACGTCACAATGTCCTGTGTTGCCTTGTGTTTTACAGGGTATAGGTACCTAGGTTCAGAATATTAGTAGGTACTTACTACAACTTACAAGTATAGGTAGGTAGGTACCGTTATAACTTCTTTCTCAAAACAGAATTCATTCAGATAACTTAGCAAGGAATCACAACAACTTAGTCACTAGAACACCACGACACAGACTTAGACAAAACTTGGATTCCCCTGACCGCGGAGAATGGCCCTTCTACTGGACAAATAGTTCAAAGCGTGCGCGACCGTAGCGGCTAGAGCGGTCATAGTAGATGTCTCGCGTCCAGATGCGACACTCCACGTTAATTAGCACACCACCTAGAACAGAAAAAAGAAATTAATTATCAATCAAGAATTGCCTAGATATTTACATTTTGTTAAAAACTTAGAAAAAGAAGAAACTTACGACGTGGGTTTTCAAATTGCAGCGCAATCAGTGGACCTTGCACCTGGTCCGGCATGTTTCTGGTGGAGTAGGGGATCCTATCAGCCGTGTGCAGGCGGCTGGTCGGGAACCCGGGGAAGGGGATGAACATGATCGGCCCTATGTTCTCCTTATCTGCGCTGAACTCGCCCTCGCACGTCACCCAGATGAAGTCCCCGTATTGGTGAGCTGGTCTTTGAAGCTGTGGAATAAACACCACGTATTTATAGACTTCTAGAGCTTCCTCGCTCCCCAGAGCTAGGTATATTATACTTTCTTCTGTGAGGTCGCGGTCATCCTGCCCTCAGAGGCCAGTGACGTGGCTAGGGGTTATCCTGACAAATCTAAGTCCACCCTTAGGTAGACCTGAAGCTTTTGGGTTTTTGCTTTGGCTTTGGCCCGCGAAACTAGCGGATCCAAGGAAGCTAGAAGGCTAGGGGGCTAGATCCGTTAGTCTTGCAGATATTACATAGGTTTTACACAGAGTCGTTTTCAGAGTAAAATCTGCCCCATGTAAGTCATGTTTACCATCAGTGATTTTATTTGCTCGGGCATTTCGTTCGGCAGTGGCAGCGATGACGTCATGTTGTACGGCTCCGGAACCCAGTAGTGGATCTGCACACAGAAATTAACCATGGTTTTAGTCCAACTATGCGATTCGAATGTTAGGAAGATACCTAGTAAATATTTTTTTCTGAGCGGTTCCTTACATGCGCCAATCTGAGAAATACACAGGGCGATCCTTGCAGGTATCCGTAATAATTATCAGCAGTACATGGCCCCCACATGCGCATCGCCATGGCGCATGCCTCGGAGCGCAGCTGCTGGTCGCGAAAGTTGTGGGTGGAGCACGGTGCCCGAGGCGGGTCTTCAGGGACTGACGTCTCGTAGTCTGGTGGAGATAAATATCATGGAACAACAACTGGCGGCGTAGCATGAAGTATGGCGAGTTCTCATAACAAAGTGATACTTTGGGTTTCTGAGCCAGCAGTGAGATTGGTTACTTTAGGCAATGTTATAATGATCTGTGCTATAAGTACTCCATGAGCCAATGTGAAGCGAGATTATAGGTACCACAGATGCTCGTAGATTATGAAACCCAGGTATAGATAAGTAGGTAAGTAATCAATCTAGTCAGCGTAAGTTCCTCCAGGTTCTTGTCAAATTTTACGTTCGGTATTCAGGATAAAAAAAAAGTCTCACCTCTAAGGAATTCATTGATCCGCTGGTACCAGATTTGCCAGCTGCCTGCATCTCCAGGACGGAACTGGATTACAGGCTGGTTCCAGTTATACTCCTCGGAGCGAGGCCACACCTCCAGCTCTGAGGAAAGACATTATTCTCTATGATCTGCTAAACACTGGTAGGTATTACTTATCATGTCTTTAAAACTGCTGCCATTTCACAACAAGATCGTAAGAGATTTTTTTATTAAGACGGCCTAATAACTCCGTCACCAGAGTTGGCCACTAGCTCATATGAGCTTGCTTGCTTATCAACTTTTTGCAGCTATATGATATCGCCACCACGTAAGAGATACAGAGGAGCAAGCCTCTGCATGGAAAATTGATATCGCCGTAAAATGTGGGCAAGCTATTTGCATAAGAAAGGTCCTACTTACCCACGTAGGGTCGAGGTAGTACTAGTCCCAGCACAAGTCCAATAACTCCACCTGTAAGAGTTTTAGAAAGGTAGAAGAGCCTGTAAGAGATTAGTTACGTGGAAGACGAACGTATTTAGTAAGGGACTTAACGTCTCATAGTGGTAGACGCAGTGAAATGTCTCACAGGGCATGGCCTCAATGGACGTGCTCGGTGAAACAATGTACTCTTATAGGCAGAGCGTCAGGCTTAATCCATCATTTATTCACATCCTTACCATACAGCTCTAAACTAGAGCAAAATGAACCTAGATTATTGTCCGATGCACGCAACAAAGTAGGTAAACCCTTTATATACATACGAAGCCTTGTAAATGTCGAGTTTGCTGACAAAAGCTTCAGGTAGGTAAACGCTGGAGGGATGTAGATTTAAAAACTTCTTGAATAAAATCTCCTTGTTTCAAATAGGTATAAGTATTTCAGCGAGTTTGTTTCACGCCATGTGTTCGTAGACTTCGTAGAGGATCTCTACGCACCTTGCTACGCGAGCTCTACGGCATGCGACACATAAAATTAATAGTTTTTGTTGGAATTTAATTTTTCTTCGCATAGCTACTTTTTTATAAAGATTACTAGATAAATAATACCATAAAGATCCGATTCATACCATAATCTCAGTTTTTTTTAAAGGAGTCAAGAAGGAATATAGACACAAAAGACGCAGGTAAAAATTAGACTCTACTTATAGTTTAATTTGCCTTTTGCTATTTGTAGCAATTCGTAGCACGCTCGTAGCACTTCGTACCAGTATCCCGTTTATTCTAGAACTAATATAAAAAAAATTTATTACAAACAAAACTAGGTACAATTTGTTTTTTCTTCTCACCTATAACAAGCAGCACGACAGCAACAATCACTATGATCTTCACTGTCTTTCTATCAACACCCATGGTTTATTTTTATTTTTGAACGGTGTAGGAGAGCGCGTCCGGTCAGGCAGGAGTCACCACAGCAAGTAACGCACTGTCTATCTATACTTTCCAATGGGATGGGGAGTAAATGTAATGGTGGACTGTGTACATTGCCGGTTTAAAGGCTAGTCATTTTCGTGCTCGCCGTTTTAGTTAAAACAAAAAGGCAGGGTTAAAAAAGTAAAAGTGGTATGAACGCGTGTGTCTAAAGAAAAGAACAAACGCACTCTGCCAGCAGGGTTATGTATCCGCATACGGTTTTAGGATATCCTTTTACATATCAGAAATGATAATAATTATCAATGACCTTCTTTTACCTAAAAATTGTTATTACTCATTGGTTTAATTTAATCACTCATAGGTACTTAATTTTTTTTAACAAATAAGTACCATTCTATTAGGTACCTAGGTGTATGTACTAAAACACAGCGGATTTTTTCTGTACTTAGCTACATTTACAGTTCATTCGCGATCCTTTATTTAACCAGGCCGCAATGTAAAGCGTACTCCATCCCCTAAGCTCTACCAGCGGCGTCACACCGCCTGGCGCCCCGAGGTCGGCGTCACAGCGGCGCCTCGCAGCCTCCCTCAACTTATCAAATAGCCTGCTGATGCCATGGCGAAAGCTAATTTTACTACGCAATTCCTATTTTTAGAGCGTTTTTTTGGGATTCAATAGAGCTCCGGGAAATTCTTTCGACGTAAATATGTAAGGTTTGTTTAGTACCTAGGTGATTTACATTTAGGAACTACATAGTTTACCCACAAGACCTAGGTAATTTACATTTAGGTAGGTACTTAGTTTACAGCAGTGTCACAGATATTTTTTAACCATACTTGGTCTACCAATTTATTTTGTTTTAGGCTTAAATTAAGTATTTACAATTAAATAAAACTAAATGAACAAAATTTAGAAACAACAAAAAAAACAATTTCTAAATATAAAAATAAAACTAACAAAAACTAGATAGGTAACTAGATTACATTTACTACCACATCTTTCTTTCGTGGGTTGAAGAGGACGTAGTAGGTATACCTAAGCATATTTTAAATTCAGGAAGGAGTGAAACAGAGCTTGCTTAGTGACTCAACTGCAAACCTGCGAACACATCGATGATGTCAGAGCCTATTAGCTTTACCTAGGGTAGTCTATATTGTAGTACGGGTATTGTGTCGTTAACCTACATTACTCCCTACATTACTCGCGTAGTAAATTGTTGCTAGACTGAAAGGCTAGGCGTTGCCTCGTACACTTACCACCAGGTGTGCTGGCAGCCAAATGATTAGCTTTAGCTCATAAAAAAAAAAAAAGTTTGTATTAATACACCTACGATAGACCATAGGTTTACCTTTAATCATGTAGGTAATTGAATCTATTCAGTGTTCAGCTTTACTTGTGCAATTTTTTTAATGAGAATAATTGATGCCCTACCTTATATTAAGTGGTTACCTCTATCTATATTTTATGGAAAAGATGTTTACTGAAGTTGCGTTCGCTGCAGCATACAGCTTCCACAACTCTTTCATCTCTGAAACTTAAAAAATGTGTCTCATGTACCTGCAATTGCACCGACACCCATCTTTCTTTCAAACCGGAACAAAGCAACCCAGGCGACAGAAATAGGTTCAGTAGTATATAACTAACCAAGACGAACTCTTCACAAAAAACACTAGGTACTACTCTGTGGTCCTAAACTACTATAATTACATTCTTAGGCCCGTACGCTGATTTACTGGCAAGGACTGATCCGGGCTCTAGCATAGATTTTTGTATGAAAATCTCTACTGAAATCTAAGCTTTTATCTGCTTACGGGCTTTAGAATGCCAAATGGGCATTTCACAAAAAGCTTGATGGTAAATATCTGATTTCTGTTTCATCCTAACTTCTGTTGGCTATTCTGCACCCCATTCGATGAAAGTTGCGTAAATCCCAGTCAAAATAGCCCTGCCACAGAGACAAAACTGTAGTAGGTCACCGTTACTAGAGGGTGGAAGTGAAACTGTTACAGTAATCTATGGTGCGACAGTCTGGCGCCGAGGGTTGCTAATATAGTGCAAAATGCTAAGCCCTACTTGTATCTACTGGGCAAGCTTAGTTATACCTGGGTTATGAAACTTCTCAAGACTATATTGACATCGCTATACGCTGGACTATTTTGACTCATAGGTAACTTGATTTCCTGGGAAAGTCCGTGTGAAATGAGAGTGGGTCAATAAAATATAGATTCAAATATAAAAATATTTATTTGTAAAATATTTATATTACAACCTGAGGTAGTTGAGAAGCGACCAATAATCCTTTTAAACCGATCTGGAGATATATTTTTAACAACTAATTTGAATAAATATTAAAATTAAAAAATAGAGTTGAGTAATATAGCTACAACGTATTAGCACTATTTGTATCGCTTACAAGGTCTCAAATCTCTAGTTGATCTGAAGAGAGAAGTGGACAGTGCCTTGCTGTTCGTCCTCATCATTCTTGATATTCTTCGCCCACGCTGTGCACACGATTTTGATCAGCACTCCCGCTGTGGAGGAAAAAATAGATGTTACAGAAAAAGGATGCAAACCAAGTGAGATGTTTTGCTCATACGTTTAGACTTCGGGGGGGCTGAAAGGTCATGCTGCCCCCCACTCAATGCTCAGGGTCTACCCCAAGGGTGGTCTATAAGTACTGGATCAATCCCTCCTCCCCCACCCTCCAAACCTAAATCCTGAATCCAGTTATTGTGCTTTGTTTTATTCCTCTATCAGTGCTGAGATCTAAAGATTTTTCGTAGCACCGACAGAGCACTAAAAGTTCCGAAATGGGGACCACATACTGGCAGACCAATAGCTGAAGGCATACCACTCGAATACGAGGCCATTATTCTAAGAAATCTCTAATGGAATCCCAATCGATCTATTCAAGCCACCTAGGCAAGTTCAGTAAACTTACTGGACGGCCTTGCAAACCGCACAGCGACCAAGGGATCGAGGTAGCCGACGTTGTTTCTGTAGGGGAAGTAGTAAGTAGGGAAGCCTCTTCTCGGGAGGTATTGCACGGGGCCAATGAACTCCTTGTCAGCTGGGTCCTCACCCTCGCAAGATAACCACACGTTGTTTGCCTCAATGGCTCCGTTCTGAAAAACACGAAAAATTTAGGCTCCATTTTTTTCCTCGTTTGATCGTATGGGCAGCTGTAAGTGATGGTGTAATAAAGGATCAAACCCGCAATACCTTTTAGAATGTATGTATAATAAGTGTTGTTGGCTCAGGAACTTACATAACTTTTGATATGACTTTGCAGGTCTTCAGGCATATTCTGGGGTAGTCCTGCCACGGTGTCGTTGAAAGGTATTGGTATCCAGTTGCGAACCTGAAAAGAGATAAACAACCAATAGTGAGAATAGCATCATCACTAACCTAATAGGTACCAGTCCACTGCGAGAGTGGCTCTAAGACGCGCCGATGAATCTTTGCACTCTTCTCATCCAGAACTATATCGATACGACTACATATCACGTGGTCGTCGTCTTGGCGTACCCAACGGTAACTAAATAAACAGAGTGATACAATAATACAATAATCTACCTTACTGAGCTTGAAGAACAAGCAAGGACTGGTTGACTGGAAGTTGTCGTTCAGCGTGCAAGGGTAAAAGCCATCGATAGGCACGTCGCAGACCTGCTTCTCCCCCAGAACCTGTCGAATGTCATACGAGCAAGCCACGCGCTGGATCTCTTGGAGGTATTGTGGTAAGGGCTGCAACCCGTCATTTCTGTATTCTGTAACGATAATGTAAAGAGAATTGAACTCGTTCATAGATACGTCAGTGAATCCTCGTGATTGTGATTTGCAGAACAAACGTCGTGACGCACGTTTTTATTAGAAACTAAATGCTCACAGTGATTTGACAAAGTAATATCTTACCTTTGAGGAGTTCAGAAAGACGTGAGTTCCAGGTGAACCAGCTGGTAGCATCGTTGGCGTTGTATTGGATGAGGGGCGAAGCTGAATTATCATCTGGGCGCGGCCACACTTCTAGTCCTAAAAAAACAATTTCTTATAAAAATTATACATAGAACACAGAATATGATAAACTTAGGTACTACTTTACTACTCCATAGTCATACCTATAGTGGCAATCTAGTCTTTATGTATAAGGTAGGTGCACTGAGTGATATCTCAAAAATAAACCTTACTGTTGGAGATTTCTGGATATGTGGTCTTTCTATGAACGGGTGGAACAAGCAAATAGTCCACCTGCGTTGCATTCTAAGATGTATTGTATAGGTGCTAATTGCGCCGTATTTTTCAATTGAGGTTAACTTACTAATTGTGGATGAGCCGGGTAGTAGTAGTCCCAACGCTAGTGCGACTATGACACCTGAAAACGTTTAAAAACATTGTTAAAAAACATAAAACCTTCGTCTGATATAAAATGTAAATAAACGTAGATGCCAGAAAAAAGAAGTTGGAGTCAGTTGGTTTCAAACTAACTATATTTTAATCCTGATCTTCCAACGTAGGTACATTATCTACATCATCAGTAAGACTTCAACAGTCAGTCAGTCTTTAACATTTTTGTTTATTTAGGTACTTACTTGAAACAATGCGATTATTGATATATTAATTGTTTATGTTTCTCTGTCTAGCACGAGGGCATTTATACCTTGTGCGAGACAAGAGCAGGCAGTGATAATTTTGGGGTTTGGTATGCGCCACGCTCAGATGCGCCACGTTATAAACACAAAAGACATGTTCGCTTTCAAGGCTGCGCGTACGCATACTGATCAGAGAAGAGCACTATCGACTCTACCTCTAGGTACCTACCATAATAATATAAATAAATACTTGTGCGTGTAACTATGAATTATGCAATTTTTTTGAAGTTTGTTTGTCTACCTGTTGTTGTTATAACTGGAACACTAAAATATGATGTGTATAAATGTGGTACCTAGCAATCAATACCAGTTTGAGAATTTCGTTTACTTTCTATTTTATCTACGTTTACTACGAAAATGAGGGCGATGCTTAACAGAATCGCCATAGGTATGCAGCTTAAATACAACTCTATCGACCAACTTACTTAGTTCAAACATTGTACCTAGGTACTACTAGTAAAACAAAAAAGTCTGTTGCCACGAAAAATATGTGTGAGACTTTTAAAAATCTAAAATAACCTGCAAAGCATCATTTTAATAAGAGAAAGCTCCAAAAATATTATTAGAAAGCTCCAAAATATAATCAACTTACCTAGAGAAACCAGCGTCACCACAATCACTATTATTTTCGTTCTTTTCTCCATTTTATATTATTTTATTCACTCAACGTGCAGTTACTCGTAAGGAATGCAATTTGTAGCTTCACACTCGATACTTTGCGGGGCCGAAGTAGCCGACAGACCAGACAACCGGCTTGGTACTGACGCTACCACCGGCGCCCGCGCTCCAAACAACTGGTACTATAGCAGAGCGTGACGTCATTTTACTGACTTGTTAGACAGCTTATCTAATGCTATAAGCTAATGGCTTTTAAGTCAGTGGGCATTTTCGACAAGACATTAGATTTAGGTAGCCTACATCAGATTGGCCGTCTACTTGTTCTATTGTTTTTACCAAAAATGTTTGCAAGCCATGTTGATGTTGATCCCACCGCGGGAGTCGATCCCACAGCTCTCCGTGCTAAGGGTTGATATTGTAGAAGATGTCTGGTGAACTGTATCACATTGTTTGAACCAAGAACGTATCAAAATCATCCCCCTAGTTTCGCAACCCTCTGGCACCGGACTGTCGCGCCAACAGTGTCTACATTTTGGAGCCGTATTTACCATCTATCTACGTAATAAGTTGTGACCTATTTTCAGTTAATTTTTAAACCTACGTAAAGCCTGCACAGCGCCACGCTTGTGCGTGTGTGTATTTATCTACACAATGGGGTCTTGTGGCGTCATTTAACCGACTTCCAAAACAGAGGAGGTTCTCATATGCTGACAGGAAAGAGTAGTAGCACATTTTTCGTATGAGGATGCGTAGCGTAGGTATGTGTGTGTGTACTATGAAAAGTAGCTACACGTACCTATTTGTTTGAATAATTTTATTCATCAATGAGATAAAAAAAATATCAATGGTCGACCTACAGTCAGCTCAAGGGACGCATCTTGACCTTCATGGTCCACCCCCTGGAACCGCCCTTGGCACAGGAACGTAAAAAAGGTTCAGGTCAGAAAATAAAACAACATTATATCCTAAAGTGCAACCAACTATTGCGTGTTTATTGACATCTTGTCCAGAAAATGTTACATAATTTAGTTATAAATAAGTACCTACCAATAAAATAAAATTTTAATAACTTCGAAGCGTGAAACAAACATTCGCCCTTAAGCTTATTCTAAAACGAATAGAAATAAATGTCGACTATGTGGCTATTGCTGTGGGGCTTCAGATCCCCTGGAACCGACGCCAGCACCTGACGACCTGACGGCAACTGGCGACTGCGACCTACATGTAACCTCACACTCTTCTTTATACATTTTATGAGAACATGATTAAAATTACCTATTCATTCATTCACCAACGCATTCACTCACTCAATAAAAAGCGTAACCCACAACCGGTGACCACCAATGAACAGAGATCTACGAACAACTATTTGGCAGTAAGATGATGGCCAATTGGCGGTCAATGAGACCTGCAGCGGTGGCTGGATCCAACCACAGGCCAGCAGTGACGCAGTCTGTCAGTTGGAGCCGGCCAGCGGTCGGTGGCCGACTGGTTGGGGACTTAGTTGCGGTCCACCATCAGCTCGAAGTGGACTGAGCCGCGCCGCTCGTAGCGATCGTACTGAATGTTCTTCGCCCACGCTTTGCACTCGATGTTGATCAAGACACCCGCTGCAGAAAGATAAAAAAAGACACTCAGCAATTTGTGTCTCCATCTAATGACTATCAAGTCTCCACAAGACTAGCGTAAGGCAGTTTATTCATACTCCCTACACCGACTGTATAAAAAAAAAATCGAAAGAAGTCTCTACTTACTCCTGGGTTTCTCAAACAGCACAGCGACCAAGGGGCTGAGGTATCCCTCCTTGTTGGTGAAGGGATAGTAATACGCGGGGAAGCCACGACGAGGGATGTACTGCACGGGGCCAATGTTCTCAACGTCAACAGGATTCTCTCCCTCGCAGGACACCCACACCGTGTTTGCTTCTGGTTTGCCGGACTGGAATAAAATTAAGAAGAATTATAACAACACCATAATTTGACGTAGCTTTGTAGAGGTAAAAAGGTCAAGGTATGAGAGGTCATAGATACTTACAACCACCTCAATGTGCTGCTTCAGATCCTCAGGCATCTTCTCAGGAAGACTCTCTGTGCTGTTGTAAGGTATTGGTGACCAGTTGAAAATCTGAAGTAGGAAAATTATGGGGGTATGTATGCCACATTGCCATTGTCTTAGGACTAGTTGACCCAGCCTAACATGGCATTGGGTCGTTCTCCACAAATCAAACTGTATCAGTGTGCGCTAGAAAAATACTTTCAATAAGGAACAGATGAAAGATAAGGTACCTAGGTACCTATACCTTCTGCGTGGGTGATGAGGAATGATATACCTTGTTCAGCTTGAGGAACACACAAGGGCCGGCAGCTTCGTAGTTATACTGGTTGGCGGGGGTACAAGGGTAGAAGTCGTCGACTGGTACGTCACAGACTTGCTTTTCCCCCAGTTGTTTCTGTCCGTTGGTGGGTGAGCAGGGCACAAGGTTCTCGGCACCAGCGGTCTCAGCTTGGCCAATGTCCTTCTTGTGGTATTCTGTAAAACAAAATAAAATATGTACTTAGGATAGTAATAAAATATCACGATCAAGTACTTACAAGGCGAGTGATGTTTCTCAAAAAAACCACAAACAATATCTTACCTTTGAGGAGTTCCGAAATACGTGAGGTCCAGGTGAACCAGCTAGCAGCATTGTTGGCATTGTATTGGATGACGGGCGAAGCTGAATTATCATCTGAGCGCGGCCACACTTCTAGTCCTAAAAATAATACCAATTTCTCACAAAAATTATACATAAAGCACAGAATAAGATAAACTTAGGTACTACTTTACTACTCCATAGTCATACCTATAGTGGCAATCTAGTCTTTATGTATAAGGTAGGTACACTTAGTGATATCTCAAAAATAAACCTTACTGTTGGAGTTTTCTGGATATGTGGTCTTTCTATGAACGGGTGGAACAAGCAAATAGTCCACCTGCGTTGCATTCTAAGATGTATAGGTCTAATTGCGCCTTATTTTTCAACTGAGTTTAACTTACTAATTGTGGATGAGCCGGGTAGTAGTAGTCCCAACGCTAGTGCGACGATGACACCTGAAAACATTTGTTAAAAAATATAAAACCTTTGTGTTCTGATATTAATGTTAATAAACGTAGATTAAACGAACAAAAGACAGAAAAAAGAAGTTGAAGTGAGTTGGTTTTAAACAAAGTACACCTACTTACCTTTATCTGAGCTTTCAATGTAGGTACATTATGTAATAAGTCAATGTACATTATCTAGATCATCAGTAAGACTTCAACAGTCAGTCAGTCTTTAACATTTTTGTTTACTTAGATACTTACTTGAAATAAAGCGATTATAGATATCAATTATTGTTTCTGTTTCTCTGTCTAGCACGAGAGGTTTTATATATCTTATGCGAGACAAGAACAGGCAGTGCTAATTGTGGGGTTTGGTATGCGCCACGCTCAGATACGCCACGTTATTAATACAAAAGATATTATGTTCGCTTTATAGGCTGCGCGTACGCATACTGATCAGACAAGAGCACTATTGACTCTAACCTCTAAGTACCTAGGTACCATAATAATATAAATAAATACTTTGTAGGCAATTATGAATTATGCAATTAGAAGTTTCCTTTTCTACCTGTTCTAAAATAACCTGCAAAGCATCATTTTAATATGAGAGCTCCAAAAATATGAAAAAGCCCAGAAAATATAATCAACTTACCTAGAGAAATCAGCGTCACCACAATCACTATTATTTTCGTTCTTTTCTCCATTTTATATTATTTTATTTACACAACGTACAGCTCGTACGGTACCTATACAAATTGTAGCTTCACACTCGATACTTTGCAGGGCCAAAGTTAGCCGACAGACCAGACAACGGCTTGGTACTGACGCTGCCACCGGCGCCCGCGCCCCAAACCACTGGTACTAAAGCAGAGCGTGACATCATTTTACTGACTTTTAAGACAGTTTATCTAATGCTGGAAGAGGAAGGAAGAGTAGTAGCACATTTTTCGTATGAGGGTGCGTAGGTATGTGTGTGTATACCATGTAAAGTAGCTACACTTATTTGTTTAAATAAATTGATCAATGATATAAAAAAATATCAATGATCGACCTACAGTCAGCTCAAAGGACGCATCTTGACCTCCATGGTCCACCCCCTGGAACCGCCCTTGGCAAAGGAACGTGGAAAAGGTTCAGATCAGTAAATAAAACTACATTATATCCTAAAGTTGAACCAACTATTGCGTGTTTATTGACATCTCGTCCAGAAAACGTTACATAATTTAGTTATAAATAAGTACCTACCAATAATTTAAAATTTTAATAACTTCGAAGCGTGAAACAAACATTCGCCCTTAGGCTTATTCTAAAACGAATAGAAATAAATGCCGACTAAGTGGCTATTGCTGTGGGGCTCCAGATCCCCTGGAACCGACGCCAGCACCTGACGACCTGACGGCAACTGGCGACTGCGACTAGCTGAACTCCAAACTCGAACATGCCTACCTACATGTAACCTCACACTCCTCTTTATACATTTTATGAGAACATGATTAAAATTACCTATTCATTCATTCACCAACGCATTCACTCACTCGATAAAAAGCGTAACCCACAACCGGTGACCACCAATCAACAGAGATCTACAAACAACTATTTGGCAGTAAGATGATGGCCAATTGGCGGTCAATGAGACCTGCAGCGGTGGCTGGATCCAACCACAGGCCAGCAGTGACGCAGTCTGTCAGTTGGAGCCGGCCAGCGATCGGTGGCCGACTGGTTGGGGACTTAGTTGCGGTCCACCATCAGCTCGAAGTGGACTGAGCCGCGCCGCTCGTAGCGATCGTACTGAATGTTCTTCGCCCACGCTTTGCACTCGATGTTGATCAAGACACCCGCTGCAGAAAGATAAAAAACACTCAGCAATTTATGTCTCCATCTAATGACTATCAAGTCTCCATACAAGCCTAGCGTAAGGCAGTTTATTCATACTCCCTACACAGACTGTATAAAAATTAACAATTCGAAAGAAGTTTCTACTTACTCCTGGGTTTCTCAAACAGCACAGCGACCAAGGGGCTGAGGTATCCCTCCTTGTTGGTGAAGGGATAGTAATACGCGGGGAAGCCACGACGAGGGATATACTGCACGGGGCCAATGTTCTCAACGTCAGCAGGATTCTCTCCCTCGCAGGACACCCACACCGTGTTCGCTTCTGGTTTGCCGGACTAGAATAAGATTAAAATTGAGGTCTGAAGAATTATAAATAACAATACCATAGTTACTACTCGTAATTTTGTAGAGGTAAAAAGGTCAAGGTATGAGAGGTCACAGATACTTACAACCATCTTGATGTGCTGCTTCAGATCCTCAGGCATCTTGTCAGGAAGACTCTCCGTGCTGTTGTAAGGCATTGGTGACCAGTTGAAAATCTGAAGCAGAAAAGTGATTGGTTTTTATGGAACTTTACTAATGTATGTCACATTGCCACCGTCGGACTAGCTGACCCAGCCTAACATGACATTGGTTACTTCTTCTCAGTGTACACTGGAAAAATCCTTTCAATGAGAAACATCAAAGATATTTAATGTATCTATTGGTACCTAGGTTCCTATACCTTTTGCGTGGGTGATGTGATGGGTAAGGATTTACCTTGTTCAGCTTGAGGAACACACAAGGGCCGGCAGCTTCGTAATTATACTGGTTGGCGGGGGTACAAGGGTTGAAGTCGTCGACCGGTACGTCACAGACTTGCTTTTCTCCCAGCTGGTTCTGTCCGTTGGTGGGTGAGCAGGGCACGCGGTTCTCGGCACCAGCGGTCTCGGCTTGGCCAGTGCCCTTCTTGCGGTATTCTGTAAAAGAAAAAAAAGTACTTAGGATAGTAATAAAACATCATGATCAGTACTTACAAGCTAGTGATGTAACTGAAAAAATCACAAACTCATCAAGGCTTTTTTGGCAGCATTACTACAGAATTCTTTTTCAAAAACTTCATTGATATCCAACCTCCGAGCCTTATAAGAAAAAATTGTCGAACAATATCGAGGTCCATATTTACTAAGTTGGTATTACCCTACGAAATGGTTTAAAAAAATCTCACGGTCAAGGAACTCGTCGATGATGCTGGCCCACTTGAGCACGGATCCCTTGTCGTTAGCGCGGTAGTAGATGAGGGTACTCTCGACATTTGCAGACTCTGGCATGGGCCTGAACCCTAGACCTGTAAACAGTGAAGAATAACAATATAGATATAGAGATTACCTAAATTAGTTTATTGTTACAGCATTCTTTGGACAATGGAGAAATAAATGGAGGTCTCAAATAAAAAGTTGGAACGTACCAGGGTTGTTTCCAATCAAGGAACTTTCCAGCTGCCACTTTGGCATCTTAGAGTCCAGGGTCTGGTAGAAGATGGCCAGCATGGCCGCGAAGAAACCCACGAGGATAGCATAGAAGATCACGTAAAATAGAAGGATTTTCGCTGTGGACAAGATTGATCATTACTACATGCTCTAGGTACTTATAGTCGTCCATACAGCTTACGGACGTGCAATCGATCTGATAATTGGCGGCAATAGGAGTTTCCTACCGAATTGTCGTCGAACACTGACCGAGTTTTAAATTACTAAGCGTACGTATTATTGGAAGTTGGCATTCCATTTTCAATTTAGTACTGAATATGAGAGTGGGTATGAAAACTTCTTACAAGCCTAATAGAAAAGAGGATGCATTTTAGCCATAACATAACTAACTATCTCAAATAAAGGCCTAATTAAATTAGGCCTCTGAATTTCCACGCACCAGTTTACTAATGAAAGAGCAATAAACAAACCCTTAGGTATTGCATTTCAAGAAAATATAGAGTCGAACATGTGTAAATAAATAGTGTTTTCTTTAGATATGGATAGAGTCGATCGTAATCTCCCAAACAATTTATAAATACCATAGTTTTCTGCTACTTGGTAGTACTTATATTCATTAGGAGCTTGAGTATTGAGCAAGCAAATTGACTCAGCATAATCAATCACCACCTAGCTTGTTAAGGACTGAGCTATATAACCTAAACTAAGGATGCAGACGCACATGCAGTACTGGGCTCCTATATAAATACTTTACACCTTGGGCAGCATCTATCGTAGTGTATTCGCGATGACACAAAGTGGCTCAATATTTTGAAAATTTTCATGGCTACGTACGCCGCTATAAAACTATGATGACTGCGCCCCAGACTTATCATAAAATTGAGGATAGCATAGAAGTCATTGAATTTGTCGATGTCTGGGTGCTCTTTTTGCCGCTAAGTGCGCGTGTATCCTAACTGGTCTAAAGATGGCGTATGATGACAATTGGTGCGACAATTAGTGCAGCGCCAATGCCGAGTTATCAGAACCATGTCAGTTTCAGATCTAGGCTGCGGTGGCCTTGGGTAATCCTGAATCTGTCACACCTACTCTCTGAAATAGATTCTAGAGCTCTGTCCGACTTCCGTGTCCGTGAAATAGGGGTTTTCCTAAGTTCCAAATTTACTTAGATGGATTTGCTGAACTATGAATCATTAGGAAAATACTAATATCAAACCACATAAAACTCCATTGCTGAGCACCACTGAAATATTGAAAACGCATGTTCATCTTGCAGACAATCATAAATTAGTTCATACTTTATAATTTCTAGTGTTTTCTTTAGCTATGGCGGAAAGAATGACGTAATAAAGAGGAGGCCTAATACTCGGCAGTAGGTGCAAATGGGCTGAAATGATGATGATGATGGCGAAATAAAATATGAATCACATTACTTCAGTTATTGAACAAATAATGGTTTAGAACCGCGAGAAACTGTAATAGTTGATTGACCTGCAAGTGGCACCGATTGTTTTTCTCTGATTCACGGGTTCGATGAGTATGCATAAGGGTTTCCACGAACCCCGCCCCGAACTGCAGCGCCGCATCGAGCGAAGGTGTCCTAGGTCACGGAGTATGCGCCGTGACTACGTCAGCCATGCGCTCTACACTTTGATTTATAACCTTACATTTGTGCTATTTTCACATAATCCTTCAATCATCCAAATAAAAACCCAGGCAAAGACAAGAAGATGATCCACGATATTTATAAACTACTTAGTATTTCAAGGTCACTTTGGTTTAAAAATCCCAATCTTCTCAGGGTTGATTTTCTAAGAACCGATAAAAATTTTATTTGTTACCAGTTTTTTACAGCAGCTAACAGAAAGTGAAGGCGTCACTTTCATAGTCAGCGTGTACAAACCTACAATAATACAGATTTACAACTGCAGAGTAGTAAATGTGCCATAGGTCATGGTAGCAGCAAGCTAATAGCTGTCAGTAGTTCTATGGGGTTTCCTGTCCTGCCCATGAGGCATGCGCGCCAGGGGGCTCGTGAACCCGTGACATGAGTAACGGTAAGACGTACGGAGTAGTTTCATTTTATGTCATTTTATGAATTAAGTAAATAAGTTAGTAGGTAAAGTGAGCTGAGATTCCAGGCCACAAAAAATAGCATGATTGAGTAACAAACAAAATACCAGCGCTGATTTCTTTCAGTTTCTATCAGGTAAAAGAATATTCACTACCACTTGAAGTCTGGTTGTGGAACTAAATAAGCCGATGTGCGTATGTTGCTGATTAGATAACGTTGGAGACCAACCTATAGTCTCTACCAAGTTTTTTAGACTATTTAAAATTATTTTATTAAGAACAATTGGCTTTAGCTTCAATATAACAATATCTATCACACCAAATTAATGTTATGCACGACGTGTCTTCTATTTGGCTTATTTTTGTAACAATTTGTCAGCGTCGTTTTAGAAGTTTCATACGCCCATCATTACGTTAATAATGTATTCAGAATTGACGTCGAGTAACGTACGGAAGCTATCAGTAGGTACCTAGTAGTGCCTACTTGTACCTACTAGTACCTAGTTGACCTCATTGTGTTTCCCCATTACAAAATGATATTTTTTTTTCTGTCGTTCCGATGTTACAAAATAAATACTTAAAAACATTTTTGACCAAGATGGCTGCGTCCACGCCAAAGCCAAGCCGGTCATGAGGCGAATTAGACATTTCTGTGAATATCAACGCCGAACAATGATTATTGAGATCTGAATTGAACAAAATAATGATTATGATTGTGTCGAATGTATACCATTTTGTAATAGTACCTCTATAGTAATAGACATCTCTACAATCAGTTAAAGGGCATTAATTAGTTCAACAACAGATTCAGTTGTCAAGATACCTTCAGGTAGGTTTCAGTATACCTCTAGCATGAGCTTCATCTGCCGAAGGGAAATCAGTTATTTCCGTCTACGCCCGTCCTTGGGTCGATAGGCAAGGACGCTGCGCGCGCATCCGTGTTACCTCCCTTACGAATTACCCTCAATTCTCTCAAAAATCTACCTTTATAAGATAGAAAACGCTTTAGTTGTAAACTTTAAACTAGATCCATGGTAAACCTGTCAGTACTAACTTATTTTTAACATTAATGAGTTATTTGTTTGCTCTACATTAGTGGCCATGTTTTAAAAAGTAGCTTCCTGTTTTGATTTACTTTTATTTGCTAGAAGATAAAAGGTCACTGTTCACTTTTTATCAGCAATATTCATGAACTCGCTACCTACATAAAATAACAAAATATATGGAGATATTTTAAATCTTCAGTGAAATTGTTCCCGGGTACTTCAGAAATGCAGCAGATGATAGATAAAAGGTTCACTAGGAATACTTTACTACACCTAAAGATTTCAGTCATGAAAATTTGTTACGTAACGAACAACCCTGTGTCCTACATCTCAGATAAAAACTGCTTTTCACGAGCTTACACTGTAAAGAATACTTTAATCGGTAATTACTTAAGGATAATTAGCGATTCAGCTGACTGGAAAACCCGTATCGATTTTCCCTCCAAAATAGCTCCTTTGTTCTTGCGATGTAAAGCACTCACCCCAACTGGCTCCCGTGCGGCCTAGGAACTGGCCGGTCTCGGAGTTCCAGAGGAAGATCCTGAAGGATTCCCATTTTCCTAGATCTGGTGGGGGAGTGTAGTACTGCTCTGCAACTTTGTTCTTGTCCGCCATTGTCGAGAGCTAAATCGGACTGCGGATGGGAATCGATTGCCGGTGGCTTCGCCCCAACTGTCCCGCGTCTCACCCCGCCGATACCTTCCCCTCTTCTTGCCCCTCCATACCCCTGCAACCCTCCTTACGTAACGATTACGCAAGGCGGCGCGCGCACGCCGAGAACCTATTTCCCGCTGGCCGAATTTCCATGACCTCTACCGAAGTTTTCCTCTACCCTTAGATTTGGAGAAAACGTGCGAGATTTGAGCAACGGGGAAGTTCTACGTAAACTGGTCGCGAACAAGGGTTGCAAAACGAACAGAGCGCAGTTAAAACTAACTCTATGCTAATAACTTTAAGGACTATAATACGTTAGTTAGATTTACGAGTATGATGGTTGTTGGTCTAAATAAAAATTGATTTCATTTTGTCAGTCGGCACAATCTAGACTTTTGCTATGCCCTTATCTTTGTTATTGCTATAAACTGTTTGCATCAGACTAAGCTGAAACTTTAATATTAAACTAAAATATATAATTTTAATTACTTACATACATATTTTATGTACCTAATTAAATTATAATTTTCTGTTATTGAATCGTGCTCGTAATAAGTAATAAGTATGAGTACCTACTAAGAGCCTTCAAACATTCATTATAGTTAGTTCCTACGTGTGATCGTCATGTCCATGTGACATCTGGAATAAATCTGGATGGTAACTGATAATCACCTAGGTACTTGCACCATAGAATTATTTATTCCGAGACCTACACAATGTAATGTGTACATATTAATTTACCTCGATGACAAATAATAAAGTTCTGATGGAAGATTTAAAACACAAGGTTACTTACTGGCTGACCTATTGTAATAGTCCTTCTTGGTTACCAATTACCATCGTGTATATCTTTTTGTTTAAATATGTGTGGAAACCAAATTAAAATAAGAAAATATTAGATATGGATAGTTTAATTCACGTAAATAAAGCCTACAAATAAACAGTCATCGCAAGCGTCTTGCAAAGAGATCAGTACTAAAACTAAGCGCCTGGTGAAAACTCTCAGCAAATATTCAGTATTGCAAATATTTAGGCGCAGGGGTTGATTCAATTTTCTCTACGATAGCGGGTTCAGGCACTACGGCGGGTATTACAGGTACCGGACTGTCAGCTAATGGTGTATCACTTAGAACTGGCTTTTCTATTTTTTCTTGAGGCTTGGTCCAAGTTTGGCAGATGCATGTAGGACCTGGGGTACCCTGCTGGCTTGAAGACTGGGAGGTGAAGCTACTGGACTGTCCTCCTTGAGTCTGAGTGGTCTGACTGCCTTGGTAGTTACTCTGGCCGGATGAGCTGGAAGTAGATGTCTGAATTCCTTGATAATTGCCTTGTCCAGCTGAGCTGGTTTGGCTTCCTTGATAATTGCTCTGATTGGCACCAGAGGTCTGACTTCCTTGATAGTTATTTTGACCCGATGACGTAGTCTGTCCGGTCTGACCACTTTGATAGTTGCCAGTTTGACTAGCTTGGTAATTTCCAGTTGGTCCACCCTGGTAGTTACTAGTGGAAGTGCCTTGGTAATTGCCAGTCTGTCCACCTTGGTAGTTACCGGTTGGTCCACCTGACGTATTACCGTTCTGACTACTTTGGTAATTACCAGTCTGACTGCCCTGGTAGTTACCAGTCTGCCCACTGTTACCTGTCTGACTTCCTTGATAATTACCATTCTGACTACCCTGGTAGTTACCAGTTTGCCCACTCTGGGTGTTACCTTGCTGACTTCCTTGATAATTACCAGTTTGACTACCCTGGTAGTTACCAGTCTGCCCACTCTGCGTGATTTGACTTCCCTGGTAATTACCCTGTGGGTTTTGTCCTGCAGTTTGCACGAAGCCTCCTTGCTGGTATTGACCGTTCTGGTTCACTCCTTGGTACTGCCCTGTTGGAGCATTTTGGTTGGTACCGCTAGACTGGACGTATTGTCCTGACCCTTGGTAATTTCCTGAGCCAAACTGTCCCGATGGCTGGTATCCGGTCTGTCCCTGGTATTGGTTCTGGGATTGTACAAAGCCACTTTGCTGTTGGTTTTGATTTTGAAACTGGCCTTGCTGATTTTGGTTCTGGTTTTGGAGCTGTTGTTGGTTCTGAGGGTAAGGTTGATATACTCCTGGTTGCTGGAAATTTTGGTACGGACCGGTCCCAGTGCTGACTGGATAAGAGCCCTGATTATTGGGATATGAATTCGTTCCTTGATAGCTCCCAGAGGAAACTCCTACTCCAGCTGCTACGGAGCCACTGGAGCCGTAGTGACCAAAGTTATTGGCGTATTGTGCCTGCCCTTGTATCTGAGCTTGGAATCCTGCGTTGTTTTGGCTGCTACCTCCAGTCCACGGCTGCTGGTATGCTGGCCCTTGCTGACTAAAGGACTGCTGTGTGTTGACGCTCTGTTGAAAGTTTGACTGGGAAGAGGGTTTGTTTTTGTGGCTTTGGACGATGTCGATAACTCCACCGATTATCTTTTCGGGTATGTTCAGAGATTTTATAGCAGTAGATGTTGATGTTTGGTGGAGTACCGCTATCATGAGCACCTGGAATTAAAAATACCATTAATATTAACTGTCACTATTACAATGAGACCACTTTTTACTTCTTACGCACGTACTAGTAGCAACATTATAACTGTAGAGTTTTCAAATATACAAGTAAATGTGTTAGTATTGATTTTACATTTACACAACTTGTGGGTAGCAGAATAGGTAAGAAAAATGATAGCAAATGAGGTTTTTATACGAAATCGAACTCACTAGTATTGGAGTCTTGCGATGTCCAGCCATGGTGCACTGGTAGAGTCCTGTAGTCGATTGCAGCTCTGCCCCAAGGACACACTTTTATATACATTTTGGAAGTTCTGTTACTGTTACTTGTTCTGTGGTCCAGCCTCCGAATTTATTTTTTTGGTTAGGGCTGTCTCTTTCTTTAAAGTCAGATCGATTAAGCTTAAAAGATTGATAGTAAAAATTACTACTACTTAGAAAACAGATTCTTTTTCTACTTGCTGGTATTCTCACATTTATAATGAAAACTAACAGACTGAAAATTATACAGCGATTAAGACAATGCATGGACAATGGTACCGACTATGCTGTTGCATTTTTTTAACCAAACCTAATTTGACAGCTCTAAAAATGTTACCGTCCCTTTCTCATAAACTAAAACGACAGAGACGGCAATACTTTCAGTGCTGTCAAATTAGGTTAGTTTAGAAAAATGCACCAAGGGAATCGACACTTCTGAGACAAAAAACACACCCATCCGTATTATTTACCATAGCATAGGTTAGCTTAGATATAGGTCGCTTAATTATTTTACAAAAAAATTAAGCTACATAAACGACTATACGTACTCAAACTGGCACCCCTAACAATACGCATCATGAATCGCATATCGCATGTGATCGAACAGCGCACGAGTTATCTCACCCCTTGTTCAAGTACCGCTATAATGACATGCAATTAGTGTTGTCCTTGCGCTGGACCTTGTCGATACTTTGGATTTATCGATGAGGGATTTGAATTTACGACCGTAGAACTATGGGATTTATCAATGATTTTTTTCTTCCTCGTGTTTCAATTTCAATACTACTTCTACTCTTTAATATGAACAACTTTTTCTATAGATTCAACGGTGTGAGTGCGAAAATAAATAAAATATATCAGCTGTTTCTTACAAAATGGCTTATTTGAAAAATACTTATTTGTAAAAAATGTTTGAAATGTTAGAAGAAAAAAGTTCATATTGATGAGTGAGTAGTGTGTTCCTCCTTTTTTTGAAGCCACATTGTTTTGTTTTCATGTTTTAAATTGACTATCGATACATCGATATCGATACTTACGAGAACTGCACATCCCTACCAGCCCGATAGATGTCTGTTCCGATTATGATTGACGCTGCGTCTGCGAACGGTCGAGGTGTTCTTTTCGTCGTTTTTGACAAATTATCGAGCGAAATCATCGCTCAGCGCCAATTCGACAATTCGATTTATAACTGTGACCTCTTTAATGGTACCTTCGAGGAAATTATGGACCTCCTTGTTAGTGGTTTGAGGAAGTAATTCTATAGAATTACCCAGAATCAACCGTGTATTTAATAAAACATGACTCTATTTCGAGCAAAATTTAGAATAATCGTGGTAGAATTCGGTAGAGCATATTTTTATGTATGACGTAAAGTACTTGATCATGGATTTCGGCAAAGATTTTTGGAATAACGATATACCTACCTATGTAAGCACTCTCAGTAGGTCAAGCTTTACAAACTTTTAAATAATCTGTGAAGATAATGTCGCTAGTTGCTGCCTATCTCTTTAAGTACTCAAACCGTCTCCACTGTTAATTGTAGAAAATAACTAAAATCCTGTCTGAATCATACAACCTTGGTTAGGTACCTACTAACAATCGGACAAACTCTTGCTCTAGTGAGAGATGTGAGATTATATGCAGGTATTGGCTCAGAATACCGTTTTCATATTCTAAGCGTAGCATCCTTAGACTAGATCAATAGAATCTTCATATTAGTCCTCTAAAGCTGCGCTAACTAAAATAGCTGCTAAATCTGAAGCACTCTTGCCATGAAAAGTTGATTCTCTCTAAAATAATTTACTTGCTACCACCGTTAATTACCGGTAATAAAGCAAAGTATTCCTTCAGTGAACTCGTAAAAGTTTTTTTACAACTGTGTAATTGTGTATCGATGCCCAATACCATCACGACTGCCAACCAACAATGGGGCGTTTGTTTAAATTTTTTTTTTTAAATGTTATAACTGGCAGACGAGCACGCGGACCACCTGATGGAAAGTAGTCACCGCCGCCCATGGACACCTGCAACACCAGAGGTGATGCTAGTGCGCTGCCGGCCTTTTAAGAGGAGATAAATGCGCCTTTTGAAGGACCCCATCTCGAAACTCTCTAAATTTTACTTTACCAGCACTACTACGCCCAGGTTAGTTGGAAGATAATGCTAAATAGCATTAAACTCGCCTCTGTACGGTTTTTTAACAAGTGCATTAAATAATTTTCTAATCTAATGAACAAACCTTACGCTAGTGCGTCTACAAGCCTGTATTACTTAGCAGGTAGGTGTAGCATGTAGGCAAGTCTGTTCATACAAGTAGCTGATGGGCAGAGGTCGCCGCCAGGATGCCACAGCGACAATGGACCGCGTCCGCTCGTGCTCACGTCATCTATACGTATACCTTCGAAGTGAGCAATAACTGGTTCAATGCCACGAGAAATGGAAAAGGAGATTGACCAATTTGACCATCTAATAAGCGACGTATTAGTAAAATGTACGTTTATTTTGTAGTGTGAGCATCAAATAATTCAAGATGACCAAAACAGAATGTGACAAGCCCAGTATAACAAAGTATTGGCGTCATGGCTCAGTCAGTAGTAGGAGTAGGCTTTTTTTTTTAGTAGGGTCGTGGGTTCGATCACCATCGAGAACAAACTTTTTTGTGTGGCAAACATAGATATATTTATTCTGTGTTGTTACTATGTATCATATCTTGCACTTGCCGGTCTAAATAATGTAATAAGTAGTTGAAAATAGAAAAACACGCACTAGAAAGATACATAGCTTGAGAAACATAGGTAACACAGCACGAGGTAAGCAGAGCAGGTAAACAAAAATATTAAGGATTTAGGTAGTGATAGTGATATCACTAAATCCTTAAGTTGGGTTAAGGTGTTGTTGATGATGATGGTGATGTGCAGAAATACCAACAACTCTGAAATCGAATTCAAACAGAACAAGATTCATCAATAGAATTGAGATCACAACAATTCCATTAAAAACCTTAGTTATATAATAAATTAGTTGGTCTGATCCTTGAATCTCCAAGGTAAAGGTTCAGATTAGATGATAACATGAAGTTACTCGTAATTGTGAATTGTGACTAGGTGAATTGAGGACCCCCACTGGTGTGTGAGGGGGCGACTGGATGGTTGTATTCCACATAACTTCATCGTGCCTTTCTTGGTCACTCGAGGTACCGTGACTCGATACAGACACTTCACAGGGCGCGGTTTCAATATCATTCATTGAAACTGCCGAAACATTTCTACAAATCTGCATCGTCTTGTCTAAGTAAATTCCCAAAAAAAAAATCTAACAGAGTGGTGGGATGTTAGATTTTTTTTGTTTTGTGAGGTTTCCCGTTCATACGGGGATTTGGTGACTGAAGGACTCTGTAAGTCACTAATTTACATTGGACTGGTAAAAAAATTGGTGTATATTGGTGACTGTCTGCCTCTAGAAGACGTTTTTATGCTGACACAGAGGTTATCAATATAATGGAAGTTACTTCGTCAACACATTTGAATAGTTCATATATCTACGGAATCTATATCATAAGAATACTTTTTGTATCAGCTTTTTTGAGTTAATTCATCCACGCATGCTCTCGTCCTATTATCCTAGTAACAAGCGAGCTGCGCTGGCGCAGTCGCGCAGTGGCCCGCGTGCTCCAGACCCGCGCTCGGACCTGACGACTCACTTGAGGTGCTTGCCAGGTACGTCTCCCTTGACATTTATTTACCAAGCATAGAATTCCTCCATAAACCAACACTATATTTACATCTTCTGAAAATAGTGACTGAAACCTCATTAGTTGCTGGCAACAAAACCTTTTTTTTTCATTTAGTGAATTAATTATCTAACATCTATATAAATAAGCTTGCTTGGAGTTACAACTGTTATACCAACCATACTGTTCCAGGTGAAATCGATTTGTTTTAGAAAACATTCCACCATACAGTGTTATCTACCAAGGTTTGTCCAAAGTCGACCGCTTATGTCATCTCGTCATTTCCTTTTGTTTTTTTTTTCACAAGTACCTACTACTTCAAGCCAACATGCGTTGCCCTAAAGTCATTGCATTGATTCTGATGTAAATGCTACTAGTGTTGTCCTCAGACCTACCCGTCAAAAATGACGGTGAAGAAGATATCGAAGCGCATGTCCGACCTGACGTCGCTGGAGCGGTTCAACCTGTACTACAAGGAGTCGGAGCCGGAACTAACCGGTGCAGCGAAGGTCAAGCGGTTCTTGTGGAACCCGAAGACTAAGCAGATCTGCGGGCGAACCACTGCTAGCTGGTGTAAGTAAGCCCTTTTATTTTCTCTGATAACTAGATAGGTACCTACTCCATATGTTAATACTTTTGTCTGCTGTTGTACCGTCCATTGACAACGTAGTAACTATTTGGTAATCAACAACGGGGACGGGCCAGTATGGGGTCAGGCCAGACTAACCCTAAATGTTCTGTTACTGCAAGTTGTTTATCTGAACATTTCTTTAGACTATCAAAATCAGTGCAGTACTTTTGGCATGAATAGAGCGCAATCATACTAGAAGTAATTAGTATCTATGGGTACTTACGTACTTAGTGCTCTTTCATATGAAAAGTAGGTACTTTTCAAGTGGGAAACACAGTAGGTATTTTGTGGCAGGAATGAATCACATTTCACTTTCTACTCTAGGGATTTTAGAGATACTCTAGAAATGTAGAGCTTTGACGATAGAAATCATGCAGAAAAAAAAGAACGAGTAAATACTAAGCAATATCCTACGAAACGAATGTGCCTTGATCACGAAAAAATGTGACAATCGTAAATGTATCGTAACTGTAGGGTATCAAATACACTGCGCGGCGAAGCTACATCGTTTGACAATCTAACTAGCGTTGACGCGCAATATGATCAATATACGTTAGGTTTACGTAACGCGGTGACTGTCAAATTTGTTTGTGATTACCCCTTTGGTTTTACAGGAGAGTGACTTAGGAGGAATTTCATTAAGTTTCTTTATGAGCTAAGCAAATCCCTTCAGGTAAAAGTATATCAACCGCTCCACATTAGGTAAACCTAGTCACACAATTGTCCAAGGAGCATACAATCATGAGCGGAAGTCGTAGCCACCGCAATTGCCACAATGAGATCATGGGGCACATCCTGCGCGCGAGACCGTACAGCAGATCTAACCAGACGAGACCGCGTCTGTCTTGTTTAATTACATAAGTGGAGGTCAGATTTTGGTCAATCCGTCTGAGTCAATGAAATGGATTAGAGACTAGTGTAGTGTAGCCTCTGATACTTAAGTTGTGGGTTCAAAGGGAGGAATATACAATAGTATTTTTGGCAGTTTTATGTGTATGAATACTTACGGTACAGTTCAGTCTATTTTTAACCCGCGACCGACATTGTGAGTGTTTTCACTTAACTTCAAAAGCGGGGCTCCGATTTGAGTGCTACTTTTTTATATGAAACTGATTTATCTAGGATGATGTTTGGGGAAAATTGGTGCAGCTGTTTCCATAATTTTCCATTCATCAGCTCTGAACTAGTTTTGAGAAATAGCATACGACCACGGTTTGGACCATGTACCTTGGACGAATCTATGTACCTACATAATACATAAGAATTTCAGATGAGAATGTTTTCTTATCTCATACTTTTTAGAGCATGATTTTCAGTAGTCGGATTATAAACCACAAATTTTGTATTTTCACAGCTAAAATATGCCTATTCTACTTCCTCTTCTACTTGGCGCTGGCGATCCTGGTAGCAATTTGCATGTGGACGTTCCTGCAACTCCTGGACTCGCGGCAGCCGAAGTGGCAGCTCGAGAGCAGCATCATCGGCACCAACCCTGGGCTCGGCTTCCGGCCGATGCCGCCAGAGGTTGCTAGCAGTGTCATCTGGTACAAGGGCAACGACCCCGGTAGCTACAAGTTCTGGGTGAAAGAAGTGTCAAACTTTTTAACAGGTATGGAAAATAACTGATGATGATTCCATCAAATCCGATTGTCTAGGGTCCATCAAACAGGTTGCACCATCAATGTACAATTATTTTACTTCTTTTTTCATGAAAATTGTGAAAAGTGACGAACCCTAGACTAGGTGTATTTTACTCTGAACTGACTTTTTTGTCTCAGCGTACAAGCGAGACGGCACCGGCGGAGTTGGCCAGAACATCTTGAACTGCAATTTCAACCTCCATCCTCCCGCGGGCAAGGTCTGCGACGTCGACATCAGCGCCTGGGGGCCTTGCGTTGAAGAGAACCACTACGCCTACCACAAGTCAACGCCTTGCGTCTTCCTAAAACTGAACAAGATATTTGGATGGAAGCCTAACTTTTACAACAGCTCTGACCATCTCCCTGAGGCCATGCCTGAGGATCTGAAGGAGCATATAAAAAATAAGACAGCGTATGATAAGAATTATGTAAGTCTTTTATGTATTCGCTACTGTTTATAGGCTCATACAATATGTCAATTAAAATAGAAATTGGTTATCGTTACAAAAATTAGCTGTATCGATATTATTGTAAACCCGAACAATAACTTTATTCGCTCGTAGTATCGGCGATTACCTAATCATCAAATTATCATATATTTTTTTACAACTGTGGATTAGTGCAGATCTTATAGCAAAGTGAAAGGCACCGAAATGACCTTTTGTTTTATATAATTTCGGCATTCTCGTCAGTCGGCTCGTTGGTCTAGGGGTATGATTTTCGCTTAGGGTGCGAGAGGTCCCGGGTTCAAATCCCGGACGAGCCCAAATTTTTGTTCTTTTATTTTTCTAATACATTTTGTATGCAGCCTTCTTTCTTACATTTTTTGTGCTTCCAGCTAAACATGGTATGGGTATCCTGCCAAGGTGAGAACCCCGCAGACCGAGAGAATATTGGACCCATCAAGTACCTGCCTGAGTACCGCGGCTTCCCAGGATATTACTTCCCGTTCACCAACCAGGATGGCTACCTAAGTCCGCTGGTTGCTGTGCATCTAGAACGGCCTAAGAGTAAGTTCTAAAAATACACTTTATTTAGGAAGGCATAGTAATCATTTTGATTCGAAGTTATTTACAGTCAATCTGCATATTTCTAACGAACTTCAAAAAAGGAAGAGACTTTTTAATTCGGTTGTATTATATTAAAACGTTTATTTAGGCCCGTATGCCGATATAGAAATTTGTTACTCAAGCATTTTATGCTTGAGTCCAGATGTGCTTGGACAGCAAATCAGCATACGAGCCTAATTAAGTATCTCAGAACTAAGTCATTTAAATTATACTCGTAATATTATCTGGTATGTACCCGAACCAACGGTGAAGGAAAACATCGTGAGGAAACCCGCGGCTTAGTCAGCTCCGCACGAATTGACCTTGTCTTTCCTGTGGATATGGCTGACTAGGCTGAGAGGATGGTATAGGTGCTGGGCAAGCCTACTACATCTAAACATTGTCCCAGGCACTACAGTGTCCCATTAAGTGTAGGCAACCTAGCCTCCTGCCTGACGCTATATAAATCATCTTCAATAGATGTAAAGGCCTATTATTATTACCCGAACCACTAATAATTCGATGTGCAAATCGCACATTAGCATTTCGTTGCGTGAAGTGGCGTTGAGAGATGGTGTGTATGTGTGTGTGGTACAATATCCGTCTGAAAAGAGTATTTTGATTCCAGCCGGTATGCTGATCAACATCGAGTGTCGCGCGTGGGCCAACAACATCGTGTACGACCGCCACGAAGGCATGGGCAGCGTCCACATCGAGGTGATGATCGAGTAGCGATAGTAAACAATAGGGAATCTAAACATGATCGAGTTGAATCGAACAAATGTCGCAAATGTCATGTAATTTAGTCAGTTACCAAAGATCTTGTAAGTTTCTCAGCCTTGGGGCCATACTTATTTAGCTGAATAGTTAAACAGTTGATTAAAATCTAGCTCTTTTACTGTTTGACATAACCTGTTAGTAAGAGACAGCAATAAATTAAACAGCTGAATAAAGTTATGCAACAATTATAAGCAGGTTGATCGATACAATCGACTTACTAGTACATAAGTATCTATGCTGCCGGTATCGATGGTTTATACCAAAAAAGTTGGGGTGTCCAATAATGATTGCGTTCTAGGTGCATTGGTTTTTTTGTATATTTGTGGTTGTGGATGTGAGTGAGACAATAATTCTAATTTATTTGAATAAATGTAGTTTTCAAAAGCTTTGTTATGCATTTTCATTTCTTTGATAAAAACGCTGAGTACATAGAACACTAATAAAAGAAGAATCAATTTACATAGGATTATGATGAAATAAAACAACGCTTTTGGTTTCAAATAGTTGTACACTGTTACAATAACCACAGCTGAAATAAATGCTATAAAACTTACAATCGTAATTATTATTTGACTAGGTAGTTTGGGATTTGCTACAAAAAAAATAATCTTCGTCTTTATAAAACACATCTCAGTAAAGAAACATTCTAATCAACAAATATAGTAGGCAAATACAGAGTTACTCGAAACGTGACCAAATACGATGTGAAGTGAAAGAGTATGCTTGAAAATACACCCACTAAATAGTATGCTCCATTTGGAAATTTAGGCTTTATCGTTTGCTATGTGTAGGTTCAACTTTGTCTCCTTATAAATAAGACACACTAAAAAGTAGTCCTAAAACTAAATATCTACTTAAACTAACGCCCTATGCAATAGATGAGTAAAACTATGTAAAACTTACAAAAATCGAAATTACATTAGTTTAGTTTACTCATCTAAAAGTGCGTTTGGTGGAAGGGCGACTTATTCCTATTGTTGCGTTCACACTCAGCCGCAGTCGGAGGGAAGTGGGCATAATCTATCTCATCATGCCTCTGTCGCGGTATGTTCATGTCCTTGCTCCCTAAAGAATAAAGGTGATGTTGCTGTGGCATTAATACCGGCAGCGGCATGGTCTGAGTGTGCACGCTGTATATTGGTCCATATTCAGTCGATCATGATCTCCAGATGCGTGGAGCCGAGCCTCTCCTTCAGCGACTCCGTGTACTGGATGTTTTGCGCCCATGCACGGCAGCGGATGTTGATAATTTGGTTCACTACGTGCAACAAGTATCTTATTATTTCAGTCCCTATGGTGAAGGTAAGCTAAAGATATCATGCATCATCAGACACTTAAGAATTACTGTTTCTTGTGTTACCAGCTAGTGGGCGGACGATATTGTAAAGGAATCAGAAGCACACACATCAAGCAGGATTTGATTTCTATCTATATGTATATAGCTAGCCGTCGCCCGCGGCGTTGCTCGCGTTCTACTCTTTAGAGTGTGACGTTTCAAAATTCCTTTCTTAGTGCACCCCTACACTACCTATAAAAGGATACTACACTCCAAATTTTATACCTCTAGGAATTATGGTTTAGGCTGTGCGTTGATTCTAAGTCAGTTTCAAAAGAGTTTTATACAGGGTGTTACCAGACCACTTCCGAAAACTTGGAGGTTCCAATCAGACCATGAAACTGAAAACATTAAGCGAAAAAAATCGCGAAAAAAAAAATTGACTTGACTATCTCCTTTTAATTTTTTTTCTAGTTACATACACACAGTACAACATAATAAGACATATCTACCTAATTATCTCATTTAAAAAAGCAAAAAAACAAATAAAATAAATAAAGCAGCAATATACACGCAGCACGCAGATTACGCCCACTCTACTACAGCATGAACAGCTGAGAGTTCACCGCGGGTCATTCAAGTACGCGACGTGCGAGCGAGACAAGAGACGCCCGTCTTTATCGCGCGGTCGCGTCACGCAAGCATAGAAAATAATAAGCGCGACTACAAACGGTAGGTATTATACCTACCTAGTGCCCGCGTCTGCATCTACTTAGGTAGCCTACCTAGGCAGCCAGCCTGCCTTATTTCTACAAACTACAGAATCTTAGATACCGCAAAAACACAAAGTTGAAACAAATTGCAAGTACCTAATCTAGGCAGGTACATAATGGAAAGAACTTATGCACCAATAGGTTGTTTAGGCTCTACCTGGATGAAGCGTGCATCTGAGTAAACACATACGCAAACACTTTACTAAGTATTTACAATCAAAGAGAATCGAAATCGTAGCTTTGTAATAATTTCATGATTTCATAATAAAAACAACCCACTTCTTATAAAGGGTACTTACCTACCACCTTTAGTAGTACTACCTTTTTTTCTCTACGTTTATAGGTTGATGTATAAGAATTGGAATAGAAAACTGATATTGTTACTTTTCGTCTTTGCACATAGAAATACATCGTCGGAACTTTGCTACCTTGCCGGCGCGCGCGCGAGCGGCCGTTCCGCTCAGAGACTGTTTTGAGACTAGTGGGGCGCCCCGCGAATGGCGTGAGCCAGGCGTTCAGCTACCCGCGCGGAGGGACGGCAGCGTAGAGGGGATGGAGGAGCAGAGGGGCAACACTAGGCGCTATACGTTATTAATTACTTAAGTAGGTACCTATTAAAGTACTTAGGTACTTTGGTTTTGGGAAGGACTTAGATGACAGAGCACTAAATCATTGTGTCATAAACATAAATAATCGTAAACATTACATCAGATACCTAATACCTACTTAGTTTACTTACTTACCTACTTTCATTAAATAATTAGTAGGTAGGTACCTATCTGCAAATAGGCAGGTCGGCACTTAGTCAAAAGAAAATGTAGCGAAATAGAAGTCTGAACCTTAAAATTACTCATTTAGAACACAAAACAGATTGATGACCGAGCTTGCGCTGGCGCTTATTTTTTCTCTGTCGGCATCTTTCAAAGGGCTGTTTTGGCGCAATTTACCTACTCTCTATCATTTTGCTTATTTTTGATTTATTTTTACCTAGTTCGTGTTTGATATTCGTACTGGACACTTGTGCGCGGTGCATACAAATTGCATACCTTGCGTGAAAGAGTTGTTTTTTTATGTTTTATTTCATTAATTACCTACTTAAGTTAATTAGGTACTTAGTTCGTTTATGAGTGTGTGGTTTTTTAATAATTTATGTGTTAATTTAGAGTTACTTTTAGAGTAGGTGGATACTTTTGTTAAGATTTTAGATAGAACAGTGAGTGTTAGTTACTATGTTTCGTGCGAGGGAATATGGGTGCGATACGGCTGAAGAAATGAGAAGCCGTATTAGATTAGTATTCTCAGACCTTAATGCGAGAAGTGCCGAGGATCCTTTATTCCTGGATCGCGTTCATCAGGCAACAATCAGGTGAGCTCAACTGTGCCATGAACGAGGAGGAGCTCAGTTAGAGCCATTTCTAGTTTGACCGAGGCTACATCGTAATTAGGTAAGTAGGTACTATTCCAATTAGGTATAAATAAACATAGTAGGTACCTACCTACGTTAGTAGGCACTTACGACACAGAATAAATAATAGTACTACGCCTCGACCTTACCTACGTGAATGCGTACATTGCGGGCTGGCGAAATAAATACAAATCTTTAAACATTGTTTTCTCCGGCTATAATAATTTTTCAGGATAACTGTTTTTTTTTTGGTTGGGGTTTGGTGTGCTGTAGCTCCCCCTTTCGTTTTCGGAAGTGGTCTGGTAACACCCTGTATATTAAAAAAATATTGATGATGATGATCAGGATTCTGCTAAATCCCAATAGGTATAGAATGATTGATGCCCCAAATACTTTGAAACCCTAACTTCTTGTCTGAAAGGCGTCAGTCATGCGCAGGTTTTTTATGAAAATCAGGACAGCAACTAGTGCCTCAAAGTTTGATCAAGATTTTAGATTACTCACATTTAGGTTTAGTCAGCTGCACTGCGACAAGGGGACTTAGGTATCCGGGAGTGTTGTCATACGGGAAGTACGTCTCCTTGAGCCCAGGGTATGGGTAGTAGCTTAACGGACCCAGGGCTTCATTGTCCGCAGACCGCTCGCCTTTGCATGACACCCACACTTTGCGGCGCTAAAACAAAAAGGGACCTGAGAATAATGAAACCTCGTACTGCCTTATCTGGTTCCAGTTATAAAACAGTGAAGTTCTTGCCTCTGGTTCTGTTGCGTTGGTAATATAGTCCTTCAGGTCTGAGGGCATATCAGACGGCAGGTTTTCCGGATCATCATAGAATACAGGCTCCCAATCATATAACTGAAACAGACAGTGTCACAGACTATATTTTGGCAACTCGCGTTTTTAACAAGCAACTTTGAAACTTACTGCACCGACAAAAAGACTCACCCGGTTCAGCTTGATGATGAGGCAGGGCGTCTTGTTTGCGTACCCATAGTCGTTCTCCAGAGAGCAGGGTCCGAACTGGACTGGGTCAAAGTCACACACCTCGTTCCTTGGTGGCTTCACGTCTCCACATGCAAGCTGATTCTCACCCTGGGTCACCAGAAGGGACTTGTTCCTATATGCTGAAAATGAGAATAAGATTTTAGACATCTCGGTATTATTGCAAGGGGTAGTCCCAATGAAACATTACAATTACTTTTTTGTTTTGTATATACGTGACAGGTGCATTTATGATCAAAAACTTACGTGCTAAAAACTCCTCGATATTATCCACCCATTTCTTAACTTCCGTGGAGTTGTCAGCCCTATACGAAATAAGAGCACCTTCTTCTAACAGCAGTGGCCTGTGCCCCATGCCAGGGTTGTCACCTGGAATACAACAATGATCCACTAAATATTACACTGTAACCTTCTTTGGAGTCGGAGCTACCTGTCCCTCTACATGTTTCTC
Organism: Eulithis prunata; assembly: GCA_918843925.1. NCBI lineage: Eukaryota > Metazoa > Arthropoda > Insecta > Lepidoptera > Geometridae > Eulithis > Eulithis prunata. The sequence continues at coordinate 621,348 of OU974007.1, forward strand.
CTATAGTTACTGTTCAAGTATTATGTGGCTTAAGATCTGCCATCAACTGACGACCTAGTTTATATGGAATATGGCCACTGTGGACACAAGAACACAGAACAGAACAGTGGACAGAAGAATGAGTTCTCTATATTACGATCAGAATCATCATCAGTATATATAAAACTCTTTTGAAGCTGACTTAGAATCAACGCACAGCCTAAACTATAAGTCTTAGAGGTATGAAATTGTGAGGGTAGGTTCCTTATATAGTGTAGGGGCGCATTAAGAAAGGAATTTTGAAACGTCACACTCTAAAGGGTAGAACGCGAGCAACGTCGCGGGCGACGGCTAGTGAATGATAAATGTATTGATTACTGATGATCGTTACATACCATGAATCACCCCTCTGTGTGAAAAATCACCTTCTTGCCTAAGGTAATATCCAAGCTGTTACTGACCCAAATGGCTGGACCAAAGCAGTTTTAGTTCACAGAGGAAACATTATCGTAAAAGATGAAATGCGTGAATTATGGCTTCTGAGATCGACCTTCCATGCGTGTACGTATTTATTTTTCTATTTTCGGATTCGCTGGTATGAGCGGTTTACCAAGGTTTTAAAAATACTTCGTTACTAAGGAATTACTTTTACTGACTAGTTATTCACAAATGCCCCAACACTCATGAACACCCGCCAGTTGGGTTACCTCGCCGTGGATAGCAACCCCGCCACTACGTAGGGTAAGGGCGCCGGTGTAATTACAGGCACATGAGACTTCAAGATCTTTACGTCTCAGAGTGATGGACGCCGTGCATTGCCTTACAGGGCACGTCCTCATTGCACTTGCTCTGTGAGGTAATGCATTGTTATAGGCAGAAGGTACCACCTAACATCAGGTGAGCTATCAGCTTGTTCCATTACTTTAATAATTTAAAAAAAAAAAAAAACGTATATGTATCATAGTATCACAGCACACAAACTCAGAACCCAAAATTACAGGTCATGATAACATTTATCATGCCACGAGAATCAAACAATGACTTGGTAATCTACGCTGGAACTTACCAATAATGGAGTCAGCCAGCGTGAAGTATGGTATCCGATCGTCCATGGAGGCGAGCAGACCACACATGCAGAGGGAGAAGAAGATGATGATACAGATGTACATCACCAGGTATATCAGACCAATCACTCCTGGAACAGATATCACATCCAGATTGTAGAGTTCTAAAGAAAGCTAAAGCCAAAACTTTGAGGTGACAAATTACAAATATTACGGTTATAGAATAAACACACAATTCATAATCCAATACACAGATCAAGCTTAAAATTAGGCAGGAAAACGTTAAAAAGTTGTGTTTAACCGTTATTTTTTTTTACAAGAATATAATTGGTAGTGACGAGTGAAGATTTTTAAGTTTTATTAATCAAAATTAGCACGATTTATTCCCTGTTTATAGTTGATCTAAAAAAATCCTCTATATTTCGCCTGAAACAGTAGTACTTAGTACAAAATACGTCTCGAAGCCACAATGTTCGGTATTTTATTTACCATTTAGCACCTATTCATGTTCAATTCACAAGTTTCTATTACACCCGTTTTACTGTTTTGACAGTATATTACCACGAGATACGACATAATGGCAGTGCTAATGACAACATAACGAAAACATTATTGCATAGATCATTGAGAGGATTGTAAAAACTATACAGTCAAGCAATAATCATCGACATTAAAATAATACTCGTAGGATGATGTGGAGGAGGGATGAATTGGTGATAAGACTCAAGGTAGATTTAGTTTATTGGTACGAAACGGGAATATTTCCATTTCGTCTTATAACGATATATTAATCAAAGGGTTGATACATAATTCATCCAAGGGTTGATATCTCAAGCAAAGATTTTTTATTACTATAATGACGTCAAACTCTGAAACAGAAGAGTATCACATCGAAGTAGGTAAGGTACTTAGGTATATTCCTACGTCACGCAGTAAAACACAGAAATAACCTCGCCCGGCATATACATGGCTATTTACATAATAACTTCTATACCTTCATACAGGGTATAAAAGCTGAAAATGCAAGACGTTTAGAACTTCTATTATTTTCAGAAGATTTTGAATCTGGAATTTTATACCATTCTCATGCTTTTGCTTTGAAAAATGGTTCCGAATGAGAGGTTTTTTTCGAATGGACCGAACATTCCTGTGAGGTTTTATTAATTCTCTTTTTAACCCTGTATACTACCGCTAGCACATATTTTATACGTCACAGAGCCAACTACTTCAAATCAAAGTAATGACTAAGTTACGCCAATAAAAAAAATAAAAAAAAGACTAAGTTGGTACATAAGCACTTTGTACATAATAATACGCAACGAATCCGCCATACGTTTCCAAAGTATCTAATAATGACCCAATTTCATGTACCCAATTTCAAACTACAAGAAATTCCATGAGCTAGGTACACCTAACTTTAGGTATAGATATAGTGGTTGCTGACGTCATAGCAGAATAAACAATCCATGACCGGCTTGCAGACGCTATTTCAGACTTTCCCGATGTATGAAATCGTTGCTACTGAAATGTACTAAAATCTAGTACGCTTTACGTCGTACATCGCCTGTCACGTCACGGCCGTCTTTAGCAAAAAGAAACGGTAAACATATTGTCAGGCATCACAGCTCAGAGGCGCGATCGGTTGGTATAAGCTGTGCCTTCCGAGCTGTGGGCTGTGGGTTCGATCCCCACAAAGAACAAACATTTGACTTCATTTAGATGCAAACTATTTTTTTAAATATTGAATAGACCATCTTTTGACTCTCACTTAATGGTAAGCAACGATGAAGCCGAAGATGGAGCAAGACGGTCTAGAAGACATTTATGAGTATGGCACACTCGCGTCTTATCCGTGGATTTACCTACATGCAATAATAGGAAGACCATCGGCTTGTTTTGTCACTAGGTAAGTCATAAAAAATATTATTTGAAAGTCACGAAATACAAAACATTATTCCATACTAAGAAAGTTTTTAATGTGAATGCATAAAAGAAAGGAAGAACTAAGGAGGAAGCATGCTTACAAATAGAGTCTAGCTAGTAGAGTAGTATTAGTAGTATGCTATTAGTATACTGCAGAGAAGTGCTACAACGTTAGAACTGAGTGAGTACTACATTTTACGAGCTCGAGGCACGTAATTGGATTGCTAGGTTTCTATCTACCTATCAACTATTTTATCTTGAAAAGTAATTTATCTCGTAAATGAAGGGGAAATACGCTCACGACTGTAATCCTTAGGCACTGTAGACATCCTTTTAAACACAAAAAGAGAAATCTTAGGTAGGTACATTATAGTACATATTTTGGTGGTTATATTACCTACGCGAGTTTGACTTACTGGGTGTCGGTAAGCAGAGACTGACTTATATTTGAGATTGCATAGAATTATTTATAGAGACGAACCATCTGATAGCTCACCTGATGTTAAGCGGAAACTTCAGACCTAAGTATAATAATTGCCACCTCACGAGTCATCACAACTGAGGATTGGCTATGTGTGGCATTGCATTCTACAAACATTTGGGCACGTCCTCAGGACCTCATAGTATTTTTAGCCTCAGCTTATGTATAAGTTAGCTCAGCTTAAGAATATAGAAGTTCTTTCTGTGGTAGCAATATGCACATCACTACGACATATACTTCTGTATATTTAAATAGGTATATTAGTTTTTGGAATTGCATAATGTATTATATTAGGTGTAACATGTATATGTATATGTATATACATGTGGTAATGGAACGTTGAGATTCTGGGTGCAAGGGAACGCAAGGACCGAGTGAGCGGAGAGAGTGAAATCGATGAATGAGTGGAAAAGAACGGAGTGAATGGGCATTATGGAAGCGGTGATTGAATGGAGAGGTGTAGGATCTTGATGTTACTTTTTGTATAAGCAAAAGAAGAATAAAAGTGTGTCTTGGAGCTACCCCTGGTTTTCTGTTCGATCATCCCCCGTCCTACAATTTTGGGGGCTCGTCCGGGATAAGCATTAGTGGACGGGAAGTGACAGAAAGACGACGACGCAACGTGTCCCTGCCGCCATAATCGTCGGTTCGACTTCGAAAAGGTGTACGACGTCGGCGCGTTTCAGACGGAAACATGCCGAAACCCAATAAAGATGACCGAAGAAAGAGCCGACAAGAGGATTTTTACGACGACTGTGATGATCGCGAAACGAAACGAAGTACCACGTCTTCGCAAAACATGTTGCAAATGGCCGCGGAGTGCGTGCCATGTTTCAACGGAAAGGATGGCACTTATCCCGTGGCGCAGTGGGTTAGCGATGTGGAAGATAACGCGGAGATCTTTGGCTGGAGTCCACTTCAACAGCTCTTGGTGGCCAGAAGATCGCTAAAGGGAACTGCGGCGCTTTGGCTACGTGCCGAGAAAACCCATAAGAGCTGGGAGGAGTTAAAGCAAGCCATTACGAAGGAGTTTCCTGATACAGTAGATATCAAAACTGTTCATGAGATGATGGTGGCTCGCAAGAAAAAACCCGAGGAAACCTGTTTAGATTATATGCTAATAATGAAAGATCTTGGAAAAAGAGGAAAGATGCCCGATTACGTAGCTATCAAATACATCATAGACGGCATCACGGATGTTGAAAATATTATTCCACATTATCTCTAGAGACTTTATTCCGTATGACGCAATAATAGGGCAGGAATTTTTAAACAATGTAACAGTGATAATTGACGGTGGTTCTGTACGCCTTGCTTCTGATGAATGTTGCCTGAATGTGTGTGTTAGCGAGGTGTGTTTGCCTGATTTCAGCATAGGCCCAATGACAAACAAGATGTTGAAGAACCAGGTTGTGGAGTTGGTTGAAGGTTATGAACCATCACAGCAGCTGAAAGAGCCACCTTTACAATTGAAAATTGTGCTGAAAGATGAGGTACCGGTATCTCAGCGGCCACGACGTTTAGCACTGAAGGAACAAGAGTTAGTGGAACAGCAGGTATCGGACTGGTTGGAAAACGGCATTGTCAGGGTGAGTTACTCCGAATATTCTAGCCCGTTGGTTTTAGTCAAGAAGAAGGATGGGTCCACCAGGGTTTGCATAGACTACCGTGCCTTAAATAAAAAGATAGTAAAAGATGAATTTCCACTGCCTATCATTGAGGATCTCATTGACAAACTTAAAGATGCTAAATTTTACAGTGTGCTGGATCTCAAAAATGGTTTCTTCCATCTGCGTGTAAGTGAAGAGTCAATACCGTATACTTCTTTTGTTACTCATCATGGACAATGGGAGTTTCTTCGAGCACCTTTTGGTTTATCCATTTGTCCTAAATACTTTATGAGATTTATCTCTGCTATCTTCAGGGAACTGCTGATGAAGGGTAAAGTCATGATATTCATTGATGATATTTTGATTCCAGCGGATAGTGAAGAGGAAGCAGTACGGAGACTCAAAAAGGTACTAAGAGTAGCATCGCAGTATGGACTTGAGATTAATTGGAAGAAGGCTAAGCTGGTCTGCCAAGAAATAGAATACTTAGGCCACTTGATCAAGGATGGTGAGGTTAGATCCACATCGGAGAAAACTGATGCCGTGGTAAGGTACCCTACCCCGACTACTAGAAAGCAGGTCCATAGCTTCATAGGGTTAACCTCCTATTTTCGAAAATACATGGAGAACTTTGCTCTTATAGCTAAGCCACTAACTGATTTACTACGAAAAGATGCCCCATTTACTTTTGGTGAAGAAGAATATGTGGCATTTAATACTTTGAGAAAAAAATTAGGAGAAAGCCCTGTTTTAAAGATATACCAGCCTAACAGAGTGACTGAAGTGCACACAGATGCATCTTCTATTGCATATTCTGCTATACTGTTACAGCTGCACTCTGATGGATTGCATCCAGTCTACTATATGAGTAAGAGGACTAGTGAAGCAGAATCCAGGTACTCGAGTTATGAACTGGAAGCTCTAGCGGTCATAGAAGGTGTCAAAAAGTTCCATGTCTACCTGTATGGGACTCACTTCAAGATAGTCACTGATTGTCAAGCATTCGAACAAACACTGAGGAAAAAGGATTTGTCTGCTAAAGTGGCAAGATGGGTACTGTTTCTGGATCAATTTGATTATGCAGTGGAAGAAGTTATCAAGCAGGTACACAGCAATGGACATTTTTCAGTCAGGAAGATGAAAGAACTTGTTGACAAAGACTACTACATCAAAGACTTGGATAAGAAACTACATGACTTTGTCATTACTTGCATCCCTTGTTTGTTAGCCACAAAAAAGGCAGGTAAACAAGAAGGTTTTCTTCATTCCATTGACAAGGAAAGTATTCCCTTACATACTCTCCATTTGGATCATATTGGGCCACTTACTGAAACCAAGAAACAATACAATTATATCCTCACCCTAGTGGATGCGTTCACCAAATTCACTTGGATTTTCCCAACCAAAAGTACAACATCTAAAGAGACTCTGGATAAGTTCAAAATCCACCAACAGAGCTTTGGGAACCCAGTAAGAATAATATCAGATAAAGGTACCGCCTTCACCAGCAATGAATTTCAGGAATTTTGTAGGGATGAAAACATACAACATATTACTATAACTACTGGAGTACCTCGGGGGAATGGTCAAGTTGAAAGAGTTCATAGAACCATCATAGCAGTGCTGACGAAGTTATGTATAGAAAATCCGAATCTCTGGTACAGACATGTAAGCCGTTTACAGAGAGCTCTAAATAGTACATACCATCGTAGTATTAAAACATCCCCTTTTCAACTTATGATCGGTACAAGTATGAAATCAAAAGAAGACCTGGAAATAGTACAACTGTTAAAAGAGGAAGAGATTGATCAGTATGACAAAAGTCGTGAGGAACTTAGGGTTCAAGCAAAGCAACAAATTCTGCAGGTTCAAGATGAGAATCAAAGAAACTTTAATAAAAACCGAAAGGAGAGCACCAGATATGAAATGGGAGACTTGGTGGCTATCAAAAGAACGCAGTTTGGTGCTGGGCTCAAGCTGAAACCTAAGTATCTGGGCCCGTACAAGATTGTGAAAGTTAAACGAAACGATCGCTATGATGTAGAGAAGGCAGATAACGGTGCAGAGGGACCCAATAAAACCTCTACTTGTGCTGATCAGATGAAGAGGTGGCCATTAACATCTGGCATGGAAAACTTAGGTGAGTAAGGTGATGAATGTTAGGAGTTATAGCATGGCTGGTAGGTGATGTATGTTGATGTGGTTTCTAAGTATTGTTTATTTAACTTGTTTTATTTACTTAGGTAAATAGAAGTAAAGTATGTCAAGGTATCCATGTAGTCACTTATCACTGTATCATTTATTTTTTACAGTAATTTAAGATGTACTCACAGATTTCAAACTATGTTTGGTTTGTTTTGGATTCCCCTAGCTGGAATAGCAGCCTATAGTTCACTTGAAGACAAGTGTAAACTTAGTATGTAAAGTTTTCTGTTTTTCTGTAAGTTAATAATGTACTTATTACAAAGTAGGTTAACATCTAAGTAGGTATATGGATAAAAATAAAACATTGTTACAGTACACATTTATTTCAAGTGAAAACGTTTTATAACATTAGATTTACATAGCATTGTATAAATAAATATAATCTAGATTTATTGCTATTGTTATACTTACCAGGATAATGGTTGGAATAGTACATAAGTACCTACTATGTTAAGATGCATTGTTTGCTTATTAGTTTGTAATTAGTTTTGATGTATGAGAGCGAGCATGGCTGGGGATGAATGTCTGGGCCAGACATTGTGTCAGGACTGGCCGAATGTGGTAATGGAACGTTGAGATTCTGGGTGCAAGGGAACGCAAGGACCGAGTGAGCGGAGAGAGTGAAATCGATGAATGAGTGGAAAAGAACGGAGTGAATGGGCATTATGGAAGCGGTGATTGAATGGAGAGGTGTAGGATCTTGATGTTACTTTTTGTATAAGCAAAAGAAGAATAAAAGTGTGTCTTGGAGCTACCCCTGGTTTTCTGTTCGATCATCCCCCGTCCTACATACAGGTATATTATGTATTTACTAAATCACGAAATTCTCTTATTAGCACCCCGACCCCATCTCTAAATTTATTCAAATCCTCTCCATCCAAAGGTTGCCTGAAGAGGTCGCTATTTAGCGATAGTGCCGCCCATTGTACATTTAATGCAACCCGTTTTGTTTATATCATAAAAATATGTTTCGGTGTTATTTATGTACAATAAAGCGTTTTCATTCATTCATTCTGTCTAACTAATTTCTGTAGCAAATACAAGGCGATTTGAGGCGAACTCTGGTTTATTTGCTGATTTATTAATAAACTGGGAGTTACGATTGAGTTTAAAATAACCAGATCATGAAAGTCAATGAATCATTTTCAATAACGCACAATATTTGAGTTTTGCACCCAAATAAATCTCATGTTAGGTCACTTTGGTTGAAAAATTACTGCTGGAAAGATTTCCTTGACTTATTGTGAAATCAAACCGTGCTTCAACTGAAACACAAGTTAATATGTACTTACAAATTAAATAAGTATATGTAAGTATAGGGAATTTATTTCTATAGAACTTTTGGGTGTAAACATAACTAGTTATACTAAAGCAGTTATTTCGTACCTACAAAAGACATCAACGCGTTCACTTTTTTGTGTTGTTTTTACTAAGCCGTCTGAAATAAATGAATTTTTATTTTATTTATTTATTTTCTACTACTTTTGCATTTTCAATGTATTCTACTTGATTGCTAAAACTATAAAAAAAATATAGGTATAAAAACTTTGACCAGTCTCTGCTAAAAAAGCGATCTCTTCCAGACAACTTACGAACGATCTAGAATCAACTCTTTAAGAGCTTGCAACGATGAAGTTAGACTTACTTACCTAGTAGGTGCATTGCAACTGGGAAACATCTCCTTAGATCTTTTACCACTTATTGCACTCGATAGGAGTAGTTAAAGCCACGATCAAATATGTATCTAATACACAGTTCTACACTCTATTCATTTTGAGATCGATATCTAAATACTTACACTTTTATTCTACTTAAATAGTCAGTGAGCCAAACTTCACCATCTAAATATTGCCTTGACACCAAAGGTACCCTTACCCCATCTATGCGGCGTGCGTCCCAGAAACTTGCCCTCGTCAGGATCCCAGACCGCATACTGGATGCGCTGAAGAAAGGGCCGGTGTGGAGGCCGTCGGTTGTACCCCACAGTAGGATGTGCCACACCGTTCGGCTTGTCCGCGCCCATCCTGAACGAGCGCTGCTGATGGACTGGTCGACAGCAGCCGTGGTGACTGTGACGCGGCTCTCAGACGATCAAAGAAAAGGTAGTGCCTAACTTGAATGCTTTTCAGTGATGCAGTTAGATCTTATTGCTCGTATTTTTCTAGGATATGGTTTGAAAATGGTTTTACATACTTATGCGTCGGTGCGATTGCTAATACTTATCTCCTACTTACTTATCGCGCACGTAAATAGGTAACAGTGATCAACCTCGGTCTGCCTCCCATCTAATTGTTGTACCTGATGGCCTACCGGGTACATATTGAGACTTATTTTTGTTACCTACTTTACTATAACTACTAATTAATTGAGTACACAGGTACTAGGGTACGCATTTAAAAATGCAGACAAAATTGGGGGTTTCAGGGTTTCAAAAAATATGGCGGAAACGAAGCTGGTTCACGTTGCATTTTTATTTACGCTATTATTATGATTATTTAGCTAGACTAGACTATTCTAGCCTCGACTATTCTCGACTATTCTAGGTGCAAATAACGTTTATAACCGCAAGGAGTTTATACAGACAATTTAAAAGACACAAAAGATTTTTTTTGGAAATTCAAATAGATTCCTTCTACTCATTATTCTTTGCTCGTCAGTATCCGCCCAAATCTGCCTGCAACCGCTCGCCGCCCGCCCTAGCGACCTCACCGCGCCCAGACCACGTCAGTTCTTCTTACCGATGTACTCGCATCATACTTACTTCATTTTATGAGTGTTTGGTGAGTTTTCGTCTTTTTATATTGGTTGCCTATGATCGCATTTTATGTTGGTCTATTAGTGTCAGTAGGTAAGTTATTTTACTTATTGTTTTACTCGGCTTTTTCTCAACTGAAATTGGTACTTATCTATGGGCCGAATACCTACTGAAACGTCACTCAAATTTAAACACCACTTAAAATTGTATTTCCTCTGTTTTATCTTACTCAGAGATGGCAATAATTTAAGCATGAACTTAATCTAAGTAGCGTTTGAGTATTCGGGCACCTACTTACCGATATTTGCGACATAGTCGCGATCGTGCGTGAAATTTAGAAGAGAAACATACACGTTTTGATAATGTCGGTATCAAAGAAGTCCGTGTCATTTTCTTGAAGACTAGACAGACAGGTATTGAGAGATCTAACGAGATGAAAAAAACAACTGCCAGGAAAACGAATAAGTGTCAAATAAACCTAACACATGTTTAAAATATCTGGAAGGTTAGAAATAAACAAATCAAATGAAATAAAACAAAGTTTAAATAATTTCAGTTTTTATTTCAACGCTAACAGGAATCAAACAACATGGAATAGTATCTACTTACGAAAACTAAGCTTTTTACATCCTAACATCTAAATGTACAATTTTGTACTTATTTCAGGTCAAAACAAACCAAAAAAAATGTTATACCTACTCAGAACATTTCAGATCAATCACGTTTCAAAAGAGTGGCAATTTGTGAAAGTTATAGTTATATTTGGAAAAGATTTAGTGCTAAATAGGGTACCTATTTAAGTCCTTACACTACCAAAGTAGTAATTATACAGCACTCGTACTTAGCTATAAATTAACGGTTTCATTTTGTGTTCAACTTTACATCATCCATCATCAATATATATAAAACTCTTTTGAAGCTGACAGAGAATCAACGCACAGCCTAAACTATAAGTCCTAGAGGTATGAAATTTGGAGGGTAGTATCCATATATAGCGTAGGGGTGCACTAAGGAATTTTAAAAAGTCACACTCTAACGCGAGCAACGCCGCGGGAGACGGCTAGTAAAATATGAAAACCAGACAGTAAGATGACACAAATTCTTAATATTCTAAATATAATATAAAATGTATATTTTAAACCATTCTAAACAGTATAATGTGACTCAATATAACACATAGAACGCAATCATAGAGTCAGATCTCCATTGAACATTATTTTTATAAATAGTACCTAACCTTAGGCAGTGGTATTGTATTGAAGTAAACTAAGCACCCACCTACTTATTATTTTATATGGTCGACCACACCTATTTACAAGTAAACATCACAAAAAAACTAATTCACATTTATATTTAATCAAATAAGTTAATGGTTTTGAACAAAACATAAAACGCTTACCTAAGTAGGTACCTGTTTTACGTTTTGTAATACAAAATATTAAAAATAAATATTTAAATGGTGGGGAATTTTGTACTGTTTAATTTGTTACGAATTTTGAAAGCTCAGAATTTTACCTAATAAGTAAGTATAGTTATTAGTATCAGTAGAGTTTGGAAATTACTAAAATATGGAACAAGCCTGTACTGGCTTGATATATATGGCATTTACAAAAAAACCTAACCAGTATGGGTTTAGAAGTCGTGCATCTTCTTAGTTCGCGATGAATTGGATCCTGGCGTAACCTCGTGGCTCCTTTATGCTCTTGTTGTATACGATGTTCTTGGCCCACGCTCTGCATCGCACTGTTGTTTCCTTCTCCACTGCAAGAAAAAAAGGAGAGTTTTACTACAACTTTGCAGATAAGACAGATAACTGCTGACGTGGTAACAAAAGTCACAGATCAGTATAATACTATCAAAAGTAATTTTTAAATCAAATTATTTTAGGTGCCAATCTAATGTTTTTTCTGATACTCTTAAAAATGGCTGCATGTCCACAAAACAAATTTAAGAAAGAATTAACCATCTTTTAGGTCAACTTTCTTACAAAAAATGTTTTGTAATAGTAACTAGTGGTTAATACTGTGGGTTCAAAACTTCCGTTGCGTAAAAGGAGTTTTCTGTCGATATAGGTACATACTCGTAACTTTATAGATATGCCAAGAGATCCAAGTTGATGTTCTACATTTTTGAAAACGCATTACCTTCAGCAACCATCTTGACAGGAACCACTGGTGCTCTATACCCCTCAGCATTGACATAGGGGAAGAATGACGCCGGCATCCCTCGGCCCCAAGGGTACTCGAAGGTAGTGTTGTTATTTTTCTCCTCCCAGCAGTTCACCCATACTTGTTTTTGCTGAGGATCACAAAAGAGGTTATATTTTAGCAGTGTTTTTGTAACACTGGCAGTAAACTCACTGTTTTTAAAAAAAAGTTTGTGTTGATTTTTTCTTTACAGATGGCCAGGCTTTTCAAACTAATCAAATCATGAAGTACGTCTATTACTTTCTAGGTAAAAAAAGGTTTTAGGCTGAATAGAACTGGCATTTTTTATAAAACAAGCAGGGAAGCATGGAGGTTTTTATAAAATCATCACCTTTTCAGCAGGTAGAGTTCCAATGAATTCCTTCAAATCCTCAGGCATGTCTTCTGGGAGAGCTGAAGCCTCATAATAATCGGGATCCCAGCCGTAAATCTGAAACATAAAATGAAGAATTTATTGGTAGGTACCAAAATTTTGTGCATTGCAATGTAGCCCGGCTAGTAAGATCGCAGCAGACTGGTTGATGAACAAGGTCCAAAATAGTTCTAGTTCAAAATCTATGGCCCCTAATCCAGCTGTATCCTGCTAATATGATGATGTTTAGCTTGATCAGCACCACTATAAAGTACCAACCTCTCTCACTATAGTTGTTAGAATACTAAACTTACTTTATTGACTTTGATGAAAAAACACGGCGCGCTTGGAAAGCCGTAGTTATCTTCACTAGAACAGGTTTTCTGGGAAGAAAACCACGATTCACTCTTGTACCCTGTAAAAAAATATAAATACAAATGGATGGTACAGAGGTATATAGGTACCCACGAGATATAGCTTCTATCAGGCAGTCGAAGAGTAAAAGCATAATGTTTTGGTACAGAAAATGTACCTTTTCGTTTATTTCACAGACCACAATAAAACAAAGCCTTGGGTTTGCCAGCAATTTTCATCAACACCGAGTACCTATCAGTTACTAGGTACATGTAGGTTGTCTAATTCATCAGCTTAATGAGAAACCGCGCCTGGTTTACTGAATACAGGTGTGGCCACACTATAGGGTATTCTAATCAGTAGTTGGTGGCAATTTAAATTACAAACTCATCACTCTCTTTTTTTAGGGGGAAAAATGCTTTACGCATGCCTCTCACTCGGGGAGAGCGGGGATGTTGGACTCTCTGTCGGTTAACACTCAGCCAAGTAGCAGAATCATCAAGCCAATCGTCACATGACGGTTGGTTCGACCCTGCATCGACATTGAACCAAGCCGTTATATTCTACCGTGAAGCTAGTCACTCTTTGGCTTAACCACAGATCATAAATAATACTATACTAGTAGCTCAACTTATCTTTCGAATTTCAAACATCGAATGAAAAAAAAAATTACCTATAGGTATTGAGGTAAGTACATCAATGTTTATAGGACTGACTAACATGACCTAGGAGAAAACTCGAGCTGTGGAATAAATAACTTCATGATCAAGCGGATGACCATATAAACCAAGTATATATTTGCAGAATGGTTTATCGGTAGAATGAAAGCACAGTGTAGCTCTTTACGTCTCAGGGTGATGGACGCAGTGCATTGCCTTACAGGGCACGTCCTCATTGGACTTGCTCTGTGAGGTAATGCATTGTTATAGGCAGAAGTTACCACTTAACATCAGCTTGTTCCATTACTTTTATCATAAAAAAAAAAAGTATATAGTATCTCTCTCGTATGTATATTGGAATAATGTTGACTTACGTTCAAAGAACTCATTCAGCTGGGTGACGATAGGGTGCGACTCAGACATGTTGCTAGTGTGATACGACAGCAAGAAACCATTCTCCGGTATCGGTCTGTATGACACCCCTGGGTTATCACCTGGAAATTACAAATGTTTTACACATTTTACTATCAATAGCAGATCGACTATTCATATCCCAGGACCTACAATAAGTAGTTTTTATTAAAATTTAGTTTCTGCCATTTGGTAACAGGGTCCAAAGTAAAAAAATCGTAAAATAGAGTTCCAAAGAGAAACTCATTTAAAAAAAACATTTATTTTTGAGATACCTCGAGGCATATTTCGCTTGTATTTTAAGGTAGGTATAATAAGTTAAATGGGTTAGTATAATCATTAAAATACTTATTGGGATTATTCTGTAAGGATTACTGATAAAAAATCCTTCGTTCGAGTTTCAATAAAGAGGTCTTCTTCAAGAGTTCTTTGAGGACTTCTTCGAGGAGTCTTCTCCTATTTAATTTGAACTGGAACGAAAGATTTCGTAGTAATGCAGTGCACTGCAGTATATTACACCAAATCAGTTGAAAAGTGACATCGTACAAAAATAGCCCACTATAACATGACCTACGTTCTTCGATTAAGTAGTAACATGATAGCCCATTAGAATCAGACCAGCATAAACAATTTAGTAGATTGATTTGCGGCGTCGTGTTTCATTTTAAGTTGAATAACGTAAGCACAGATACTAGTAAGACCTATCTATTTAAGACTTACTAAAATCATCATCATCATTATGCATGCTATCCCACTGCAGTCTGTGGGCTTATATAGCTTATAGTTTTAGCCATTCTTAGCCACACTCTAGAAAAGTCGTAATCGTTAGTAACCAGCTTAGGCCTATTGCACATCATCAATATATCATCATCATCAATATATATAAAACTCTTTTGAAGCTGACAGAGAATCAACGCACAGCCTAAACTATAAGTCCTAGAGGTATGAAATTTGGAGGGTAGGTTCCATCGAAACATTGTCCCAGGCACTACAATGTGTCGTTGTGTGTAGGCATAGGTTGCCTCCTGACGCTCTATAAATCATCTTCGATAGAAGTAAAAGGTTGTGGCAATAAGTCCGCGGCAATAATGCCGGCTGCGGCATGGGCATAGTGTGAACGCGGTGTCATGTTATAAGTCAACGCAACACGCACGTGCAACCTACTCCCATAAATATTTACATTTGAATATATTACGACCGGTTATGGTTTCTATGAGTGCAAGTTCGCCCACAAAACCATAGCGGTTGACGTAGTTGTAATCAATAGAACTTTGCTATACGTATTCTGCTCTACATCATTGCTAAGGAAGTAGAATTTGAACCGTATCACGATGGAATAAGTCTTACAACTTCCTGGAAAGAAGTAGCGCGCAGAGTAAACTGTAGAGTCACTAATAGACTTACCTACCTACCATGCTGTTTATTTTTATTAATGTTTACATTATTGGTAGGTATATAAGTAGCTACTCTACTGTGATACCTATTATGCTACTCTCTATGCCGTTTTTTCTACACGGCTACTTTGACGATCCATAGATTAATTTTATTATGTGCCGATAGTTTCATAATATCTTACAATGATGTATAGCTACTTTTGTTTTAATAATTAATTTCCATAAATCAATATATATAAAACTCTTTTGAAGCTGACAGAGAATCAACGCACAGCCTAAACTATAAGTCCTAGAGGTATGAAATTTGGAGGGTAAGTTCCTTATATAGTGTAGGGGTGCACTAAGAAAGGAATTTTGAAAAGTCACACTCTAAAGGGTCTAGAACGCGAGCAACGCCGCGGGAGACGGCTAGTACTTAATATAGTGCTGAATAATATCAAAATAAAAGTAAATTAAATACTTGAATATTTATATAGGAACTTACTAACCTAAATAAGCGTAAGCAAAGTTTCAGGCCTTTACTAGTACCTACATGTTTTTCCACTATTCATTTTTGTTCCTCACTGTACAAAAACTAGATTAGTATGAAAAAAATAGAATTTGGGACGAAAATAGAAATACTAATAAAAATTTGAAGGTATTGTTTCGTCCGAGTGGTACGAGATACCAATAGTTCCTCTTATATTTCTGTGAATAATTTACTATGTAATTACAATTGTACTTAATTTACTGCCTAGGCAAGGATCACAAAAGTCACAGGTAAGTATAAACCTATTTACTTTTTATGTAGGTAAATTACATTCATAGAAAAACAGCTAGTTAATGAACCGCAGGATATAACACGAAGGTAATTATTACCAACACGTGCTGTTATTGTTGATTTCCTTTTGCTATATGAGTCGTTAACACAGAGGCCAATGTTCACCAAACACATCACACCGGTGAGATAATTGAATATTGAAAAGAATATAAAAAAAAATATTATGTCGTCTTAGACTCGTGGCTTCAAAGGGAATCTGGTACACAAAAATCCCATAAAGAGTACTTACGAGACCGTGATTTAGATTTTTTTATCTATACTGACAAGACAAGACGATTTTTTGTTATTGACAATTTTAATGGGTACACCAATGTGATTTTCTATAAAAATAACTATTAACTATGCAGGTACAGGCCCGAGACGGTTTAATAGCTCTTACCTTGAATATGAAATAGTTATTTGTTATACAAGAGTGCAAAGTTGCTTTTTAACCGCGTGTTCAATTTTGATGACCGAGCAATCGAAGGATTCTAACTTTGAATCACTCGCTGCGCTCGTGATTCAATTTTAGAATCCTGAGTGTTAGCGAGGGAATCAAAAGAGCACGAGGTGAAAAATCTTTGCACTCGAGTGCAACACGTAACTTTTCATTCCACCTCAGCGAGGAAATGACTAAATGCAAAAAAAGCAAATTGAAAAAAGAACACCAAGAAGGTTCCGAGTCTGAGTTTTTAACAAATAAAAAAAAAGTTGTATGATATATTCGACACCATAGAGGTAGCAGTAAATAGGTTTAATGTTTTTTTTAATTCACAAACTTAGTGCACACGATGTTCTAAATTCAATTTACTTTATCCTCTAGAGAATAAAAACGGCTTTTCCACTCAGATATTGAAGATTAAAAATACTCTTTCCGAGATGGTGGGATGAAAAAGTATTTTTTTTTCGTATCTTGTTGGCTGTGAAAAGCACCCTCCGACTTCCCGTCCTTTCCAGGCCAGAGCTATTAAGCCATGTCGGGACCCGTACCATTTTAGATATTTTTAGCTCTGTATAAATACGCCGTCATGTTTAACCGCCTTAGTTATTGTGGTGGTGTTTTAGAAGGGCAGTGGTGGGCTATTTGCGTTTTGATAGACAGAATGACGATTAAACAAACTGAAATAATGGTTTCTATCTCTCGAACCTCCTGATATAGCGTCGACAGCTAATGGTACCGTGCTAGAAGCAAATGGTTTCATATTACTCACTTGGTATGGTACTAACCAACAGCAGAAATACTGTGGGTTTGTTTTTTAAGTAAAGTAGGTTTAGGTTTAAAGAAATTTATTCACAAAAAGACAATAGTCACTTATATGCGAATAGTTATTTAGCGTAGTAAGTATAATAGGTAGTAAGTATAATAAAAGTAAAACAAATCTGAGTAGGTAGGTTAGGTAGATCATCGTCCGATTTGGTAGGGGTGTTATATTGTAGAATAGGTTCGTAAACGGTTGGTAGGTAGGAAGGTGAGTTGCTAGGTAGGAAAGGAAAAATTACAAACAGTCGAAAAAACTATATACAATTAAAAAAAAAAAAAAAATTAGAGGTAGGTGTTCTAGGTAGATTGTAGGTATTTGCTAGTTATTACTATTAGGTAGGTAGGTATGTAAAGTATGATGTTCATCAAAAAGACGTAAGTGAGTTGAGTAGGTTCAGGTTTATACTTATTAAAACTTTTCGTATCATACCCCATCACTAGACACAACTTAAACTTTGGTGCGGTTAGTGGAAACCTTTTTAATCCACTTTTGAGCACCAAGCTTAAAATCAATCAGTGCTCAAAAGTGGAATAGCTAAATTTAAAAACTCCTACAACTTCTAAGCTCGTTAGTAGTTGACTTACCGATCAACGAGCTGGTGAGTATATAGGCGGGTTTGTCCACGTCGATGGTGTAGAAGAGACCAGCCATGCACGCAGCGAACATGGCTGCCAGGACTGCGTAGAAAATGGCGTAGAACACCAGCACGATACCTGAAAATACAAATTGAAAATCAATAATCGAAAAGTTATAATCCTCCTGTCATTATTTTTCATTATACAGGGTGTTACCAGACCACTTCCGAAAACGAAAGGGGGAGCTACAGCACACCAAAACCCAACCAAAAAAAAATCAGTTATCCTGAAAAATAATTATAGCCGGAAAAAACAATGTTTAAAGATTTGTATTTATTTCGCCAGCCCGCAATGTACGCATTCACGTAGGTAAGGTCGAGGCGTAGTACTATTATTTATTCTGTGTCGTAAGTGCCTACTAACGTAGGTAGGTACTAACGTAGGTCGCTCGCACGTCGCGTACTTGAATGACCCGCGATGAACTCTCAGCTGTTCATGCTGTAGTAGACGTAATCTGCGTGCTGCGTGTACATTGCTGCTTTATTTATTTTATTAGTTTTTTTGCTTTTTTAAATGAGATAATTAGGTAGATATGTCTTATTATGTTGTACTGTGTGTATGTAACTAGAAAAAAAAATAAAAAGAGATAGTCAAGTAAATTTTTTTTTTCGCGATTTTTTTCGCTTAATGTTTTCAGTATCATGGTCTGATTGGAACCTCCAAGTTTGCGGAAGTGGTCTGGTAACACCCTGTATAACACTACATATTAGTAAGAAATGATCGTCATATCAGTTTGTACAAGTCCACAGCTGGACTAAGGCTTGCTATTTTCCAGAATTATACGTTTTTGTGCCATACACAGCCACTCCCGCGATTCAGTTCTAAAAAGGGTAGCCGAGTACCACAGCCATATCAGTAGGACTACCAGTGAAATGCTTCTACTCTTGACCACCGTTCCAAACTGAATCCACGGATTTTGACAGAAGTCGTGAGTATAGCCTTACAGGCAAGAGGCTTTGATATAACACCCATTACTTTCGCTTGAAAGCTGATTCAATGACAATAATACTGCAACTTCGTCACTGGACTGTGATACTCTTGTCTGGCATCAAATCCAAATCGTGACGTAAAGATGACGTTTTGAACGGTAGATTTACGTTCAGAGGCAAAGGAAATCGTATGTCAAACATTTCCAGCTCAACGATTCACTTGATGTCCGACTGGGATTCGGCCAACAGTATTTTAGAAATTGCACTATTGCTTGCATGATTTCAAAATCTTTGCTCCTTAAGTCACAAACTTATATGTATAACCCGACTGTCCAATAAAGAACCCTAAATATATAGGTAGGTAGGTACTAAGAGAATAAAGAGATGGCTCCAGCAGCGACGCCTACGTCACTAGAAGATAAGTTTGCGATACTCTATAATACTCTACTACATGGTACTAAGAAAGCAGATGGATAGAGGAGGTGGCTCTTCTTGAAGAACCGAATAAATGAAAGATACTGAATAAGCGTTTCATCAATTTAGTGTTGATGACAACTGGCAACGGTAGGTGACTACTACGAAACCCTAATCTATGTAGGAAGCTAAGTCCTGCCTACTTACAGTAAACAATATTTTGTAAACACGGTGAGCACCAACTATGTTGCAGGACAAAACACTCGCTAGTATATCACGTAGCTTTCTGCTAACCTATATACCGGACATTGCAATTTGAACCCAAAACGTTACACTATAAAGCATAACTCGATGGACAAAATGTAAATGCTACCAATGACGAAAGCCACGCTATATCCGTAAATGTTGCACAGATTAGTGCATAGTTTGTGCGGTCCGAAATAAACCGCGGACGCATTACTGCGTCGCTCAAAATAATGTTTTTTGTCAGTATTAATTTATGTCGCAGTCTGTGACGTAAGAGGGTGTCGACTCTAGACTGCTCAGTGCTCACTCTATCTTGACCGGGAATTTAAAGGACTAACTTTAGTTTAAAAAAAATACCTTTGCTAAATGAGAGAGTGACGTTTAATCACGTGACTTATCTCTTACGTGTGGCACATATTATCTACCTACGTGCCACATGTAAGTGATTAGTCACGTGATCAAATGTTTCAGTTGATAGGTAATTCCTGCAGATTCCGGGACTAGGTAGTTAACATGACAAAATGTTCCACGGTTGGAATGCCCCTGCACATTGCAACCGATTTATTACACTTTGATTATATGTAATTATATTCTCTGTCGGCTGTGGACTGATAACTTGGCTAGGGGGGGTCTTCAAGGTTACCATCTTCCCAACGCAAAGGAAGGTGAGTAGCCGAGGAAGCTATTACGCCTTCCTGCAAGAAGTTCCTTTTCCGTCTCCAGTCCCCACAGCGCCCCTCAGCGGACGACATAAACGTCATATGGAAAACATATAGCGTCATTTTCAAAGTCATATCCGACCGATGTGTTCCATTATGCTATTATAAGGTCTATTAAAAAGGTCACTATCATCATCAGTAACAGTCTGACGCGACTCTGGCGTAGCAACAAGAGGAAGAGAAGCCCATTATGCAAATTAATGGGCTCGATAGTATTTTTTTCCCATCTGGCCCACCAGGAAATCAGCCGGTGGGCTTGATGGGAAAACCCCGTTTTAGTGGGTAGCGAACACCAAAGTACCTACCAGATATTCAGTTTTCAAGTAGTACATGTCATAATATCCGAGCATGTCTGTGTTTTGAAAACGACGTGTATCTACAGTAATCGTTTATGTGTGCGACCACTTCAGAAATGTAGTAAGTTTAATTAGTAAATGACTTGAAAATGTAAAATTGAATAGGTACTAAGAGGATTGATACGACTCCGAATGACCTAGACCCTAACCTGCAATGTCTAGGTCCTAGACACTGTAGCTTAGGGTCAAAGTCAAAGCGTTTAAATTCCATAGATAGGCCGTTGCATTGACGCGGAGAGAGTCCTAAATTCACGTGAATTTGTGACTCACAATTTTGGGCTATTCGAAGGGCACAGACATGAATTTAAGTTGGTTGTGGTATAGTCAGAACGTCGAGAAAGTAACCCACTCCATTGTGAATCTAATATCCATCACATTTGCATTTTAAAATAATAATGCGCTCATATTTTGTTTAGCTCAGTGGATCTGTAGGACGGCGGTAAACAACAACCTACCACAATTCCCTCCCGGATATCGCTAATCTTGCCGCTGTAGTCACCTAAATTAAGAGAATCAAGTCGATACATAATGTAAGCACAACGAATGGCAAATGCACAAACAGTGCGACGCCAATTAAAAAAAAAAAAAAAGCCACAACGAAAATACAGCTTATTTACACAAAATCTCGCTAGTTACTCATTCTGTTTCTCATCATCTTTGTCTAATTTGTATTATTCTCAAAGTAATATCTCTCAGACGCCTGTCCTTCCACTTGCTATAAAACATGTTGGTGGTCCACCTATAAAGATAGGTACGAGTCGGTCGGTTTAGTTTACGATCCTCAACACAATGGTTACGATGACACAACAGATATTTGCTAAAATTCTGTGACCGTCATGAATATGTAGCTAATACAGAAAAGACGTTCTACAAGGGTGAGTGAAGAGCCAAATCTAGTGAAGAGTATTCCTATCCAAAAGTTTGGTGTTTCCTTACTTCGCCTAGCTTAGTTTAGTTGGTCTAGTGGTAGAGTTTTGGTATAGCTAGTGGCCTAACCTGAAAACAGTTTTCAAGTCGTCTGAAAACTTCTCCCCGTTAATATTCTACAGGTTAGCGGTTAGGTGAAGAACGTCACAAATGTATGGGAATGGTTTTGAACTGTCATTTCTATGTTTTGAATATTCTCTACGAAAGCAGGTTAGACCCCAGATCCTATATTAGCAATCCAAAACAAATGACGATAAAGATCTAACTTACGGAAGTCATAAACCGACTGTTGTTTAGGACATTAGTCAGACTCAACAGTTGCAGTTTACACAGTATTTAATACAACTGGATAATCGGTGTATTTATTTATAGAAACCCGCGTACCATCAACCTGATTGGACTGATTTCAGACAGTCGTACAAAGCTGTGTTGTTCTCTGTTATCAATTTAAATGATAAAAGAAAGAAAAAAACACGGACTTAACACAAAAAGCTTCGTACTGAATGTAGATCATTATCGTTTGGGGTAGCTAAGCAAAGTACAGATTGAACATGAAATATGTTTGGTCCGTTGGACAAAAGCATGTGTTTCATTTGGCCTTTCGATGGGCAAAACACGTTTCATTACATAAAGGGAGGAATGGAAATAGATTCATAAACATCATGACGTCAATCTGGATAGCGACGACGCGACGAGACGGTGGCAAACGCGAGATGTCTCTGGAATCACTACTCTATGTAAACTCACAGAGTAGGTAGCTAAGTACCTATTCTATGTTAATAAAATGTGTCTGCAGGGTGTACGACATCTCCAGAATATTGAAGAGGTGTGTAATACCTACTTATAATATCGTCCTTACAGTGGTATATTACGGGACGCTTCGTAGGCTTTTAGCAGGCTTTGTAGGCTTGACAAAAAAAAAGTTTTTTTTGTTGTCACTTGATTTGTTAGTATGAAATTGCAGCCAAAAGAAAGTCTGTAAATAATTAAAAGCAACAAAATATACGATTCAACACATGGTACCTAGCTGTAGATATAGTTATTACGGTCAGCTCATCGCCACGCCACTCAGACATCACTGCCCCTCTAGCCAAGTTGACAATCGCATGGGAAAAGAAAATGTGTTATATGTAAAGAAACTATCCTGTCTCATACGTTTTAATTCGTTTTCTACTAGAACTAGATCTACAATAGGTAAGGCCGTGGGCAAGAAGGAACATTCTGAAAAGTGTATGTCGTGTGAAAAAAGTGGGTGTCGGCGGCGCGGCGCTAGATTGAAGTTCATTCTGCCAATACTCATCATCGATTTTACGCTTCAGCGGGCAGATGAGAATGAGTCAAGGTCATGTTGTCATTCTGAGCATGCATTCATTCATTTCATATGCTGAAGGTTTAGGGAACCACCATGACCTTACTGCACTGTGTTGTATGTAGGTAAGTAGGCTAACATAAAAGAGGTAACTAGGTAGGCACATTTGTATTTATCTACTATTTTGTTACCTATTATAAGAATCTATGTTTAGAAGTTCCTCAGTGCCTATACCATGTTTTGTTCAGGACAAAATTGAACAAAATCCTTTCATTTAATTTTAGTACCCTTTCAAACCCTTTTATGCGGCTTTATTCAAATCACCCCTATTTGCCAAAGAGACGAATTGTATTTTTAAACTTTGAAAGCAATTTCAAAGGAGTTTTACTAAATAAAATAATCACCAGATCCCCATCTGCCAACCGGTCTCGCCTTGAGCATTGTGGACGATGAATGGCACATGGGAAGGATTTGTAAAGAATTTACAAAACCATGCCTACGAATAAATGTCAATAGCTCACAGCAGATTTAGCTGCTATAGTTGGTTCAAACCAAAATACAATGTAAAGAGTCGAACAATATAAAACCAAGGGCAATGTTATAGGCCAGATAGGCTATTTAAAATATTTTTTATTCACAACTTACTCGAAATATAGGACTCCGAAAATCATTATTGACCATCAAAACTTGGCTCCATAACAATTTAAACATGGTTTTTAACTAATATAACTAATTACTGAAAGAGATCAAACTTTCATGACCAAAAAATTGATCCCGTTCAAGTCATTTTTATTGAGTTCTTGGTGCTACGAGATTGCTAAGAAATCATCGATCAGAAAGATATCTGTTGATTATGGACAGATGACAAAAAATTAATCAACATCAATGACGGTATTAATAATTACCATTGCCGCTTTTTAGAAAATGTATAAAAGACGAGCTTTAGCGGTGAAGGAAAACATCGTGAGGAAACCCGCGGCTTAGTCAGCTCCGCACGTATTGACCTTGTCTTTCCTGTGGATATGACTACGCTGAGAGGATGGTATAGGTGCTGGGCAAGCCTACTCCATCTAAACATTGTCCCAGCCACTACAGTGTCCCGTTAAGTGAAGGCATAGGTTGCCTCCTGACGCTGTATAAATCATTTTCAATAGATAAAAAAGCCCACGGATTTTACAAGTTGTCCGAAAGAAACAATAATTTTCTAATTTATATACCAAAAACCAAAATTGCCTACTCGTATTTTTCATCAAGTTTTCTCTAGTATTTTTTCATTTACTATTGTTAAATAAATTAACACAATAAAAGCTCGCATTTCGCTAAATAGCTGCAATCTCAGGTTTTAGTAATCTGAGGGTGCATTATGATTTAAGTAGCTTTCGTTTCTATTATACTGTGCTAGTAGGCAGCAAAATCTACCTTTTTTTTCTTTTTTTTTATGATATAAGTAATGGAACAAACTGATAGCTCACCTGATGTTAAGTAGTAACTTCTGCCTATAACAATGCATTACCTCACAGAGCAAGTCCAATGAGGACGTGCCCTGTAAGGCAATGCACTGCGTCCATCACTCTGAGACGTAAAGATCTTGAAGTCTCATGTGCCTGTAATTACACCGGCGCCCTTACCCTTCAAACCGGAACACAGCAATGCGAGCATCGCTGCTTGGCGGCAGAAATAGGTGTAAGTGTAACCTACGCAGGTTACCTTACACTATAAATTAGTATAAGCCAGTATGAAGTACACTTTACCTACTAACACTACAGAAAATTAGCATGCATCGAATCGGTGTACACTAGAAATCAATTTGTCCCATTAGTTACTGTTGTGGTGTGCACTTGTAATGTTTCTTTAGTGTAATAATCAATATGAACACGCGCCTAGATTGAAGCGGGTGCTACTATAATTTACCAGTAGGTATCTGACCACGCTAAATCAACAACACCTAAGCCATGGCTGAATTTTAAAACTTATAGTTGGAAGCACCGTACTGTGAAAACTGTGAAAACGATTGGACAACCCCTAGAGTTACTGAAGTAAGATTATAAATGTATTTTTTTGAGGTTTTCCATTTATGTCACTGCAGAATTAGCGTGGCTTTACTCTCAACATCTATCAGTGAGCTAGAATGATGATTCGCAAGTCATGGCCTATGAGATCCCGATTTTATTCTTCTTCATGGCCCTCTAGATCTTATCTACTGTCTAGTCTAGGTCACCTCAAGAAGGCCTCGATTCATTGAACTGCTTTGAACTAATCTGTAATAGGGTAATTGACCATTTGTCAAAAAACAAAGTGTTTGTTGTTTTCGGTCATTGCTAGTAGATATATACAAAAACAATAAATATGTGATTATGTTTTCTGGCGTACGGGTTTTTCACTTATGAATATCGTGATATATTCATATTGACCATTGTCTTTTGTGTCGTTTCTGACTAGGCAGAGAGGATGGTATAGAATATTCTGGGCAAGCCTACTCCACCAAATTCTAAAAATGTCCCAGGCACTACAGTGTTCCGGTTACAAGTAGGGCCTGCTGACGCTGTACAAATTTAGATAAGATGGCCTGTTTCATGTTTAAGCTTTTTCATGTAAGAAATAGAAAAAAAACGGATTTTGTCGAATGGTGCCTACCGAACAATTCGACAGAATGTTAGAGCAACAATGGTGGTCACGACAGGAACACCATTGTCGTTTTGTTTTGACCGTAGCTTTTCCTTATATTTTATCAGCATTTTCTGCGATACCTATTATACCTACTTCAGTCGAAACTATCAACATCGCATCGCAATATTGATTTTCAATATTATTCTGTAAGGAAAACATTAAACAATCATGTTGTTTGAACAACATATAGGTAGGTTAGGTACCTAAGTACATATAGCGTAGATATGTAGGTATATGGCATAAGTAGGTAAGTACCTAACTAGTGCAACCGTGATGTATCGATTATCCTTGGTGATTAATAATAATAATAATAATAAATAAATATTCACGGACACTTAACACAACGCCTTCTAGTCCCAAACTAAGCAAAGCTTGTACGATGGAAACTAGATGGCTGATAGAATACATACATACTTTTTTTTTGTAAATACATACTTATAATACATAGAAACACCATAGATTATAAACACAAACAATAATTTTGTAATTTATTAGGTACCTACATCATACTAATATTATAAATGTGAATGTAAGTTTGTTTGTTACGCTTTCACGCGAAAACTACTTAACCGATCATCATGAAACTTTGTACACATATTCTTGGAGGTATTAGAAGTAACATAGGATACTTTTTATCCTGGAAAATCAACGGGCTCCAACGGGACGCGAACGAAGTTGCGGGCGGAAGCTAGGGTAATATTTAAGCAGTTAAAGTAGCCTACGACTGAGCTGTGACATCTGTCAACGGTTATCACTTGTCACCGGGTTCAAGCAAATAAAATATTCATTTAATGTTAAGGTCGAAATGTTGCTAGGTACCTGTTCACCGGCTTACTGCTTGGTATTATAATGGGGTGATAGCGTGCAGTGAATGAATTTGTTCATGAATAAGAAGTGAAAAGTACCTACTTACCCTGTACAATACACACCTACTTATTATGTGTCTACGAATAGGCGTAAGCAGAACCATTAAAATGCGTTTAATATGGCCACAGAATAATTATCAGGTGGCGAGTGTGCGTGCTGATGAATGAAATGATTACCTACTTACTTGGAATTGAATGTTACTTGGTAATACACATATTACATACCTTGAGGAAGTAATAGTGGTATCCCCTTTCAGTTTTATATTAGTTCATCA
This sequence comes from Eulithis prunata, assembly GCA_918843925.1. Classification (NCBI taxonomy): domain Eukaryota; kingdom Metazoa; phylum Arthropoda; class Insecta; order Lepidoptera; family Geometridae; genus Eulithis; species Eulithis prunata. The sequence continues at coordinate 648,146 of OU974007.1, forward strand.
TTATGCAAATTGAATTGAACTTACCTAGGTAAATCCTAAACGTAAGTTGCAACAGTCGGCCGTCAGTTGCATTGACAATGTCGAACACAGAAACTATTCAGCTCGCTTGCAGACCTTGCTTTTCAACTTTCAACAAGCGACTCGATTCAGAGACTTTTACTTTTCTCGAATAAATTCAGCTATATAAATTTTGCTCCTCTACGTCGTAGGGTCTCGTAGCATAGGTCTACGCCGAGAGTAGCGATTACAGCACAGAATATTATTACAAGTATTTTGTACGATACAGTAGAATAAAAAAAACTGTGCAAAATAAGAGTAAAACAGTATTTTGACATGGGGCAGTGACGCTCTAGTGAGAGTTAGAATTTTGCTATGAATTTCATACAAAAAACTAAGAGACTAGATAACTACTATCGTAGTACAATATGATCGAAGGATCCTTGCGGCAATCGTGGAGTTACCGTACCGACGCGCAATGGAGTTTTTTCTAAATCAATAATTGTCTTCGCGCATAACAAACGACTTATCGATTGTCTAGATCCGGTGACCGCATGTAACCGCTGTAACTCATACGAACTTAAATAAACTAAACTAGGTATGTTCTTATAGGTATTGTAACTACTAACACCTAATGGTCGTCACTGCGGTTTCTCCCACAATTTATGGCATCGCCAGGAATGTGTTTTGTAACAGAATATTGATTGAACACGCGCGTGCGACGGCATTTTTAAACGAATCAATTCTTATGGACTAGAGAGGTAGGTACGTATTTCAAAATACACAAGTATTTTGACTGATTCGAAGCTTTTATATTACTTCGGGTGCACTATGCATGTGTTCGACAAATGATTTTTTACTCTGAGTCTGAACAAAAGTTGTAAAAAACAGAAGGGCCAGATAGCTCGATGATAGAAAAGAAAAAAAACTAAATCGGTCACAAAAACCCAACGGGTCGGTCCACTGAACCCTTCTCAACAAAAACAAGAAGCATTTACTAGATAGATGGTTCGGAACACAGAACACTATAGGTACTCTAACGTGGTTCGGAGAAGTAATTTCATAAGGACGATAGTGGCATTCTTTAGTTCATGTGTTCGTTGATAAATCAGGCTGGTTGTCACTGGCTAGTAACTATAGTGCATGGCGTACTAGACAGGCTAATAAACACGCAACGAAAGATAAAGAGCTTCTAGCCGCTGGTTATTGAACTAAATTATGGGTCTAGGTTGTCAGAAATTAATGGGAGACCATATATTTTAACATTGTGTACTCCCCGGCATAGTATACCTATTTCTGCAGCAAAAGGAACAATGACGCACTCGTAAGTGCAAGACGTGTTACACGTATAACAAATTGTATCGATAGTGATGAACTATCTATACAATTTGTTATATTATTTAAATTATTATAGGAATTTGTACACCTAGTCGACCTTGCTGGGCCACTCAAGAGAACTATTGGGTAATCGTAACTCATTAAAATAAAAGCGGCCCTTACAGTTACGAGACGATACGGCTTTCTATTGACCAATTCATATTCTAAGGTTGTAAAGTTATAGAAGAATCACGTTCCCAATAACTTCTTTTTAGTTCGATTTTATAATACTTTAGATAGGTAACATCATACCTAAAAGTTGCAGGTAGGAAAGAATTGTGGTTTAAAAGAACTTCAAGATTATTTTGCCTGGTATAAAATAACTACTTACATAAATAAAATAAAGACTTGGTAAAACAAAAGGATCCTGTATGTCAAACACTTCTTAAAATTCCTGGTATACCTAAGTACGTATACGATTATTCGCACAACATGTAAACTTACCCCATCGTTTTGGAGTCCGCCCCAAGCAGCTATTATCCTCTGGATTGTACAGAGCTTTGCAGAACCTCTCCCAAGCGCTTCCTGGCGCCGGTGGAGCCCTGGCCCAATCCGTCTCCATGTTATGCCCGTTCGACTTCCCCGCCATACTCGATATTCAAATATATTCGTATATAACGCGCGAGTGTTGCGACGCGCTCTGCGGTTCTGACTATACTGCGCTCGCGCATTCATTTCATGTCGCAGGGCATCGCTGAATCTGTGCGTTCCACAAAAGCCCTCGGTGCAAAGCCCTTGGAACATTACGGACGGGTGCACGCAGATTAGTAAAAAGTTAGTATATAACTGCGTGTAGTTTCGTAAAGAGTTAGTATGCGAGAGGTGATCTTGAATAGAGATGTTTGTTTAGGTTTATTTATCTCTGCGGTGCTGGTTTGTTTATCAGTTTTTTTTTATAGTGACGCATAATGTACTATTATCTTGGTAAGTGAGGTTTGTAATGCCCTTATTGCGTGTATTGGCCTTTGATTTAACAAGTAATAGTTGTAATTTTCTTTGTGAATAAACTTTCTAGTAAAGTATCGATATGCACATAAGATATGCTTGAAATGGAGTAGAACAGCTTATCAACCAACTGTCTCCAGTTTGTTGGTTTTGCCAGACAATTGTCTTAATTGAAACTTCAAACATTTGACTTGTGGTTGGCGTTCAGAGAAAACCGCTGTTTGCCTTGACTTGGGTCCTGCGTGCATTATCAAGTATCCCGTATAAAAGAGCTATTGACAAAAATCCCAAAGTAGAAAATAAGCTGTTTTTGCTTGTATTCCAAAACGGCTGTCGACCATCTGGTGCATTTATAAAAACTCCCAGAAACCGTAATGAGCCGCGACACACGTGCATAGACACACATGAATGATCCGAATCAAATAACACAGATAACATAACACTTACTACGTTCACAGCCAGCTCACAGAATAAATATACAGTTACTATAGGTATAGGTTACTTTTTACTATTAATAGTAGCTAGGGTCTGCGCCCTTACCGAAAAACTCAATAGCAATGGAGTTTACAACCTAATACTTCACTAAGACCTCTACCTTTTAATATAAATAAATAAATATTCACTTACACTTAACACAACGCCTTCTAGTCCCAAACTAAGCAAAGCTTGTACTATGGAAACTAGATGGCTGATAGAATACATACATACATGTTTCTATGTAAATACATATTTATACTTATAATACATAGTAACACCCAGACACAGAACAAACATCTATGTTTACAACACACAAATGTTTGTTCTCGGTGGGGATCGAACCCACGACCCATAGCACGGAAGGCAGAGCTACTACCGACTGAGCCGTGACGCCTGTCATATTATTTATTATGTATTTTTAATACTTACCTAAATAAAAGTAACAACCCTAGTTTTTCAACATGTCGTTTTTTACCTAGGTACATAAACCCTCCAGTACACTATAAGCCGAATAACATTACCTAATAATATGAGAAATTATTGAGATGGTAAAACTAGATTCTAATTTTACATGAATAAAAAAAAAGTAAATTATTTTATTACAAACATTTATTTCTAGAAAGACACACTATTTCAAATCACTCGAGTCGAATTAATTACCATATTTATCAATTGTCAAGTCTACGCTATAGGCAGCATAACCTTTGAAATGCCGACACAAATATTTAATACTGTCTAAAAAGCTTGTCAAAGGTTAAGTACAATAGGACGGAATTGTTAAGTTGTACAATAAATTGTTAAAATATAAAACTGAAAATAATTAAGGTATACTTAAAATTATACATAAATATAAAAAGTGAGATTCAAAAATATCTAAATTGATTTATCTAATCTAAATGCATTTTCATGATTTATTATATTGCTTAAATAAAGTATAAATAGATAATATAGTCAGTACACAGGCATAGACACATTAGACACCTATTTTATAATAATTATAGAACAGTAGAGGTAGAGATTCTACATTTCGTCAGTCTTGTTATAATATCTGTAAATTGATGTTAAACTGTGACTTTCCTTTTTAGTTTTTAAATAAAAATTTTGCTAAATTGTACTTAATATTTATGTGTATATAACAAAAATATATATGGTCAATATTATTTACATAAATAATAAAAAAAACGTATTAAAAAGGTCAAAAATTAAGTGCAGCTCTTTGAATAAAAACTAACCTACGGTGGGTTTTCCTAATTCTACACAATCAGTAAGAATATACGCATTATTTACATAGGCACTGGAATAATATATTATTATTAGAATCTAAGTACCTATTTACACGGACGGAACATTTAGCCAATAGCAGGAATGTTTAATACATTTAAAAATAATAAGTAGAGAGACATAAGATATAATATTCCCAGTAATATGATTTAAAAATCCAATCGACTCATTTTAGTAATAGAAAAATATCAGCAGGTTAAAGCCCCATTTTCATCAGAGGACACTAAATGTACGTGTCGGGCGATGTCGCAGGGAACATGTACGTGTCGCGGGACATGTCACATCGCGCGACATCGTGTCCCAAGACAGTTGCCTAACAGTGTAATGGGGCATGCGACATCTCAAAACCTCTTTGGTATAAAAAAAGAATGTGAACCAGCAAAAAGTCCCACGACATCGTCACCGGTAAATGTCGCAAGTAAATGTCCCGCGACATGTTCCACGAATTTGTCCCCTAGTGAGCTTTAAAATAGAGTTATGATAAGTACAAATAGATCAAATTAAATAATACATTTGAAAGGCATAGATGGCGCTAGTTACTTATACTACGAAAGTTTTAATTCACTTGGACGGATAAGGTATACTTATTTTAACAATCTCTGCACACAAACCTATACAGTTTTTGATATAGTGATATGTTCTAGAGAAATATTCACCAACACTTACAAAAATACTAACTTTTGACTATAACAGGATGATCTTCTCTATAAGATTTTTATCTTCACTGGTAAGTCATGATTTTAGGGATATATTCATATTGGTCTTCTAAAGCTGCGCTAGCTAAAATGGCTGCTAATTTTGTTGTCATCTCCTTTTGATGTCATGCAATTTTTTAAAACCGAAAACTACTCTTTTAAAACCATCTTACCAAGGTAACGAGCTGCCTATAAGTATTGTAGTTATTATATTTCACGAAGGTTGGGCTATGTTTGTGTGCGTTAGCTCTTGAAAGCTCAAAAATACCGAGATAGAAAGAGAAGGTACGTACAATTGTTGTATATGCATGCACACCCACAAACATAGCCAAACCGCTAGATAGAACATCTTAGCTTGTAGTCTGAGTTATGGTTGGTTTAATTAGCGAAAAGTGAAATCGAAAAATTCGCACTTGTATGGAGAAAATATTGAAAACAATTTTTGTCCAATACACAATAATTGACGATTTTCTATTGCATTTCGATTTCGCTTTGAGCGAATAAAACGAAACACAACTCAGACCGCAGGATCGTTAACTAGATTCTACTCGATCATGATCTCGAAGTGTACAATACCCATTTTCTCTTTGCGGTTGTACTTTATATTCTGGGCCCATGCTCGGCATTCTATGTTGATCAGGATACCGGCTGAAAGGGGGATTTTATTTAAAAACTGAGATAATATTCTTGCTTTATTAATATGCAGTCTTGTAAGAGATATTTTGTTTAAACACTGAAAGTAGATTATCGTATATATCTTCACAATTTAATATCTATACTTTATAAGTACTTATACTTTCTTTTTGTAAATAAATACGTGCATTAAATAAATACTACACCCAAAAATAGAACAAACATCTATGTTTTTGCCACACACAAATGTTCTCGGCGGGGATCGAACCCACGTCTCACAGCACGGAAGGCAGAAATATTACCGACTGCGCTGTGACGCCTGTCAGTGATACGATAGGGGAGTAAAAAATTACTATAGTTATTCTTACTTTTAGGCCTTTGCAAGTGCACAGCGACCAGCGGACTAAGGTAACCCTCTGCATTCTCATACGGGTAGAAGTACCCTGGGAACCCGGGCCCGGGCAAGTATGCAATAGGACCGATGTTCTCCTTGTCCGCTGGAGTCTCACCTTGGCACGACACCCATATTGTGTTAACCTGGAAAACAGCATTAGAATATTTGAAGGAGGTTGAGTATAGATGAACGGCTACCAGTCACTAAATAAAATACTTCCGACTGTGATGTCCGTCGTACAAGAGACAGCCGTAGTATAAGCATGAGACATGCAAGATTGTACCTAAAGACTGTGCAGCTAGAGCCGTTTTAGACCAAGTAGACTTTCGAATTGTAGTACTATTTATTTCTATTCTGTAGCGTGAGCATAGGACAAAAGTATGCGCCTAATACAACTAGTAGTTCGCCCCAGATCTCGTGATGGTTGGAGGTTAATAAAACCCAAACAATTTTTATTGACCAATGGTTGTAATAAACTTTGCAAATCGCTTCGAAATCGCCGTCTAGCTATGTACCAGTCTTACTTAAACTACAAAATCATTGAAACTCCAAGAAAAGGAAGCTCACGTTATACTGGGTTTGCCAATTTTATAATTTTTAAACAACTCAAAAACTATAGGACCTAGAATCAAAATAAAAACGGTTTTGGAATGTCTAAACAAAACCCTATCATATGACACCCCACTTGATATTATTGTACGACTTTTTTTTTACTCCCTTTGGACCCTCATAACTTCACGACCCCTTGACCGATTTATTTCATTTAACAAACCAGTAAAACTTAAAAGTACTATCCGTATACCTACCAAATTTTATGAAGATCAGATGAGCGGTTTAAAAGATCTCGTCAAACAAACATACAAAGCATTTTTGTCCAAGATCTCGTTCGTTTCCCTCACTCGATCAACAACCACAAAGCATTCTTCTTACGTAAGATATTTTGACTAAACTTTTGGAAACGCTGTCATTTTCCCTTTAGTAGTCTAGTTTAGAAGTGTAAACTGTGTAAAATGCTTACATAATCCTGGTTAGAAATGCTTATGTTTGCAATGTGCTTTTGCAGGTCCAAAGGCATGTCGGGCGGCATGTCGAATATATTGTTGTAAAACTCCGGTCGCCAGCCATATATCCTGCAAGTTATTTATATAGTGCAAATTATTTATATGCCATTGATCTGTATGGGTAAGAGGACTCTATTGGTATTTACTGAGGATATGCACTGTGTTACCTCACCACATGCTGTAGGTCATGGGTTCGAACGAACCCCACCAAGAACAAACATTTGTGTGTGGCAAACATAGATGCTTGTTCTGTGTCTGGGTGTTATTATGTATCATAAGTGTGTATTTACAAAAAAAATAAGTATAAATCTAGTTCCCATAGTACAAGCTTTGTTTAGTTTGGGACTAGAAGGCGTTGTGTGATAATGAAAATTTAAAAAGAAATAGGTACTAGAACAAGTTAATTTTATAAAAACTTAAGAACCCCTGGCCATAAAAATCTCTTTAGATCCCCCTTCAGTCATCATCAGACTTTGTAGTTGTAGTATGGACTCCAGTTCATCATATCTCAATAGTAGATGAACTAAAGGATTCAAACTATTGAAATTCTTCAAAACTGTAGCTTTCGAGCCTTTCAGTTTATATTCATTCGAGAGCCTTTACTTTCCGGTTCCGAGTTATATGAACAGTTAGCCTCAGAACTTACTTATTGAGCTTAAGAAAGATACAAGGCGAGGACTTGTGGAAGGAGAAATGGTTCTCCTCAATACAAGGCTGCAGTTTTCCGATCTCGAAGTCGCAGACGCGTCCGGGCGGCGGCGGAGGCCGGCCGTACCCGCAGTTGAAGATGTTCTGACCAGTGCCCGCTGTTTGACCCTTTCGCTTGTATACTGGGATAGATACACATACATTATTCACATATTCCTTAACTTACAAGATGTCTGAACTCTTTGAAAAATATTTAGGATCATTACGTAGATTTTCATATAAAAACTGATACATTACAGACTGAAGCAATACAGCATGCATGCATAGTTTTTGTCAAATTTGCCAAAATGTAGAAGCACTTCTGAGATAGAGGTGCTGTGCTAATTGAGAGCTAGTTGTAACAGTATGGGGGACTGTTCAGCCTCTATTTATGAATTCAGGAATTAGAATACAAGTGTAAGAACTCGAGCTATATATACAAATTAATTGAATATTGAAACCTTGAAAGTACCTAGTACTACATAACACCCCACAAGAAATTGCACTAGCACCCTTAATCATACCTGATAAGAAGTCCTTTAGCTGATCCTCCCAGTACTTGTAGCTGTCGTACCCTGTGCCTTTGTACCAGATGAGAGTACTCCGAACATCAGGAGGGAGAGGTCTGAAGCCTAGTCCTGGGCTGGTGCCAATCACACTGTAGTCCTGCTGCAGGCGCGGCACCCGTGGATTTATGAACTGCTGGAGGAAGGTCACCATGCAGATCGCGAAGAGGGATATTAGTGCAGTATAGAAGATTAGGTAGAAGATCAGTATCTTTGCTGTGGATTAGAAAAGTTTTGTGATTAACCTTAGTTATAAAGGACTGGATCAATGTCAGATCAAAGATTAACCTTAGTTATAAAGGACTGGATCAATGTCAGATCAAAGCAGAGCTTAAAATAAGTTGGTGTTCCTATTGTGTTGCTCTGTTAGCTGTGGTTGTCACAGAGTATACCTAAGTACTTCTTAACTCGGCTATGTACATAAAAAAAACATAAAACTATGGCAAGTATAAATGTTTTATCATTTGAACTAATGTTCAATGCCTAGTGACTATGGCTAGGTTAGTTATTTGCAACACTTTATTTCAATATACCTACAAAAAACAATAAAATTGTATTTTCTAAAGGAGATTAGCAATCTAACCAGACATCCAGATAGGTTAGCGAATCTAGGGTTTCTAAGTAGATTAGGATTGACCTGTTACACTTCAGTTGTAACAGATTTAAAAAATTAGACATACTTACTTTTTACACAAATACAGCGAAGCAAAAAAGAGGGTCATATTTAATTGTACCTACATTACCCGACATGAAAGTTGAGTAGGACCGTAATATTAGGTAAATTAGGTGCCACTAGGGGGGGCTAGGGAGCTCAAACCAAACCGCTCTGAAAAAAATCCAGGTCTACCCAAGAAGAAGGCAAAGCCTAATAGCTTGGTAAAACCCCTTCTAAACCGAAACCCTAGACACTGCTAGGTAGGTAAGTACCTACGCGTATGTTATGGCGGCAGAGAGGCACGCAACCTGCCGCCTACGCTCAACTGCGATGCCGGGTACTAGACCTATTTCTTTAGTAGTAGGTTACTGAGTACAATGGAACCAGCGCGGTTGTGCCTCTAACTGTAAATTCAAAATACAAGACAGTGTAGGTATGTAATGTACCTACCTGCTTTTGTTTACACTTCAGAAGCAGACCCCCAGAGCCACGCCCTCAAAGTAGTTTCTTTGTACGTTCATTTTATTTGTAGTTTATTTGTACCTACAATTTAATAAAATAGGACACAACAAATGCACTCCCGACAAAAGACTCCCAACTTTTAAAAGTTAACTCACCCCAACTTGCAGGAGTTCGCCCCAAAAATGCTCCCGTGTCCTCATCGTATAGAAAACTTCTGAAAGTTTGTTTGGTAGGCTTTCTAGACGGCTTCATTTCAAACTCTTCTAGCCTAGGGTTTCTCATTATTGTAACTTTATTCACTTTTAATTTGAGGCGCTTCGTATGAGAATATAAATAAAAGTTTTACGAAAATAACAAAACACACCCCACCAACGAAACAGAAAAGAAACTGACTGAATGAATGAATGAATGAAAAAAGTGAAACGCTTGCTTTGCTTATTACGGAATAAATGTTTGATGGATGGAAAATGATGGAGAGGACAGATGAGCATTAAGGTAAATAAAAGATACTATATAAATACCCTAAATTTAGGGAACTTCTTTATTTCTATAATATTTCTTTTATTTATTTAAAAAAGCAAGTAAATGTTTTACTTGTATTCTCCTTTATGATGATGTCTTCCGCATAAAAATCGCTGCTGCTACGTTCTATCTAGCTAGCCGCTTTCCTTTCGGACGACGACGACGCGATGACGACTACCCGTGGTCTGGGAGCTAAACGATTTTTACTAAGATTGGGTGAAAATACCAGTTTAGAATGGTAGCACTGCTTTATGGTGCAGTCAATGTCATATGTCATGCAAAATGACAGCCAAATGACATAACAGTCATTTGTGTTCGTGTTATCTCGCTCGAACGAACGAAAATCTAGCTCGAACTAAAACAAATAAAATTCATTCTACATTAATTTAAATCACGTTTAAATTCTACCTACTGCTTACCACGTATTATTAGATTACCTAGTTGCTGTTGCTGAGTTAGTCGCCCAAAACATGGGTTCTGCCGTTCATAAAATAATCGTGACTATCGGTTTCATTTCGCTATTCCATAGTGCATTTTCAGCTGCCCAACGTAAATAGATTCTAATATCTTTTCGTCATCTTCCTTAAACCGTGTAAAAACACTATACCTACTTATTATATTCCAGATCGATCGTATTTGCGCATCACATCACAAGAATTTACTAGCCTGCCTGTGGATGTAAGTACCTACCTAATCAGTGGTACAACCTATTTCACGAATTGACACATGCGCTAAAAGTACGATTACATTTTCATGATCAAATGCAGACAGCAGACCAAACTTTTAACTTTATCACTCACCTTGCATTCTGAAGTGCAGATGTGACTGTTATGTAGCATAATTACTATAGGAAAATATACTGGCAACAAAACTAAGCTAAAATAAGAGCTAAAACAATGTTGCAGATTGTGGTGCAAGCTGTGGTAAGCTTATTTGCGGTGATATGGGGCGTTTTAAATGTAGCCGGGAATCTCCGTGAGATCCGAGCAGCCGCCGAAGTAAACAGTGTGAAATGGGAGACTCAGAGAAACCTTCCTTCCTTCTACATCTTCAACCACCGAGGAAGAGCCCTGGCCCATAACTATGTGCCTAGCTCAGGGAAATCAGATTTGGATCATTTAGAATAAGAATTAATTATAAGTTGTTATTTTTTAATACATGCAATAGTCACTTTCAATGAGACTCCAAAATTAACAGCAACTCCTATGCTTTGCTGAGGTTGGAGCAAAGTGAGAAGTAACTTGGAGGCCAGAATGGCTGTGACTACTGCACTTGTTGCACTAAGTTGGTGGGTGAATGTAGCTTGTCATGTCACCTAAGTATCATTTTGCAATAGGATGAATTCTATGGTCAGAGGTAATTGAAATCTTCATCTATCTAGTATTTACTAGTATAACTTTATTTATGTCAACAAAGATTAAAATATTATTTGACCATGTATAAATTAAATAACTAGGTTATAAAAAAACTGTTTCAATTCTTAGCATTTATTTCCAAGCCCTCACCACACAGGTGAATTGAAACACAAGGTTGATAAATATTGTACAGTAATAATCTGCATATTGGACGGTAATCTTAGTAACTATGTAAGCTTATAGCTAATGTCCTATTTAAATAGGGCAATTCATATGTTACAGATTTTGGTCAATAAACAGTATTCTTAACATTAGGTACCTACTACATGGTAGTCGGCAGAAAATCTGATTGATACATCATTTGAATGACAATATTTAGGGTTGCACTGAAAAGTTTGTTAGCAGAATATAAAAACTAGAACTTGGGATATATGTGACCCACAATCACCTCACAGTAAATCCTCATTAATTTGGCAAAACCACCACATGGTTCTAGTCCTCTGCATGGTGAGGGCTTTATAACAAAGTCTTAACACTAAGTGCACCGTCAAACACTTCAGTCTCGTTATCACTCGGAACTTGTAACTACCTGCGGCCACCTCGGAAGCCACCACCGCGTCCTCCACCGCCCCGACCGAACCCGCCGCCCCCACCGCCGCGGTTGAAGCCTCCGCCGCGGCCGCCACCGAAGCCCCCGCCCCCGCCCCCGCCCCCGCCCCCGCCCCGGCCGCCGCCGCCGCGACCGAACCCACCGCCTCCTCTCCCTCCGCCGAACCCTCCGCCACCACCGCGACCTCCCCTTCCTCCCCGACCCCCGCGACCGCCCCCTCTCGCACCCGGAGGCTGCGGCAGAAATCTCTTCAGCGGGAGCAACTTAGCCGGATCGATGAAAAACTGCTGACCGTCCTTGAAGCTCTTCGCCTTGATGTTCTCTCCGAGCTTCACCGACACGTAGTAGTCTCGTAGGTTGCCAAAGATCTCGTCCACCTTGCCGATCTGCTCCTTGCTTTCGAGGAACAGCGGGGCGTTGAAGTACGGCACGTCTTCGATGTCCACCTTGCAGACGAGGTCGTCTTGGACCACCCAGCCGTAGTGTCCGAAGGGGACGACGGCCTCGGGCGGGCCCGCGTCCTGGTACTGCCGGAAGCCTCCTCCTCCGCCACCGCCAGCGCCGCCGCGGCCGCGACCGCCGCCGAAGCCTCCGCGGCCGCGGCCTCCGCCTCCGCCTCCGCCACCCCCGCGTCCTCCGAAACCGCCTCGACCACCACCGCCACCTCCTCTGCCGCGGAAGGACATTTCAGTTTATTTTGTTTTTACAAAAATAACCTACACGCGCGCCGCACGCTTGCTTGATTTGATTGAACGATTGAATGAGTTAGAATGAATGAAATGAATGCACAGACAGCATGTGTGTAGGACGTTTAGTAGGCCATGCCAATGGCATGGCCTTTGTTTTCTTTGTTTGACTTGTCAAACTTACACGGCAGACACAGATAGCCTTCGAGACAGACAGTGTAACTCATAGTGATGTAACATGACGAGTTGAGTGTTTTTAAACTCGAATGATTTGAGTTGACTTGACTTGACTTATTTATTACAATTTTAACACTTGACATTGGCAAAATTGTCTGTCGAAATGACGGACAGTGGCCATTAACGAAGAGAAGAAGAAGAAGAGTTGAACAGTAAATTTCTCAAATGAGTCCGTGTGCAAAGGTAAAACGTCAGAATGCTAGTTTTTAACATGTTTAGGTTTATTTGGTTTTTTCCTTTGTTCGAATTGACTCGAAAACTCAAGAGTCGAAGAAGCGTCCGTGCCGTGCACCCATATTCAAATCTTAGTGTCACTATATTTCGTAGCCGAATAACGCGTGCGTTGAGCCGAGCTAAGGATATCAACTCGAGTTGATGCATTTGCAATCCAACTCAAGTCAAATATGTCAAGTCGCAGTCGCACGTTACAACACTAAACAAAATGTCAACAGTTTTCAAATGAGGAAAAGCGGAAAAGAATGTCGTGCAAAATTTTAATCAAATCGATTTATTTTCGCAAGCCTTTGTGATTCTTCTTAGCTAGTGCAATCACTGCGTTTTTAACTCTTCTGGCTGAGTTTGTTTTGTTGAGTTTCCTTGTACAAAATAAATATAAAATGGCTAATCCGACTCCCGACCCCGAAGATGAAATCAAAGTTTTGAGGGAAAAAAACACGGAGCTTGTGCAAAAAGTTCAACACTGGAAGATGTTGGCCGCACAACGAGAGAATGAGAAACTGGATCTAATGAAAGAACTGAATGAATTGAGGCTAAAGTTAGCTGTAAGTAAATTTTATATTCCCATGCAAAACAAAGGTGACTTGACCCATGTAATACCTCTAATTCAATAATCGTTTTATTATTTCAGAGGCTCAGAAGCAACGGCAATGTCCAGGCCTCAAAACTAGACACAGCTCTACAATCGGCCAGTGAGAAGGCTCTTGCACATCTCGTCCGAGCATCAGGCGAGATAGCGCGTACAATAGACCTCGCAAAGACATACATGAGGGAACGTAAGGAGGTGGACGCTGTGTCGCCACGATGGAGTGCCATCGGGGGGACTCCTAAGACGGAGAGGGTCCACAGAGTGCCTCCGATGATGATAGGTGGTCAGTCTATACAGCCAGTCGTCTCACTGAGCAGAACTTTGTTGAACACAAGTAGCCTGAGTAAGTTTCACACAATTTTATTAAAACATTGTGATATCTAGTTCTGAAGGTAGCTACTGTAGGAGCTTATAAAGGCACAATAATAAAAAAGCAAATTCTAGATTCTAATACATTGTTTTTTGCAGGGCCTACTGCCAGAAGTCCAAACCAGACTAGAAATGTAACTGTGAGGGCTCAGACGGCTGTGCCCATGCATATGTTACAAGGTATGAAAGACAACGCTGGCAAATGCCTAAACTGCGTGCAAGACTATTATAAAACTAGCTGGTGCCTGCAATTTCATCAACGCAGGATTAGAAGTGCAATTTGCTATGTGAAATCTAGGCATTTCTGAAGAGTTCACTAAAAGATTACGTAGATTCATAACCCTTCTAAATGAATAAGGAGGAGCTCTCTCCTTATCATGATATAATAAAAGATTAGGAGAATATGAATGTGAATGTGGGCAGTACTTGACAGAGGCCATGCATGCCTGGAGTCATGGCAGAACCAAAAAAAACATATGAATGGATAAAAAAAATTGTTACAAACTACTTTTGTTTCAGATGTTTACATACCACTAACAAGGATAGATGCAGGAGAGCACCAGGCTACTAATATGGAGGCAGAAGCAGAGGGAAACTCAGAAGACAGTACGGAAGGGTTGGAACTAGATGGTGAGCTTAGATTTATATTTTAGTGGGATTACAAAGTACCTCTTGTCCATCACACTACTTCAACTCTGTTTTTTGATAACATTATTCTTATCTTCCCTGACCGTGATTTTCTTGTGCACTTGCACAAGAAAATCATACTGAAGCATAGATTTGAGTTTATCTGATTTGGAATCATTGTCGAACGGTACAAGCCTCTGTTTCCTAACTTGTTAAATTAACTATTACAGAAAGCGGTGAAAGGAGTGATTTAGAAGAATCACAACAAATGTCTGATGACGATTTTAATGGATCGTAAGTGGATTCTCTTTCATTAAAGGATATATTGATCAAAGTGTGGCTTAAATTCATATAAACAAAAACTATTTGATTATTTTCAGAAGAAAGTTGGATGCGGTGGCTGAGGATATGGAGCCAGAAGAAGTGGAAACCCCACCAAGGTATGAAGTCAACTAAACTAACATCTTGGAAAACATCTTGGAAAGTTTTAAAGTCAATATCTGTAAGCAGTGAATTTAGAAAAGCCATTTTATATTTACAAAGATCCAATAGCCATTGTGGAAAAACATATGTTAATCCCTTGTAATAAAGTGTTTTTGTTGCAGAAACAGCAGAGCAGAAAGGGAAAACCCTCTAGAAGGCCCCAGTTGGTTATTAGATGCACCTAGTAGTAGTAGCAATAAGGTACGGTATTGCTTGGCGGCAGAATATCTAGCACTGGTATAATCTTAACAAAATGTACCTCTATTAAATGGATCTCAATAAAAATGTTTAACGTTTCAGAATGTATCATTATCCCGTACTAACTTGGAACCGGATTCTACTACAGAAGTTGAAGAGGTCACTGCTCCTGACAATCTGAACATTAGACAAGAAGCGGCAGAGGTTAGTATGTTTCATCACAGGGAACTAATGCTCAGTTCTCAGATTCAACATCCAACAATGGGTGTTGCAATGACGCTATGTATAAATCGTAATGCATTTCAGAGCAACAAAGCCTGTACATCACGTGGTTCGAGTGAGTTTTCCCCCACGGTGCGACGTCGGAAGCGAACCTCATCGCCGCCGCCCGTCACGCCGCGCCGACTGTCCCAGTACTCGCCTCGATCCTTACATAATAGAAGGAATAGGTATGTGTCTTCTAATTAACAATGCAACGCGCACCTTATGTGTTACCAGTTTACCCTCATTTTGCGTTTATAGTTCGGTCTGCATGTTGCTTTATAATACAAGTATTTATTTACAAAAAAAATGCAGTACAAGCTTTGCTTAGTTTGGAACTGGAGGGCGTTGTGTGAAACGTCCATGATTTTTTATTTTGAAGCCTTATTGGCCACAGATTCTAGACAATTTTGAAGCCATGTATGCAATGCGCTGAGCGTGCGATCTTTCCCGCGGACGAGCCACGTCCTGAGCGACCGAGCACTTAGCTCATGCTTCAGTTTCGCGAGGCGGTTCGTTCAGTGACTAAGCGGCTACTGTTGAACATATCTTATAAATAACTTTTATAATCGTTTTCAGCAACAACAGCGGTCGGATCCTGAAGGTGATGGTGGCTAAGATGTGCCTGGACTGCGTGTCCCCGGCGCCGAAGCGAGCCACGCTCGAGCTGCTGGACGCACCCAGCCCTAACGGCGCCACCGTCGCCGGAGTCATCGTCTCGTATGTATCCATGTCTCATTGTAATTTACATTGCATGTGCCTGGAGTGCGTATCGCCGCCGCCAAAGAGCCTTATTTCTTATCTCGCGTATCTAAAAAGCGCACACAGGTTCTTCGGAAGTTCCCCATTATACATATAACAAAACAACAGGGAAGCAACATCAGACGATGTCGACGAAGGCGCATCAGGCGAGCCGCATGAGGTCAGACGGCACAATGAAGGCACGCCCGGACACGACGCACACACTCACAACGATACCGCACTACATATGGAACGGAGCAGTCGGGGGAATAGACCCAGGCGACACGATGTTATGAGCAGGTCAGTAACTACAAATAACGAATGAGTTGAGACTTATTTAAACATACGATAAAGCACAGCCGTTTCAAAGTGATACGCATAAGGAAGGATACATTGATTATGAATAACTAAACCGGTAAGTTTACTTTGTGTGTTACGCAAATAAATGCCTGCCTATGTCTATGTCTAAAGTAGTAGAGCGGCTTTCTGTTGGAGCTTAGACAATGGTGGGATTATTTTTCATAAACTAACATTTTGACAGCACTAAAATTATTGCCGTACCTTTCTCATAAACTGAAACGACAAAGACAGCTAGAACTTTAGTACTGTCAAATAAGTTTACTTTAGACATATGCACGGAATAGAGGTCAGCACTTAAGTAATGGAGCGTTCGGTTTTGAATTAGACAAAGAAGAAATAGCACAAAAACAGTGAAAAAACTCTGTGTGTTTTTGCACATGTATTTGCAACCCTACCTACCATCTAATTAGGTTGTTAATGTATATGATCAGCAGTCACGCCGGCAGCCACGAGAGCCGCGACAGTGACAGCGGCAGCGGCGGCGACCTGCACAGCGAGGGACGCACAAGGAGGACGAGGAACAAGGTCGTCAGCTATCAGGAGAAACCACTCAATAGGTAACTACATTTCATTCATTCTGTACCGCACCCTCATTAGAATAATTTTAAAAATTAGGGAAACAGACTTTAATTTGACTACCTTCCGGTTTCGTCATAACGATGATGATGATGGCAGTTCGTTGGGGATTATTCTAGTAACTGTACAAGGCGTACAACTACTGAAAAGTCACTAGTTTTAAAGTAACCTCATTTGACAGCACAAAATGTTGCCGTCTCCTTCTCATAAACTGAAACGATAAAGACGGCTACAATTTTAGGGCTGTAAAATTAGGTTAGCTAAGAAAAATGCATCAACAGAATCAATACCATTAATAACAAATAATTAAAATCTTGTTTTCTTTTTTCAGGAAAATGAGAAGGTAACTTCAATGATTACTCACTATGTAGTTAGACGATAAGTATTTATCTAGTACTGTAATATGTATTACATAGTACGCGCCACGTTAAAGTAGAACGTGAAAGGTTAAAATATAATCTGTTTGCAAAGAAATGGAAAGAGTCGGCGCTAAACAGAAGAAAATGACAGAGCAAGCAAGCAATCTCGTATGAGTTAGGGGCCGACTCTGTTGACGGAGTTTTTAGGACGCCTTAAAATGACAGCAAGAAAATAAATAACGCTAAAAGAACTGGAGAAAACCCACCGGAGCAATAATGACACTACGTTTCTATAGAATGGCTTCGTGTGTAGTATTCGGTCGTTCACACAGACCGGCTCGGAGAGCATCGGCTCGCATCTTTCTTTTCACACAGACCGGATCGTATACGCTTGGAGTTGGTCGGAGCGGAGCCGCCAACTATTTCACATCGACCGGCTGGAAGCGATCTGAAAGCGGATGCGTTTGGAAACGGCTGCGCGAACGAGAAAAAGTACGCGATCGGAGCCGGTCAGCTCCTCTTATTATTTCACACCAAGCGCGTTCAAGCTTTCTTAATGACAAAAGCAGTGCACATTCAAAAATAAACCTTACTACAAATACTAAAAACTCTGTTTTCAACGTGATAAGAATCTGCTCTCCTCTCCGAGCCGGTCTGTGTGAACTGACCCTTAGTAGTCGGCAAGTAAGTTGCCGACTACTACTTCTACTGGCAAGAAGCTAGTATGTTATAATTGATTTACGAACCTATTACAAGGTTGAGATACGCGCATAAATCTGTAAAAAAAAAAAATTGCATGTGTAAGCGATACAGGTCAATTTCCATGCCGGCGAATATTATGCGGTTAGAACTGCATTTAAATTCTGAATGAATTGTAGTGTATGAGTACGATTACTATTATTGTTAACATACATATTAATGTAATTATTATTTAGATAAAAGTTATATTAACCACTGCTTTGGTAAATATTGATTGTTACTTTTTAACTACAGTTTTTTACTTACTTATGTTCAGGCATAATAATTCCGGAACACTCACGGTAGAACCTCCTAAAGTATAGTCTGACTAAGCTAAGTCTGCAATGGTATAAATAGACAACCACAAAAGTATTTAATACACGGCATTATTTTTACATACTCTCTTTGGTGGATAATTGTTTTCAGGGTAAAGAAAGTGTTAGGTTACTGTAAGTTTTCAAATTCTGCCATATTTTAAAAGCTGCAGATTTAGCGTGGTTACTCTTTTTATCTGTTTTCATTAATTTTTAAAAATCTTGATAAAATGTTAGTTTTTTAGTTTGTGTTCTATTCCATTGTTTTAAGAATCAAACTCCCACCGACCTGTTTCGAAAACCTATGAAGTAGTCATTATTTTTACTAAAATATTTATATACCATGGTTTGCAAGTGTCTTTCCTGATATTTCGGCATAGTTGTATGCGCCATGCGTTATGATCACGGTCAAACTGAAGTCTTAGCATGTGACTTTCATTGACAGAAGTCCGGTCTACCCTCTTACCACAAACATGATAGTTTCAAAAATAAAAGTCGTAGTAGAGATCTGGATAGTTTTGTAAAATAATGTGATAATTATAATGTATTACTATGTATCTCACATGTAAATAAAACTTTAGAACTACATAATTACAGACTTTCATTTGATTACTATAACTACACTCTTGTATGAGTTGTATGTGGGCATGTACTATCAACTTTAGGAGTCCGAACACAGCAAGCATCGGCAGTACGAGACAAGGCCCCTGAACGCGTTCTTACACAAAAAAAAGCTCTACTATACTCTTACTCAAATATAAATTTATTGTTATTCTACACTTAACAATAAGGGAAGTTGAAAACACGAACTTTTTTATGTATCTTTATATTCATTTAATATAGCAATAGGTTCACAACATACACAACAATGAGTAATATTTCATTTATCTACATAAATTGGGGAGAACAGCTTATTCTACAAGAAATCACATTGTTCCATCAAAATAATCCATACATCTGTCACACACATGACTCTGAGAAAGGCACGATAAAGAAAAACTCCTGGCTCCAATATTTTTCTCTCATAATATTTGTGTTTTTATTCAAGGAATTTTATACGATTCCACACAATACTCCTACTGGCAATTCTTAGAATCCACTTCCCACATTACTATATAATACTCATTTACCCAGTAAACCTCAAGGATTCCTCCACAATTAAATGAATGGGCTATCCTATGATATCGGATTTCTGGGTTCCTTGATCAAATAGCCATTTGTAAATGCTTGCTTTGTTACGATATTGGTTCGAGTACGAGTCCCTCGTATATAAAAATAGGATCGCTTGCACCAACAAATCTAGTCCACAAAGGCAAAGACGAATACTATAATAAACAGTACCTATTATTAAAATTGCAATTATATGGCTACATTATCGCTAGCTTCTCGAGAATGAAACTCTGACTCAGCTGTTTGTCCACGATACCAATATAAGTGAATAAGTACCTAGGTACGTATGAGTTCTGAGCGAGCTTCTAGCGTGCCTGAAAAATTTCGTGAGCCTATTTCATCTTCACCATAAATGATATAGATGCTCCTCTAGAGGCGGATTCAGCCGCTGCGCTAGGTGAATGCTGGTTCAAACGGTTTGGCGTCCTATTCAGCCTCTGTATATGAATTCGGATTAATATTCGTAGAGCGATAATGCGACCGAAGCTTTTAGAATGTAATGTATGTATAGCTTAGCTAGTAGGTAGGGCTTTATCAGGTGGCTCTGGTGACGGCTCAGGAGGCTGTAGCGTGATGCTGGCAGCGGGCTCCTGACTCACTGTCTCCTGCAAACGAAATACAACTTTATTATTATATTCTTACGACATTATTTACTCCGTATAAATGGTAACCATTTGGTTGGGTGAGTACATAACTACATACCTCTGCCTCATTGATGGTAACTGTAGCCTCCTGCTGCCGCTGATGATGATGATGCCTCTTCTCGACGTGTCCGTAGCAATGCTCGCACTCATCATCACTGTCTTCCGAGTCAGACTCGTCGAACCGACGGGGCTTCTCGTATATGCAGCAGCCTAGTTCAAACAGAAGCTGGTTTTAAAACAATAATAAACCCGGCTTGATGATAAAAATTAAGTTCGTGTTAGTTAGTGGCCAGCTCTGGTGATGGAGTTGCCTTCGACAGCAGAGACAGATAGTACCGAAGCGCTCAGATGTAAATGCTACTAGCGGTCATCCATTCAAATAGTGACCGCGCAGAACGTTCGATGAAGATTGACTAACCAAGATACACCACGAGTGCTTCGTATCGAAATACCTCCAATAATCTGTACAAAATGATGCTTTATCTCATAAGTTATAGCATATTACTTCTGAATACTACTGTCACGGGTTAGGTATAACGCTGCCGTTAGTTTAACTGATCGTTGTCTGTTTTCAAAAGTCAATGTGTTACATCAGCTAATGTCCCGAGCCTACTTTTCTAGACGATAATTAGCGTCAAGGTCAACTTTTCACCTACAGTATAGCTGTAGGCTCATCTAGTAACCACATTATAGCAATCTAGTTCCACAAAAAAACCAAGGTTTCCTCCTATTTTCCTAAATCCTACTAAATTCAGTTGACTCACACTTTGATTTCTTCTTATTCATGTGTTCGTTATCAACGGTGTCCTCTGTCCACACGACCTTCTTACGCGCCTCCTTTTTGGTGGCTGTGGGTCGCAATGTGATTACTGCTACGCGCTCCACCTCCTAGAAACACCATAACACTTATGGGTAGATCATAGCTACTATTCTGAACGTCGCGACGTTTAACGATTAAGACTCTCATTATTTTATGTACATTCATATTAAACATGTCCAAGCCCCTTGTCTACACAAGGTAGCTACTTTCTATTGACCTTAGGGCAATGTTCTATGACAATTGACAATGGAAAATGTACAATACAGGATTGTATGTAATGTACTTTGGTATATCCTATCAGGTTTTATCTAAATAAAAGTTTATTTGTAAATAACCGTTTATTTTAACAACCGTTTATCTCAACAATCACCTTTTATTACATAAGAATATTTATTTACTGATAGATAAAACGTAAGCAATGTACTAAAAAGATAAAATGTTTTTTAAAACCACTATTTACTTAAATAATTTTCTCTATTTACTTAAATAATTTTCTATTTAATTATTGCACAACCTTCTTGTCAAAAAGACCTTCAATCTTACTGTCATGGTATCCTAGAAAATTGGACAGAATGTCCTTTGTGTGCTCTCCCAACATGGGAGGGGCAAACCTGGCCAAGTTTCCACCTTCACTGTACACAGTAGGTGGCCCCACCACCTTCAAAGTCCCAGCATCAGGATGTGACAACTCCTTGACTAAACCTATAGCCTGGACATGTTCATCTTCAAAAACATCTTTCATCTTATTGATAGGTCCGTTAGGGAATGTTGCATTCTTGAATACAGCCATCCATTCTTTATTTGTTTTTGTTTTTATCACCTCACTGATAATAGAAATTATCTCATCTCTGTTCTGAACCCTTGCAGAGTTGTTTTCAAATCTCTTATCAGTGATAAGTTCCTCTTTCTTGATTAGTTTACAGAAGTCGGCAAATTGTGGGTTTGACCCTGTACCGATCACCATCTCTCCGTCTTTTGTTTTGAATGACTGATACGGCACGAGATTTGCATGAGCTGTACCCCACCTCTGGCCCTCAATACCACAATTCAAGTAATTATTAGCAACATTTATCATGCTGGATATTTGAGTGGATAGTAAGTTGCAATCAATTTTCTGTCCTTTGCCTGTTTTCTGACGGTAGTAGAGTGCGGTCATGATCGCTCCAAAGGCATGGAGGCCGGTGGTGATGTCGGTGAGGGCTACTCCAGGCTTGCAAGGGCTTCCATCTTTTTCTCCAGTGGTGTTAACCAGACCACCCATAGCTGATGCTATTACATCATAGCTGAAACCAAGACATCTTATGCAAACACACAAAAATTATGAAGCTAGTTTTTAATAAAAAACCTCATTAGTTTTTGGGTGATACAAGTAGAATAAATACTTGGTCGTACCCAGGTTTCTTAGAATAAGGTCCAACAGGCCCAAAGCCAGTGACAGCGCAGTACACCAACTTTGGGTTAACTTTCTTAAGTTTCTCATAGCCTACTTCAAGAGAATCCAGTTTGCCCGGAAGGAAGTTCTCCACAAGTACATCACATTTTCTTGCCAGATCGTAAATTACTTCTTTTCCTGAAAGACAACTATAAGTGTAGGTACATAAACATTTGTATCAAAAATTAACATGATGTAAGGAAGTCAAAAGGCTTGTTAATTTAATTCACATAAAGGCTTGATCAATTGAATTTTTAACCTATTTGTAGGTTAAAATTGCTCACCTTGTTGACTCTTCAAGTCTATACAGATACTCTTTTTATTTCTGTTGATAGAGAGGAAGTAGTAGGAGTCGGTACTGCCTTTTATAAAGGGCGGACCCCACTTACGGGCTTCGTCACCTTCTAAACTTTCCACTTTAATTACATTAGCACCCAGATCCCCCAGAGTCATCGTACAGAAAGGACCTGCCACCACCCTGGTCAGATCTAGAACACTTATGTCGCTCAATAGACCATGCGTCGAGTAACATCGCTGTAGTTTGCATTGGGATCGTAATACGCAAAGCCCTAACCTACCGACGAATTCCATCACGATTTCGTTAAAGTAACTAATAAACTGGTGTCTAAAACGACGGGCAATAACGCGCGAGTAGGTACGTACATAGTAGGTATCAGTTTAGTAAATATAAAAGATAAGGCGTAAGAAAACAGTGCTCAATGTTACCTCCTGTACTTGCGGCGATACAGTCGCGACAGCGGTGCTTGTGGTCGCCATATCTTCAAGTCTTGCAGTCCGCTGGTGCTCTCCCATCAAACGGAATTTCGATTAGGAATTATCTTTACATAATAGTTGCAGAGAAGACGATTAAACACAGCGATTTACTACTTTTCCGCATTTAACTTTTCCACTTTTCTTCAGCAAGAAAATAAACAACAGCAGCGAAACGTACTGTCACTGTCACGTAAGCTGACATTGACTTTGACAGTGATCATTAAAAAAAATATGACAGATTTATTTTTCATGACGACGGCCATGAGGCCATGTGACACGGTCACAGTGTAGTGTCGCTGAATAGCGAATACCTACCACGTAGGGTAGGTAAAGAATATGTAGGTAATACTGCGAGGTCTGACTGAATCCGCTGGTTTCCTCATTATGTATTCCTTCACCTTATGAGAGTATTGGCATTGCGCACATAAATCTTTGGAAAAGAAAAATCTATTGGAGCAAGACCGGATTTGAACTGACGACCTTAGGATCGGAAGGCGAGGTTGCTACCACTAGCCCACTGGTGCTTGTCAGTTGCAAATGTTTGGTTTTATTCCTAGGTACGTAGGGTGGTAGGTACCTACTAGGTACCTATTGATTTTGGTATCAATCCAACTATGACAAAAATCGAACTTACCTATCAACAAATACTATCGTATCGGTAAAACAACTCCCTGGACAAAGGCAAAGGTATACAGACCTACTAGGTGGGTAGGTGTACTCACTATTTTATATTGGTATCGGGGCTTCAAAATAAAGTGTTTTGAACTCTGCATTCTTTGGAATATTTCCAGCAGCACGCGGCCCGTTGCCGCCGGTGGTAGGACGGCGCAAAATGTGGATTTATAAATAAAATATAAATAATCAAGCGCCTACCTACAAACGTAGGTAGTAGGTACCTACCTCTCTCCCAGGACCACGATATAGGTGCCTGCTATCTTTATAGATGTATTATATAGGTAGATACTTACTCATCTAGGTAGTTGCCTATTCAATATTCATGCGTGTGTAGGTACGAGTATGGTTATGTCACTCTGCTGCGTACGGTAAGTAGGTATGTACATGGTATGTACATACAGTGCAGAGGTAACACTGCAGTGGCTATAATGGGTAATTTTACGAGTATCTACGTCAAACAGAAATAATTTTAATATGCGAATAGGCTAGTCTCAATAAATCTCCCACGAATATTTTCATCGCCTTTCAAGAATTAGAGGTAATTACTCTTCAGATAGCCACAAATCTAATGATGAAAGAGAATCATCAGCAAGTTGTTTAGTTCACGACTAGGCCACAGATTATAATAATTGTAAAAATTGCGTAGGACGCAAAAAGTTCGTTGTCGCCAGAAGCAACTGAGAAACTCCTCAAGTGTTCAAAAATAACTGCAAATTAAATATTATGACATCCTGAAGATGTGTATAAAAGCGACTAGGTGACAGCAAGCCTATAATGTCAGTTTTTTATGAGTACCTAAACTGAAAACACTTAGGTACCTACTTACGTAGAACCTAATACCTTGGTTACGCATAAAATGGCTGGTGAAAAAATATATGGGTCATCTCATAGGTACGAAATAGGTACTTTTGTCTCTACCTAAACTATTACAAAAGTTACAAAATATGGACAATCTCACATTATTCATACATCACTGGTTGAAATAGAAATAGAAATAGAAATTATTTATTTTACGCAAAAACACAAATACTTACTGCTGACTGTACTACAGAATATCCTGTCTCTTGCTACTGCATATAAATTATTCTGTGGTTTTACGATTATCATAAAATGCTTCCGATGTTTGTCGATGTAGAGCAAATACTTGAGTTTATCTAATTATCGAAGATCAAACATATTGCAGGATAAATGAATGAGACCATTTCCGCAACCACTATTTTCAAACAGCACATTGCTAAAACATCAAACGAAAAAAGCCAAATCAGACAATAACGTACTTTATGGAATCAAAACTGTGTCGTAGAAAGCACTATCCCACGGGGCACCGCGTGTCTTCGTAGACCCTACTACGCGCTATGCCTGCGTGTAGAGGATCTCTACGCGACATGTTGCGGCGTAGCTATCCCCTACGGCGTGTCGTAGGGGATCTCTACGCGCTATGTTGCGGCGTAGCTATTACCGCGTTCACACTATGCCATTGCCGCTGCCGGCATTCCTTTATTCTCACCAAGGAGCTAGGGCATGAACTTGGCGATGTTGCTGTGGCAATAATTCCGGAATTCATCGCGGCAATAATTCCGGCAGCGGCATGGGCATGCGTGAACGCGGTATAAGAATAAAGGCGATGTTGCTGTGGCAATAATTCCGGAATTAATCGCGGCATTCATGCCGGCAGCGGCATGGGCATAGTGTGCACGCGCTATATCCCTTACGGGGCGCGTCGTAGAGGACGTTACAATGCGACGTAGCACCTCTAGCGCGTAGACCCAACGCTACGTTAGAAGCGCACAAACATTTTTAGTTTAGTTAGTTAATTTATTTAGTTCCGACTTCATAAAGTAGGTTCTCAATTCGGCTGTATATTTTTACAAACATAAAAAATACAATTTAAAAAAATCATCAGCACCATCATCTTATGATGAAGCCGTATCAAATTGAAATCGGTTTTTCAAGTTTTTAAACTTATAAATTAATGGATCTTGTGATAGGTTTTGTGCCAAACTAGCCAAATACTATAGTAAATTTCACACCCAACTGCGTGCTAATTGTTCGCTTAATTGCCAGAAAAGAGAAGCTGGCGACATCTTGTTTCAGTCCATTCTATTTAAGAGGCGCTGACCTGAAAGTGTCACAGAGCGGACACGACGGAATTAGTCCCAAGTTCAATACACCGATACATACGTAAAATATATTTATGTACAAATGTAGAACACGAATACCTACTGGTTTGAGATGAGAAGCCAAAGAGTAGAATTTTATTACGATAAACGTTAAGTGTAACCTGTAGACGCCAGCATGTGTGTGCGCTCATGGTGTGCATGCATATATAGGGCTACCCAACCAGAAAGAATGATTTTTGGGCTTTCTCCATCTATCGATTTAACAACATCATTCTGATGCATAATAATTAATGACCTGGATATGAATAGCTAGTATTCTACAGGAAAACCTACGCACTACGCTCTATATAGAGCTCCACACAGCGTTGAAATTTTTGAGACTTGTTTGTTGTTCAATCAACAGAGAATTACCTACGAACTTCACAGTTTTCTTTGAAAACAATTTGTTTACTTTTAATATTATTTGGCAACGATGAAATATTATTTCGACAGCTCTAACACATGCGTCTCTACATCACAAATAAAATACAACAAAAAATAAATAATTGCGTCGTCTATCGTATTTCTAATCCTTATAATTGACTGTGTGGTTGAATTTTGAGATTTATCGAGTTGTGTAGCGATAGATTCTGGTTCGATTCGAAATGTAGCGTATGTTACATTACGCAGGCGATTCAGTGCGGAAATAGCCCAATATATCATACTCCAGAAATGTGAATAGCCGACAGGGCCGCACTCAGAGCTCTTTTCCAGCTGGAGAATTCCAGCAGAATATTTTTTACTTTCAGAAACACTAAAAACTACAACTTTTCAGAGTAAACACTGAAATAAGTTGACATCTCACATGACCATACATAGATATTTGAATCACACATGAATTCGACTGACAAAAACAACCGAAAACGCATAAAAGCTGTTTATTTACGCCACGAAATACCGTAGCGACATTTCATAAATCAAGAGGTGTTCGACGAAAACGAAAAATAGAATTTCTCGTCATGTTTTTAAACATAACAATTAGGTAGGTATATAGCAAGCTCCCTGTGAGCTTTCAGATCAGTCGCCAGTGACACGCCTTCGAGAGAACACCACAGTAAAATTAAACTACCAAGATGACTGAAGGAACGAACCTGATGGCCACCTACTGCATCCTGCTGTTGCTGCTGGTCTCCCTGTGGATGCTGTACTCCGCGTTTTAGTTACAACCGTAAGTACGCTCTTATTTTTGCGGGTAGTTTCGTCACATTTCGCACTTCATTCGTCCCGTGGCGAATAAATTAGTCATAATAATATTCCAGTGAAATTGGCACGTGATCTCTCGTCGTTCATCACACAGGTAAGTGTACGTTTTATAAATATGCCGAATAACTGGCTGTCGTTTGTGAATTTATATAGTTTCTTTATTTTCCTATTCAATGTCACACGTCTTCGGTGGCAGTTAGTAGGTACCTATTAAATAATGTAGAGTCACACGACACGACGCGGCTCGACAGTTGTTTATTTTCTAGCGGGATTTCTCGGGATATTTATAATTTCATCTTCATCGCTACTGATAACTTAAGTGTGTAATGTTTTCTGAAACACCTGTTCTGTGCATTTCATTCATAAATTCTGCTGCATTTCTCTCTCAAACAGAATAAGTTTCAAATACTAGCAGGTATGTACCACGAAAAACTTAAATTAGGTACCTATGCTCACTACAGTAATAATTCGCACGTATTGACCTTGTCTTTCCTGTGGATATGGCTGACTAGGCTGAGAGGATGGTATTACTTCATCTAAACATTGTCCCAGGCACTAGTGTCCCGTTAAGTGTAGGTATACGTTGCCTCCTGACGCTGTATAAATCATTTTCAATAGATGTAAAGGCCTATTATTATTATAGACATTCTCTCGAACCTTAAAGATGTTTTTGCGAATGCTTAGTCAGAGGCACGTCCAAGCCTCATATTTGGCACATGTCCAGTATCCACATTTTGCAAGAAGAGTTGGTATTCCATACGTACCTACAGATATAATAGAACATATACCGACATGATTTCAGCTGCAAGGTATAAAAAGAAAAGTAACCTACTTAGAGTACGTAGTCTATGTCATTTACCTACTACGTAAGCTACCTTCCTAAACAACAATAACTACTATCATCAACAGCAGTTCTACTTTAAGGACCACGGTAAGGTTCTTCTTCTTCTTTTGTCGGTAAGTGCCCGACGGACCGTGAGGTTTTAGTCAGTACAGTCTGACATAATAACATACTGCTCTAACAAGCAATAGGTATCCATGATGGATTTCCTCACGTAAAAAAAAAAAAAAAAAAAAAAGAGGGTTGCGTTTAGATATTCCGCCTTACCTCCTTTTGAAGGCTAAAAGAGACAGGCCTCCGTAAACACCCGAAGCGGGAATACGACCTTGGTGCTACGCGTACCATGGTACCTACAGTAAAAAAATACACAACTATGGGATTGAACCCGAACCTCTTGCTTCTCAGTAGTCCAATCACGCACTGCACCATAGAACTTAATAGTAATGTGGTCAATTGGTAAGCCTTGGTCGGTCCCTGGTCGCTGACGTGCGTAGAAGGTTCGAACCAGAGAAGTCAGTCAAGCCGCGCCAACGAGCAGCCATGCAGATCAACGCTGAGACCGCGAATCTCGCTGCCACGTACATGATCCTCGTGATCCTGCTTTTCTTCCTCTGGTTGTTCTACTCCACCATCTTCTAAGTACCGTAGGTAAGTATTGCCCAAAAAGTTTTTGCTATCGCGCACTGTCACGCGCTAGATTTGACTAAATATCTTCGTATCGAAGTACTGTGAGTAAAATATAATTATTACTAGCTGTGCCCGCGACTTCTTCCGCGTGGAATAGTGCCTTTGGGTAGCATTTTTAATTATATATTTTATATTTTACTAATAAGATCGCGCCATACCGCGCCGCTCGGTTCAGTAGTTTTGGCGTGAAAGCGCGACAGACAGACAGAGTTACTTTCGCATTTATAATATTAGTAAGGATTTTGAAATGTGTATTTGCCCTGTTATTAGTAAACTCAATGGAAGCTTGGAATAGTAACACCGTTTTATCTTTGATCCAATTTGAACCCGCTTAGGTAGTCCAGTCAAATTAGTCAAAATTAGGGAAGAATCTCGGAATTTGAGATACCCAGCTATAAACTCACATAAACTTGTATCCTGACCTCCTAAAAGTTGTCTCAAAACCTACATATTATGGTAGGGTGTTCGCGTCCATTAAAATCCCAAGGTCAAAGGTCACAAAAATCGACCTTTGCAAATATCTCGTTTTCTATGGGTTTTTGGCTACTTGTATGTATAGTCAATATTGTAGAGGATTAACTTCCCTACAACTTTTGTTTTAATAAAATTTTTATACGTTTAATCGTTTTCGAGATAGAGGGCCGAATAATACTACTACTACTCAAAAACTATTTTAACATAGTTTTACTATTCCAAGGTCACATCGAGTTAAATAATAACAGGGTAGGTATTTAATAAATAAATATAAAATAAATATTCACGGACATTTAACACAATTTGCTTATGTTATTCTTCTGTCGCGTCGATGTTACTATGTAATTCTTTTTTTTTTTTTTCATTTCGACCAAATAGGCTGCGTCACACGGGATGGTTTAAGATCTCCTAAACTTTGAAGTATATGGCTATAAAAAAACACAGAATACCGAAGTATTCATAGTAATTTTCTAAAACAATTATCATTTCACAATAGCAACATCTAACTCGAAACGTCGTTGTTGCGATTTCGGTGCCGATTGCCGACTTACGTACTTTGCCAACGTCTAAAAAGCGTCATATATGCAACAGCTTTTTCATCACTGAAACTCAATGGAAGTTTACACTAAACGTAGAAAGGAGTCACGTCGCATCAATAGTGTCGTATCAATGAATGGTCATTGATATGTTGACACGGTTTTAAGAACAAGCGTTTTTAAATTTGTTTATTGAGATATACTTCTCAATGTGCATACCAATGTCCAACAATAGCACTTGCCTAGTTGTAGAGTCTGACTCAATCTTGACGAATTTATTTTGTAACACTTTTTTACTTATAAATAAATAAATACCCGTAGAGGTACCTACTACCAACAACAATGCTTATAAAAGTACGGGAATAGTAATAGGAATAAGTACCTACCTATAGGTCTCTCTTAACTACGTATCTGTACCTACATAGTTGTAAGTGGTCTCATCTCAATTTTTTCGGAAATAAAGAATTTGAAATTGAAAAAAAAAAAAAAAACTAACGTACCTACCTACTAATTATTGAATCATAAAGTGCTTTGTATTAGAGAAACATTTTAGGTTCCTTCGTGTCTTGTGTTAAATTCCTGAAATCTGGACAACTTATAGATAGATAGATAGTTTATTTGACATACACACAGAAAAATACAGAACGGACGTAGAAAATATAGCAAACTTATAGATACCTACAAGAAACAAACAAAGAAATAGTACTAGCTAAGTAACAGCTATAGGTAACCTAACATAACAAGTGGGTACTAGCTAGTCTCGTTCCGCGCTGTATGCAGCCAAATCGGTCCCGACTCAGCTTATTGCTGTCTAGCAGGTCTTATAGAAAAATTTACCCTAAGAGCTTATAAGGAATATCATGGATCGTTCCAAGACGCTACTGTAATTTGTTCATTTCACAATAAGTGAGTAAAATTAGATGGACACCTGTCAGCGACGCATTATAGGAGGCAATAAAAATATTCATATTTATAATCGAGTTTGGCGTGCGAAAGGCGTGGCTGGCGTAGGCCACGGCCCGGCGGAGGACAGAGCGACAGTTCCAAGAAGCCGCTTGTCCAGTGAAGGTGTCCAGGAGTGCCCAGTGCCAAGTGTCCAGCCATGCCGAACCACGAGACGACCAGCCTAGCAGCCACCTATCTGATCCTAGTGCTGCTTCTAGCCAGCCTGTGGCTTCTTTACTCGGGATTGTTCTAAGGTGCCTTTTTGATTCGTGACGTTAGTGTAGTGAACTATATGCGGATATTTCGTAGGCGCCATTTAGGGACTGACTTAGAATTTTTTTATTTTAATAACTCTAAACCTTAGAAACCTATCTACATAGACACTCGTTTGCGTTTGCATTTTGCATTTTCGCCAGTCAATAAAACTTAACCTTACCTAACAATGAGTGGGCTCGATGGGATTTTTTTTCCCATCCGGCCCACCAGTGGGCCAGCCGGTGGGCTCGATGGGAATAAGCCTTATTAGGTTGAAGCTTTAAATAAACTCTTAGTAAAAATCAAAATGCAACCTTAAGTCACCTAATATCATGCATTTATAAAACAAAAATTATCTTGGTTCTTTATAGAAATCAACTAAAGTTGCAACTTTCCTCAATCCAACAAAAATTGAAGTTTATTTAGAAATTTAACCAGTTCAAGTGGAATAAAAGCAACTCACAGCAGATCAAACAGATGCAAGATGGAGGTCGGATCTTGTAGGTAAATAAGATGTTACACCGGGGTCAAACTACATTATCATCACGGTTCAGCATCGTCGATGCTATAGTAGAACTACCAAGAATCTGACAGTGCGTTTTTACTAAAACATTGAAATGTTCCTGGCGAACCAACTGAACTTTGTAAAACTTTTGATATAAAATACTTTTCATGCTATATCACAGCGTTTGTTGTATATGGATGGCATATCCATACCGAAGCAAAAGCACATGAATCACTAAACATTTCTGTTCAGAATTCAAATAACGCGCCATGTTACAGTAATGTCAAATGTCTTGCTTTTTTTGTTTGTCATGTAAAAATTTAGGCGCGATATGTTGCCTGTTTTTCTACATGACAAACACATTTACAAAATTACACAGCAATCCTGAAACGTGTGACGATGTGTAGCCCAACCCTTCAAGATCTAAAATAGTTCACGCTCTCCGCAGAAATCATAACATTCCTCACGCCTGAATTACAACATAATTGGAATACCTTACTAAATAATATTGTGTTAATTATAAAGATCAAACAGAGACAGACTACACATAGTTGAGATACTAAGCGGACACGAGGGCGCCACAAAATGAGCACTTTCGTTTTCGTATGTTGTTTAAAATTGCGCTTTTGCCAAAAACTCTCACTTCAGCATTTAAATTTTAATTAGGTAATCCAAACTATTTGCATTAATTTCAAGCACATCCCCTGTCGAGTAATTTTTAAAAAACTTAATGCTAATACTTTTTAATCAAAAACTCGGTGGAATTACAGGCACATGAGACTTAACACCTTTATGTCTCAGAGTGATGGCGCAGTGCAATGCATCACAGGGCACGTCCTCAGTGCTCCAGATGTGCTTAGTGAAACGATGCATCGTTATAAGCAGTGGTTACCAGTACACATAAGTTGGGCCACGGGCTTGTTCCATCATTTAGTTGTATAAAAAACAAAAAAAACTTTTGTTTTCGTTCCTGGCATTTTAATAAGTACCTAGTGTACCTACCTAGCTGTTTGTAGACACATCAATGAGCAAAAAATAATTAATCAAGAAAAGTCTATGAAATCGAAGCATGGTACATTTATGATTCATCATTTTCAAAAA
Source organism: Eulithis prunata (assembly GCA_918843925.1). Classification (NCBI taxonomy): domain Eukaryota; kingdom Metazoa; phylum Arthropoda; class Insecta; order Lepidoptera; family Geometridae; genus Eulithis; species Eulithis prunata. The sequence goes on from OU974007.1 coordinate 680,859, forward strand.
GAAACGAATTCATTGTTTGCATTCCTGCTTTTTATCGTTCAAGATTCATTCCAGTCACGATAAAATAGGTTTTACTGCGTACATCTGATTACAGTGTGGTTGGTGGATCTAGGCGATCGTGAAGCTAGCCGTTTGTAGCCGACAATAAAGCTTTGATCCAAATTAAATTCCGATTGTTATTGAAATAGACAAGACTAAACAGAATACAAAATAAAACATAAATATGTCGATTTCGAATACACTTGAAGTTGGCAATGAACACATAGATATACTTATAGCAGGTGAGCTATCAGGTTGTTCCACTACATTTACCATTAAAAAAAAATTAAAAAAAAAAAGTAAGAAGAATTGTGTACTACAATAGTGTACGCAGCACTAGATTTTATAACGATAATAAGACTGAAGTCTTTGTACAAAAGTATACTGCAGCAGTAGGTAGCAAACATGTCAAGAATAACATGAAATGAGAGAAGATGAAACGAAAAAAAACAAACACCTTGTAAATGGTGAAGAAAACAGAATTACAGCTGACCTCACTCGTAAATGTATGAAAAGAACAGAGATCAAACAATTTTTTTTTAATTACCACACCTAAATACTTTTCTTTTTAAAATGAAGTCGTCTGCTGTAACTTGTCAGTGCCTTCAAATGCACAAAGTCATCAATAATGTGCCGTGAGACTAATTTAGACGCAGTGACACGATAGAAAAATGTGGTGACAGCACATAACGAGGATATAAATCATGTGCGCAGACGCATGCCTCAACACTTCGCATACCTACAAATAAATCTTTAAAAATAAATGAAGCCAAAATATTGACGATATTTTAATTTGCATTCCATTTTTAAAAGAATTGTCATAGATTGAAAATACAAAACTTTGTTTTTAATGAAACAGGAAGATAGTCGATAAAACCTAAAACTTCTTGACCGCTGAAAAATATAAAAACAGTAATAATTTTCACGATAAAAGAGTTTCCTACTTAGCTATAGTAATTTTATTTTTATTTTCCACCAAAATATCTGACAACCAGCATACGATGAACCTCGTGCCAAAGGCGGCGTTTGGTTTAGAGAGGTCAAGCTGTATCTAATAATCCACGTCTTTCATTTCAATAAAATATAGCCTACGTTTCAATGCGGAAAAAGGGCTTCTGCATGGTATAAGTTTCATTGAAATTGGTCCAGTAGTTTAGGCGTGATCCGCGAACAAACAAACAGATATACAGACAAACTCGATTTTCGGAATCAGAATCGTTTATTTAGTAGATCTGCATATTTAGTTTATCCATATCTTTAATTTTAGTTTTTGGCTTTTTTACAGTTTTATAATAGTATAGATAGAAAACTCCAGTTTATTTGATACCGATGATTCAGTGTAACATCTGCCAGTGCTGGTACCTAATGAATATTGTTCATTATATCGTAATAAATCATGTGTATAATAATCTGAGAGAGGCCAGGTTGCGAAAGAGCTAATCGATTATGTGAAGAACAAGACATCACCTATTTCGAATACTTGTTGCTGACTAACACACTATATTATAATAATCAGTGGCTGCTATTCTGAACACATCGCGACCGTGAGCACTGTGGAAACGCGTCATAATTTCATAAGTTTGGCAGATATATGTTTACTCGTATTAATAGTTGCGGTAAAACCGAACCCGAGAAATAAATAACTGATTATTGCGACGTTTTAATGACAAGTGAGATTTTTCTCCCGAATTCTTTATAACATTGAAATTAAATATTAATAGAGATAAATAAAATGCACGGTTGACGTCAATGCGGTGATGTTTCTTAGAATTTTATTGTCACTATGAAACTGTAAATACGCCGCTGAAAATAGTCGTGATGACCGTTGTATAGATAAGTAAGCACCCGAAGCCAGAATACTCACACTTATTATTAGAATATTCATTTTTATTTTCACTTGTTGCAGATGCTGTCGTCAAGACGAATCAACTCAAATTGAGACCAATCGAAGATGGCGGATAGGTGAACGCTAAACAATATAAAATACATTAATTTAAGAAACCGTAATTTTAGAATTTAAGTAATTGTAAGTTTAGCAATGACGTTGAACACCCAAGCATTTAAGTAATTAGGAAGATGGTAGTAACGACAGGCAACAACGTGGAACATCACCGAGTGAGAATGGACAGTGCTGGGCATTCCAAGTTAAGTGAAAATGTTAAGTGAAAGACAACTCCCAAACAACACCTGTAAAACATGGAAAAACTAAATTTTAGCTAATTTATTTGTTGACATTTACATTGTTGTTATGAGCTGAGAGTTTTAATTAAAAAGTTTTATAAACAGAGCTTTTTATTTTTAGATTCAATGCAAACAGCATTCCATTAAAATGTGAATAACAAAGTTATTTTAAATCGAGATTGATTACGAACGGCCAGATGTTGAATATTACGGAGTGCCGATTACGGTTAGATGTTGGCACGAACTCGTATTGATATACGGATCTCTGCCAATGTAATGGAACACAACAGATCAAAACTGCATTACTGAAATAGGAGCATCAACAAGCAAAAATATCGGCGCTACGGTCTTAACTTTGAATTGTAGAGTAACCGCAGATACTGGCAGATAGCCAAATACGCCCAAGCGATTGATAAATGCGCTAGAAAACTTATCTGTGAATGAGCTCCACTGTTGCCTCGCTGACGTATTGACTGATGAGACAAATTAGTTGGCGTATAATCATCGGTACTCAAACCGTCAGGCAAAATTAACAAAACGTAATAACAATACGTTGCGGAGTGATTCAGAGGTTTAATGTTATTCTAGCGCAGTTGTTTCAATACATCTAGAAGTCAAGTCAAAGTCAAAAAGCTTTTATTCAGTAAAATCCCACTGATCACTTTGAATCGTCATTATGTTTTGTATGATTAGGTGGATGGTATTAGGATGATTACAATTGTTTTTATCGGATGAGTTGGAGCTAGTCGTTCCAAAATTGTTTGTCTTCGAAATAATCATATATTTTACAGTTTGCTTTTAAAAGAAGTCTTCGTTATTTCGCAAAGCAGTACCTACTTATTGGTAAAAATATAGTGAAATATAATTTCCAACTAAAAATGCAAAGTAAATTAACGTTTATTTAATGAAATATGCATGGTGTTAATCACCTAATCAGAAGGTCTATTATACTTCTTCTTCAGTGATGTACTACTTGAGCTCTCTGGGGTAGATGAGCTGGTTGACGGTTCCTGGCTCGCTGGCTCAGGAGTCAGATTCACATGCATGTCACTGTCTAGTGTTAAAATGTTTCGTTCAGTGATCGTCAGGTCTTTGGCCGGTTTAATGTCGTGTAGATCAGTGCTCACTTGTCGTCGCCTATTGACGTCATCATCATCCTCTTCATAACGAACGTGAACGAAACGCCTGTTCATTTTAGCAGTGGAAGTGGCCTGATCTTGTGTATCAGGAGCAAAGTAAGTAGACTTGTCCTCTTCGTGCGCTTTGGTTTCGTCAGAGCTCTTAGAATCTTTACCATCAGTATTTGTTTGTATTTGATCATCAATAACACTAGGTTTTACTTTTTGATCAATATTTGCATCGAGTTTAACTACATTAGCAGCAGATTTTGACTTTGTCATATCTAAAGATACTATTTCCTTTTCATCTTCCTTATCAGAGTTGGTATTTGCCTCGCTAACGGCTTGTTCTAAAGTATGTTGCAAGATATCTTTTTCAATGAGCTCAATATACTCTTTTTCAGTTGATTTCTTCTTTTCATCGTATTCCTTGATGAGAGCGGTCGTGGCCATTTCATCTTCTTGCTCTAACAAAACGTCTCTCTGACTTTGACTGGATTCAGTTAAACTGGGCACATATAGTGCGTCAGTTTTTTTACCCATAAAAATTTTTGCCTTTGTAGTAACTTTATTTAAAAACGATTGTTCATCATCTGGCGCGTCTCTCGGTTCGCTGGTTACCGTTGTCTGGCTAGTGAGTGGTACTTGGTGAATTTCATCATCAAGTGTGATCGAGATCTGCTCACTGGAAGGGACACTGTCTTCACGTCTGGAGTCTTTAGGCCATAGGTTAGCATTCGATACGTCGTCGTCAGGTAGTATACTTTCGCGGACGCTATCTCGCGTCGGACCCGCTGGGGGAACGAATACCGTGGTGTGTGATCGCTCTAACGCAGTGGAAGTAACTTGTGGTGGGCTAGGTTGAGAGCCTTTGTCCATCAGCTCAGTGACCCGTGGCTTGGGAGGTTTCGGCGAATAGTAAGGCCAGCTGTCATGACTGCTGCTGCTGTTGGTGCTACTACTACCACTGTGTTTCATGTGCTTGTTTATGGCTTCCCGACTATCAGGAAAGTGCTTGAGGAGGAACAGCCAGTCGTCGAGACGTAGAGTGAGAACTTGCGATTTTGTTATGGTTTGGTAAGAGTGCGTGTATGGCGTATTAAGAAATAAGCCTTGCACCTATAGCAAAAACAACGGTTAGACCACTCTAACATCATTAGTAAAGTACATTAAAAACATTATTTACACCAGATCAAATCTAGTACTGAAAATTATTGGTTTGTAGCATATTCAAAACTATTTGTTGGCAGAATGTCAAGAACTCAAACGACTAACCACGCCAAAAGATGAGCCGCTTGGATACACCCTGGAGACTTGATCGGAGTCCTCCAATATCTCCTTGATCTTCCCCGTGTGGATCAAGTACATGGCGTCTGTAATCTCACTTGCCTTCACCACGTACATATCTGAACACAGAAATATCAGCTGTTATAAGTCTCGTTAGTAAATCCAGACCTCAAGCGATGATAATAGAATGAACGTTCCAAATAAAAAAAATAAAAAAATATATTTATTTTCAATAAAATGGTTTACAAAGCAAACTAAAAGAAGGCACTTAAATTAAGTAGATACTTGTTTATGTATTTGTTGCTTTATAGCTAAACCTTTGTGGAGTCTATACATTGACTCCTCGCTCTAACTAAGTAAAAACTTGTATGTAGAAAATGCTGGAAACAAACGACACCGACGCCATAATTCCATGTGTGCCTTACAACGGCAAGATAGGCAGGAGAAGACCAACGTAAATTACCTTCATTGTATGTATAAATTTGCAAGCAGCCAACCAGCTGCCGTAAAAATGCTGGTTCACAGTCTTCAAAAATATGGTGCTGAAAAAATGGCTTTAAGTATAATATTAGTTGTAAGCACCTGCTTTTATAGGGATCTAATTTAAGGAGCTTTAGGTTTATGAACCTTAGATTTGAGGACATCATACTTAAGGTGTTAGGTAGAGCCACCCCTAGGGATATAACTATTAGGTATCACCTACTTTAAGTAATCTATTTTGGTTTATTGCTGAGCAAATACCTCTACCGAACCCTTGCAAAAAGTGTTTGCCAAAAACCCTGGTTGTTTGTCAGTCGGTTCTTGATATTGATCCTTTCTTTCCATACGTTCATTTCGGCCCTTTTATTTGACGGAAAAGTAGACCGACTTTTCGTTCACAGTTAGTTCGATTATCACGCAAAAAGGGCCCATCGGTGGCGTAGTAGCGGAAACAAGTCCACCGTACAAGTAACAAGTAGGTGTTCGATGGTAGTACCCTGGTGAGATGATGCAGGTATGCAGCCGACATGATGCGCAGACGCAGCGCGTGCGGCGCGGTCTGCAGGAAGTGCGGCGCCTGCATGCCGCGGGATTCGCGCCACAAGTGCAGGCAGTACTTGTTCACCATCTTCACAAGATTCACTGACACGCGGTTGTTGCGGAGGAACTCCTGGAAGAAACATACCTTGGCTTTTGTGCGTAAATTGCTGTACTTATACTTTTTTATTGCGCTATTTTGTACTCTACTTAACTCTATAGTCATGGATGCTGTGCTGTGCAACTCACATATGCACATTAGATATGTCTTCGGTGGATGTGCTCTGTGACGCATTACAATTGTTACGGACAGTAGAAACCACATTTGAATAATACCTACTCTTGATAAGATGCTCACCTGTAGCTCCAGATACTTGGTGTAGAAGCTGAAAGACCTGAAGGACATGTACTGGATGATGTTGGAGAACTCCCCTACGTATATCATGTACACCATCGTCGATATTATCTGCAGCGCGCATACAAACACCACCTGGAAAAAACCTCTCGTGCTATTAGTTATACATGGATTCCAGCTCGCAAAAGAGGACAGAAGTTCGTAAAAAAAATTAAAACTAGTTCAAAACAAATTTCGTATTCGTGAGCTTTTTGAAATCCATTCAATTCATAATAATGATTGCTATGAAACAACCGGACGCGATAGGTTTACGACTGCAGTTAATTATTTGAAAACATGCCAAGAACAATAACACGAGGGCCAAGTATTCTTCTCATTTTATCTGGCTAAAGCCGTTTGAACTGGTCGGTAGATTGATTCATAGCTTTCGGATGTAAGAGATTAATCTGGGTGAATTAGATGACTTTCTTCTTACTAGATGATTTTTTGAAAATAGGAATAGACAGGCTGAATTTAGGTCCCAACTTAACCATAGTTGTACTTGTCCACTTAGAGAACCACATTATAGCCATAAGTTACTTTTTGGAGTGGCTATTTTCAACCCGCACAGAAAGTTGGGAGAGGTTCGAAGTCGATAGTCTAAGGTTAACAGATAAGTGAGCAAAATGAAAGCTCACTTCAGAATGTTTCTTCGGCATGATGTCTCCGACGCCGTTCTGAGTGAATGTGGTCAGCACAAAGTAGAGCGAGCAGAGGTAAAGGCTGTCGCACCACAGATCACCGTTATCTGCAAAAGTTCAGGAGAATGAAAGCAATCATCAAACAGCAGTGCAAATGAGAATTGTAAAATTATAGGGCATGTTTTCCAAAAAACATTTATCGAAAGCAAAACGCATGCATAGGTGCACGATCTTCTTCGGAATGCTTTTATCAGAACTCTTAATTGAATTACCCTTATGGATCCAAGAAGTGGCAGGCTCCGAATGATCCTCCATAACTCCGATGAAGTACCAGAGACAAGAGATTGTGTGCACGAACAGCGTGAACCAGATGAAGGCGGAGAATATAGTGCTGAGGATCAGGTTTATGGTGATGCGCTCCTGGTGCCGCTTCAGGCATTTGTATACTGTTACCTGCAATGTCAGTCTACTAGTCAAACTCGCAGCATAACTAGTGGAATTATACCTAAAAATGCTCTTTCTTTTGTTTAGAATCGAATTTGTTTTACTCACGAAGTCGCAACCGTTATAGCAGTAGTAGATAAGTAGTAGAAGTGTTGAATTTGATCCTAGTGATGAGAAGTCACGATATCGTGAAAGCGGCAGGAGCACACTGGATTCTATTGGCGCCGGATCGGAAGGAATGGCGTGACAAAGAGGAGGCCTATACCCAACAGTGGGTGAGCATAGGCTGATTAGATAGATAGATAGATGAGAAGTGAAAGTAATGGGATTACTAACGATCCTGAACATCCTGTTCAGCCTGAGCCAGGAGAAGATCATCCACCTGTAGCGGCGGCCGAACAAACTCATCACCTCTAGCGGCAAGCACGACAGGATATCATACTTGAATTCTCCTTGGAAATATCTATCAAAAACCACGGTCAAACAAATAATTCTTCATTATATTTTAACTTCTGCTTCATCAAACTTATTAATACTTGTGGGCATCTAAAAAGCGGTGAAAGAAAACCTTCAATATGAAAAGAAAAGCTATCTTCCGTATCTGGCTTACTTTGCTTTGGCTCTCCCGCTGTAAGATCCTAGCTAGGGCTAGGATCCTAGTGCCAGATTTAGAAGTTATATAAATTAGCGATACTTACTCTCTTCTCAAAGGAATCAGCATATTCCTAACACTTGCTGTTTCCACCACCAATGGCAGAGAATATTGCAGCAGTATCTTAACATAGAATCCTATGTCCAGCGCATACAATGCCAAGATCAGACCAAATCTATTGTCTTGAAACCCAGCATTGTATACATCTGCGTAAACGCAGAGCAATGAAACGATGATTAAGTAGATCTGAACGTAGGTGTCCTTGAAGTAGAGGTGCTTGATCAGGCCCTTTCGGCTGCGGATGATCATGGGCGAACTTAGGTTCCGTTCTTTCCAGGGCTTGAGAGCATCACTGACGTTGCCCATTATGTAATTCTAGAAAGGAACAAATAATGCGTAACAACAAGTGCCATTTTCATGATGGTTTTTAGAACAGTGATTCTTACCGAGGTAACCATCGGCCGATACTTCTTCATGAGCTGCAGGACAATAGGGAAATCGCAGATGATCTGATGAAAGACTTGCGAGTTGATCATCAAGAGATGCACCTTGCTGGTGGCTACTACGGCGACGGGACATCGAATATTGGGCGCTCCATCGAGATTACCAAACACACTAAAAATACAGCGTAGATGATAAAAGGTCAAGTGCGAATGGACTGCTGACCGAGGCTGCCGAACCGAAACTGTATTCTGGTTTCCATAGCTTTTTTAAAAACTATGCAAGTTAAAGACTACGCTTTATTTTTCCTACAAATTCAAGTATTTTCTATAACGTATTTTTTTAAAGTACGTATGTAAAACTGTATCACCTGCCCCTAGAAAGCTTGACGATCGTACTCAAATCACCCCGCGTTTCCCTCACGTTCACACCGCCGTAGTCTACAAAGTACATGTCCGCGATGACGTCACTTGCGACGATGATGTTCATACCACGAAGGAAATATGCGTTGTGGACTGCACGACCCAAGGTACGGAGTAGAGAAGCATCGCTTTGGGATAGGATTGGGCACTGTGTGAAGGGAGAGAGATAAAGAAAAGAGGAGGAAAGTAGGAAATGAAGTAAAAAGATTGAAAAAAGCTGTAGTGGACCACTTAGATGGTGTAGAATCAGTAACCATGTACGTAAGAGCGTCAAAAGTTTTAGGAAGTGTGATTTCACAGGTGACAGATAAGTAATGTCGGTAAGTTTGTCGCTTGTACGAATTTGTCCAAGGTTTGTCGTGTGAGGACATTCTACGAGCAGACGAAATTATCATTCGAGATATAGAAGTATCTAACCTTAGCAAAAGTAGGCCCATAGATATGAAGGATGGCGTCAGTGCGCAGCGTGATCTGCGCGCACAGTTTAAACACATGCTGGTAGTCAACGCCGCCCATCTTATCCCAATTGTATTCGTAGTACGCAAGAACATCCCTGTAAATAAACACGGGTAAAATAGCTAAAATCAGCAAACAACCCAACACTTAGAAAAACACTGCGGAATAAACAGAAAAAGAGAAAGAACAACTGATCGGCTCGTGAATGTGGGATAATCTCTTACTTCTGCAGCTCCTGATCGAGGTTTTCTCGCTTCATGTAGGACACAATATCTTTCATATGCTCCTGGAATTCTGCCAGGGCCTTGTTGACGTTGGAGCGGATACTGATAATTCGAACCGAGAAGTATGTAATTATCATACCACCTGCAGGTAAAAAAGTAAGGAAATTCGTAATTAGTCAGCAAATAGACAGGCGTTGGAGTAAACTCGAATAAAGGTATAGGATACGCTGATTGTCATGAAATAAAACTAGCGATGTAAAAGTAATAGGCGTAGTTAAGCTAGGTCTCACCAATCAGCATTCCGAATAAGAGCACCCTCATGAGATCAAGGTTGCTAGGATTAAAGATGTTGTAGCCAGTGGTAGTAGTCTCATACACCACCCAGAAGTAAGTTGCTATGTGCAGGTTCCATGGAGAAGCGGTCAGATTGAAACGGACTGTAAAAATGAAAGTGTGCGCTGGCACTGATAATGCAAAACGTACGTCGGTAGACCTGAGAAAGGAAGCTTAGGAAAGAGAAAACTTGAAGTATTTGGGGGAAATCCAGAAATTATTATAGGACGAGATAGGCTAGGAAAACAAGTACCTACATTCATTCTGGAAGAGCTCAATCCAAGATCCGCCAGCATCTTTCATCGGTATAATCAGCCAGTCTCCTTCATATTTATAGTAGATGTCCACAGAATATAGCACCATAAAGCATGTCAAAACGTTTAGCAGCACTATGAACAATGGGATGGCTTTCAGGCTGCAAAATATATAGTAAGTACTGGCATCAGTTCCATTCACTGAAATAAGCTGTGGTCTAGACTAAATTTTTTTGGAAAAGGAGTTTCAGGTAAATTCCAAAGCATTATTTAGAAGAAAAGTATAAAATAATAAATAATCCAAAAAGGTCACAATATTTTACTAAGAACCTCTTTTTGAGAGATCATGAGGGTATTTCGAGCAAGTAAAGTCTAAAAGAACAGACAGATAGGATTGCCAACATACACAATAAGTATGTCTCGCCGCTCGATGCAATCGTGTAAGATGTGCATAGCACTCGGCAGCCGGTACAGTTGGATCAGGCGGTTCAACATCAAGAACTGCTTCATCTGTGTCACTCGGTATCTGTCGTCTGAAAGCAATTTTCCATCGTCATCGGTCATGGCTAGACTTTAAATATGTGTGATAAATAGTTCAGTTTTTACTGATCTGAAAATACTTTTGTGGAAGTGTCCTTCCTGATTGACGCAAAACTATAAGAAAACTTATAAGAAAGTTTCTGATTTACCCAATTCCTTCTGAGCTGACTCCAAGCTCTCAAGAGAAATACAGCCAAACAGGTCCGTGGTAAAGGCCCCCTTGAGATAATGAGCGGCCGTGCTCGCAGGGTGATAGATCAAAATGCCTTGATCGTTGAAATAGCCCACTAGCATTCTCTGAAAACTGTTGAATCTCGTAATAATATATAAAACTTTTGAATCATAATAATGTCTTGAGAATCATAAAGCAACACGCAAAATAATGCTCAGATTTAGAAAAAAATAGAAGAACAGCAGAACATTGAGAAATCGTAACTTAACCTATGGAGGTTCTGGAACCTTAGTTCTACTGTAAGGAGATAATGTAATGGGGGCTTTCACGAAACTGAAAGATAGGCAATTTATTTCATATAGATACTGAAAATTAGAATATGGAAGATAACAATATTTTCGGTGCAATAATGCCACTTCTGAAAACCTTCTGACGGTTGAAGTAGAAAAGGATGATTTAACCAACTAAACTAAAGTATAAATTACATGTCAAACAAAGCAGACAAGTCCAGGAGCAACGCGACGTAGTACAGGGCCGGCCACTGCAGCACCATGTAAGTGTAGGCGGGGAACACCATGGCTGCGCTGAACGCGCACACAGCGCGGATGCACTCGTACCTGATGATGTAGCGGCCGTCGGGCCTGATCGTGAAGCGGGGGAAGATGTACCTGGTTTGTGTCAAAAGTGTACATCAAATCTCAACAAACGTGCTTTATGAAGTAATTCTGGGCCATCATTCATTCATTCATTTAGAACAAACTAGAGGCTTGGCTTCCTAAAGTTACGTAGACCATAAGAAAAGAAGTAGGTATTTATGGTTTTTTGACATAAATAGCTACCACAATTGCTAATCCAAATGATGGCCACATTCACGGCCGACCGAGAAGCAAGGAAGTTCACAGAGTAAAAATTTTTGAATTTTTTATATCTTTTCAGAGCTAAATTTAACCAAACTATTCTAGTTTAGAGACAGTTTGAAGAATAGAAGCTAACCGCAGTATAGAGAAGAACCCTAGCCTGTAGAAAGGCTGTAGAAAGGCGTGATCCTGCTCGTGCTTGCGCGGGAGACGGAACCGCTCCATGTTGGGCGTGGCTGCCGGAGTCACGTAGCTGATGAATGGACAGCGCCGATGGTTGACGCGATGGAACTCCTTGGAACAAAAGCGTGTGTCCAAAGTAGTACCTACTCTAAAGTACTGTGATCTAACGAACCCTCTAGGGATGAGTTATTTTATGTATACTTACCGGTTGTTGCTTGATGAATTCAACGGCGTCCTTGATGTGGGGAACTTCAATAGCCTGCATCAGATACTTTCTTGAGATTGAGAAGACTTGCACGTGGGTCACAGCACGCACGGTGTAGTACGCTGGTATTCCTGGATTCAATCATCATCTGATATTTTAAGTTATTTTTATTATTATTTTTTTGTATTTTTTTATTTATTTTTTCATTTACTTAAAAATCTGATGTCACTCACGGAAAAGGCAAACGAGGACCCCAAAATGACATTTCGCAGTGAGATAGTTGACCACAGCCTTTGTCTCCGGGCTGAGGACCTGGAGAAATAAAGAAAATGTTGTTTTTAGGGGCATCTACGAAGAAACCATATTCTGTGGCGCACCAAAAAAGACTCTACCATTCTACATGTACCACGGAATACCTAATGTAGGTACTTACCTACTATTACGCATTACCATATTTCTTATACTTAGTAACTATACAGCGAAACGATTACAAAAATTATTTGTTCTTCGGTAACAATTCGCGCCTACATTATGAACGTGGCGTGGTAGCAAAAACAAAATGTTGCCAAATCGTTTCCACTTGTCGCGTTGCTTTCGCAATTTATGGATGCCGCAAATAAAGTTGATAATCGCTTCGATACGTACTTATGCTACTCTAGACCTTCGGACTCATCGACCTTATGACGAACTCTACTTTCTACACCGAGAAAGGTAAAATTAATCGTGTGTATAGCTGTAAGTAAGTATAGGACGTATACGTACGGTAAGAAAGGTAAAGTTAGCAAATATATTTTAAGTGATATTTGACCGACTGAAGTTCAAAAGTAGTAGCAGTAGGCACCAATCCGTTTTATACCGGGTACACATTAACTCAATTAAATCAAACGAACGCTAGCGAGGAGCTTCGCCAACACGTTCGCCGTCATTCGGTATTAGTGGATAACACTACCTCATCAGATTTATCGGAGCTGAGCTCTCCTCGTAATCTAGATCCAGAGTTCTCATCTCACCTCACAGATGCCTTGTTTTATGACGTAGATCTCGTTGCTTATATCGCCCGTGTTCATCAATATCTCATTTGGGGATGTATAAAATAATTTTGCTTTGGAAGAAATATTTTTCAAATCTTCTTTATGGAGGTACTGTAAAAAAATCGTGTGAGAACAAGAGACGAATGTTTTTTTTAAGTAATGGTAAAGATGGTGTGGAGTAATCTTCTAAATATATTATATAAAAACTCTTTTGAAGCTGACAATTAACGCACAGCCTAAACCATTAGTCCTAGAGGTATGAAATTTGGAGGGTAGTATCCTTACATAGTGTGTAGTGCATTAAAAAAAAATATTTGAAAAGTCACACACTTAAGGCTCCTGCATACTTGACGGAAATTCCGTCGTGGACGACGGAAATTCTGTCGCGGATCTTTCCCGACGGAACGTCAATACAATACGTGTTATTGCATATAAATTACAAATAGCGGGCACACTACGCGGAAGATCGGTCGTCCGTCGCGGACGATCGTATGGTAGCGGATTGACTCCCGCGGAAGTTCGGCGACGGAATTTCCGTCAAGTGTGCCGAAGGCCTAAAGGGTCTAGAACGCGAGCAACGCCGCGGGCGACGGCTAGTAACCTATATAACGATTGCATGATCTTACAGAGCAAGTCTACTGAAGTCGTGTTGTGTATAGCGTAGCACTACGTCCATAAGACGGAAATATCTTGTGCAATGATTCCAGCCGACCCCTGTAAATTTGATTATAGCAACGCAAACATCACTGTTTAGCAGTAAAAATAGATACAGTAACAATAACTTCTAGAGTAACTTCATAATTCCTACGAAATGCCTGTAATAAGTATCATCTCTCTCTTAATTTATCTCGCATCGGTTGCTTGGAAGAGAGTACTCTCAAATAAGGCCGCTCATAGTCCTTCTAATTTTTTTAAAGTTATGTGTTTCCTATTGTTTCTGCGGTTAGAGTTTTCTATTCTATTTCTCTGCACTTATTGGCCGTGCCTACTATTATTTTCTTTGACCTATCATCCTCTATGTCGCCATGGTACCTAGGTACTTCCTTTCACATAAGTTTTATATTACCTTCATAATCGGTATGGTTAGTAAATACTTGCTGCGTTGCTTCGCCACTATGTCCTGGTACACATGCGATGGCAGGTCGTAGAATATGCTCTTTTTATTGGTCATCGAATACGCCTGAAACACCGAGTTACACTCGTATCAACATCAAATGTTCAGTTTCCATTTTCTGCAGTTTTTAGTATCTAAGATTTTTTCCAACCTTATCAGTGAACCAGCAGAGTTGGAGGTACGTGATGAACCTTTGCCTCAAAATTGGGTCCACCTGGTTCCGGATCAGGAAGTTCTTCACTGTGAATATGCAAGCGTCGTAATCCTCTCTAAAATTACAGGAAGAACTTTTATTAGGTCACAGGTAAGGGTATGTTCTATGGGTACTGCTGGGCTGACGCAGAATGCAAGAAGGTTGGCACTTCTTACTCACCCATTAGTTTTATAACCCCGTCGCTCTCACTTCTATCGATCAACGCCTGCAGAAGATTCTTACATTTTCAATGTTTTTTATAGAAAATGTAAAACGAAGTAAATTAAGAACCTCAAAAACGTAGTGACCATGATGGTAGCCGAGTATACGGCTTCCATAAAAATCTTAAGCACGATGCAGATCTCTAGAATCAACATAGTGTATAGCACGTTAAACCAGTTCTCAGTGCCCCAGGTTTCCATGTGAGCTGAAATTAGAAGAAAACATTTGAAGCTTGGGAGTAAAACTCCTTAGCTTCGATGAAAAAACAAAAGTTCAATGAGCTCAAAAACTTGAGGGTTTAAAAGGGGACACAGATAAGGGCACTCTGTTTCAGTTCTTACTTGTAAACATAATCATGGATATCGCCCAGTACAGGCCAAAGGTAAGACGCTGCTCCACAGTTTCTTCATCCAACGGCTTGTTCTCCCAGTAAGGAGGGTGCGTGAGATTCGTCACCAAACAGTAGTCGAACCTAAACAATTTGACAAGGTTACTTATGTTTGGTTTGGGAAAGGAAAAGAGACTATCGTGATGCTCTTTGAAGTCTATATAGACCACCTGTTTAGCTTATCAATTAAATCTCAATAGGATGCGATACTGTCTCCAAACCCTGCTACTAACTGAAAGCACATGAACCCTTGCTGCAGCGCAGCGATGAGGTAGCAGGCGACCATTAGCAACAGCGTGTAAGAGAGGAAGCGCAAAACATTACTTCGGTACACGCACACCACTTCCAGCTCTTTGAGAACACGGAACACCTGACAAAGTAGAAAAACTATTTATACCAAACGTGTCTTCTTTTTACTAATGAAACGATGATCAAACATCATTACCGTTGCGACCTTCAGAATCTTGTTGATGCCGGCAAAGTGCCCTGATCCAATGAACTCAAATACCGGCAGCGTGGCGAGGCAGTCCTGCGCGAACCAAGGACTCTTCATCTGCTGAGACGAAGTCTGGGCAAACGTGATTGGCACTCCTGCCAAGAGATAGACATTTAGTACTAATTCACTGCCACTTTTTGGTGCTAGTTGCTCTAAAAAACATCTAACCAACGGTACTACCTAGGTAGGCAAACCAGACAAAAGTTTATAACAAGAGCCTGCAGAGGTAGAATCAATCTAATTAGATACCTAGGTAGTAACATTAACATTAACCAAACCTTCTTCGACGTTGTCTCCAGTCGACAAATGTACGACGAGATCCAGAACGTAAACGGCTGTGACCATGTAGTCAAAGAACCGGAACTCAATGGGAACTGTCTTCTTGTAAACCAAATAGTACGGGTGAATCTGTAACGAACTGCCTTTTGAATTTCAGTTTTAGATAAGCTAATTTCAGTAGACTCGGGGATATTAAGGAGTTTTAAAATTATAGGGTTCAATGGCTCAGCCTGTAAGTTTATAGGGCACATTACGTAGTCTCGCAATCTAAAGTAGTACTAACAAAACAAACAGCCACTGTAAGACACGCCACAAAAGCACGCCAAGCCAACTGCAAAGAAGACGTTGGCTGCAAGATACACGGGAAGGTAGGACGAAGGCAGATGGCATCAGCTTCATCAGTCAACGAAGCGTCTGCTCGCTGAAATAACATCGTTATCATCGTTTCACGAAATCACTTGCTCACCATGCATGTCAGTGGTGAGTAATTTCCCTAAGAACCCCTAGAAACAACTAGTCCACTACTTACATTCCTCATAATGTAACACCCAGCTACCTCCAGAAAGAAGTCAGTTCGGCACATCAACGGAGTCCCATTGGGAGTTTTCGCTTCCTTCAAAGCAACTAGGCAGCGTTTGAAATGCAAGATGCTGCTTTTGTGCCTGCATGTACAAACGTTTTCATTAGGGTTTAATTTATTTTCCACACGATTAGGTAAATAAGAGTTTTTTACTTCGCTTCCTCAGGAATCTTCAAACTATAATGCCTTTTGACTCTCTCTAAGTGCTCCTGAAAATGTGGAAGTTTCATAATAACTGCACCACCTAAAGACTGTGACCATTCTGGCTGAAGATTCTTACATTAAAAGAAGCAAGTATGTAACCCGCTTGGTCGTTAGTCCTTCCATACTTGACTGCCACCTTCCACAGGTCCCGACCGCTAAGCACATGCGCGGTGCAGAACGTAGCAGCCCTCACTTCAAGATGAGCTCGCCCGAAGCCAGCAGGTGTGGCTGCGCCACACGGAGTGAGCACTGTTCCTCGGGTCATGCGTAAGATTGCAGTTAGATCGTCTTCAGGGGTTACCATCTGGTGATCAAAATCGTAGCGTCATTGCACTGAATTCTTTGCAGAAAATAAAAAAAGATTAAGTAAGTATAAGTTAGTAAGTATGCGCGGCTACCTCAATATCCCCGTATGTGATGTAAATTATGGAGGACTTCATGGATGAACGTTTGATGATGGCATCTCCTGGAATATAGTGTATCGTCTCCATATTCTTCGCTATCTCAGATAAGAACTCATTTGTCAGATCTCGAAGCAGACGCGTCTGAAAAACGTAACTATAAGGTACCTAGTCCCTACGTATTAACTATAAGGTATGAGGACGTGCTTGTGATGAGTTCACCTTTATACCTTCTGCGTAGCCTCAAAGTAAATATCCGTGTATATGATGGTTGGCAGTGTTGGAGGGAAAGTGGGCATCAGGAGAGTTGCAGAGACTGCCCTCTGCTTGTGCCAGTACATCTTGTAGAATGTTTCTACCTTATCGCGCTGGCTCGGCGAGACGTGGGACTCTTTCTGCAAAACCCGACCTACAAGTTGTAGTACAAACTCTTCCGGCCCGAGATGTAACTTTATTTGGACGTCCAGAGAAAGTTGTCAGTTATAAAACTACACGTACCATTTCCTTCATAATGAGTCTGTATCTGGCCCGGAAGGTCTCCTCAGGGCGCATGTAGAGGCTGATAACTAGAGACAAAGAAGCCACCGCGAATCCAGTAACCACCAGGCAGCCGGACATCATCACCAGGAGACACGCAATGCGTTCTAAGTCGTTCTTCGGCGGAACTGACGGGCTGAATTGTTTAATGTTAATCATACTCAAATATTGACTAATTTCATGGTTACGTGTAGACAAGTCAGAGTCTCTCCATGAATAGAATTGGTAGGTAGTTTATAAAATAAGAAAACGTTAGTAGGTACTTAATTTTTTGACTATTCAAATAACTTACTAACCCTATAGGAATGAACATCTTGTTCACGAGGTACAAAGCACTCAGGAACATCGTACGACGATCAGGGGGATCAGCCTTGTCCTGGAAATTGAGCTGCTGCGTGAGCTGATGTAGGGTGCGGTCTACCAGCTTCGTTGAGTATATTGCGCCTTCCATCTGAATAATAGACAATTAAATCTGATGCACTAACCCAGTGTTTTTGAACCGACGTGGCCGAAAAAAGGTAGTTGCAAGACTTGCAAGGTGGTTTCAACTTGCAAGCCATTTGGTACTTAGGTAAATTGAAAGAGTAGCATTTCAAACAACATATTGGAGACAGATTTACAAAAAATGTGATTATTTTCACGGCTTGCTGGTATACGTGCTTTTGCTGGGTTAAACTTGATTGACCCCATACTGGCTTGTCCCCGATGTAGATTACCAAATAGTAGGTATATGTATTTTGGTAGTATTACGTTTACTCGCAACCATCATCACCAGCAAATGTGATGATGGTACTTTATTATGGCAAAGTAAATAATCTCTACTGGTAAAAGAATCCTAAACAAATTAGTATCAACATTTCTGCCAACCTCGTCCAAATGAAGCCAGATGAAAGCCCAAGTTATTCTGAGCACCAGAAATATGTAGCAGTACTTCGCCGTTGTGCCCCACACACTCCCTTTCAAGTTGAAGTCGATCAGAGAGACTGCCAAACACATGGAAATACCCTATAGGAAATCTAATACGAGTACATGTGTGATATAATCGCGCTATTTTGATGAGAGTTTAAAACCCTAATGTAGTCTGGTGTATTGGGCAGCAATTGAGCTTTACCTGGTAATAAAAATAGCGGCAGATGCTATCACTATTAGAACAGCAGAGACTTGTATATTTTTGGAGACTTACAAAGGTATCGAAAGGGTCTATGCAGGCGAATATAGTAGCAGAGCATTATGAAGTTCTGATCTCGGTTCACGTAGTGTGAAAAGGTCACCAGATCCAACAGGAACCCAACTGCAATAACCAATATAGGTGATGAAACGTGGCCACAATATAAAGCACTGTATTAATATTGCCATAATCCAGGTCCATTTAGTCTTGTGCTTAATAAGCACAGGACCAAATGGCCCCACGTATCTCTACTACCTTGTGCATTTTTAGCACTTGTGTGCTAGCAAAATTATTATTCTATCAGAATTAGGCATCGAATTACTTGGTATTCTAATTTCTAACCTATAACTTTGCAATTATAACCATCAACAAAGCACAACGAATAAACAATGGTACTAACAAATCTCCGAGCAAGAGACTGTCTCTTCCACGGTAAAGGTTTTATAGCAAAGAGCCAGCACATGCACAGCGTAAGCAACATTATATACAACGTCCAAAAAGGGTATTATGTAGCCGATGATAGCCCACACGATGGCGGCCAACGCAAAGATGCAGATGAAGCAGTTCCAACAGGTTCCCTCGGGAAGGTCGCGGAAGTTCTGAACTTGCGTCTGCGAGGTCCACCAAAGAGGATACTCTCTCTGGAACAAGGAAGGAATAACGAAGGCTTTTGGTAGATAAAACTCTTTCACAAGATTTGTTCAGTAGCATCTTTTAGTATTTATTACTCTGAGACGGAATATCTGTTATTGCATCGGCGCGGCGCAGTGGCACCAATACCTACCATTCAAACCGAAACACAGCAATGTGAGCATCACTGCTTTGTAGCGGAAAATTAGGTTCAGAAAGACCAGACTGCTAAGTGGTTATTTCATCAATTAGTGACAACCTTTGCTCGACTCACCTCAGACTGCACAAAGTCATATTCAAACTCAATATCCCGGGTGCTTTGTAAAGGCAAGTCGTTCCTACTATGTCTGAAGCTACCTCTATCATTCCTTGGGTTTCTGCTGCCTTGTCTGGACCGATCAGCTCCGCTCGATCTTTCGAGACGGCTTCCATACCTGAACCTCTCAGTTTCGCTTGGTCTCTCGAACCTACTACCTTGTCTCGACCTATCAGTCTCATTCAGAGTATTTCTACTTCCTTGTCCGGATCTATTGGGATCAGCGTTCGGTTGATCTTTCCACATCTCTCCGATTTACTTTGATCAACGATTATTTATAGGTAAGTAAATAGAGTCGTGCACAATCGCCAATGAGTGGCATAATAAAAATGATGCTCTGCAAAAATGCTCCGTGTCAAAATATGTGGGATGGAACTTGCAGTTAGAAGGTAAGTAGAAAAATATAGTAACAACGAAAACAAACACGTTAGCTTCAGCAGCCAATATTGGCCAATATCCGAAATTTGCTTAGGTACCTATAACCATAGAAAAAAATTATTCTTGGTTTATATCTATGTCAACGTCACTAGACGATGTAAATGTAAATAGACTAGGTACAGTACAAAGAAAAATACTCTGCCACAGCTAGTTTCTCTATGGACCACATAATATACTTACCATAGACTAGCTAGACCAATATTATAGACAGGCGTCATGGCAGGATATAGGTGTTCGGTGGTCATGGCTCAATCGGTAGTAGCTCTGCCTTCCGTGCTGTGGATCGTGGGTTCGATCCCCACTAAGAACAAACATTTGCGCGTGGCAAACAAAGATGATTGTTCTATGTCTGGGTGTTAGTAGTGTTATAAGTATATATTTACAAAAAATAATTTATATAATTATTATATCAGCAATCTAGTTTCCATAGTACAAGCTCTGCTTAGTTTGGGACTAGATGGCGCTGTGTGTAATTTCCAAGGATTTATTATTTTATTTATTTATTATTTCATGGAGCATTATACATTATAGACTCTTATTTACACAGAAGAGCTTCCTAACAAAGAAAGCCAGTTTTTAATGATACTAGCACTGTTCCTCTTGGGTTTAACTGAGCCAATGATCTTTACATGAAGGTCATTGCGCTCAACATAATAATATAACCATGTATAATCACTACGTTTAGGTAAGTTAGGTTCAATACCTACCTATTTGCTATGTAAAATTAATAAAACACAACATTATGTATCACAACACAACCATGCCAGCTTTAATTGTACTTGGGTAATCTAAAAATATCACACTTTTTATACTTAATTTAAAAAAAAAAAAAAAGATCTTTCTATTTATTTCACTACCTACAAAACTATTATATTCAATGTCTCAACTATCACAATAAAATTATTTATAGTAGGTACTTAATTCAATGAGTTTTGTCTTAGATACTTGATTTTATCTATGTCATTGGTGACCTAACTTCGGCTCGCGGTCCATAGAGGTAACCCTGAGTTGGCCCACTGAAGTACTTTACCTGTAAGCTTACCTACTTTGGAATGAATTCTTATTAGTAAATTAGAATTCCTTGGATAGTAAATATACCAGCTTGCACTGCCAAAGAACGCCAGGCCTTTGACATCAGGCAGTGAGATGGTGGAACTAATCATTATGTATTATGTACTAAGGAAAAATGCGCTATTCTGTGAGATGTGTTCAGTTGCTTTTGACCTTCGCGTTTTGGAGATACTCCTCTCGGAACTGCTGATTCAGGCGAGCGCCGATCTTGGTGCGGATCCAAACTGGAGGGAACTTTATGAAGAAGTACTGGAACAGACAAAAGCATTGCGTTTTAAGCTCAAGATCGCGGGGAGTCGATGAATGACCCAAATGATTTTTTCTTCTACAAGCTGATATCATGATGATGAAAAGCTATAGAAGGAGCGACGGCGGATAGCCTCACGGAACCCCAAAGTTCCACTGTGATCAATGAAAATAGTAACTAAAGCGTACTTAACTTACTTGAATTCCATGCAGCCAATACCCAGTAGTGTTATGCACCCTACCCAGGGTATTAATAGCATGCTTAGCGTAGGTCTCCGCGTCAGGGACCATGAAGTTCCCTTCCATCAATTTGTCGGAGAAGCTGTTCATTTTAGTGGACACGAAGAGAGGCGATAGATGTTGCACGTGGATACCTTTGGAGGAGTATTCTTCGCGAACTGCCATCGTGAAGGATTGCACGTAAGCCTGGAAAGTAGGCTAGAGTTTAGATGGCTTATAATAACTGGTAAGTCCACTTTTGGTAAAAGCATGTCATTTTTATAAGAAAAGTGATGGAACAAGCTAATAGTCCACCGATGTTAAGCCGTAACCTACACCTATAAGAAAGCATTACCACGCCGAACACGTCCATAAATGACGTGCCCTATAAGACCGCACTGCGTCCACTATTCTGAGACGTAATGTGCCTGTGCACCGGTACCCATACGCTTCGGATCGAAGCACAGGAATATGCAAGAAAATGGCTGTGTATATGTGATTGATCAATAGAAAACAAACAGTCTTAACATTTATCATTTTCATAATGATTAGTACTTATTACGCAAGTACCTTTGTGGCAGCGTAAACAGTCATCAGCGGCAGCGGCTGCAATTCCGACCCTGAGGATATGTTGACTAGAGCCCCTTTTCCCCTGGCCACCATGCCAGGCAGGAGCATGCGACTCATGCAAGTCACGGCGCCTACATTCACGTTTATGATCTCCCAGCACTTGGATGGAGGTACCTCGTCTAACGACATCGGGTATACGTATTGGACGCCCACGTTGTTCACTGGAAGGAAAGTGAAAGTAATGTTACGTAGATACGATGTCGTTGTTTCTGATATAATAAGTACACTAGGTTTTATTCATATTGCTCGCAAAAGACAGACTCCAAGCTTTGAAATTTCATGAAAATGTGTCAAGCCAAACAATGTTCAACGCCTACCTGTGTACCTATAGCACAAAGTATGTCTACTGAGGATGTGCCAGGTGCAGTAAGCATCGAACTGCCCCCATCAATGAAAATTTATTTTTTACCATCTCGTTTTCTGTCATAAAAGGATAGAATGTAGAGTCAAAATAAGATTATAAAGAAAATGAATGAGGGTGTGAATGACGACAAACCAGTCGTCTCTCTTACCTAATATTCCAATAGGTAGATCTCCCAGCTCCTGTTCAATATGTGCGTATACTTCAGCTCCTTGGCTGAAGTCTGCCACCACTACTTTAGTCTTAACATTGTGGTCCCTCTCTGCAATAAAATATGGCCGTTTATGAAGTTGATTGATGGGCCCGGGGGTCCAAGGTAAGAAAAGGTGGTTTGCATCAGACATTTTTTCGTACAAACATAGGTAGGTCATGATTCCATGTCCGGAGCAATTATTATAGTCTGAACCATGTCTAAACCAAACGATAGCTCAAAGTCACCTGAATCATAGAAAAGAAGAATGGTCGCCACCGTTAACAGTATCATAAAATTATATGAAGTTATCGCTAATCATCTTTTTACTAAGTACGTTATTATCCGTTGATGAGTTCATTGACCACTTGCTTGAAGCCTCCATCATTATTTGACATGGTTTGAAAATGAATTGTTGTATTGAATCGATTTAAATGCAATTTTCTCTCGGATTTGGCTCAGCCGGAACAGACAAACACGGAACTAAGTATAACGCTAATGATCAGTATAAAATTAATCGTGAGACCGCACAGAATAACATAATTTAAGTAAATATGTAAACAAAGCTCTATTAGTTTCCGTATTGACCATTAGACTACAAACACTGCAAACAAATACTAATTAACTAAGTACCTACTCAAACAGCGTAACAGCCATGTTGACTATAAGTCTATGAATCCACACGGCTTTGTTTGCTCTTGGAGTTCAAGAATCACAAGAATGTTAGTAAGTTTTTAAAAATAAATTCTTCTTCTTCCTACCCTTGTCCCACGCTAAGTGGGGTCGGTATAACCTCTTTGGGTACAACATGTCTTCGTCTTCCACTCTCCTCTATCAGTCGTCATCTCGGTAAAAATAAATTGAAAATTCAAAAACAGTACATACATAAGTAATGATGTTTCTAATATTCCATACGTCGTCAAGTTGCAAATTGCAAGGCTATGAAATGAATTCATCACATAAATAACAAAATATTTTCAAAGCATACAACCTATTTTTATTAATATTTTATGAAAGATTTTTTTGAGGGCTATGTCGTCGTTGGCATTGACCTTGGTCAACTAGACAGAGATTGGTAAAGGTGCTGGTTAGCCTACTCCATGTCCCAACATTGCATCGGTAAATAGTGGTTTGTTTGATAACATTCCCTAGGGCATTTGTCTCGAATGCAAAGGCCTGCTTATTATGTCGCAACGTCAGTTCTTGTAGCAAGCGCTCTCCCTTACGTAACCTATGAATGAGGTAACCTAACCTACCATGAACATTCATACAATTTTTGCCGCAGAAATCACTTGGAAACTATAATTTTCGCGCGCAGTAACAAAAAATAGCTAGTTTTAAGGTTTTTATGTCCGCATTTATTAAGTAATCCATTTAAATGTTGTCGGCCAATTAACTTTGAGTTTTTTTTTTGTAGAGTACCTACCTAGGTAGGCAAATATTTATGTTATTTACCTATAGATACTCGTACCTTACCTAGTCATGTTATTGTTAGTACTGGCATCCGCGAAGCTTTATTTTTACGTTTACTACAAATTATTATATTCATGGGATCGTAAAGTTAGAAATAACGAATGGTTATTTGCTGGCAAATAACATAGAAGTAAATCCGCAATATTTGAGCATATTATCAGACAAATAGTGTGGTATATCCATTGCAAAGGAAGTCAATATCCAGCTATTATATTTTCGTATCAGAAAAAATAACTTATTTCACCTAAATTACACGTACAGTGAGGTGATTTACATAAAATAAGTAAGCTAGCGAAGATTTTATCAGTAACAGAGTTCAATGTAGAAAATCGTATGCATACTAGGTACTTATAAAATTATGGAATTACCATTTCCCTATGTAACAACAACAAGAAATAAACGGTGCACAGCACACTAGTTAAAAAAAATATAGCATCTCAAGCCAATTTATGCCGATTTGACTATGATTGTAACCGATGTGTAGTGAATTGGTCAACGTAATCTAATGGTATTGATGAAGATTATAAATTCCGATGGATTCTTTGAGTGGCTGTTGTGAAAACAACACTCGCATTTTTAATACCAACAAAAATATACCTACCTGCCGCATTTGCCACACCTAAATTTAAACTTAAATTAGGGTGTGGTGAGAGGAGTCATCCTGCGTTTTTGTTTGAGTTCGTTAGACTGGTTACTAAGTATCCCCTGACAATGTAGCTACCCATACCTTTTGTGGGCAATTTTCAAAAACCTTTACTAATCCCTAAAGGTAAGGTATTTTTTTATTTTTTTGTAAAAAATATTGTTATCAAGATGTGCAAGAGTCATGCCTTGTTGATTGATCGAGGTAAGATGATTAGGGTCAACTTGGGCACAGATAATAAACCACACATATAGCACAGATCATATAAATCTAGTGTATATGATCTGTGACTTGGATGAATCGGTCCGCTCAAATGCAGTCGTTTTAGTTCCAAATTGTGACTTCAATAGAAAAAGATATATTGACGGGTAGGGTAGGTACCCTGAAGTTTGGGGAGGTTGCCACTTTCTAATTTTTTTTATGGTAAAAGTAATGGATTAAGCTGATAGCTCACCTGATGTTAAGTGGTAACTTCTGCCTATAACAATGCATTATCTCACAGAGCAAGTCCAACTTGCTTAATTGTGGATGTAAATTGATTCCTCCTCCGTGTTCCTCATCTGAGGGTCGTGACCACCGCCAGTCATTATCCTCTTCTTGACGATGATGGTACGCCATTTGTTTCTATCCCCGGCTAGTTGTAAGGCGTCGTAAACGAATGTCGTGTCGAGTGTGGTGCGGATCTGATGGGACCAACGCATTCGGCTTCGACCCCGCGACCTTCTCCCTTCCACCTTGCCAGTAACCATAAGCTTTACCACATTATCTCCGTCTTTTCTGGCAATGTGGCCGAAATAGTCAAGTATTCGCTTAAGGCAGGTCGACGATAGTAAATTGAGTATACCTATATGAATATTTACCTATTTCTGCAGCAGTAGCCCTCAGCTTGTCAGGGTTTCTGCTGATGATGACCAGGTTGATACCTCTCCGCGCGAGCTCTATGGCATACTGCTTGCCGATGCCATCAGTACCGCCAGTCACCACTGGAAAACAGATAGATTTGTGTAGGTTGTAGCTTTAATTCCTGTATGTGTACCTAGGACGATACATACTTAGGTATAATATCAGTTATTCACAAAGAAAATTACAACGAATACAGTATTTACAATATTTACAAAATACACATGAAACAGTTGAGCTATCTACAAACCGTTGCAAACGATTTATAGATAGCTCAACTGGTCCAAATCAGTACCAATCGGAAGCGTGCCCAAGACACTGGCTGGATTGCCGCGCTGAATAGCATAGGTACTTATTTATAGATACTTACCTAATTATCTATGATGGATAGCTGATTATTTTTGCAAATAAATATTATGATTAAGTATAGGTAATTATTTTTGTTATTTTATTCCATGTTTTTTAATTAGGACAGTGGGGTCCAGAGGCGTGGTTTTAATTTTGGGAGTTATCCAAACAATTGGTGAAGGTGATGACGTGTCAAATGATGAAAACGTTATCTTGGGTAGTTCGCGCTGTTGATGCCATTTGCAAAGTTTATCTCAATAATACAGTTGAAAAAAAATTCTTCCGTTTTATTTAGCTTTTTGGCAACATCGTGAAATATTAGAACTAGCTACTAAGTACTATTTTATTTACAACTAAAATCAGTTTAGCTGGATCACTCTCGAAGGGACGACATGTGGATTACCTACTGCGAAAGCTTGGTTCACAGTTCAATAAAAGACCTTACACGAGAGGTCAGCTACTACGCCACTGATTAGCAACACTCTTCAAACATTGACCAACAACTCATACATAAAGGTTTGGAGATCTTTCGCAAGCCAATGAATTATAACAGTTTGTGGTAAATATTGCGGTTCGGGTAATGATGATGATTATCCGCTGCTGCCTTTCAAGGTCTAGTAATAACTTGAGGGTGGACCTCGAAATATGAGTTGTGGGACATTGCAACCGGTTTTGGACGTGAAAAAGGACCGGGTTAAAAAACCTTCAAATAAGCTTAAATAAAGCTACAAAAATTGGAAAAATATTTGGGTTTTCGAGAAATTTCACGCACCAATTGATGTTTTTACTTTCGTGATAGGTACCTAGCTATATAGTTCCCAAAAAGAGCGATAGAATCTACACCAATTTGAATAAACCTACCTAAAACCTGATTTCGAACCATAAAAATGTTACGGAATATCACAGTACGCACGCACCTACATAATCGATGAAATATATTATGTACGATTTAGCATGTCGTTAAAGTTCTTCCAAGGTCGTGAGAGTATCTAACCTTGAATGAAAATCAAAAGAACGGTGGCGCAAGAGCGTGTGTGTGGGTGTAAAGTGCAGTTAGCAACAAAAGTTCATGACGAGCTTTTGACGTTTTGTTACTCATGCAAGTGTTGTAATCAACGCTAACAAGTTTCTTCTTCTTCTTCTCTTCATTAATGGCCTCTGTCCGTCATTTCGACAGACAATTTTGCCAATGTCAAGTGATATAATTGTAATAATATAAGTCAAGTCATAATTTGTTAATCGAGTTTATGTTGCTGACTGTACCAACGCAATGTACACACACACGCACGCGTTTTTACTTTTAATTGAAAAAGAGAAACTGACACTAGAACACAATCAACGCAACAGTAAACCATTAAACATTTATGTTACTTTCATCGGTCTTGTGTACCCGAATTGGGGTGTACTCGTATTATACCCTATCCTACTTCCTATATCCTACTAAAATCCTTCCGATCCTACTATCTTTCTTATCCTATCGCAGTAATATTATTAATGCCAAAGTTTACATGTTTGTATGTTGGATATTTGCTTCATTCACGTTGCAACTACTGGTCCGATTTGAATGAGACTTGGAAATATAGTTCGTAACCTGCATTAACATATAGGCTGCTTATTATCCCGGAAAATCAACAGGATCAAACGGGAAAGTCGCGGGTGGAAGATAGTGTATAAAAAATATAAATGAAGCTCGCTGAGTACGTAGGCGTTTCATAGTAGAACCAAGAACTCGTAGCGTAGACTCATCTATTTCAAAGGAAAGACATAAACGCGCTCACTTTGCTACGCGACCCGCGAATAGTACTATTTAATATGGTGCTACTATCGAAAACTATTTTTCTTTCATAAAAAAAACTATGTTTGAGTTTTCAAGTTATAAGGATATTATCAGTTCTGAAAAACAGATTTTAAGGGTTCTCAGGCATAATTGCAGTTAGAAACATCTTTAAAACAACTTAAGTGCATTATAGTCGGTTTGAATTTAAATTTAAAACATTCCGTATGCAGATTTAATGAACTGGAGGTCACACCTTGATGACCAGCACCAAGTTATCATGATCGAAGGTTTTAAATTTTTCGTAAAATTAAATTGTTATATACGATATGGTACCTACCTAGTGGTAGGATAGTTTGCATGTGGTCATGCCCTTTCGAATCTGCTATGTTATTTGACATCGTACACAATGCCAAATTGTATGAGAATTTGATATCGTTGCGATCATAATTTCAACAACTCGCATTGAAAAAAAATATTTCAATAACTTTTTTTTTTTTATGATAAAAGTAATGGAAAAAGCTAATAGCTCACCTGATGTTAAGTGGTAATTTCTGCCTATAACAATGCATTACCTCACAGAGCAAGTCCAATGAGGACGTGCCCTGTAAGGCAATGCACTGCGTCCATCACTCTGAGACAAAATTACTTCATCAACATCATTACCCACAGCCGTAACGTCCACTACCTACTACATTTCTTTTTATTTGTACCTGAGCGATTTGTATTTTATGTAATTTTAAAGACTAAAGGCTACTTGAGAGACTCGATACCAATCTCGATTTGTTACATTGGCGGTAATCATATAACTATAATTGCAACATTAAAATGAATCTTCAGTACCTAAGTGGCAAAGTCAAATCAATCTCAATATCGTTCTAACCGTGGTTTATTTCTAAATTGACTAACTAAGTAGTTATTTATAACATAGTTTTGTTATGCGCGTGTTCATGCATGCAAATTTTATATAACAGGAATACCTAATCGAGACCTTGTAAAACCAATAAATAAGTAGGCAACGAATTAAGTATTATATTTTTTTAAATAGCAATTAAGTTTAACCTTTTTTAGGGATAAAAAAAATTTTACCAGCCCATTGTCCAAACTTCTTCGCAAGAGGCTGCACCTCCGCGGGTAGGAAGTAAGGCATCAGGTATGAAGTTATCAGCTCTAGAACACTCCATAACGAGTCCAGGAGGCCAAACACCAGGAACACCGCACCCACTAAAGCTAAAACTATCACAGTGAGCGAGGCTATCATCGTAAACGCACCAAAACGCACTTTATTTTTTTCTTATTTTTAGAGGGTTTTTCGAAAGAATGTGAATGTTCGCAAAGCAAGCACGCGTTGCTCTTTTACGGCGACACAATGTGTACTGGTGGGCGCTGGAAGATCGACAATTTGACGAATATTGTACCTACCTATAGTAGGTTTAAGATAACAAACTCAATACCACACTGCCGAGCGACATTCATTACAACAAATGATTTATTGAAAGATAATATTGAGATATCGAAGTATTTATAGGTAGGTAGGTACTGTGTGCATAAAAGTTTGTCCACATGTTTTTAACTTCTTCACTAATAACTTAAAACCCAAATAAAGATGCCCTAATTTTTATGCACGCCCAAGGTACACACTAGGAATGACACTCGTAGTACCTACTAATCATCACAGCAACTAGGCCAAAGCTTCTAAGTCGCGCGTTATGTATTTATTTGTAGTATAAATTCTAATGATAAGTGTCAGCTGTGTTTGTATATAAGTTGTTAGGTTACCTACTTATAACTCCTTAATCTGAGAAATGAGCAATGATCAAGCAAATGTTGCTCATATTTTGCACTAGGCGCTTTTTACAAAAATCGACTGCTGTCGTCTTGCCAGACCAATCATCACACGCTTCCAGCACGTCGCGTCCTCGTCATCGCGCCTTCCGGTTGGTGGTCAAGGTAAACAAAAAATATAAACGTCTTGAAATTTTTTATTGTTCTACAACTACTTAACTAAATATGTGTCAATTCAGTACCTAAATAAATAAAAAGTATGTAGCCAAAATAAAATAATGTTGACCTTTTCAGATTATCAACCAACCATAACACATCACACATTTTATTTTAAACTAGCAGTTTTTTTCTAAACAGAAAAATTTAAATCTGTGATAAAACCAAAGTAAAATACCTAGGTACTTACTTACCTTGGTAAATAAAATATTTCACTAAAGCCTACGCAGACCGAGCGGGACAGCATGGCAAGTGATTAAAATTTTTACCAATGGACATTCAAACGTATCTACCTATCATCGGTCTTCGTAGGCCATAAAGAAAACATAAAATGATACTCAATTATGTATATTATACACCACGTATCTACCTACAATGGCGACAAAAAATTGACACACGGGTAGAGCTACTTATTAGTATTCATAAAAAAATTATTAAAGTACAGTCAGCTGCACTAGAATGTGTACGATTCGTAACTTTCAAACTAGTGTCACCGTATTGCAATGGATATTTACAGGATAAAAACTAAAAAAATATGAACACAGCTGATAATTTTACTTATTTATTTAGTATTGGGACCGTCAAAGTCCATAACAATGCTGCGGCCCTACATTGAAAATTACGAATTGTTCACATTCTAGTGCAGCTGACTGTACTTTAATTATTTTTTCAACACACTTGCTCATAAAGTGGCTCTATGGTCACCGCAATTAGGCACATAATGACACCCATAATCAAACTGTGACTTTTTCATTGCTATAACTCACAAGTGAGTTATAGATTTTTTTTAAAAACTTTATTGGTTGAGTACCTTTGTTACTAAAAAAGTTTTTATTCAAAAAAAAGATCGTGTTCAATAGAACAAATAAATGAATGTTCCTATTGCTTGCTCATTTCATGCAACTTCTTATTTAAATAG
Source organism: Eulithis prunata (assembly GCA_918843925.1). Lineage (NCBI taxonomy): Eukaryota > Metazoa > Arthropoda > Insecta > Lepidoptera > Geometridae > Eulithis > Eulithis prunata. The sequence continues at coordinate 711,491 of OU974007.1, forward strand.
ATAATTTTAACTCGTACGTGTTTAATAAATAAAACTTTCACTCAAATATAACTTTTGTTTTCTCTGTAATAAAAGAAAACTTTAAATTCCCCATTTTTACGTGGCAGAATAGGCGCAAACCCTAAGCGCGGAAAATAAATAAAAAAAAAACCTCATCCCTTTAGTCTGTGGCCGATCGCAATGCGCGCGCATAGGAAAACTGATTAATTTTTCCCGCCATAGCGAAACATTTTTCATAACGCGTTTTCACTGTTGAAATTATTGTTATTTTATTCACAAGTGTGTTGAAAAACGTCGTATGATACACGTGTGTATTGGTGATTACCGTTCTCGGCTTTCTTAAGACCCTCGCCTACGGCTCGGGTCTCAATGGCACCTCGGCGGTAATCACCAATGTACCACACTTGTACCATAATGTACTATTTTATGAACACTAATAAGTAGGTCTACCCGTGTGTAAATTTTTTGTCGCCTATAGATATATGCTGTGTAGGTATATATTACTGATAAATTATTATCATTTTTTATGTAAGTACCTATTTACTTTTATGTGCGCCCCGTTCTTACCTAATCGACATGCTTCTCTCCATCCAAAGGTTGTCTGGAAGAGATCGCTTATAGCGATAAGACCGCCCATTGTACCTCGTACTTAAAACTTATTTCTCTTTTATTGTTTTTCTTCTTTTCTTGGTGTGCAATAAAGAATATATCTATCTATCTATCTCAATGCGATAGGATGATCCCTTTTTTGAATCGCATATTAATATTAGTATTTCCCTGCAGTATTTATACTACCGCTATGGCCTAATGAGTTAAGCATAAAACTATGACTACCTATGCCTAATTAATATTATGCTAATAATAATAAGTTTTTACATTATTAAGCGACCCAATATTAAACCGTCTGTGATACGTTTATCTCAAACTCTACTCTATTTCAACAGCATAGGTAACAAAGTTGCTTATCACGGAACATCGTCAAACGGTTTCGTAATTGCTGTTTGATTTGAGCTCCGTGGTTGTGGGTGCTGTGGTTTCTTCCTTTAGGGTTCTCATGCCTTTTATCCGGTTCTTCACAAAGTAGTATGGCGCTGGAACAAAAATACTTGAAATAACATTTAGGGTGTTGGTGTTGGTGCATACGGACAATCTAAAATTCATTCCCTAGTCCTAGAAGGCTTGTATGAGATAGTACTCTTCTCATACAAGCCTACAAGGGGTATTCTAGAGCAATTCAATTTCTAGCGTAGGTTTCTCGGCACTTCTGAATATTCCTACTATTGGCCGGCCAACAACAATTTATATGTCCGACCGCCACGTATGGCAATCTTACGATTAAAAACTGGAAAGTAACAAACAGATAAAATGAAAGAAGGTCAACCGTTCATCGAAGATATTACCAAATAGCAAGTTATATATTTCACAACCACATCACCAGAAGTACCTCTGCGTATGCGGTGTCAGTGTATCACCTACAGCTAGGCTTCAAATATGAATTAAGTAGGTACCTAGGCAGGTATACATAAACCTTAATTAAGGCTTCATTCGTAAACTGCATGGTGCATGGGGGTCCATCAATAGAACCATTTTGATTTCCAGCCAGTCGTCTTCCACAGATCCACATAGCAACAAAATTAGGAATATAAATTAGGTAGTGTATGAAAGGTAGGTAGTTCGTAGTAGATACGCACCAGTCAGAAGCCTGCATCTCCTTTTGATCGTATCATCCTCCATGCAGGAGCTGACGATATCAGCTACGGCCAGTAGTGTCAGGAATATCAACAAACTATAAACAATCAGCTGTAGCATGGCGAAAATAGATTAAAGGTCATTCAGAGACACGTTACCACGACCACGACTAAAAACAGACTAACAAAAGCAAAACATTACTTGGCATTCACCAAGATATTCGGTAATTTATGCGAACCAAAGCCGTAAAAAAATAAACAAGCCATACATAGCGGTAGGTAGATACCGACGTACCTAGGCAATTTGAATTTTCGTTCGAACTAGATGGCCGACTCATTTTGTAATAGAAACTAGAAACACAGACTGGCGAAACTCTCGGACTAGACGCATGCTTTCGAAAAACGAACAATTGTATGAATCGGGGGTCAAAATTTGAATCACGTTTCATTCAAAACGAGATTTTCAGTGTGTCATTTTGGTAGAATGGGAGTCCCGCTTCTTCTTACGTAGGAACTACTTAATACGTATATTCTTTTTAGAAACACTATGGTAGTAGGTACCCACTATAGTGAGTGCCTTGCCTTCTTTTAGCAACAAAATCCTAATTTAGATGTAGACACGGTCAAATAGGTGTGTAATTATCTAAATAGAGTACCTAAGTTCGTATTATATTGCTCTGAAGTACCTAGGTGGTATTATGAGGAACAAAGGTCTTTGTCAACATACAATGCTAGTGCGACCTTGCAAATGTCCTTATACCAATTGCAGGTACTACCTACAATGTTGGTCTTCAACAAACTTCCGTACCTACTTATCACCCACCTAGCAAGAAACCAGTGAAAGAGCAACAAACCATCAAACCTATCGATCTCGAGGAATTTGGTGTGTTCCGTGAATTTGGTATTTTTCAGTTACTTCCGTTTATTTTTGAAGGTATTGACATTCCATGGTTGTACAATAACCGGACCCTTGAGTGAGGGCATTCGTTTGGGTCTGTGACTTGACATGACAGTGACAGAATAGACACGACTAGACGTCAGTCACCAGTCAATGTACGTCAACGTCAAATCAAACAAAAACAAAACAAATTCGTCAGCCTCGGCCAAATAGGCAAGTGAGTGATTGTTTTACTCATTTATTCCTCAAAACTGAAAGCAAACTAAAACTTTTACCCAAAATCATGGAAAAGGAACTGGACAAAGTCATTGAAGAGATTATGTCGACGCCCAACATAAACGGGTGCTTAGTGGCGGATCACCAGGGACTGTGCCTGGCTTCCAAAGGCTCAGCCCATGTCGACTCCGCTGGTATCATCGTCGCTATTTCAGAACAAGCCTGCAAGTTACAGCCTAATCTGAAGCCTCCTACGGTGTGTCTTGAAACGGAGAAAAAGAAGTGCCTTATTCAAAGACATGGGACAATCACCGGAGCAATTTTTAAGCAAAAATCCAGTAAGTTTACATCTCATAGTGAATTACACTATTTATTTGTCCCTCCTATGTATTGTTTTCTTCAGTAAAAAGTTATAAGTCTTCTATTACTACAAATTATTTCTATTTATTGGCTTGATTATATAAATGTTTGTTGTTTCAGGTATCTAGAGGACTCCAATAAGATAAAAGCAAGCTATTATATTATTGTTACTTGTAAGATGTAAATAAATATCTAAATATGGTTAAGAATAAACATGTTAATTATGAATGTCTGGTCTTAGCCATAATGTGGCATCTTTGAGGCTGTGCTCTTGATGTGAGAAGCTACTTAGGCCTTTATATCTATTGAAGATGATTTATACAGCATCAGGAGGCAACCTAAGCCTACACTTAATGAGACACTGTAGTGCCTGGGACAATGTTTAGATGGAGTGGCAGACCCTCTCAGCGTCAGTGTGGAGCTGACTAGCTTTGCACTAAATAAAAAAAACCTTTTGATATACACACATTTATTACAGATATGCATTCCTAAACAGTAACATTAACTTGACAAGAAACAATTGCAACTGCTTATTTTCCTAATCTTCAAGTATTCACTTCATACACAACTTGATTTAACTAAGTTTTTGCAAATCTTACTAAAACTCATTAAGCTGGAAATAGAGTTGTATAATGTATGACTTCCTTTATGCTTTGTAGTGTTGTAACTAGTTGTGCACGCAGTAAATAAATGATGCAAACTCTATACAACACTAGTATCTGATTACATAAATGAGTATACATACTCCATTAAAAACTATGGAACAGTATAAAAACACAAAATATATTATACAGTTCCATTCCAATGTTTGTAAAGTAGGTACTTCACTAAACTCACGAAATTATAATAATCCAAAATAGAATACAATATAGTAATAATTCAGTAATTTAATTCATAAGTTATACACAACTAAGAAATTAATTTGATAATTAAATTTTACTATAAAATTATGTAAATGAGCCAAGAAAGGATGTCCAATAGGACTTTTTTAACTAATCATATCACTCATTTGATGTTTTTTTTATCAGGCTGGAATATACATCGTTATTGACGAATGATTAAATTCAAAAAGAAGGAAGCACAAACTACTGCCACAACTAAATCTCATAAAATAAATTCAATAATAAATATTTCGCTAAAAAAAACTATACTTAAGTCCTAAAGTTGGCTGTGTGAGCAAACATTTAACCTAACAAACATTATCTAAGACTAGGGTCTCTCATATGCTTTAATACTTTGCCATGTTGGTTTATCTATAATGTAGCCCATACCAGAATACACTGTCGAAATGTTTAGATAAACTGTGGCCCTTGTTTCGGAGGGCACTTTAAACTGTCGGTCCCGGCTCTAGCAGTCGTTAAGCCACGACGGAGGCCTTAAGGCGGCCTAAAAACTCCGTCACCAGAATTGGCCACTAACTTATACAAGCTTGCTTGCTTTTTTTTAGATAAACCAATGTCTAACTTCTGCATTTGGCTGTATCTTTTCATAATCCTTCAGCTCTCGTCTGGCGTATGGAGCTCTTTAGTACCTATTCATACCGTTTAGCTAAATATGACATCTTTAGACAGCGTTTTGTGGTAGGGCGGTGTGTTTCATAAATCTCGGAAATACAGTAACAGCGGTTTTAAACATCAAGGAATTAGTAACAATATTTTAATGATTTTGATTATCTACTTACCCTAAGATAATATTACTATTCAATTACTGTAGGTAAGCTTTGATATTACATTACCAATATTATTCTAGTACACATTCAATTTAAGTAATTACAAGATTATGCGTGGAACAAGAAAATGTAATGGAGACAAACACATTATTTTATTAACATTATTTTTCAACTAGATACATTACAACAAACATTCTATACATGATTACAATTTTTAACAAATTGACATTGTTGTAATTGTTTGCCTTCAATGAAAAAATAAAAAAAGACCCATTTTCAGTATAGTTTGGAATGCAAACATTACAATACCTACAACAGTCGAGTCATTTTAAAGTTCAGGATATGAAAATATCACACGAGAGTAAAATTACAAATAAATAAGTTAGCTCTATCATAAAATAAAACATTGAATTTTGTACGAATACAAAACATTTTACATCAATGTCAAGTAAATTTTTTAGCTCTATAAAGCTGGATTTTAAATCAGGGCTAAAATGACCATTTTACCACTATGCTAAAGTGATTTGTCTCAGGGTCCTTTTTTGTGTGTATTTTTTTCTACTTCTGATCGCTGGTGTAACGGCCCTAAGAAGCTGAATACAATGATGAGATGACAGACTAGTCCTCTGATAAAAAAATCTCATATGAATTGCTTGCCATTAAAAACCGTTTACTCCCTGTAGATCTAGTGATCAAGATCCAATTGGTTCTATTGAGAAATATTTTTCCCAATAAATCTATTTTTAAAAACTGCGTCACAAATTGGATCTATTGCCCTCAACAAAATAAAAATTAACACTAAACAGCTGCAATCAACCGATTTGAATTCAACATTACCTACGGCCAAAGTTATTTTGGGACATCGCCAATATTCCTTTTTAGATATTTTTCCTGATGACAATGGTTTTAAAAATTCCATTATTTTACTACATTTTGGTCCATTCAAAAAGTTGTTGAATGACTTTATAATGTTTTATAACAGCTACTAAGCCTCGAATAAATAGATATTGTGTATAATAATAAGTATAAGTTATTTTATGCTTCTATTTCTATTCTATGACGTGCCACTATAAACATACCTACCTATTATTTTCTATGAATTAGTGGTAAACGAACGACAAAATATTTTTCAATTGTGGAAATATTTTACTTACAAGAACTAAATTATTTTGGAGTATACCGCTCTATATTGGCAACCCTAAATCTACTTTTTACTATCAAGGGATATTACTATAGTTATACGAAAATACTAACTTTTTAAGGAAACAATTATACGATATATTTAGAAAATGCTTTCGAACGTCTTTTACAATACAATCCTTAATATTTTGAAAGTTTCAACAATGAACACACAACTAGTATTAATAACCACGCTTATCTACACAGAAACTGCATAATTTACTTTTTTTTATCCTCATAATAAATATGATCAATGATGGTATGTTACATAAAAATATCTTACATGACATGGAACATCAATATGAAGCAAGATATTTATACACCTAAAGAAATGTATTGATTGTATGTACCTAACATGATTGTATACACAAGTAATTATAAATCGCCACGCTTTAAAAATGACAGAAAATGACGAAACCGCTTTGTTGACAAGATAAAATAGATCTTAGGACAAGACACTAAAGCACGTATTGGTAGCGCAATGGACCACATTCACCTTAGAAATTACGTACCTGTGGTAACAAGGTGAATTGTACCATAACACAACGCATTAAAGTACGTATTGGTGGTCAGTGGCCGGTATTGAATACTACTTTGCCTTTAGTACAAGGTAAATTATACTCAATTACAATGTAACTAGGGTCCACGCGTGTCACTGCAGTGATAAGGCAAATTAAACCTTACTACAATACACAGTAAGTATAAGCAGGATACAGCGCCTGTGCAAGTGAGCAGTAATAGGTAAGGTAAAATATACCTTATTTCAAGTGGCTAGCCGTAAATCTGACAGGCTGTTATATGCTAAAATATACCTTATCACAATGGTACTAGGATCAACCCCAACGTTACAAATTAAAGTAAACCTTATTGCAATGTAGCTAGGGTTTATACCGGGTGAAGCTGACAGGCTGCTCGTTAAAGCCTGATAAGACATACCTTATCACAATAGTACTAAGATCTAACCGCATCGTAAGGGCACGATACAAGGTAGAATAAACCTTATTGCAACGTAGGTAGGGTCAATGCCGCGTGGGGGTACCGGTGAAGCTGACAGGCTGTTCGTTGGAGACGAGGTTAGCGCGCGGCGCTGACGTCGGCTGACGTCCAGCCTCAAGATTAGCAGCCGACGTTCTCATTTCTTCTATGGAACCCCTAGACAGACAAACAATGTTATAGGAATGCATTGTTACATGCAGATGTTAAGGTAGGCCATCAGCATGCTCCATCACATTCTCATAGGCCCGAATACCGACACGTCACTCAAATTTAAACACAACTTAAAATTGTTGTGCCTCTGTTTGACATTACTCATTGGCAAGAGATGGCAATAATTTAAGCATGAACTTAACATAAGTAGCGTTCGAGTATTCGGCCGATAATAAAATAATATAATGGCCACTTAAAATAATAAATTACCTAATCAAAATTTAAATTGTTTATTGGTTTGTAGCATAATAAAAGGAATTGGAAACAAGCATTTGATTTTTTCTTATAAAACAGTGTATCAACCATGCGGTGATTGTGCATTATTATGTTCAATTAGCCACCGGAATATCTGAAAAGTGTGCAAAATAAAATTCAAGCTGAAAACGAATGGTCCTTCGAGCCGGATGCGACAACTACCCATGCGTTTAGTAACTAACGTAGACAACTTGGCTTGGTTATAAAATAAAGTAATGAGTACAAAGAAACTTGAGCCCAATTTTTTATATTATTATTTCGCGATTCGTTACTACTGAAAATTTACCAACAAATAATTTGCGAAACGAGACTCAAATTCAATAAAATTATTTATATTGAACTCAATAATTACAAAGGAGTGTAATGTCGACGACTACGATATCATTGACCAAACAAATATTGGCATAATTAATTCCTGACATCACATTGGGCTGTCTAATTGAATCAAGTCACATAAAAAATTCATGCGATAATGACGTCATATGCCGCTGCTTCTTTTTTTGGTCACCTGCCAGATTTGTAATGTTGCGTTCACACTTTGCCGCAGTCGGCAGGGACTTGGGCAGGGAAGTGGGCACGAGCATAGTGTGAAACTGTGAACACGATAATGCCTCTGTCCCGGCTCCCGGCCCAAGTGCATGCCCTTGCTCTCTAATGAGAACAAAGGCGATGTTGCTGTGGAAATAATGCCGGCAGCGGCATGGGCATAGTGTGAACGCGGTATAACACTTTAAAAACCACAAAGCCAAGTGTCTACATTAGTATTGTTATTGGTTATTGCCTCTTATGTGGGGCGCCAGACGTCAGGGTCCTCCATGAGAGTGACGCTGTGGTCCTGCGACTGCAGGGGCGCGCCGACACCGCCGCCAGGGGGCGTGACCGCGCCGGCCATCGCCGCCATGTCGTCACGTGACCCTCTGACATACACGCACATACACATCACTTCATGGCACTTCGTTCCGGGCCGTTTCCAATAATTATCATTTTATAATACAGTTGATTTAGCGATTCAGCGTTCTTGTATGTAGATAACACACGCTACACTAGTGTTACTTATTATAAGTAGGTATTATAGGAATTAGGGTTGAATACTGAAACGTCACTTAAATTAAACACCACTTAAAATTGCTCTGTTTGACATTACTCTGGTAAGAGATGGCAATAATTTAAGCATGAACTTAATATAAGTAGCGTTTGAGTATTCTGCCGTACGATGTCTCCTGTCCCCATGACAAGACACACACCCTCGTACAGATTAGCATAGTACATATTAGTTATTGTGTGAGTATCTAAGTGTATATTAGTTAGGACGCTAAGATTATTAGCTGGTTCCCTGAATGATTCAAACATTAGTATCACACATAGAGAGCAAGTTTAGTATTTATATGTACAAGAAATTAGATATTTGACTAAAATCAGTTTCATTCATAACATTATCTTCTTCTGCAGTAGATATATCGTTGCAATTCCTTGTCTATGGGCGTAGGCGTCATTGTATTTAAAAAAAAATTGGGACGAAACAGTAACAGAAATATTAATAAAACTGAACGTTATTGTTTCGTCCCACTGGGACGAGATACCGGTAAACCGAAACTCGCTATTTTTTTACCATGATATCTTTTATTATACCTCTCGTTAGTACCCCAAGTTAGTATTATATTATGACGCAACTTGGCTGCCAATGCAATTCAATGTAGTTTCTAGTTGATAATGTTTATACGCAAAATTAGTAAAAAGACTATAAATACTGACTTTTTGCCGAGCGCCATCATCCCGTAGATAACGCCAGTGCCGAAGATCAGTCCGCTGCCGAACCACGTGCTCAAGCTCAGCGGACACACGAAGAAGGGCGGCAGAGCTATGCTGGAAAACAAGACGAAATGGCTTAACAAACAACTGGATAAGCATCTATTTCTCCAGATGTCCTAACAGCTGGACGGACACCCAGTCAACGTCGCGATCCATCAAGCCGGAAACCGTAGCATATGAAAGAGACATATAATTTTTTTTTTGCACGGATTCACGATACTTTACAACGGGGGAATGATTAAGGAGGGAGAGGAAACATTCAGTAAAAGTTATTTTAACTAAAAAAATCATATATGAACACATACCTACTTAGATAGCTAGATAACAAAAAGCTATAAAATGAACTGCCTATGTGGCTGTTTTAGATTTCAAAGTCAAGGCTACCAAAAAGTTTGATTTTCATTAACATAACACTTGGCAGTAAGGCGGTTGGGTTAATCAAAAGTAGGTATGAACTCTCAGATCAGCGTTGGTCCACTAAACAACCAAAGTAGCAATCGATTGAGCATACTCTTAGGTGTAAATAGGTCTGCATATCGATTGACCCAAAAGCCTCAATTTAGGCATATGAACGAGAAACGACACTGTGAATATAAAGGTGCGTTTCCACACCATCGGCGGCGGTGGCGCTGCGACAAAAATGAGCGACTTTGCGACGTCATAGGACCATGTTCTGATAAAGAAATCGCAACTCAAGCATAGTAGAATTGTAGATCGCATGTCGCTATCGCCAGTCATGTAATCGAGCCTTTATATTCACATTTCAATTAAGAGTAGATAAGGCAAGGGTATGTCGTTTGTTTTCGTGACTCATCTGAATTTGTTTTTATTTGGACAATGGCTTCGAACTCGCATGAACAAATCGATTAGATGTGGTAACTGGTTTTAAAGATAAGAGACGTAATAATTTGATTAATCTGATGCAATGTTTTTAAAATATTTGTGTTGTTTGTGTATTTTTGTTTGATATGTATAAATAAATTTATAAATAGTTTGCTTTGCTCTCCGTTGGACAAGGGCTAGTCACGAAAGTAGGAGGGTAATGTGATAGTAATGTGACTAGTTGAGTATTTTAAAACTCGAGTTATTTGGGTTGAACTGTCTATTGATTTGGGTCGCAAATAACTCGAGTTTGAAAAAACTTAACTCGTCACAACACTGTCAATCAGTCTGAATAAATATCGTGTGGTGTAATAGCCCTAATAAAAAATAAAAAAAAAAAAAAACCACCAGTCAAAAATATAATTATGATATTTAAACTCACCCGCAGTAAATCGCAGCTTTATTCCAATAGGGTCGCGTCTCGACCTTGTCGCTGAGCGTTTGCACGAAGTCAATGAAGAAGCAGCAGCATGGCGCCTCACACACTATCACTATGAATCCGGCTAACATCTGCCAGATGCCGGCGATCAGACATCCCACGTTTAGTACGATGATGCCGGTGCAGTTCAGCAGACCAAGGATTATGGCGACTGCGGACATATACGTAATGTTGCGTTCACAATCAGCTGCAAGCGCTCGAGTTAGCCAATCTTAACCGATAATCTTAAGTTAAGCAACGTTCTGTGCGGTCACTATTTAGATGGGTGACCGTTAGTGGCATTTACATCTGAGCGCTTCCGTGTTTCGGATAGTCAACGCGTAGAACGTCACTTAGATAATCATTGAAAATTACTAACTAAGCAAGCTACGCCACGAGAGCGTCGTGTTTTTGTTATTAGTACGAATAAGTACAAGTGTAGTACAAGTGAGTACAAGTATAGTTACACTTGTAACAGTCTTTAACGCCTCGCAGTTATTCATGTAATAAATACTAGAAACTCCCAGTTACGAATATTTCTGCAGGAAACACTTAAAAAAATAACCATGCGGTTTATATCTGTCGTAGACAATACAACAACACAATACAATAGTACATTATGGTACAAGTGTGGTACATTGGCGATTATCGCCGAGGTGCCATTGAGACCCGAGCCGTAGGCGAGGGTCTTAAGAAAGCCGAGAACGGTAATCACCAATACACACGTGTATCATACGACGTTTTTCAACACACTTGTGAATAAAATAACAATAATTTCAACAGTGAAAACGCGTTGTGAAAAATGTTTCGCTATGGCGGGAAAAAATAATCAGTTTTCCTATGCGCGCGCATTGCGATCGGCCACAGACTAAAGGGATGAGGTTTTTTTTTTATTTATTTTCCGCGCTTAGGGTTTGCGCCTATTCTGCCACGTAAAAATGGGGAATTTAAAGTTTTCTTTTATTACAGAGAAAACAAAAGTTATATTTGAGTGAAAGTTTTATTTATTAAACACGTACGAGTTAAAATTATCTATTTAAATAAGAAGTTGCATGAAATGAGCAAGCAATAGGAACATTCATTTATTTGTTCTATTGAACACGATCTTTTTTTTGAATATAAACTTTTTTAGTAACAAAGCTACTCAACCAATAAAATTTAAAAAAAAAAATCTATAACTCACTTGTGAGTTATAGCAATGAAAAAGTCACAGTTTGATTATGGGTGTCATTATGTGCCTAATTGCGGTGACCATAGAGCCACTTTATGAGCAAGTGTGTTGAAAAAAACATTTATTGATTCAGTAGATATAAAAGTTACAAAGATATAATTAACAAGTAACATCAAAGAGGGCAAAAGGGGTAAATTAGCGTAGACGTATTACGCGATCTAGTATGAACGGGTTTAATACGTTTTGATAGGTAAAGCTCTTTAGCATAATTTTACTGAAGTGTTCTCGCATAAATTACAATGTAGACAAACTTGTTATAACTCATATTCCATTATTCATGATTCCCAAATTCCTACACTTCTGGGGGCGTATTTTTCTACGTGCTAATAAAGATTGATCACGAAGTATTTTATGGACTACCAAAGATTTTTTTTATACTAAAGAACATCTTTGTGGACTGCCTATCATCAGTCAATAAAATTATAATTATGTGATTTTATTTAATTCTGTCAATATTTGAATGTCTCTAGCGTCATTGACGACTCAGTTAAATTCAGTCCTTAGTAGAGTTGATAATACAGAACTATAAGTAGCTTATCAATTCTTTTTTTAGATTGTAAAATAAGAAAAATATTTTAGTTTTTATTGTGTTCAACTTCATACCGTACATAAGTTAATTTTACAAAAAATTTAAAACCACCACCTATTAAATTCTCCTTAGATCTTCTTTATCATTCCTGATCATCATTAGACCTTGGAGGATGGACTTTAGCTAAACAAATCTCAATATTTTGAGATGAACTAAATGCCTCAAACTGTAATTATGCCTGAAATTCCTCAGAACTGGTTTTCGGAGCTGGTGAATATCCTCTTGAAACAGCTGCACCGAGTTTCAACATAGCTAAGACCTAAATTGGAACTAGAGCCAAACACTTAGAGCTACGAGGAAACAGACAAACATACAATGCAATCAATATTAAAACACCTCTTCCATTTTCAGGTCAGGGGTGAAAGAGATCATAAATTTATAATAGATTCCGACTTTTCTAGTAGAGCAATAGTTAGGTAGTAACAAAATTGTACTCTCAAATGGGTCTAATGCTAGTAGGTGGATCAATATTTGAGTCCAAGACGAGAAACGTGACAAATTGTATAAACTAGCCAATAAAACAACACCCACTATAACGCAAGCGGATGAGACTAATGCAAATGACACTTGAGTGGGCACATTGACTCTATCCAGACTACTTGTATAGGTATGATACCACCGACGTAGTTTTCAATAAAAAATTATTTACTACCATCTCATGAATAAACTTTTTTAAATGATTATTAATCTTTTTATAGATCTGTAGCTACTTAGGTACTGATTACTGATTTCTTTGGATAAAATATTACCTTGAATTTACAGAACAAAAGTATTCTAAAGAAGCACTGTTTTATAGGAAAAAATAGTCAACAAGGTCATCATCATCATCATCAATATATATAAAACTCTTTTGAAGCTGACAGAGAATCAACGCACAGCCTAAACTATAAGTCTTAGAGCTATGAAATTTGGAGGGTAGTATCCTTATATAGTGTAGGGGTACACTAAGAAAGAAATTTTAAAACGTCACACTGTAAAGGGTAGAACGCGAGCGACGGCTAGTAATTAGTAAAGGAATTACTTTTTGTATCTGAATCATTATCTACAAAAAAAGGATCTCAGTGTTATCTCTGCTTATCTAGTGACAAACATACAAAACTAATAGCATGTTCAAAGAATTTCACAACTATTATACACTACTCAAATATAATATTTTGGGCGCAAATTTTAATGGCAGTAACTAGATAGAGAACCCAACTTTTGGTAGTATAACCCCAGTTTATGATAAAATGTAGCCTACAAAAAATGGAACGGAACATCAAGCTTTTTCAGTAGGTAATGACAAATCAAATATATTTTGTTTTATAATTTATGTGCTGATTCAGTTACCTACTTGTTTATGTGATCTAAACAAATTAACAGGTAAATAGATGTACCTACTTAGTTTCCTAGTGATGTACCTACCTACTACTACTATTTTTCAAATTTTTATGAGGACTCCGATACTTTCTAATTCAACTATTTAGCGCTGTAAAATGTACATACTTAGCTGAACTGAGAATATCTTGAAAACGACAAACCTTTTGAACATTTTTCGGTGATGATACAGGAAGCCTATCAGTCTCAGATTACTTATGTACTCTAAAAGATTCATACTTCTTACATTGTCACGCAATTGAATAAGAGTAATAATGACAACGGTGATTATTAGAGCACAAAGAAACTCACTGAAACTGCCAACTGTTCCGAGCCCTCTTCCAGCGTATCGCATCCACCACGGGACGTCATCTTTCTGAACATTGTCGCCACCCGGCCGCTGCATGAGCATCGCAAACTTGTCCGTAAACGACTGTAATAATCGTGGCCATTACTCGAAAATTCTACTAAAAGCTCTAAAATAATTATTCACGAATAATTCTTACCATTTTCGCAAAAATCAATCCACCACAACTTCCACAAGTCTGTCTGTCACCAAATCAAATCTGTCACTTCACTTGACAGGCAGGTCAGTATCAGTTGGAAACTGCTAGTGATGCCAACTGCTAAATATTTTTAAAAAGTGGCTAGATTTATTCCTTGATACATTTTTTTACGCGTATGCTTAGTTTAATTCGCAAAAAGGCACTACTTTAACACAAAGTAATAAACTTGTTATGCCCAGATACTTTCATAGATTTCTCAAATTTTAGTAGTAATACTCTAGTAGGTACTTACTACAAAAATTTTATAAATTGAAATAATTTTTGTGTGGAACCCAATATTTGATTATATAACATAAAAATTCATTCTTTATCTACGGAGTATTAATACCCATGTCCTACATACATACATCACGTGAAAAATAGCTAATAAAGGTCAAGTCTAGCCTAACATCTAAAATAGCTAGAACTAGATATAAAGTAGCTAAGTTGGCATCATTGCAGATAAGTATTTTTTAATCTGTATGTGCGTTCATGTCAGTAACTAAAATTCGGCTGGTTTTCGATTACCTATTTTCACAATGATGGGCAAAAATATACAGATAAATTGTCAAGTAGGAAAGATATAAAATACTCAAAGAATAATAAATATGTAAGCTAGTAATAAACATAATATGAATGCCATTTTTTTAAAGTGTTTTGTTGAAAAAGGTGGCATTGACATTAGAACATACGTGACATTTCATTTAGTAACTGAGAACGAACGTAGCACTAACTTTTTTATTTCTCTTGCGTTTCGTTCAAATCTTTACCATTATTTTAATTTTTTGAAACTTTCATGAATTTTGTTGCAGGAGTTTCATTGCTTTTCTTTTCATCAACAAAATAAGAGTTTCTTTTAAATGACCATAAGCTAAATAAAAAATTACTACATTACATACATACATAGGTACAATGGTACATACTAAAATCATATGAATGACTATATTGTGTGAAGCTAAATAACACCATAGTAACACTAGCTAAACGCAACGCATGGTAAATGTCGGTCGGCATCTGCGGGCCGCGTTTGTGATTTATGCATCAATTAGCAATTACAATAGATTTACACTGAATTCGTCAATTGCTTTTGAAATTCATGTGAAAAGTAAAAGCTCGAGAAGTAATGCAACCATCCAAAATGCTTCCAAAACTAACAGACGATACTCAAACAATGTAAGTATACCAAGGTTCTACAATCTTTAGTTTCCACTTTCCTTTATGTTCACGTTCCCAATTCTAGAAAAATGTGTAGTAACATCCTAATTGCGACTTTGGTGCAGTTATTTCTTGGATTTTGTAACTTCCAAGTAGTTATCAAACACCTAAAACGAGCAAAATAACCATGTTATTATCCAGCTTACAAAGCAGTCTTGTTTGCATTCTCAGAACCTTAATATAGTGAAATCTGATTGTTTCAGCATAATCTGTGGGTCCCCATATTCCATACTTGTTTTTAACAATGTTACAGATCATTTTCTGAAGGTGATGGAGTGTGCAGCTCCGAGGTGTTTGCTACTGATGTGGTGGTCACCACGAATGCCGGGAACCATGACCACGGCAGCTCTAAGGTCAAGCTAACTAACCTGGTGGATTACAACTGGGAGCCGAAGTTTTATCATGGACAACTACTTGCTATTCATTTGAGTGGAAACTATTTGGCTTATTGCATAAAAGGTTTGATAAGACATTATATTCTGTAAATGTAACAGAGATAGTATTGTTTGGTGCAAATGGTACCATATTTTGGTTATGATATAACTGCTAGGTACCTACCTAGTGCTGCACAAAATAGGGAGGTTTATTAACAGCATAGCAATATTTCTCTGGATTTGTTGGCTTCAAAACAGCTGATCTTGTACAATCTGTTTGAGGTTCAGACTGTGCTAAAGCCAGCTGTTTTGAAACTATTGTTAAAATAAAAATGAACAAGCAATGTTTAAAATTTTCACAAAACTTTTCTAGTCACAAACTAAGCAAAGCTTGTAATATCTGAACTAGATTGCTGATCCATCTGTAAATACATAGTAACACCCAGGCATAGAACAAACATGTATGTTTGTCACACACAAATGTTTGTTCCTAGTGGTGTGGGGTCGAGCCCACAACCCACAGCATGGAAAGCACAGCTATTACCTACTGAGCTGCGACTCTCAGGTCACCATTATAATTATAATTTCTAAGCAAAACTGTTTTAATTATGTGCTGCGTATAGTTTTTCGTCTTGGTTTTCTTATCACTAAAGCTACCAGGGCTTCGCCTTATAGTAGCAATGATACATCTGAATGATGTAGCCAAATTAGACCAGCTTGGCTAGACTGGTTTACCTCGGAGGACTGACCCCAAGCAAAACTGTTTATTACAGCTCCAAATGCTACAAACCCTGGGTCATGGACAGGCATGGTTAGAGTGGTCCACAATCCTGATTTACCGACAAAGGGATCCAATCTGAGGTCTCTGATCAAAGGCATGAAAGGAGAGGTAAGATGTTAGACACAGTTATTACTAAAATAATGAACTGGTGTAACTAGATAAATCTGAAATTTAAAATACTTTCCAAACATACAATATGACCAACTGAACTTTGCTATCTCAAAGTTAGGTGTTTGTGATGTCAGAACATATTGTTTGAAAAAGTGGCATTGTTCATTGATATAACCAACTTTACAATTGCCTAGACCCATTGATAATTGGTGCTAATTACTAGAATACGAGTAATTTGGTACCTTATTATCATTTTTGTATTCATATCTTTAATCAACACTTAAGGGAGCGTGAAATCAAAAAATATACCGGGTTTAGTGTCTTTTACGCTGAGATATGTGTCGCGTAGTAAAAGTCAATTTCTAAAATCGATATCGTCCGTCAGACGACGGACCCTTAAGGTTGATTTACATTGAGTCAGTAGCTGTGTTCAGTGTTAGTATGAGCCAGTGGCCAACTCTGCTGACGGAGATTTTAGGCCGCCTTAAGGCCTCCGTCATGGCTGCAGCTAAATAGCTGGATTGTCTGTGTATCAATATAAACAGAGGTTTGCAACTCTGCAATACAGTGACACTGTATACAGCTTCTGTATCAATGTAAATCAGTAGCCATATGTTTTTGGAAAACATTGTGAGGAAACCCGCGGCTTAGTCAGCTCCGCACGTATTGACCTTGTCTTTCCTGTGGATATGGCTAACTAGGCTGAGAGAATGGTATAGGTGCTGGGCAAGCCTACTCCATCTAAACATTGTCCCAGGCACTAAAGTATCCCGTTAAGTGTAGGCATAGGTTGCCTCCTGACGCTGTATAAATCATCTTCAATAGATGTAAAGGCCTATTATATGTTTTTAGAAGTTCTCATTGAAAGATTTGGTTGCAGGTACAAGACTTGGCATTTGCCCACATACAGAACCAGGTGATACTGGCTATAATTGACGAACAAGGCAATTTCTATGTCCATGAGATTGAAGTCACTGACAGTGGATTGAGGTATGAACTACTATCCCCCAGTCCTCAGTTTTGATCAGTTATTTATGAAATAAATAATAATAAACAACTCATTATTTCGTATATAGGTCCATACAACAAAATACAAATTATAGTATGTAAGAGAGTAATGAAACAAGTTTTTTGAAGTTTCATCTCATGTAATTAGAGGCGAACCACACCAAGTCTCCAATGGAATAAATGACCAGCTCCAAAGAAGTTAATGTGTGCTACAAATTAATTTATTTTTTACTAGCTTCCGCCCGCGACTTTGTTCGCCTCCCGGTGGATCCCGTTGATTTTCCGGTACTAAAATCAACCTATGCGTTAATTCAGGTCATGTACAATATAATATATTCCAAGTTTCATCCAAATTGGATGAGTAGTTTTAGCGTGAAAGAGTAACAAACATCCATACAACATACAAACAAACTTTTGCGTTTATAATATTAAATGTTTACATCGTAAATATTAATGTGTATATGTTATTACAGGGTCACTCTATTAGCAGAGATTCGTGAAGAGTCAGCGTTGACTGGCATAGGGCACCGCGTGGTGTGGTGCCCTTACATACCCGATGAGGATGATGAAGCACCAGATGAAGATGTGGCTAAGCTGCTTCTCACTACGCATGGCAACATTGGTATGCATACTTCAATTCGGTTTTACTTGTAAGATATTTCATTATAGCTCTATTTGTTGCCATCAATCATGAAAATCAGACAACACAGATCAAAACAAAAAATATCATTTACAATTTACAAAAGATCATTTGAAGAAGTAAGTTAGCCTTAAGTATGTTGTTATTTTTGTATGTTCCAGCCCGCATCTGGAACATGCGTATAATAGCGTCGTGTGTGTCGGCATGCGATGGAGTGGGCTGGTCGGCAGGCCTGGCCGGCGGGCCGGGCGTGAGGGTTGCCGCGGAACATGGCGCTAGGGTTGTCGCAGCCGCCTTCTCTCCGGACGGGACCGCGCTAGCCACTGCCGCCGCTGACGGATATGTTATGTTCTTTCAGGTACTGTATTTTAAGAACCTATGTACCTATTTACAAAAACAAATTATATAAGTATTCTATCAGCAATATAGTTCACATAGTACAAGCTTTGCTTAGTTTGGGACTAGAAGGCGTTGTGTGATATATCCAAGCATATTTATGTGAGCCGGGATATGAAATAAGACGGTGTTTTATTTCGCAGATCACAAAATTACTAGAAAAAGCTTTATTCGTCACCCTTACGCTATTTTTACAAATTCCCTTCCTTACCGCTCCTCTCACCACAGACAATTCTACACCCATGTTCTGTTCAACGTTGAACCTACATTTATTTATTTAGGTATTACAGTGAATTTATTTTTCTAGTATTATTATTTTAGTTTTCTTGTTATTTCTATAGTATTGTTATATACTTAATACGCGGTGTTTATTCGCAGGTATACATGCACAACGATAGCAGTCCGCGTTGCCTGCACAAGTGGCAACCGCACGAAGGCAAGCCGCTGTCTTGTCTCTTCTTCCTTGACAACCATAACAACTATAACGCAGAGTGAGTACTATAGTACAAACTTTACTTCTCCTTCCAATTTGTAATACATTTTTTTTTTTTATTCTTTTTTTTTTTAATTTAGGGACGTTGAGTCGACTCACGACTATGTCGATCCCATATTGATTTCTCATTGACCTACTCATTGACTAGCTTGAGCGTGGATCGGTACAGTATGATAGCCGTCTCAGATTTGTAATACATGTTTCGTATTTTTGTCAATTTTAGCTCATAGAGACATATTTCAACACTGTGTGACGTAGACATAACAACAAAAGCTACTTGTCTACAAACTAATCAATAAATAAGTATTTGGGAATTTACCCTATGTTTGGTTTTACAGCGGTAAATGCCGCATAATTTGATTCCTGCAAGTGACTACGACACTATTCTCCTAACCAAACAAAATAACAAAAGAAGACTCAAGTGCGACTCGGGCATAGATTTTTTGTCATTTTTTTGTTCTATTTTGATCTTCAGACTATGAGTAGGTTTGGTGTAAGCAGTCAGGCATGTAGGATGAGAGCTGCAGCGAGCACTTCCCTTTTCTTGGGGAACTTTTTCAACACTTTTCAATTAAAATCTTGAGTCTCGATTCAGTGAGCATTGTTTCACTGTACATACCAAAGAGGCTAGGTTATTTTGAGTAGATGTACATGCTAAATCTATTTCTTCTATTCCAGCGTCCAATTCTGGAAGTTCGCAGTAACCGGTGCCGATAACAACACTACGATAAAAGTATGGTCGTGCAAGTCGTGGCATTGCATGCAGACGATAACATTCACGCCGTCGCCGTCGCTCAGCGCTGACAGTCTAGGACTCAAGGCTATGCTGGATCGCAGCGCTAGCTATCTGCTGTTGTCTGACTTCAAGTCACGTAGCCTGTGAGTATACACGATGTCAGAAACTTGTATGTTGAAACTTGTAAGTGTAAAGGTAAGTTCTTTGTTAAAATATCTATACAAAATGTTTTTATTATATTAAAATAACCCATTTTTAAGCAACCGTATCAACAACCCTGTACGTACAGTTCTATCTAGTGCGGTAGAACAACTGTACGTGAATTTCCAAAAATAGATAGATAGATAGAAAACTCTTTATTGTACACCACTTTTACAGAAATTATAAAATAAACACAGAGTTCATTATTCTTATGTGAAGTACAATGGGCGGCCTTATCGCTATGAGCGATCTCTTCCAGGCAACCTTTGGATGGACTGGATTTTATATGAACGAAAGTGACGGTGTAATAAAAGACTACAAAAATAACGATATAACGTCCTTTATCGTATTATCTTCATGACAGATTTTCCGCTAATAGGTACATACTTATAATTATAGTGCCTTCTGGTAAGATCGGCGAAGTAGTAAGTCCGGATACTGAGCAATTCGGCGATATTTTTAAATGATGGCAACATCGCCTTACGCGCCTTTTTGCTATACAGAGGCGTAAGGCGATGTTGCCATCATTTAAAAATTTCACCGAATTGCTTAGTTACGTGATTTATCCGGACTTACTACTGCGCCGATCTTACCAGAAGGCACCTTATAGTACTTATTTGAAAAGTCCTATATACTTACAGGTATGTGCTAAGCATGGCGCGCGACGAAGCAGACTCAATGGCGTACTGCAAGAGTATATCAGAGTTCTTGCTGCCCTATCCAGTTCTGAGCTTCTGTATCGTTGACGCAGGTATTTTATAACTCTTTAAGACATTTTACAAAGGTTTTAAAACATTTCGGTGCAACACACGTGAAATTCTAGATTACGGATGGTCCTCTTCTTCTTTACCTATATGGCCTCTGTCCGTCATTTCGGCAGACGATTTTGCCAGTGTCAAGTGATGAATTTGAAATAATATGGTCCTCTGAGTTGTGTTCTAAATCACTGCTTCGGCTTTCTACTACTTTTCGAACGGATTCTTTACAAAGCAATGTAATAAAATGTGTGTTCGTCAGAGGAGCGACAAGTGAAGTGTGAGTCATCGTGCGACGATCCTTTCCATCGGAACGGCTCGGCCGGAGATGCCCCAGCCTCCCCTGAAGACTTCGAGACACATCATAATGTAAGTACAATGTTCACAGACAGATACCATGTTTTCGTTTTTCTGTCAAGCTTTCGACTTGCTTGAGAGCTTGATTTTCCATAATTATATTGGTTTTATATCTTCAAAACTGTTGAAATGTATGAGCAAGAAGTTGAATGACGTTACCAAAATTACACGATGAAATTATCCAAGCGTAGATAGATAGATATATGTCTTTATTGCACACCAAGAAAAGACGAAAAACAATAAAAAAGAAATAAGTATAAATTATGAGGGACAATGGGCGGTCTTATCGCTATAAGCTATAAGTATAGTGTTTATTCTCAGGAGAATGGATCAGGCGTGTCTTGTAGCTCGGAGCCCGGCAAACGAGTGCACGTCCAGCTATTCATAGTGCAGCCTAAAGGGTTACAGGAAGGATCACTTGTCTACACACCGCCGCGACCGCACAGAGAACTCATACACGGTAAATTTCACAACATATTTTAGGCCTGTATGATTTACTGTTTTAGCACTGAGCCCGTAGTCTTAAGTTTGGTTTTGTTGATCGAAACGCATATCGAGAAGCGACTTGCGAGATATTTTGTATAAAAATCCGATAAGCGCTTCTAGCGGGAGATTCGCAAACTATTTTTCTCCATACAAAAACTGCGAGTTTCTCGATTCTCGCTTGTCGGAAATCAACATAACAAAATTCAGACTATGGATTCTGATCCGGACTCAAGCATAGATTATTGTATGAAAATATCTACTCAAATCTATCCTTGATTAACAATATCAGCATACGAGCCTTTACTATCACGACAAAGTATGAATTTTTTGACTGAGACTTGAGAAACATTTCTGGAAACATGATTCAAATCAAAAAATTGTACAAAGGATCTAGGATTATAATGAGATGAAATCTTGTTACCAAATAAACTCGTACCAAACCCAGCATTTTGTAAATGTCCCTATATTTCTCTATATGCATTTAATTTTACTTAAGACTTTTTACGTTTTCTAGCGATGTCAGAGTGTGCACTAGAAGACACAAATACAAGTACATCTGAAGAATCTCCAGCGCTTGCTTCAAGCATCTTGCATCAGCAGACGGAACAACTCAAGAACTTGCTTCTAAGAGCTCAGGTATACCACTAAACCACAGACTACGTACGTACGTTCGTATGAGTTAATGGCCAACACTGGTGACGGAGTTTTTAGGCCGCCTTAATGCCTCCGTCGTGACTTAACGACTGCTAGAGCCGGGACAGACAGTTCAACGCGCCCTCCGAAGCACGGAAGCGCTCAGATGTAAATGCCACTAACGGTCGCCCATCCAAATAGTGACCGCTCAGAACGTCGCTTAACTTAGAAAATCGGTGAAGATTGACTTAGCAAACCTAGCTTAGCCACAGACTAAACATGTTTTACTCATCCCTGAATTTGTTGTAAAAGTTTTAGTGGTTGCTGTTTGTTTTTGTATTGAGTTATACCATCATCATCGTCATCAACCTATATCGGTCCACTGCTGGACGTAGGTCTCTCCCAAGACGCGCCACTGAGCCCGGTGTTCGTCTCTTCTCATCCAGTGTTAGCGCTACATGTCTCAGATCGTCACTCCACCTAGCCGGATTGCGTCCTACACTACGCTTGGTCTCCACTCGAGTATTGGTTGGCTCCAACGATTGTCGGTTCTGCGGCAAACATGGCCGGCCCACTGCCACTTCCATGTTATTATATGTGTTATATGAGTTATACCATGTTGTTTTGTTACTAGCCACAACCTAGCAGCATACTAGTACCGCGTGCGGAATCTCCGCCGAACGCGCCACAACTCAATCTGATGACGCCCGACGCTTTTAGGTACGTGCTTCTATTTACTTACACTCCCCTTAACATTCTGTTAATTCCGGGATTTGAACTATATTACAAAAAAATTACAAATATTCATTATTGCTGAAGCAATCTCTTCCAGAATTCAAATCTTTGTATTAAAAAGTGTTCAAAATCAATTGTAAGATGTTTTTTGTAGAATCAGCTAGTTTTAGGATTCTAAATGATACTTGTGATTAAACCTGCTTACTTATAATCGTTGCATAATTTATATGACAATACATATTATAAGTATGGCCATAATTAAGTGAATTAGATGGAGTAGGCTTGCCCAGTACCCATCTAAACATTGTCCCAGGCAGGCACTACAATGTCCCGTTAAGTGTAGGCATAGGTTGGAAATCTTCAATAGATGTAGATGTAAAGTGAATAAAATATATTTGAGTGATAGTATATTGTACCCGGAATTATATCCTTATTTGAACAAGCACTACCTTACGCATTCAAAAACCTAATATCACTAAATTTATTTTTTTACTTACTTTTACTTTTTTACACAATGTTTTTTAGAAATCATCATCATCAATCATCAACATATATAAAACTCTTTTGAAGCTGACTTAGAATCAACGCACAGCCTAAACTATAAGTCCTAGAGGTATGAAATTTGGAGGGCAGTTTCCTTATAGTGTAGGGGTGCACTAAGAAAGGAATTTTCAAACGTCACACTCTAAAGGGTAGAACGCGAACAACGCCGCGGGCGACGGCTAGTAAGGAAATATACGGCTTTTTTTTATATTTTGTTATTTTATATTGTACAGTTCTCCGGGCAAGCGCGAGTGCGATGACTCTGAGCCGCCGCTGGTGATGACGCCGGACCTCGGCATCAAGTCCCGCTGCTCTACATCAGGTATCCGCACTACATTACAACCTGTGTGGCGCTGCTGGCCTGTGTGGCACGCCTGCCACGCAACAGGT
Organism: Eulithis prunata; assembly: GCA_918843925.1. NCBI lineage: Eukaryota > Metazoa > Arthropoda > Insecta > Lepidoptera > Geometridae > Eulithis > Eulithis prunata. Next base: position 735,646 of record OU974007.1, read on the forward strand.
GCGGGTTCCACTTCCGCACCAGAACACATTATTATTTGCCTTCTTATTACTTTTTTGCCTTTGCAAATTTTTCCCGGACAATATTCTCGAAAATCTTTTTCTAGTTTGCATGTTTTGGCTAATATTTGGTCAGCTTTTTCCAAATCCTTCCAACCGAACAATTTTCTAGCTAACTAAACTTTTTTTGCGCAATAGTAGTTCTAAAATCTTTCCAATTGAATCTCGAAACGTCCAAGCTCTTTTCGATATAATTTTGAACTTAAAAGCGCTTCAAGCATGTTTATTCTTTAATCCTTTGATAGTCAAGACCTTCTGTTTTAACGCTTTAGTTTTTCTGTAACACTTGCATCTATAGCCCTCGTAAACCGTTGAAATCTGTTCAACAATTTTTTTTTTACATATTCTTTTGTTGGCTACCATCTTGCCAACCGAGCATCCTCTTGAAAATGTTTGGTTTCTTATACACACTGCTGTGCAAAGCTTAAATTAAATTTATTATTGTTTCAGTTTCATTCTTTGTAGAATTTATAGAGGTTGCACTGCCGTTTTCATTTGGCACCAAAAATGTATCTTTTATACATATTATTGTATGATTATTTAATTTGATTTCGTATTAAGCCATTGTTTAGAACTTCATAGGCCAGGGACCAATGGCATTTTATCTCTGGTTTTGGTACCTTTTAAGTATAATTGCCACCAAACATTAGCTTATTTCGTCTTAAAATGCTTTGACGCACATCGCCTTCTCACCGGGGTTCAGCAGTAAATTACTACAAAAGAATTTATATCTACCTAGGTATTAGTTTTCCAAAATAAATAATAATAAATATTCTTGGACATATCTAGTTCCAAACAAAGCTTGTACTATAGGAACTAGATTGCTGATAGAATACTTATACACAGTAACACCTAGACACTGTTTGCCACACACAAATGTTTGTTCTCGATGGGGATCGAACCCACGTCCCACAGCACGGAAGGCAGAGCCACTACCGACTAAGCCATGATGCCTGTCGGCATAAATAATTGCACGTAATATAACGTAATTCACAATGCTGGTATTATTTTAGCCATGTGTGAAGAGAGTCCTGCAGGCGTCAACAAGCCCACGTCCGGCGGCTCCAGTCCCAGTCGAGAAGTACAGGAGATTATGTCGCATAACGATGAGGATGACTTCTATAAAGATCACATGGTTTGTATTCTCACTCGAATTTTTAACGTATATTAGCCTATGAAGCTGAAGAAAGGCCTCTCTTTTTATCCAATTTCTTTATTAATAAATTAGATTGACGGATAGTTGGACATATTATTGTAATAAATGTACCTATTGAGTATTTACGTCAATGAAGCCGGAACTATATTATCGTGTCGGGGCGTGTCGTGTTATATAATATAAAAGTAATGGAACAAGCTGATAGCTCACCTGATGTTAAGTAGAAACTTCTGCCTATAACAATGCATTACCTCACAGAGCAAGTCCAATGAGGACGTGCCCTGTAAGGCAATGCACTTACTATTCATATTCATACATTCATTGTAATTACAATTATATTACTAAAGCGCAGCGTGTTCACGACAGCTGGATGGACATTTATGTGTATATTTACGTAAATAATTGTATCAGGATGAAGCTCTGGTGTGCGATGAGCCGGTATTGGAACCGAAGCCCGTCCCGCCGCCATTGCCCAACGGCGAGCCGATATTCCAAACTGACTTGTTCACCGACGCTACAACCATCCCGCACAAAATCACTCATAGCGGTAACTATTCACTTTTTCTTCTCTTCAATAATGGCCTGTGTCCGTCATTTCGACAGACAATTTTGCCAATGTCAAGTGTTAAAATTGTAATAAATAAGTCAAGTCAAGTCATTTGTTAAGTCGGCTATCGTTTGTTTTGAAAAGAAAATGATGGATTCTCTCTTCAAAACCTAACACGAATTTTCACATTCAGAAAAACCACTTTACACACATTTATTCCAATGGCTCACACTTTATGTTACGACCTAAGTATTATTGGTTAAAATTCCACCAAAATTAAACAACAATACTCACAATAACACAAGAAAAACTATTAAAATAAAAGTGCTATGTGTCGTTTAAAAAAATGTCAAAACTCCTAACTATTCACTATTATATTTATTGTGTAAGACAGCAGTTAGACAGCTATAATGTGACAGTGACTGTTGACAGGCGTCATGACTCAATCGGTAGTAGTTCTGCCTTCCGTGCTGTAGGTCGTGGGTTCGATCCCCACCGAGAACAAACATTTGTGTGTGGCAAAACATAGATGTGTGTTCTATGTCTGGGTGTTACTATGTATTTACAAAAAAAATGTATACCTATATGTATTCCATCAGCCATCTAGTTTCCATAGTACAAGCTGTGCTTAATTTGGGACTAGAAGGCGTTGTGTTAAATGTCCGTGAATATTTATTTATAATGTATGTTCTCCAACGTAAATACTCCTACTTATTTCAAATGTTTTATTAGTTTTGAACTTAGATGACTTTTGAAATGTATTGGCGGAATCTCCAAATATAAGTATTTTCAACACTGTTTCTTTTGGAAACAAAAATATTTATATTTGTAAATGAAACATCTTCCTTTCACCAATCTTTGACACTGATCGTCATACATTTTCTTTGATAACTTCATGAATACGCAAAAGCTAATACGTCCTTCCTCAAGATCTTTTAGCCAGCATTTGAAAGCACTATTCGCAAGCCAACATCAGTTTCTCAAAAGATCATAGAATAGCGTGTTGATGTATAGAATAGAATAAAATAGAAAATGTTTATTTTGTGCCATATAAAGAAACATGCATAGTCACAGCAAAGAAATCACAATAAAAATTAAAATCTAATACATAACAACTTAATAGGTCGTCACTCAGCATAAGTTGTAGAAGCAAGTGTACTGCTACAACGCTGGTATTATGTGACGCCAATGCGTACGCCGGCAGCAACGGCGGTACTTATTTTAATATAGGCAATATCTTAACGTATAGGTAACATAATATAAATTAACATTTTACACAAACTTAACTATGTTTGTCCCTCATTGGATTGTTTTTGTATTAATATTACTGTTATAATTGTAGCAAGTGAAACGACATGGCCGCAGATTTCAATTGAGCAAATCACAGAGGCGAACCAGCGTAAAGCGTCGAGCGACAAGTCGGCCAACCAGTCGCTGAACACCTCCACCTCGGCAACTCTAGTCGACGCGACGCGTGAACGGCTCAGTGAGGAGCCACGGATAGAACGCGCTAGGCTAGATATCATTGAGAACAAACTTGATAGGCTTTGTGGTAAGTTAAAAAAAGCAAAACCGAAATAATAGAAATAGACTAGGATTGTTTTTTCTCTGATTGTTTTTTCTATGTTCGGTTTTTAGTACCAGCTTTATTTATCTCTTACCTTGGGCCTAAGCCATGTTTTTAACCGACTTTAAAAAAGGAGGAGGTTCTCAATTGAATTGTATGTTTTTTTTTCATGTTTGTTACCTCAAAACTCCAGTATTTATAAACTTTTTTTTTTTAGTAGTATAAAGGGGCTACTTCCAGATTGGTCCCATAATTTTTTTATCAAAATCGGATCAGTAGTTTTAGTTAAAACTAAATAATAAGAATTTGAGTAATTATAAAATCAGGTTATTCTCTAAATCCCCTTTGAGCCGTCCTCTTCAAGGGGATTATGAGACTTTTTGTCTCATAAAATCGATCATGTATTTCCCCATCCAGATATGTTAGAAGACCACAGCTTAGAGATCCGTTCACTTCGCGAAGCAACCATCAGTCCTCGCAACATGATCGAGATGGCGTTACATCAACACTCTGTCACCACCACTAAGGCTATAGAAACTGCTTTGCAAGTCGGGTAAGTAACTTACAAATGCATGCTTTTGATAGCAGAAGGTGAGAGAAATAAGTACGGTGGTAGTATTTCCTTGGAAATGTGTTTATTGACGTATCTAAAATCTCTAGCGTCAATTTTGAAGGGTTTGCTTCTCAAATGGACGAGCCTTGAATTAGCTTGCAGTAACAAGCGTTTATTGTGTTAAGCTGAGACCGGAACCCACTAATATAAATGTCAAAGTTTGGATGTTTGTGTTTCAATCACGGTTGGATGTGGCTGAAACTTGGAATAACTTTTTATCAAGGAAAGTTAACAGCACAGATCATATAATATACATAGATGTTTGTTCTGTGTCTGGGTGTTTCTATGTATTATAAGTATGTATTTACAAAAAAAAATGTATGTATGTATTCTATCAGCCATCGAGTTTCCATCGTACAAGCTTTGCTTAGTTTGGGACTAGAAGCCGTTGTGTTAAGTGTCCGTGAATATTTATTTTAAAAAAAAAAAAAAATATAATTGTTTGTCCAGATGGGAGAGGATAGGTCGTGTAGGTGAAGCGGCGAGCGCTCGCGCGGCGTCGGCGGCCGGCGTCGGCGCCGCGCGCGCGCTCGAGCCTCTCGCCGCCGCGCTGCAACACGAACTGGCAACCAAACTCACGGCCACAGACCATCTGCTCAGGGACAATATAGAGAAACTAGCCAATAGCAAGGTAAACTATACAATAACAACGCAAACTAACCGCTACTAATGTTAACTAGCTGATTATCCAACTCTCATCATCAAAAGTCTTAGGGCCGGTTTTTTGATCCCTAGTTAACTCAACTAATTGTCAAATTTGGATCAACGAATAGTCAAATTTGGACCAAATTTGACTATTAGTTGAGTTAACTAGGGATCAAAAAACCGGCCCTTAGGGAATTCGGTAGAATTTATGTATGTGAAATGGTTTACCATAAAAAATCATAGTCTAGCTGACTAGCGAGAGAAATTATGAAAAGTATCTTGTCTAACCTGTGTTTCAAAATTGTAATGACAAGTAGCAGGATAAAATCGTGGCTAGAAAATAACACTTCAATTCATAAACTATGTAGAAGCTCCCTTAGAGGTGGAATCCGAGCTACGCTACACAAATGCCGGTTGAAACGCAACTACTATTTATGAATTCAGAAAATTTAAATTGTAATTGACCTGTGTTTGATTTCAACAAAACTGTTTCATTCACTTACATAATACCTCGAACAGACGGTGACAGAACGCCTCAGCTCATCGATAGCTAAGTCGGTATCGGAAATGGTGAAGGAATCGTTCCGTACGGCGCTCTTCGAGAGCGTAGTGCCCGTTATGGAGAAGGCACACGCCCAGATATTCAGGCAGATCAACCACGCCTTCCAGAGCGGAACTAAGGAATGTAAGTAATTACAACAAGTCGTAATAATGATGAGATGAATAAGATGATGATGATAGATAAGTTCATTTTACTGCGATTTCTGGTAGTTAAGTTATGGATGATTAGGTATATGATTATATTTTATTGAATGAGTTGAAGCTAGTTGAAGTTTTTTATTGCTTTCATATTGTACAAAGGATCTTAAATAATATAGGTGATGGCTTCCAATATGAGCCCTGATAGGGCATAAACAATATTAGGCACTAGGTGGATAAATAGTAGACAAAAACTTATACTTAATATTATGAGTATATGTAATTCTTTTTATCTTACATATTAGTACTGCACTTTTTATAATATTATGTTAGGAACTACTTATATAAATATGGATTATGAGGTACTAAAGAATTCTTGCAGTGAGTAGGAACAGTGAGGACGAGGAATTTTTTTGAATCGATTAGGGCGATCCTTATTCCTTATATTAGTGGGGATGCTCGTATCAAGCTTGTTCGTCTTATCAGATATTACATGAGATGCTTTTAAAATAGTAACCTCACACCAAACCATAGTAGGTATATATGTAGGTATGTATACAGGGTGTTACCAGACCACTTCCGAAAACTTGGAGGTTCCAATCAGACCATGATACTGAAAACATTAAGCGAAAAAAATCGCGAAAAAAAAAAATGACTTGACTATCTCTTTTTAATTTTTTTTCTAGTTACATACACACAGTACAACATAATAAGACATATCTACCTAATTATCTCATTTAAAAAAGCAAAAAAACAAATAAAATAAATAAAGCAGCAATGTACACGCAGCACGCAGATTACGTCTACTACAGCATGAACAGCTGAGAGTTCATCGCGGGTCATTCAAGTACGCGACGTGCGAGCGACCTACGTTAGTACCTACCTACGTTAGTAGGCACTTACGACACAGAATAAATAATAGTACTACGCCTCGACCTTACCTACGTGAATGCGTACATTGCGGGCTGGCGAAATAAATACAAATCCTTAAACATTGTTTTCTCCGGCTATAATAATTTTTCAGGATAACTGTTTTTTTTTTGGTTGGGTTTTGGTGTGCTGTAGCTCCCCCTTTCGTTTTCGGAAGTGGTCTGGTAACACCCTGTATAAGGATACTACCCTCCAAATTTCATACCTCTAGGACCTATAGCTAAGGTTGTGCGTTGATTCTCTGTCAGCTTCAAAAGAGTTTTGTATATATTGATGATGATTGATGATAGTTAAGTGTGTGGCTCCATGTTATTTGGTAAATAAACATTATCTTATGTTATCTTAAATAGTTGCAGCGAACACGGAAGCCGCGGCGAAGGCGGCCGCGGAGCGAGGCGGCGCGGCGGCGGCGGCGGGCCTGCGCGCCGCGCTCGACCGGCACGCCGACGCACTCGCCGCCGCCGCCTCCGCGCACGCGCCGCACATGCAGCACATCACGCACGCACTCACACACGCCGCACACAGGTTACTAATCAATGTTGCGATCACACTGTGCCGCACTCGACAGGGATCTGCGTGCCTAGGATGCGCACGCGAGATATTTGTCATGTCGTTCTGTCAAAATGTAAGCATTTTGCACTAGTTTTTGAACTATGGCATTATCTGTGGTAATGTTGTCGACAAAACGCGCCTTGTTATTGTACACTTTCGACACTTCTTAGTCGTCGTATCTGTCTGGGGACGAGATAATAGTCATGCAGAAATGTCAAAAGTTGAATATTCAAGGCGCGTTTTGTCGACAATATTGCCACAGATAATGCAAAAATTCAAAAACTGGTACATAATGCTTACATTTTGACAGAACGACATGACAAATATCTCGCGTGCGCATGCTAGGCCCGCTGGCCACGAGAATAGTGTGAATGCACCCAACTCCCAGCACAAGCTCTCTAATGAGAATAAAGGCGATATTGCTGTGGCAATAAGTCCGCGTGGGCATAGGGTGAACGCGGTTTATCAAGACTAACTCAACCAAATTGACTGAACCATCCAAAGAAAGTTATAATTTAATTGGACGCATCATGCTCTGTAGTCGCCCGCGGCTTTGTCAGCTCCGCACGTATTGACGATGTCCTTCCTGTGGATATGGCTGACTAGGCTGAGAGGATGGGATAGGTGCTGGGCCTACTCCATATAAACATTGTCCCAGGCACTACAGTGCCTCATTAAGTGTAGGTATAGGTTGGCTCCTGACGCTGGATAAATCATCTTCAATAGATGCAAAGGCCTAAGACTAATCCCCAAACTAAGCAAAGCTATGGGAACTAGATTGCTGATAGATACGTAGTTGTTAATCATAGTTGTTACCCAGACCCAAAACAAACATCTACGTTTGCCACACACAAATGTTTGTCCACGCTGGGGATCGAACCCACGACCCACACGAAAGGCAGAGGTACTACCGACTGAGCCATGACGCCTGCCGATCTTTAAACGGTGTAAACCGCTCACAAAACTATTGTTTCTTCACTCTTATTTATCCCAACATGTATTGTAACTCGTAATATTGTTTCAGTGTCCTAGAGAAGGAGATGACATGGTGGCGCGAACAGGCGCGGTCGGTCGCCGTGCAAATGTCAAGAGCACATTCCCCGTCCACGCCATCTGTTGCTGACAGACAGGTACTAGCTAACAAACTAGTTTTATACTACTCTTGGGAACAAAACTAAAGATTACCATAATCTCCAGAGCGGCTAATACATTATAAAATATTCGTTCATTATTATAAGTTACTAATTGAGTTCGCAACACCAAACCTTTATTCAGATACGACATAGGAAACTGTAGACGAACTATGTGAAAAAGGCAATGTAGTCAAATCACGTTTTATTTCAGAGACCCCATCGTAATGTACCGAAGAATTGTATTCAAGAATCTTTGCCTTTTTTCTTACAAGTACATGAACAATTATTTTGTGCAACTTGAGACATTTCTCGTTATTTCTAGACTCATTTAGAAATCATTAAAGCACAACAACAAACAAATTGTATGCAATCGCTATGCTAAAAAACATATTTACATATATTGTACCTACACTACACCAACTAGAATAATTTTATATGTTGGACATTATACTATTGAAAACATGCCCATATTTAGCAGTATAGTTGTTCAATTCAATTTGGTTTTTGTAAGTAAAGTCGGGTTCGACCAACTCCGAATTAAATATTCCTCAGATAAAATACTATCCGTCTCTACTTTATACTTGTCATAAAGAAATATTTGAGCTGGTCGGACCCAGCTAAGTGATTGTCATTCATTCAAAGACACACATTTTTACAACTTATTAGTATTTCATATTACAGTTGTCGGTTCCAAGCTCATTTGCCTAAGAAACAGTTTTATTTCAGATCCAAGTCGCCCAAATCCAATCCCTACTTGGTAGCGGCGACATCAACGGTGCTTTTCAACTAGCCCTCAACGCGTCGGACCTAGCCTTGGTGATGTGCGCCTGTCGAGCTGCAGACCCGCCTGTAGTGTTTGGTCCGCCGTGCAAGTTGAAACAACATGTTCTACTGTCGCTGGTGCAACAGTTAGGCGCGGACATGCCGCGTGATACCGTCCTCAAACATAGGTGAGCACCTGAGCAATAAGCATTCATTATTGTGATGGCGCGTTTAGATTAGACGGCAGTGGGCAGGGGCAGGGACGTAGGCATGAACTTAATCTAAAGACGATAATGCCTTTGTCCCAGCTCGTGCCCATGTTCATGCTTTTGCTAATAAGAGAATAAAGGCGATGTGCTGTGGCAATAATTCCGGAATTAATCGCTGCAATAATGCCGGTAGCGGCATAAGCCGAGTGTGAACGCCGTATAAGAACTTTCAGTAGGTACAATCATCCATACCTCTGCAGAACAAGACCGAATCAGTAAAGTAACACGACGGCTGAACAGACAATCGTGTCTCTTTATTACTATTTACTAAGTACAATGATAACAGGTTAAACGATAAAAAGTGATGTGTCTCCAAAGAGAACAATCATTAGAAAATCACGTGAATACACATATATGAACTGAAAGATTTAGGATCGAAATTAGACGCTTTTGGATTGGTAAGATTACCTCCAAAACAAAATTGAACGCCTTACAAACTGCTTCTGTAATAACACCTGTCATTTGTTCTCAATCATCATCTCTCACCAGATACCTGGAAGAAGCGGTAATGAATCTCGACACGTCAAACCCAATGACCCGCGAGCACCTCCCCACAGTGATTCGCGAGCTGCAGGCGCAAATACTCGCGTTCCTCTCATCACACCCGCAGCATGCCTTGGCAAGGCAGTTCCGGATGCTCATCATGGCTACTGAGTCACTAGTCAAGGGAACCGCTCCATGACTGTGGAAGTTGTAAAGCTGTCAAGCTGTAGATCTGGCACTGTGCCGGACAATGACTAAAAAAAGTGACATTATAGTGAAGTGATTTTGTATTGTTAAATGACCGAATTCTAATTCTGACAGGATTTGTCACATTTTCTGTTTTCATCATTATTTTCGTGTGCGTCTAAAGATATTTACAATTCGTCCTTCCATGTTTTTCTTTGTGCACGCCTAAAAGTTATCTGCAAGTTGTAGTAATCCACTTTTCATGTAATTATGTAGTTTTTAGTATATTTATGTTATATTATTCAATAGTAAATTTCACAATGAAAGTTACAACTAATACAGTATTTACAATATTCACAATATTTACAAAATACACATGAAACAGTTGAGCTATCTACAAACCGTTGCAAACGATTTAGTGAATTGGCCAAGCTACAGATTTATGTACACTTACCAAGTTTCAAATACATAGATCGTATATATTTCTGATAAATTATTAACATTTTTTACGTAAGTATTTACTTTTATGTGCGCCCCGTTCTTACTTAATCGACATGCTTCGGTCCATCCAAAGGTTGTCTGGAAGAGATCGCTTATAGCGATAAGACCGCCCATTGTACCTCATACTTAAAACATATTTCTCTTTTATTGTTTTTCTTCTTTTCTTGGTGTGCAATAAAGATTATATCTATCTATCCATCTATATATCAAAACACACATGCTACAAAAAGGGTCTTAATTACCATAGTTATGAACATGGTGGTACTTAAAAAGTTAAATTTTTAGTGCACTAAGGTGCCTTCTGGTAAGATCGTCGTAACTGGAAGTCCGGATGCCAAGCAATTCTGCGATATTTTTATATGATAATTGCTTAGTTACGTGATGTATCCGGACTTCCACTTACGCCGATCTTACCAGAAGGCACTATAACAGTTATACTGTCGCCGTGCACATAACGTCTACCTGTGCACGCGCAATCTGTATTCGAAACTATGTTAGGTATACCTAGATTAGTAGCATTTAGTAATTTGGAAGGCATTATATAATCTTCATAACTAAAACGGAGAGTGTGCTCTCGACCTTCATATTTGGTTTTCATTGCCTTGTTTATAATTTTTGTGTGCTTGTCAACTTCCATGTCCACTATTGATTTATTTTGTTTTTACCTTTTATTTGATTCTAAAATCGGTTCTCTCATTTCCTGATTCAATTTCTTAAAATATTGTTATCAAATTATTTTTCTACTGCTTGTACGTCGTTTCATAGAACAATAATTCCTATGTAATGTAACTAGATAGATACTTGTTAATTATTAGCAAATTGTACATTATGTAGCTTCAGAAGACTGTATTTATGTAAAAATCTGCAAAAATAAGCTTTCAATTTGAACTACATAGGTAAGGTAGGTACTATTACTATAATACTAGTTAGGACGGTTTTTTTGCTTTGATATTTTACGTTAGTTATGATGTCAGTGGTGAAACCATTTTCCCTGTAACTTCTAAAGATTTTATCCTAATGGTCTTAAAAAAATAGGTACAGTCAGAGTCAAATTGATATGAGCGTCTAGAGTAGTCCAAATGATCTGAAAAACATAAAATAAGTTAGCTAAGATAATTTTGAACACCCTGACTGTTCATATAAATATGAAACATTAAGTAGTAAGATATTTTGAACACCTTGTGTCCTTACAGATATTATGATGATTCGAACTGCATATATCAAATTGCTTTTATGTTTTTCAGATCATTTTGACTACTCTAGACGCTCATATCAATTTGACGCTGACTGTACCACGAAAGATGCACAAAAGCGAAATTTTTAAAGATACTTTAGTCGGATAGTTGTCCAAGGCATCCTTCAGATCCAACTCAAAATTCCTGATGTCTAGAGGTAGTCAGAAGCCAAAATTTAAGAGAATTATTATATTTTTAGGTGACTTTTTGATAAAATACTTCTATGGAATAGTTACAAAATAGTTATCAATTGTCAAATTAAACTATAACAAACTTTTTACTGTAAATTGAAAAAGAACAAAAATTATTATAATGGTCGTGTATACCTACTAGCGGTAATATAAATATAGAGCGTCGGTTTAATGCGCGCCTTTGAACGCATAAAACATAGCCTTGTTGATCCAACCACTGCCAAGTAGTGCCAAGTCGCCTATGAATAAACCAAACTTATTTAGGTAGGTTAGGTACTATGTGGTACACAAATTTATGCATTTAAAACCCGTTGGCATAAGTACCTTGTTTTAATAACCTCGCGGATTTCTAGCAGTGATTTCTTAGATCTTTTAAGTGCTTAGTTTTTGGTATAGAGAAGGCGATCGTCATATATAATCACCGGGTTTACACTACAATAAGTACAGTAACTGAGTAACACTGTGCAGTCAAGTCTTTGTATGTTCACAGTGAACTGTACGTACTTATCGAAGTATAAACAACCAACATCTGGTTTTATATGTTTTTACCTACTTACCTATTGATTCGCGAGTACGGTTGCGCAACAGCCAACACTTCTGCTTTTTACTGCGTGTTTCGACTAAAATCATTCACAATAAAACCTTGACAACACAATCCTTACAAACGATATGTTTTTGCAATCAATAAAATCCTTAAAACCATCCGCACAAGATTCAAAATGTCAAACATGCACAAGGTTTGGCGGTGGAAACGCAAATCGATATCTTCACAGAGTTGTGCATGTTTTATTGTGAATGCTTTGCAGTGGAATCGTACAGTTTGAATAAATACATCCTTGTTAACAGTTTTACTATTGTTGATTTTATTTTTATTTTTTAGTGTTACTCGCTAGTATAACATAAGAAATATTGAAAAATATAACCATCTGATTTATAATGCAAGCTTTTATTTTTAAGCGTCGTCAATAGCGGTACCCTCAGTAGGTACACCAAATACCTAAGTTTTTACAAGGTTTTAACTGAGTATACTCATCTGATGAGCTCTTATTGTTTGCTAGGTAATTTATCAAAAAGGGTTCGACTATTTTTATACAAAAAGGAAAAAAATAGCCGCCATCTTTAGAATAATGAAACCTCCCGCCATCTTAGGTACCTTTTATTTTCTAATTTCAATCTACCCTCCATCCTTGTTAAATTCACTTTGTTGTCGATTTGATAACTTGGCTAAACAGAATGAATTCCCAGGAAACGAATACCCTTGAACCCTTGACAAGGTGTAATTCGTTGTGTTCCTTGACTGATAACGTGTCCAGTGACGTGCACGATAACTATTCGACATACAGGTAATTACATCCACTCGTAAATATTGCAATAAAACAAGTCTCATATGTATGATCGAGGAAATCATCCCAAGAAAATCGCCTACCGATAACAATCATTAATTTCATTCGTTTATAACTAGGCTCACTCAATGGTACTAATGACAAACCATGATGTGTCTGACAGAAGACAACTCTGGTAATACATGCTCCTAGATACCCACCCTAAACTCCTTTGTTAATGCTACCTACCTAGGTAGGTATAGAAACCACTTCTGAAATTGCATTTAGCAGGAAGACATTTACTTGTCTCACCAAACCACACGGTATACCCTAGGGAAAACCAAAGCCGCACCATCAGCGATTCTTCAATGGAGATCACAGCAGTCTCCAACTCGGACGTGGAAGAGAAAGGGAAGCAAGACAGCGGCATTTGTGACAAGACCTTCGATGGGGAACTGCATGTGCTTGAGCAGAAGATCGATAGACTTAGCGGTTAGTGTGGAACTGTAGAATGACTTTTCTCGAACTCTAGCTGGAAGATAGCCGGGTACATACACTGTCAACAACAGTGCATGCAAACAGGGCACTCCCCTACACAGGCATTAAGGTTTTATGATCTAGTTCACGAAAAAAACGGTAGCATGTCCATATTGTCCATGTTTGTTGATGTTGTCACTGAGCATAAGTAGAGCAAGTTCTTTATAGCTTTCATATTGTACAAACGATCTTAAATATAGTAGGTGATAGCTTCCCATATTAACCCTGTTAGGACACTAACAATAAACTACTAGGTAACAATAAACTATAGGTACCTACGCGTCCATGTTTCCAAAATCTTTGTAAATCTTTTTTCTCCTAGACATGTTTTTGGAGCAGTGCCGGCTGCTGACAACCATGAAGGAGGAGATTCGGAGCTCCAGACTCATTGTGGAAAAAGCAGAGTTGGAGCAAAATGAAATCATAAACGAGCTCGTGAAGAAAGCTATTGGACAAAGGTGTGTTAGGTACTTACCTACCTAGGTAGGTACGCTAACTTTTTTAAATTGGCTATTATGGATAGGTAATCCTCATTACATCTCCAAGGCTCCAAGATCTCTCTCGGGCGGTGGTAATCTTATTAGACGATTCTATTTGTAACAACACCGCTCTTGTGCAGTTTGTATGCGCCGTTGGCTGCCACACAAGAGTGAAAGAGTGGTCGCTTGGGGACTTGGGTGGACCTCCTACGGCGGAAATGGTTGTGAATATACGTATGTCACCAGAGTCGTCGTAGTGCCGGAAATTGATGGTGAGAACAGCCGCGCCAAGTGTCTACTGGACGCCATCGAATCCAGTCAGGGCTCCGTCGACAGTGAGATACGGGATGTCCTCGTCGGCTTTCTACAGAGTGAGGTGGGCTGTTCAGTTCTTAGTAATAACTGTGGTAGGTAATAAAAACCCACGATTTCCAATTTCTTTATTTTTAAGGTCATGTGTGGTCAATTTGTAGGATACAACATTTAACTATCTACGGGTAGGTACCTAGGTACTTTCTAATCACAACCCAGACCCGAAAGAAGAATAATATGGGACGTCTAAATCTATCCCACTAAAGGAGTCAACCCACTTCTCTCGACTTAGCTGAAACTTTGCACCGTCACGCCATAGAAGCCGTTATTATTTTACCTTCTATCCAAAAGGAGCTAAAAGAGCGAATGGTGCAAGCAACCGCAGAATCAGTCAAGGATGTAATCGGGTCCTGCCTTTCCCGTGACATTTCGGCTCTCTACCTGCCGATACTGGAGCACTCGCACCGCAGACTACTGCGCCACGTCGCACGCGTCGTTGAAGACGCTTTCAAGGAGCGTGAGTGTGAAATTAAATTAAATTCTGTCGTGGGTATCGAACCCGCATCTCTTGCTTCTTAGGTACCTACGCCACAGTCTCGGCCACAGTGGTCATAAAGTGAAACAATAAAACTGGTCAAGTGCGAAACGATTCGACTCGCCTACTAGGGGTTCCGCATGCTTGTTTACGTTTACTACAAGGTAAACTATATTTTTTGTATTGAGATTGCAGCAACGCCCCTAGCGGGTAGTTTACAAAACTTATGATTCTGCATACAAAATTATAGTTTACGTGTGACTCTGCAGTAAACGTCAAACATACACACTACCGAAACGTAATGGTTGTTAGTAAATACATATTATGTTAAAATAACCGCCTTGATGACGGAAAACTCACCTATGTACGGTAAACACTAATAAAGCTTTTTTACAGTGGAAGAGTATTCTAGCTGCTTGTCCAAGTCTGTGTACAAAGTATCAAAGTCTCTGCATCGCGCCATCGAGCGTCACCGGTCGCTGCTGGAGGCCGCTGCAGACCCTCAGAAGAACCTCATCAACACGCTTAAATGCTCTGTTGAAGAGTACGTTTTCTATCTGTTACTTTGTTAGTCCAATAGTAGGTACCTAACCTACCAGTTAGTCCACCCTTTGTAACAAATTTATAATTTTGTGCAATAAAGTATTTAAAAAAAAAAAAAAACACCTAAAAACACAGAAGGTTTGTCCGTGGTACCTATATAAGTAGTAGGTAGTTATAATAGCAAAATTAAACGGTACCTAATTCTGTTTTAACTATATTCTAGCAAGCCCATAAGCTTTTAAATATAGGTCCTGATGGTGAAACGATGAGAGACAATTTAACGCTCATTGCTTATCATTTGGATGAATGATCATCACTTGTCACTGAGCGCTTTCTTAATTTGGTGGACTCGAGGACTGTCTACTAGCATGTACTATCTATTCAGTATTATAGGACTACCTATGTACCTACATTCTTTGAGGCGTTAATTTACCCTGTAACTTTGTCAGCTTTCACTCTAGCTTATACTTTACGAAATCTCAGGCTATTAAGCAATGAGCTGAAGCAATGGCGGCAGAAGGTGCTGGACACCTTCTCTGCCATCCCAGAGCTGGCTGAAGAGTTACCAGAGCCACCCAACTTGGACTACGCGCCCGCCAGTCCGCCACAGCCTGCAGACCCTGAACGGAACATCATTGACCAATTGGTAACTGAACCGGCATCGGCAGTTAGTTGACACCTTTGGCAAAATATCTTTTATTACCTACGTATTTAGGTATACTTTCCTACGTCGGGACATAAAGTTAGCCATCGCTCAACGGCTACTACCATTAGAGGTAAGCACTTCTTCTACGTCACGCAATCGTTGGCGTTTGTGACATGGCGTGGTTCCTCCCAGCATCGAATATTATCCCGTATCGAATATTTATGATGATGAGGCTTCATTGTTCTTTATTTACATAATTCTTTTCAGATGGTAGCCGTTGAAATCTCAAAACAGATCGAGCTTGGTGAAGTGAACAGTGCGTTCGAGCGCGCCCTCAGCGCCTCCGACCTGTCGCTGGTGATGACGGCATGTCGCGCGGCGCGAGGCAGTGTGTTCGCACCGAAATGTCATTTAGGACAACACGTGCTGCTTGCGTTGTTGCAACAGCTCAGCACTGATATGCTGCATGACACAACACTCAAGTGCAGGTAGGTACCCAGGTATCTAGGGCGTACCTAGTTAATACAGAGATTAAACATACTTACCATTGAAAAATCATCATCAAAATCATAGATAGGCCTACCTAGGTATTTAAAAAAAAACGTACGTAAGTAAGTAGACCCTGGGTTTATTTATGTTGCCAGATATCTTGAAGATTCGATCATCAACTTGGATGCTGCAAATCCAGCAACCCGCTCGCATCTCCCATTGGTCGTAGGCGAGGTCCGGAAACATCTATCGAAGTTCCTCGCTGCATACCCCGGTCATATAGCTAACAGACGAGTGTCCTTGATCATTATGGCTGCTGATAACTTGTTGAAATAAGAACTCAAGAACATTTTGTTATTGTTACTATAGTTAGGTAGGTACCTACCTACATTTTGCTTCATTGCATAAAGTTTTTAAACTCTTTGAAAATTATTATCTATTATTTCGGTAACCTACCTAAATAATGCCCTATCCAGTATCCTAATCCAAGAACAGAGTAGGTTCGCGAGAATAACGGAACCCTAAAATTAGAACCAATATTTTCATCATGACATGTTTTCATCTAACCAAATCTAATCTGAAATCGAATGAAACGTTAACTTTTTTCATTGGCTTAGGTATTTTATGTTCATCCAATCAGAGTTTACCTTTATTGTGGTGTGGTAAACAAACGGAGGGAGGTTACACTGCAAAATAAACTTGACATCGAGAGCAGTCTTTTTCACAGAATCCGCCCATCTGTCTTAGCTGTCTATCTATCTGTCAAACTTATTTAGTCAACCAGCTGTCTGTCATTCAATAGTGTCCGCCGATGTTTATTTCTGAAAATAAACAAGAATTTGCATTAGAATTAGCATAATAAAGCCATTACGGTGGTCAGACAAGATTAGATTTGAATAACTGCATCGCATGTGTGATAAAATGGTTCTAAAGTATTTCATATCGTTGCTGTTTACGCACAATTTGCTGTTGTCATGCACCTCGGCTGCGGTTCACATGCACAGCATGGATAGTCAGGAGCGGGAGCTGGACGGCAGGTACCGGTCGCGAGACAGCGACCACTACGGCGAAGACGGCGAGCACAGCTTCGAGTTCGACCACGAAGCCATTTTAGGTGCCCGGGGTTTTATACATTTTATGACGTCGCGTCGCTCGGTATTCGCAATGTTCTTTTTAGTTGTTGATAAGAGCCGCGCTACGAGCGATGTCGGTGCAGCGCGCTCTGTTATTACTCGCGCCGCTGGCCCTCGCTGTAACCTATTACTTCTCCATAGGGAGTGTGAAGGAGGCGGAGGAGTATGACAAGCTGTCTCCTGAGGAGGCGAAGCGGCGGCTGGCTCTGCTGCTGCCGAAAATAGATCTCAACGGAGACAAGAATATAGACCGGCTGGAACTTAAAAATTGGATCTTGAACTCTTTTGTGTGAGTGATGAAAACTTTTTGCTAGTGTTTTTAAAATTCTGCTTATACTTACGTAGTCAATGAAAAAAGAGTAGACATCATTTGAGTTAACATTAAAAGTTATAATTTGAAAATGCAACACCTTACGATAATCACAGTGGGAAAAGCTTTCATAATTTATTTATTTTTTAACACGAAAAGTGTAGTTTTCATTCATCAAGCTTTGCCATCCAGAAAAGCTTATTATAAAAGCCAATATTTTTTGAAATGACATATTTTTCAGTAACATATTTAATATTTAAAAGTTTAAAGAAACGCAGCACGAACATAAAAATGTCTAGTATAATATACAAGCACAGTAGCGTAGTTGAAAAACAGGTTATTGACCTAGCTGCTGTATACTTGCCGTGTGCCTCTTAACTATGCAAAGGATGAGTTAAGCCAACCTTGAGCTTTTCTAAATTTTAATTAATTAATTTAATTTAGCACTGTATCATGATAACATCAGGTGAGCCTTCGGCTTGTACAATAATTTAGTTGTATAAAAAAAAGGCAGCGATTATTGTAACCATATTTCAAAGAGTTTTTTTTATTTCCTTCTCTTCTTGCCCTTTAGGCATTTAGCGAGAATTTGGTTGGTTCTACTACCACTCGGCATGCGTTGTCTATGACACGACGCTCATCAATTCTCTCCTAGTCTCTTCTTAGGTCTTGAGGAGCTCTTCTCCTAATTAGTTTGAATGGTATGTCGGTGCGATTCATAATGTTACAGAAATTTTAATAATTAGTTTGGCAACTCACAGGCCCCAGTAAAGCCCGGTCTGTTTGAATTGGCGTAACAATAGTATTATTTTAGAAAACTGTCAAAGGAAGAGGCCCAAGATCGTATGGCGGATGCTGATGACAACCACGACGGCAGCGTCACGTGGACCGAGTACCTCGTGGACGCCTTCGGAGTCGACACGGAGGATGACGTCAACCCTGATGATGAGACCGAACATGGATCCGTAAGCACGTTGTCACAGCAAGTTTATACTACAGGGTCTTGGTAGATTAGCCACACTTCCAAGAAAACTCTTTTTATCCTATGTATGTAGAAATCGAAATTGAAAAATTATTTATTAATTTTTCTATTTCTATTTCTATATTCTAGTATGTCCTATTAAACCCGAACGTTTGTGAGGATGTATGGATGTATGTATGTTTCTTTGTTTGTTCCTCTTTCATGCAAAACTTATTGCATAGGTAGGTATGCATGCTGCAACCAGCACTGTACCTCGAAAGTTATGTTGGTTACATATTACGCGAATAGATAAGATAAGATAATGTTTATTTCCAAAATAACATACAGCCACACCCCTAACTATTAATTTTTTTTTTTTTTTAATACCTTCTTGAGCAAAATTATAAATTTGTTACAAAGGGTGGACTTAATGCTGAAAATGCTTTCAGCATAATGAAAGTTGCATATATGTATACTGCGTATACCTGAGTCTAAATCTTATAGTAAAAGGCAACAACAAATTGGTTTTGGATAGTTTCCTTCCGTGCTAGTTAAAAACTGTGTTACGGCAAGATAACGCTCCTCTACGTTCTATGTTCTAAATGTAGGTAGTTAGTATTCTTTTTTTTGCTTTGTAGCACACTGAAAGATAATGGTGAAAACTGTTATTGTGGAATAAACCAGTTGGTCAATGTATTTTCTAATGTAAACATTTCGCAAACCTGCAAATAACATCTCACGTGACTAACAGATGTTAGGAAACAAAGAAAATAGGACAATTAAATAGAGTAATACCTACATTGTCTTAAGAAAGTACGTTTAATGAGGGCGACTTGAATGTACATGTAAAACGATTGAAGTTCTAGTGATACATTTCTAATTCTTTCGCGAGAAAACAATATTATAAAATGTAGTGTTAATTTACTACGAGACAATAAAACCCTCGCTGGTGAGCTAGAGTCTAGCTTTAAATAACAATTTTTAACCGTATTTAACCTAGAATAAAAATAGGACCGGTTTTGGAATGTCTAAGCAAAAGCCCTATCATATGAAACCCCACTTGATATTTTGGTACGACTTTTTTTTTAACTCCCATTGAATCCTTATAACTTTCCAACCCCTTCACCGATTTACTTTATTTTGCAAACCAGTAAAACTTAAGAGTACTATCCGTATACCTACCAAATTTTATGAAGATCAGATGAGCGGTTTAAAAGATCTCGTCGAACAAACATACAAACATACGAAGCATTTTTGTCCAAGTTGTCACTAAAATCTCGTTTGCTTCGCTCACTCGATCAATTAGTAAAGAGCTATTACATTATGAGTGGTGTGATGGCACATGTTTTATTTTCAGATGTTGAAAGAAGAAAAGGCAATGTGGGCCGCTTGCGACTTTAACGGCGATGGAAAACTGGACTTTAAAGAGTTTGAGGTAAGGGCTACTTTCGCCTGTCTCTGATTATTCTAGGCCTAAGGGCTGCCTATTTATTGTATTGCAGACTTAGCGTGGTCACTGTGGTCAGGTCAGACTACAATCATAAATTTTACGGCTATTATTTTGCAGGTGTTTACAAACCCAGAAGAAAATCCAATTCTGCATCCTTTCCTGGTGAAGCAGACGCTGAGGGAAAAGGACGCCAATAACGATGGCAAGGTGGATTTCAAGGAGTACGTGGGAGATAGAGGTATGAAATATTATCTAATAGACATAACAAGTAGTTCGACGTCTTCTAATACTATTTTCTTAACTGTTTTCAGTTGTCACTGTAGTGTAGGTATGTTTATTTATCTGCTGGGCTACCACTTTTTCATCATCATCATCATCATCATCATCCACAACCTGTCTTCACCCACTGCTGGATATAGGCCTCTCGTTGTTGGTACCACTCCTCAGGACCCCGTGCGAGTATCATCTAATTTATGCCCGCTATCACATCTTGCCGACATTTTAGCCGCGTTCAATGCGGCGTGTCATATTTTCATTGACTATTTACGTGAACGCTACTAGGTAAAGGCAAGTTCGGCACGCTACCGGCACGGTTTAATAGCGCTGTTTCTGAATGCGGTAGTTGAATCTTTCGCTGGTACGGGATCTGCAACTATATCTAAGGTACTAGCCGTCGCCCGCGGCGTTGCTATCGTCCTAGACCCTTTAGAGTGTGACTTTTCAAAATTCCTTTCTTAGTGCACCCCTACACTATATAGGGATATACCCTCCAAATTTCATACCTCTAGGACTTAAGGTTTACGCTGTGCGTTGATTCTCTGTCAGCTTCAAAAGAGTTTTATTGATGATTTCGTGAACCAAGAGGCGTACAACAAACTGCTCAGAAACACAGTATTTTCTGTAGCGATTCTAGCGATTCAAGGTACCTAGATAGAATGAGTGCGTGGTTATGTATTTTATCGAGGTATATCGTGATATAGCTCAGTTCTTTACTACTCCCACAGCGACCGAAAACAATAAAATGCACGATAAAAGTAAATATCGTGCACTTTTGAAGTCAAAAAATATGGGCGTATTCGATATTATAGTATAGATATCTATTTGTTTAAGAGGCAATACAGACGTTATGTTTTATACGACAACTGCCATAGAAGGCTCGGAAAGTAAAGACCGTTCACAGTAGCATCGTAATCTATGAAATTATAGAAATGATTTTGAATATCTACAACCAATGTAAAATTCATGTAAACTATGTGAAAGCAATAAATACTTATAATGAGTAATTATATTGAGTATATTTTTTGTAGACGTTAAACTGTCGGTCTGGGCTCTAGCAGTCGTTAAGCCACAACGGAGGCCTTAAGGCGGCCTAAAAATTCCGTCACCAGAGTTGGCCACTAGCTCATACGAGCTTGCTTGCTTTGCTAGACAGAAATTTAATTCAAAAGATTCATGATTTACAATTACAAATTCCTTGCCCTATCGTCGTTCTTCGGATCTCATATCAGTATGGGAATCCATTCGGATTCTAGATGATTCTATTAGACATTTATCCCAATTCTAAGCGTTAAAAAATCCTATTGAATTGCGCATATCAATGAAATACAAATGAGAACGGGTTAGGAAGTGATCTTGAACTAAATATGCGCATTTATTACGAAGTCTGACGAGACCTCGGCGTGAATAAATGTGACAATCGTAAACGTATCGTAACTGTATCCGAGATACACTGCGCGGTGAAGGTGCAACGTTCGGCAGTCGAGCTATGACTCGAACGACTGTTAGATAGGTTCGTGCTTGAGATCCTGAATATGTTTTGGATTGTATTATAAATAAATAATCAATATATGTATGTATATAAAACTCTTTTGAAGCTGACAGAGAATCAACGCACAGCCTAAACTATAAGTCCTAGAGGTATGAAATTTGGAGGGTAGTATCCTTATATAGTGTAGGGGTGCACTAAGAAAGGAATTTTGAAACGTCACACTCTAACGGGTAGAACGCGAGCAACGCCGCGGGAGACGGCTTGTAAATAAATATTCACGGACACTAAACACAACGCCTTCTAGTCCCAAACTAAGCAAAGCTTGTACGGTGGAAACTATGGATTTTGTTCTCGGTGGGGATCGAACCCACGACCCACAGCACGGAAGGCAGAGCTACTACCGACTGAGCCATGACGCCTGTATTATTTTTAATATTAAATCGTTTACATCGTAATCTTTGAAATTATAGAAATTATTTTGAATATCTACAACCAATGTAAAATTCATGTAAACCATGTGAAAGCACTATATACTTATAATGAGTATATTTTTTCTAGACGTTAAACTGTCGGTCCCGGCTCTAGCAGTCGTTAACGACGGAGGCCTTAAGGCGGCTTAAAAACTCCGTCACCAGAGTTGGCGACTAACTCATACGAGTTTGCTTGCTTTACCTTCCAAATTTCATACCTTTAGGACTTATAGTTTAGGCTGTGCGTTGATTATCAGTCAGCTTCAAAAGTGTTTTATATATTTAGATATTTGTTATATCCAGGTCTGCAGCAAGACAAGAGTTGGCTGATCTCTGAGAAGCAGAAGTTCGACCAGGACCTCGACTTGAACGAGGACGGAATCCTCGACGCGGACGAGATCCACCAATGGATCATACCTAAAAATGAGTAAACAACATTCAACGCTTATTGAATACTAGCCTCCGTCCGCGACTTCGTCGGCGTTCCGTTTAATCCTGTTGATTTTCCGGAATAAAAAAAGCCTATGTGTTAATCCAGGTTACAAACTATATATATTCCAAGTTTCATCCAAATCGGATCAGTAGTTTCAGCGTGATTGAAACACAAACATGTAAACCTTTTTGCACGTCCAGGAAGACTGGTAGACAATGCTCTTAGCATTAAGTCCTCCTAGAACTACTTGATTGTGTGAAATTTTTAAATAAATAAACTTTGACATCTATAATTATCCCGGATTTTCATAATGATCAACTGCTACTTTTATTCCGGAAAATATCAAACGGGACGCGGGCATAGTCGCGGGCGGAAGCTAGTAAAGAATAATCTAGTTGCTAATCTGACTGTCGTGACTCGTGACTCACATAAGCGTTAAATATGAATTTAGACGTAAAATGTGTTTATGTCGATCATAAAACATGAAATAAACTGACTAGGAAGCTCCAGTATGCATCACATTTTAGAATTTCAATTTGTATGCTGTAAAATCCCACACCAGCAGAGATAAAGCTTCTCGTAGAATCCGCTAGGGGCTCTGCTTGTGTTTCCATACAAATGCAGCCTACACTGGTACACCACCAGTGCTAGACGCTAGGCACTTTACACTGATTTTACATAAAACTCTTGGCTCTACATTCTACATCCTATTTCTGTAATTTTTTTTGTCTATTTTGAGTCATCCCATGAAATCCCATCTTACTGTCTTAAAGCCGCTTTTGAATGCGCACTTTATTAAACACAATTCTGAGTAAGGCCCGTATGCCAATAATCGTTACTCAAGCATAGATTTGAGTAGAGATTTTTATATAAAAATCTATACTTTGATTCTGGATCAGACAAAACCAAGCCTAAATCTCAGCCTAATGATAGATTGCAGAAGACGATCTAAAAAACAGTACAATCAACGCTACACTTTCTTCTTTTCTTTTCAGATTAGAAGTATATTGCACAATCTAAAGAGCACATTAGTACGAAAGAAGAGATTCCAACTCAAATATGTAGTTAAAAACTTGTATTTAACATAAACAAAAATTTTGATATGTTTTTATTCTGAAAGATGAAAATACTAACATGTTTTCATTTCCACAGAGAAATAGCTCTCGACGAGGTGAGACATCTATTCGCGGCTGCAGACGACGATCACAACAACCTGCTCAGCTTCCCAGAAATATTGGAGCATCACGACGCATTCGTAGGCAGTGAGGTCACCGACTACGGTAGCGATCTGATGAAAGATCATTTTGAAGACGAGCTGTAGACTGATCGTGTATCGTGCGATAGCGACCATCAAATTCCTGGTAGTTTTTCATAAATACCCGTAGCTATATTTAAAACGCACAGCTTGATCATGTTTCTCCACCAGAGCTAAGCTACGTTGCTAAAGATGTGTTTGATATCCACCAATAAGAATCGTTTAATATGAAAACAAGCGATCCCTATTGGTGGATGTCAAACACATCCTTAGCTTAGCTCGGTTGGACAAACACCCTAAGGTTCGGTCTTACTTATAATTGGCTCTCGAAACAATGCTTAACATTCTCCCTGTCACTATTTTCGCTATCTAAACAAAACGAGATAGCACAATTTAAAGACTTAGTCAGCTCCGCACGTATTGACGATGTCGACTAGGCTGAGAGGATGGTATAGGTGCTGGGCAAGCCTACTCCATCTAAACATTGTCCTACACTACAGGACACTGTAGTGCCTGAGACGTTAAGTGTAGGCATAGCTTGCTTCCTGACGCTGTATAAATCATCTTCAATAGATGTAAAGGCCCAAGCTAAGCCTATTTAAAGCGGTGATTAACTTTTAACAGAAGTTTAGATGCGGTTCTAAGTATAATAATATGTTTTAAATATTGTTAGGATAGTAAAAATTATCACAAGTCTTGATTCTCCCTATCTTGTTTCATAATAACCTGTTGGAGTTTACTTGACAACAATTCATTGTTAAATATTACGAATCAGTGACTGAGGAAGTATAATCGACAGTTAGCCCTCTGTCGTACCATCGATCTACCAAAGTGTGTAACAGTCGGTCAGACAGATTGAACCTTGTAACAAAAGTGTGTAACAGTCGGTCAGACAGATTGAACCTTTCAACAAAAGTGTATAACAGTTGGACCTTTCAACAAGTGTGTAACAGTCGGTCAGACAGATTGAACCTTTCAACAAAAGTGTAACAGTTGGTCAGACAGATTGAATGAACCTTTTAACAAAGGTTCATCATATTAATGAACCTTTGTCACCGCGGCAGTATCAAGAATATGCAAGTCTTTCAGTAATTTCACGGCTTAGGTTGATAGGAATTAGGAAAGAACTGATTTAACATAATCTCTGTAGACAGTCAATTCTTGTAGTTGAAATTGATGTACTTCTAGTATTATAACATGTCTAGTTATGCTATACGTTTGAATCGATTGTGTAAGTGCCATACAATTAATTTCCTGTACTTATTAGACCAGAATAAAAGGGTTATTTGAATAGTGTGTAATGTTGATAAAGAAATTATTTATTGTAAATGGTCTTTCATTTTCATATGCACTTTGCACATAACACTTCCTCTGGTTAGGTTAAGCATCCTAGTGAAACTTAAAGTTAGCACAGAAATGAAACATCAGAAAATTTACAATATTTTTTTATTCAATATAATAATCTTAATAAATCCAAAATATTTACACAATACAAAAACATACAATACGACCTTGTTCGGCGTCCTTTCGCTAGCGTGGCGTTATTATTGTGATTCTAACAAATAGCCAAACAGTATTAATCTGTTTCCTAGACAACCGATTATTCTGAGTCTAGTTCCAAAACGACATACGAACATTTGCATCGCAAACGTAGGTAGATGATAAGACATAAGTAGTAGGGAATTGCTTTTAGGTACACACTTGTCATAGGAAAAGAAGGACATGCGATTATATAACATTGCACCAGCGGCACACGATACAAAATTTCGTAACAAAAAGAAAAGTTATAACAAAGGTATAACGTAAATTATGTTATCAATACAATAACAAAAAAATATGTTTTTAATAAATCTCGTTTGTAAAATACGTGTTTCAAAGCGTCCGGACTTTCCATACTACTCAGATGTTCCACGTTTCATATCGCTCGATAAATAATAATTAGGCTAAGTGACGCAAGCTTTTTAAATTAACTAATTTACGAACCCTCAGAACGCCATCACTTTAGGGCCGGCGTCGATCAAAGCAAAGCGTAGATTTGTATAAAACCGAAACCACTGGTGATCCATTGCCTAGTTACAGTAGATATTTTCTCTAAGAAAACTATTAGCAGTTATGCACGTATCGCCCCTTTGCTTTAGTGGACGCCGGTCTTTATGAATATGGAGTGGATTGCTAGCAGACACTGACTTTGATAAAGCTGCTTACAGACTTTGAAATGCACAAATAAAAGTTCAGCAATACTAGTCAGTGGCAACCTTTATAAAGATGGCTGACAATCCCATTTACATACAATCAAAATAACAATAATCTACTTCTAATTTACCAACTTATTATCAAATCGTTTGAAATTACAAAAGCCTATTCTGATAACAGAATGTCTAAACAGAGAATCTAGTATAGGTTTTATAAGTAGGCGATAAGTAGACTTGTAAATGAAATACAATTCTCAAAGAAAATAAATAATGTATGCAAGTCTCGATTAGAATATAAACAGAAATAGATAAACCATAGTTTTTTTTTTCTTGAAGTAACTGTGATTTTGTTGGTAAACCAAAAGCGTATACTATTGAAATTAATGTGAATTGTATTTGGGATGTACGATTGTACCCGTGTGTCAAGTATCTCCGTGGAATGCGATTCAATATTTTCAAAACGTGACGATTACAGTCAAAGTTAAAGACATCTAAAATTATAATACAAATAGTATTACATACATATTACATAAATAATAACGGACATTGCGCCCTATTTCGTATTTATATTTATAAATTTCTAAATGAGACATGTGAACTTAACTTTTTAAATAAAATACAACTATTATGGGTTCTAGGTATTTAAACTGAATTGATTGAAAATGTATATAAGTATTGTATTAGCAATCTAGTTCCCATAGTACAAGTTCTGCTTAGTTTGGGACTAGAGGGCGTTGTGTGTACTGTCCAAGAATATTTATATATTGATACAAATATTTTTATAACATCCCAAAGTTATGTCTTCACTCGACTCGACCTTTTGGAAGCTTATAAAAAATATTTGTAGTTTCCCTCAGTGCAGGATACACTAATACAAAAATGAGAAAGTGAATTGATAAAATACACGCTATGTGGTTGCGCGCGTGAAGTTAGCAATAAAAATATAAATTCAGTGAAAGCAATACACAAACATACACATCGAGTGAGACGTTTGATGCAGCAACGTAATCTGCGGCTACATTCACACGCGCGTACATATACATAGCGTGTGTGCTTTAATAGCGATGGATGATTTTAGTTTATTGATTGGTTATTTCATGATGAAAGCATGCCTAGAATCACTGAACTAACCTTATAGCAGTGATTTTCAGAATAACAGTGACTTATACCGCGTTCACACTCAGCTCATGCCGCTGCCGGCATTAATTCCGGACTTATT
Organism: Eulithis prunata; assembly: GCA_918843925.1. Taxonomy (NCBI): domain Eukaryota; kingdom Metazoa; phylum Arthropoda; class Insecta; order Lepidoptera; family Geometridae; genus Eulithis; species Eulithis prunata. Next base: position 763,226 of record OU974007.1, read on the forward strand.
GCCACAGCCACATCGCCTTTATTCTTTATACCGCGTGCACACTATGCCCATGCCACTGCCGACATGTATGCCGCTTAGTGAGAATAAAGGCGATGTTGCTGTGGCATTAATGTCGCGGACTTATTCAGCGGCATGGACGTAGTGTGCACGAGGTATTAGGGACATGAACACGCCGGGACAGAGGCATGATCGTGTTTAGACTACTCTCAATGCTCATGCCCACTTCCCTGAAGCTGAGTGTGAACGCAACAGTAGAGATTTGTAACTATCAGCTCCGATTTAATGCATTGATAAAACATAGTATATTGATTATACTAAACTAAAATGTACAATGAAATGATCAGTAAATGCACCTTCACCAAAATGTTGACATAGCTCAGTCACGCTGCCGCGGACTGTCTTATAAGTAGTTAATCTAGCGGCGCCGTACATTTTGTAAAAAAACCGATTAAATCACGTTAAGGTCAATCTATTATATATTTAAATTAAATTTCCAAACGCGTATTTGTATATAATATAACATAAGCTTGCAACAACACGTCACTGCTAAAATAAACATAGAATCTCGTTAAGTAGTAGTCAACTACGGGAAGTGCCAACTGCCTATAACAGGATACAAACAAAATTATATAATAATCTTTTACATATTTTATTACAATTACAAATAAGTTTTAAAACTAGTTATCAATTTTATCATTAGCTTTTTTTTCATAATTATATTTTAATTAATTGGTGACAATTCTGGACGTAGAAACGAGAGTGAGCGAGATGGATCTTCTATTCAAACAAAAGTGACCGATGATGACGGAAATAATGTTATTATTGCGAAGCAACGTCATGTAACTTTCCTTTCTCTATTCCGAACTAAAAGTCACACTTTTTTATTCAGAACGAAAACTAGCGAAAGCAGGAAAGAAACAATACTTATGGAGGTTTAATGATTGAAATAAACTGCCTTAAACCGATTCAACTATAAAATTTGAAAAACTCTACACATTCCTACAGTGCAGTAGGTTTAGACAATCATGAAGTTAACCGCGAACACAATTTCGTGCGAAAACGCTCCATTGCACATCGAAACGGCTAACTTCAAGATTGTCAAGATCCACCGACGAATGTACACGCATAGAACATTGCAAACGCTGTTGAACCGGAGACGAGAAGAATGTATGATTTTAAGGGATAAGCACGAACAAATATGACAGACGCCGCGGTACGCAAATCTAACGTATTCGAGTCATATTGCGCGTCAACACCGGCCCGACGGCCGAATGTCGCACAGTCACCGCGCACTGTATCTCGGATACGCTAGTTACGATACGTCTACGATTGTCATTTGAGTTCGTGCTGAGGCGTTAGATGACTGCGTATTGTCTGGTTTCTAAGTCCACAGTGGGGTGTCGCGGGTCGCCGCGACCGGAGACGATGCCGATATTCTACAGTACATACCTCAACCTCGCAACCTCGCGCCTTCATCGTGAAGCAATACATTCTGAAACGACACACAAAACAATATAACAATTTGAGAACCAAAAATTAACGAGTAAACATAGTCCTAGAGGTATGAAATTTGGAGGGGAGTTTCCTTATATATAGTGTAGGCGTGCACTAAGAAAGGAATTTTGCAAAGTCGCACTCTAAAGGGTCTAGAACGCGAGCAACGCCGCGGGCGACGGCTAGTAATGTATAAATGCATTCAAATTAATACTAGTTACTCCCCTAAAGAAATAAGAGAGTATGTTACCTGTAGCGGTATCACTTGCAACATGAGTTGGAGCGCGGTTGCTCTGCGTCGGCGAGACGCCGCGCGCCCGCGCCGCCCGTCGCACCGCCGGCATCGCTCTTTGGTAACTTGTTCGCTATAACATACAATAACATCATCACTTGTTCGCTATAACATATAACATACAATAACATCTTCACTTGCTCGCTATAACATATAATAACATCTACGCTTGTTCGCTATAACATACAATAACATCTTCAGTTGCTCGCTATAACATACAGCATACAATAACATCTTCACTTGCTCGCTATAACATACAGCATACAATAACATCTTCACTTGCTCGCTATAACATACAGCATACAATAACATCTTCACTTGCTCGCTATAACATACAGCATACAATAACATCTTCACTTGCTCGCTATAACATACAGCATACAATAACATCTTCACTTGCTCGCTATAAGATACAGCATACAATAACATCTTTACTTGGTTCCTGTAACACAGTGTTACGAGTATCTAGCGAAACTATGGATTCAACATTGTGATTATACATTATTGTCAATAAAAACTTTTTTACTTTTTTTGTCAAAATGCTAATGTCACCTTCACTCTTAAAACCTACGTAATTAGAGCTACATTTGTGTTACTTACCGATAGCTAGGAATATGTCGTTTACGTTCATAGCGGTCTTAGCGCTCGTCTCCATGAACAGAAGTCCGTTCTCGTCCGCGTACGCCTGTGCTTCTTCAAACTCCACCATGCGTTTGGCTGCGAGATCGCTCTTATTGCCCGCAAGTGCAATTACTATCGACGGAGACGCCTGCCGCTGGAGTTCCTTCACCCAGTTCTTGGCGCGCCCGAATGTGTCCTGAAATGCACAAAATTTAGGTAAGTTTGTTATCAAATCATTGCCAGTTTTGTATTGAGGGCATGTACTTGCAGTACCTACTTACAGTTTCTAAAACATTAAATAACTTCTTTTTAAACTCTTTTTCTCTTTCTTAAAGACGTGCAAACACCGCGACTCGATTGATAACGGTGTACAAACAACATCGCGCGGAAACCTGAATTTGTCTCATTAAAATTAGATATGGAATAAGAAGCACGTTAAAAGACGGTGTGCGAAGAGTGCCAATCAATTATTTGGACGTGCTCTTTACTCTTTTAAACATTCTACAAGATATTCTACAAAAACCTAAATACTATTATTTACTAGCCGTCGCCCGCGGCGTTGCTCACGTTCTATACCCTTTAGAGTGACACTTTTACAAATTCTTTTCTTAGTGCAGTACCTCTAGGACTTATAGTTTAGGCTGTGCGTTGATTGTCAGTCAGCTTCAAAAGAGTTTTATATATTTAGAAGAAGATAGATAATAAAATTATAAGTAAATAAGTAAATTTTGTTATCTTCAAATCATAGTAATATTTGGGGAATTATGCTAATCAAAAGTACTAACGTACGCAACGTACGCCTACAGTTTAGTAGCTATCGGCACTATTCTGATTACTCATCTCCTGATACATGTATTAGTACGTCCAAGCCTGATAGCCAAAACTAATAGGGAACCCCACTGGTGTCGGGGCATCCCATAAAAAATCTAATGGGATATAACACTTATCATACCGATGACACACTAACTCCTACTATCAAAATTATGAGTACAACTTATTGAACAGAAAATCCTATGAATCATTCAACTAGAATTTACTCCTGTCTACACTACTTACCTACATAGTAACTAGGTATAGGTAGGTACATTACATGATAATTGGAGCAGGCTGAATTGAAGATAAAGAAATTCCGATCAATATTTAAACGAAATGTTATGCGTAGTAATGTAATATCTTATTTTGGGATACTTCGGTGGTTTTGGGGGAGATCTTTGCGCAGTATTGGGGTACAATGTAATTTTGTTCATAGAAATCGATCTTGTTAGAGAAATACAAAAACACGCAGAAGCTCATGAACAAAGACTTCACCACCACGTCAACGTCGAGGCTATCCAGCTCCTCGACATCACAAACATTGTAAGAAGGCTCAAAAGGCAAAAACCTTTTGAGCTAGTGTAATGTGAACCAAACAGTGATATGTAGTGTGAGTGCAAACTAGTGCCACCTAATAAGAACACAACAACAGAGTGTCTTCGCCTTAAGTAATTAGAGACAATAAGAAAAGTGCCAATGGACACATTCTTAGATTAGTTTATATTATGCTCAAAATTTATGTCAATGTCAAATTACTAATTAGCCAGCGTTGTGGCTAGATCGTAATATAATTAGGGTACAAGTATTATTTATTAGTACAGGTACGCTAACTAAAAAAAAAAAAAAAAAAAAAATCGATCTACAACTCTTGTACCTTTTTTATATACAACTAAGTAGATATAATATACAAGCGTATTGTCCGCCTGATAGTAAGCGTTTACCATAGCCTATGGACGCCTGCAACAACGGAGGTGACACGCGCGCGAATTTTAAGATAAATAAACAGTTGAATTTATTAATGACTAGTTTTGTGTGGCAACATTGTTGACGCTGTTGGTCAAAAATGATTCCACAACAACAGTCATTGAGGTCAATGTACCATGCTTGCAGTCTTCCAAGGAAATGACCAGTAACACTAAAAACAAATAAAAACCTAAAACAATTCGTTTGCTACAAAAATTCCCCTCTCTAGCAAGTATCCACAATCAAACAGTTACAATTTCCTTCGTGATTGTATAAATAGAACTAAATATATGTGCATAATGTTATAGCGCAGATAATATTGCTATCTGTGTCGGTGTGTCTGGCGGGAGCCCTTGAACTCGAAGACCCATCGGTACCACTTATTGACGTTGTACTCACGCGTAAGGCTGCATCTCCACCACATCTAAGCTAAGCTACGTTGCTAAGTATGTGTTTCAAATCCACCAATAGGAATCGTTTGTTTTCATAGACTAGAGGCCCGTCCCGGCTTCGCATGGGTATTTAACACGTTCCCTGTCCCCATACAAAATAATTTGACAACCTCATACGTCCAAGTGTCGTTCCAAGTTGTGAACCCATAGTGGAAGCGCGGACTTCTGAAAAAAAGCTTCATGGCGCCACGTTGGGGGCACCTGGACAGGGAACGTGTTAACAAAAAATTCTTAGGTAAGGAATTTTTAGGTCCTATTTGTAAAAACATGGTATGTTTTCTCTTTATAATCATAAAGTAAGAAAGCATGCTAACATATTAGGGCGAAGTGTGTGGAGTATGACTGGGCTAACTTTTCATTGCAGCGCTTCCAAAACACCGCCTGTATGTATACCGCGATAGATTGAAAACATCCCCAAAAGTTACTATCTATGTAAAATGATACCATGACAAGTTTTTTCAGGTTGCTCATTTATTCCATTGCAGCCATAGCGTGGTCAAACTACATGTGTAATGATCATGAATGATAGCAACAATTGGAGTGAATAACACTTTGATAAAGTAAGGGAGCATAAAGTAATTACATTTTACCCATTTTATCTGATAAGGGAGTTTAGCAGACGCTGGGCGAAGGGGGCGTCACTCACTGATATGATAACACACTCTTTGTTTCAATTTGTAGTGAAATTAATTTACATTCTCATTGCTACCTAAGAAATAAGTATTTCTAACGAATATAATCTTGGAATTTTCAAGAAAAGAGTGAACAGTTGGAAACCGTGGGTCACGGCAGAATGAAGCGCTCGTGGCTAGGCTTGATTAGTCAATCTTCACCGATTATCTAAGTTAAGCGACGTTTTGCGCGGTCACTATTTGGATGCGTGACCGTTACATTTACATTTGAGCGCTTCCCTGCTTCGGAGGGCACTTGACTATACTATAACTACTATACTAACTATATAGTTAAAAAAAAGACTACCTCTAGCTAGTCTGTATGTAACGTGTTTAATGCAGTTGTTTTGAAAATGGTGCTAGTAAATTGTCAACATTTCTTAATTAACAATGTACCCCGCTTATGAAATCCGTGGCAACTGTGGCCAGGGTTATCGACTTCTAACCACATGCCGAGTAGGTACAGGGAGCATTAGAAGTCAAGAAATAAGTAACTAACAATGTCTTGAACACGCTTCCGATTGGTACTTACTGATTTGGTCCAGTTGAGCTATCTATAAATCGTTTACAACGATTTGTAGATAGCTCAACTGTTTCTTGTGTATTTTGTAAATATTGTAAATACTGAATTAGTTTATTAGTTGTAATTTTTTGTGAATAACCAACATTCTGTATAAGATTGAATCCATGTAAACGGAAACTGACCTCACAGCCTGACCTCTGCGATGAGAATATCTGCCCTCATAAAAGACTGGTACATAAAAAGGGATCTTTACCCAGCAGTAGGACTATAAATAAGCAATTATAGTCGCTTTTGGAGTGACTAATGGCTAATTTTGATTAATCAAACATTTTTGAAAGTTGAATGCTACTTTTGTTGTGGACTGTACGGCAATAGCGTGTTTGATTATCGTGACCTGTGATTATTATCAATCCACTAAGGTAGGTAAGTATAGCTACTGTTTCAAAATTAGCGCATAAAAATCTATTACATATTTATTTTACAAATAAAAAAGTAAAGTAACACCTAGAAAACCAGTCGATCATTTTTTAAGTCGTCAATGTGTTTATTCATTCATTCAATGTGAGTGTGAATTATTGGTCTTGTATACTGGCAAGACTACGCCGTCATCTCAGTACCCACTTCCAATCATATTTCACACAATAGTTATGTGTTCCATACAAAATATGACTTCCCAAAATCCTACACGCCGCGTCAGGTGGAAGATGTTTTTTTTTTATATAAAATATTATTATTTTGTCATCCAAATGAATGGTTCCTAAAAATATGATACCATGTACCAATATTTTAGGGGTTGCCCATTTATTCTTGTGGCTTTTTTTTTACTCTGTGTTATTTTTTACTTTTTTTACACCTACCTCTGGCTATTATACTTCGTTATTTGTTTTTAATTTTCTGTACCTGTATTGTGTTGTGTGTTATAGCAGAAAATAAATCTATGTCTATTCCATTGCAGACTAAGCTTGGTCGCACTCTATTTCATACGCGCTAATAGAAACATCACTAGTGTAGTGATCTAAGCAGCGTATAAACACCGTTGACCTGCCACTGACCATGTAGTTACCTAAGTATAGCCTAAATAATTACCTCGCCGTCCAAGGCTGCCTACCGTTACCACAGCCCATAAGGAACTAGCTGGTGATCTAACGCATACAAAAAATACGCACGATTCAGGCAATAGTTACAAAAAAACTGTAGGAACCAAGGTAACTTGCTTGGCCGTTCTCCTGGTCGCGAAGTACTGGTACTAAATTATACTTATAATTTTACTGAATAAATGTAATTATAGAATTTGCACAGTAAACATCATCCATTTTAGAATAATAATTTGTTGTTCTAGAATATTTTCTTAGTATAGTGCGACTATATTAAGTTAGTAACTAACCCCTTTATTCATATTCAACTGTCATTTTAGCACGGCTTTAAATAATACTCTATCATTATCACTTGCTTGATAACGAAAAGAGATAACAACAGATTTAGCAATCATTTTAGTTAGTTCAGCTTTAGAAGGCCAATATGCATATACCCCTTAGACCGGTTGATGACAAGCTGCATTGCACCAGCTATTCTAACCTAACCTGTACGTAAGGTAGATATATCGCTGAGGAAAACATAGCCTCACCCACGTTTTTTGGTCAGTTGCTCATCTTTTCTGTGACATGTCACGTGGCCTCGCTTTAGTGACGCGATTATTGCCTTTTGTGTTACTGTTTCATGATTTATTACTAGCTTTCGCCCACGCCTTCGTCCACGTCCCGTTGGATCCTATTGATTTTCCGGGAAAAGTAGCATAGATGTTAATCCAGGTTACGATCTTTAATATTCCAAGTTTCAATCAGACCGGAGCAATTGCAACGCGATTGAAACACAAACATCTAAATATCGAAACATCTAAACTATGGTCCATTTTACTAAATTCGGTGAGGCAAGAAGATGATTAACTCACCTGATTGGTGATATCGTAGACGACAATCGCTGCTTGCGCCCCTCGGTAGTACATCGGCGCTAAGCTGTGGTACCTGTAGACAAAGTCAAATACGATTTTAGTATACCTAGTAAATAATAATTAAATTATTATTGAATTAAATACTTAGATGCAAACACAGACCTGACGTTCGCAAGAGTATGAATATTTGCAAACACGCTAACTCAGTTCGCGTGGAATTTGTGATTATTATTATGGTAGGTAACTTGATTGTTTTTAGGACGAAGAATTTCCAGTTTTTTCTATATACCGCGTGCACACTATACCCATGCCGCTGCCGGCATGAATTCCGCTTAGTGAGAATAAAGGCGATGTTGTTGTGGCAATAAGTCCGCGGCATTGATGCCGCCATACATTCCGGCAGTGGCATGGGCATAGTGTGCACGCGGTATTACAAATTCACGGTAAGTCTATGCGCAATGTTTTCATACAGAATTTGTTTATTCTTCAGTATTACCCAGCATTGTTATAACAGCAAATAACTAAACACGGTTTTCTCAGCATTGCACAGTCTGATCTCTCTCTAGCACACCCATTTAATATACTTATCGCATACTCTTTTGTTTGTATTGAAACTAATTTTAAGACGAAACCGTAATAGAAATGTTAATGAAATTGAAGTTATTGTTTCGTCCCAGTGCAGAAGTGGGGCGAGATATCGATAGTCCGAAACTAGAATAACTCGTATTTTCATCACATCTTCGACAAACACATTTCACATGCGATATCGGTCTCGTCCGTGCAGGAATCCGGATTCTTTCATATCCTGTTCCTCATCAGTCAGGAAACCACTCGGATACCGTGTTCCTCCCCCCCTTCCCCTACCACCACCTTATTTGTACCCCTACGTCATCCTCACATATCTCTGTATCTTAAAAGACAATGACTTGTGTTAGTTGTAAATAATCTTGTAAATGAATGACACATGAAGTTGATTTATTTATATCTAGAATAAAGACGCACAAACAAAACTTGTAAATGATTGTAAGTTGAATTATTTATCTCTAGAAAAAGGCACATAAACAAAAACGCGGTATGAAAGCCTTGACTTAATTAATTTATAAATAGATTGGTAAGAAGGTATCTAAATGTTTTTGTATGAATATTCTCAAACCCGTTTATGTGAGCACACATCTAACAGGTGCTTTAAGTGAATAACTAAATAGTGAATAACTTCTACTTTACGGTTTTCAAATGTTTTGTTGTAAAATACTTAGGGGTATATTTATATTGGTCTTCTAACAGCACCAGCTAAGATGGCTGCTAAATCTGTTGTCATGCAAATGACAAAAACAGATTTTTTTAGGCTGCGCTAAAACGACAGGTGAATATGAATAAAGGGGTTATAATTCAAGCTTATTAGGCATTTATTCAGTAAACCACAAGGATTGGAACGTCTTTGATTACAAGTGCAAACCTTCGAATATCTGCGACCAGCAAGGCTAACTCTCGACCAATGCTCGTTCCAAATTGAATCCGGATTTTGACAGAAATCTGTGGATCCAGTTTGAAGCGGTCGTACCTAATATATAAAAGGTAACTAAAACTTCGAGAAGAATGTCGGTTGCATAGCGACGACTCAATTACCCCAGTGGGTAGAAAACCTGAATGAGACAAGTCTACTATTGTCTTCTGTGTGCGTTCGACGTATCATTGGAAGGTATGACGTCACATCTCGGGTGAAATAAGAGTCATTTTTATTTTGTTACAGATAAATGCAGCCATTTCTCAGCGGCTGAAGAGTTTAGTAACACTTGCACCACGCCCCCGATTCCGTTATTTTATTTTTCTAAACCAACCTAAAGATAAAGATAATTTATTTGTAAAAACATGTGTAAAATATGGATGTTGTAGGTACATAAATTGACACAACATGTCTTGCCGATTTTGGCGTGCAAATAGAGATGACTCAAAATGTCGAAGTAATCCGAAAAGAGAAATACATATTATAACTAACTACCTATATCTTAGTCAACAGTTAAATTACAAATTAACATAATCAAATAAAAATAAAATAAAAAATCTATTATAATTTATCGTTTAGGAATTCGTCAATATGGTAGTAACATTTCTCAGTTAATATTTTTTTCAATTTGTTTTTAAATTTATTTACATTTAAATCTCTAATACAATTGGGTATTTTGTTAAAAAGTATCGGAGCCATACAAATGATACTTTTTCGCAGTAATGCTGTTTTAGAGACGTGTCTACATAACCTGTCTTCTCGTCTATTTCGATTAACAATATCACACATACGAGGAAACAGGTGAGGATTACTCTTAACAAATAGCACTGCTTCAAGTATATATAAGGACGGAAGTGTTAGAATTTTGTGCTCCAAAAATAATGGTTTGCAACTGTCAGCTGCCTAATTTGACAGCATTCAAAATGTTGCCGTCCCTTTCTCATAAACTAAAACAACAAAGACAGCTATAATTTCAGTGCTGCAAAGTTTGTTTAGAAATATGCACCAACAGAATAGAGGGCCATAGCATAGAAAAGGAGCCAAAAGGCCACATTGAGTAATTACGTCTGTTACGAATTCCTTTACTGTCCTTATTCCTTGCAGATCTACAGAAGTTTTAAAAGAGCCAATTGGGATTTACTGGATGGATATTTTCTAAGATGTGAGGAGTGAAAGGCGACCTTTGCTCAGCATTGTGGTATTTAATTCGTGGAAGAATATTAGCAATACGTTTTCCCGCAAATACAGTTTTTGTGCCATACACGTCAAATTACCACTGATGCCAGCCAAGCACCAATTAGCTTTAAACTAAGGGCCGTATGTATAGACAATGGGATTAATATTGTTTTATTCTCCTTATAAGGGAATATCTGGTTGGAAAAAGCCCAAAATAGACACGAGTGGTGTTTGAGAGGCTTATGCCCACCAGTGGGTAACTACAAGCTGTCTATGATGATAATGATGATGATTCTTCTTAACGTTATTAAACCCTTTCGTCCTTTATTTATAAACTGAGAGACCCAAAATCAACCACAACGCGATTTCAATGGTGTTTTAATAATTCCTGAACGTCGTGAGTAGCCATATCATAAAAATACACAAAGAAATAAGGTTAATAAAATGATTCACACAGATACTACAGTTCGTGACAGCAGTGTAAAATATTAAAGAAATCTTATGGAACAAAAACATAATCGCCTCCATTTAGAGTCTGTTAAAAATGAAGTAAGTAGAAGCCCTTATGTCATACCACGTATTGATTCGCGCGTGGTATGATTCAGTGGGTGACGTAGCCAACAGCTTTAGAAAAGTAAATAGGATTATAATACGCACGTCTATTTGTTACATTCGTGTCTTGAGTACTAAGATCATTTCTAACATGCCTGGAAAACTTGTAAGGGCATTTTTTGAATATCTGTGTACTATCTACGAAACTGGTAACAAGAAATTACGAACAAGGGAAAATTGCTGTAGGGTTACGAATCAAGTGCTCTCTTTTATGAAAGGAAGGCTCGATGCAGCCCCCTAATTGGCAGTTTGCCGACACGCGCAGCGGGGCACTTTGTTTATCGATAGATAGGCAACATTTCCGAATTCAATGGGTTGTGCTATTGTATTCAACTCCCTTGTATTTTCTCTCAGCCTGATAAGGTTCCAGAAACCTTTGTCATGGACTAAATACATATATATATTTAGTCCATTCCTTTGTGAGGTACCACGTCATCTAGCTAACACGTTCTTTATGACTTGTGTGTCATAAATGAAATAAAACCGCCCTGCATCACCGGAAACGGGCTTTATTACCCACTGGCAAGTAAAATGGTAGCCGCGATCTCGAACCAACAACGAAACATATTGATAGACAAGCTACACTTCAGCATGCTGAGATGTTTTGTATGGAGAATCATCAGTTTTGTAAATTACCCGCTAGGGGCGCTCTCTAATAATCTCTATACTTACAAAAATTTAGTTTACGTCAACTTTGTAGTAGGTAGGAAAACGAACACATTAAGCATACTGCTATTTAAAATTAGTAGCTTACCTCTCCTGACCCGCAGTGTCCCATATCTCGAACTTGACTGTAGTGTCATCGAGGCAGACGGTCTGCGTGAGGAAGGCGGCTCCGATGGTGCTCTCCTGGTACTCGTGGAACTGGCCCTTCACGAAGCGCAGCACTAGAGACGACTTGCCCACGGCTGACTCGCCCAGAAGGACTAGTTTGAACTGGCACACTTTGGTCTGGGGGGCTCCGTTCGGCCGGGCAGCCGCTCCGCTCCTGTTTGTTGCCATCGCCTGGAACAATGTTGCTTATTGTAATGATATTTCTAGAAACCAAACTTGCATGGGTATATACGGAATGAATAAAGAAATAGCGAAAAAATTGACGCCGCGGCGGGTGTGGCTACACCCATGCGACATTATAATGTGGCTGTGGGCAGTTTTCGCTCTTTGCATTACAGTTGCATAATCTAGAATTCAAGGGCAGCTCGAGATACCTATAATGTTTGCAGACTTTGACAATGCAGACCATCATTACTGTGGAATATGCACATTGAATCTATTAACATGCTAGTTCAAATGTATAGTTTATACTATAGGTGCTTAAAACTTCAATGAGTCCATACGTCACCAGCTACATATCTATAGGCAACTATGTACCATAGGCCCATTAATAGGCCTATAACTATCTTAGAAATAGTTACTTATAATTTAAATCTGTCATTGTCAACAGTATTAGCATAGGCAATGAATACTCAATATATATATTTCTTGCTTTCAAATGGTTAACAGGAATTTTACATTGGTTGTAGATGTAAATAGGTGTCTCATGGACCCTGCTTAGGGTATAGAATATCTTGTGCATAGTTTTAATTGATACTTTAGTTTTAGCTTCAATATGCTGCTATGTAGGTAAGTATATAAAGGTGTTCCATTGATATACCTAGTAAATTGATGATTAAAATGTATCAATGACATATCCTATGCACTCAAGAAATTCATAACCATTATTGAAATTGAACCTTACACAATTGAAATAAAGGTGATCATTATTGAAGGAAGAAATAGTCTTTTATCAGACCAATCCATCATCAGTTGTTCACACTAAGTACTGTCATATCTTTTTGACCTACATACATAACTTGGTTTGTTTTCATTTGCATAAATTAACAAAGAAAAAGGCTTGTATACTCTGTGAAATTATTTTTATTACATTCCCATAATGAGTGTCACTCAACTTAAACCTTTTGGGATGTAATCTTTGTGCTACAAAAGTTAGAAATATAAAAACTGATAGGAGCTTTTTCCAGGAGCTTTTTCGCCCTTCATAAGAACTGACTCTTGCCCTATTTATTTCTTTCATACAAAAGAAAACTGTAGAAACCATGGTAGCTTTGGATCCTAAGCAAAGCTTGTACTATGGGAACTAGATTGCCGATAGAATACTTTATTTTGTAGTACATACTTTAAACTGAGGAAATAAGAATGATTCTCAGAAATAATTCAAGCATTTTATACAAATAACAAATATTTACTTATAAGTCTAAGAATAGGTAACGCTATGTTATTGTAAAAAGATTCAATAGTGCTTTGAGTCAGGTAGGTATAATGTTAATAGCACTCTTCACCCATTTGTCTTCATATCTATGTTTACGAGTGCAAAATGTTATCAATGTGATTATGGTAGCAAAAGTACTCTACATATGTAGGCTTTTTACTATAAAATTGTTTGAGGAATAAGGCACATACATAAATTCATATTACTGAGATTGAAAGTCACCTGGATCATAGAATTAATAAATTGTCTCATGTCAATGTAAACATACATTCAGTAAAATCAGGGTCACTTTGAAATGTCTTTCAAACTAGGTGAGTCTAAATTTTGCAAGTCTAATTTCCAGACACACAAAATTGCAGTGAGTTAGACACAGAGACACCTCAAGCTGCAATGAACTATACCCAAAAATGTCCCAGAATCCCATAAATTGGAGTATGGGTAATAAGTGGCCCCTGGCGCTGCATAAATCTGAAATTCCATCTTGAATGTTATCGCTAAAAAACATTATTGTCCTCTGATTTGGAACTTCATTTATAGGACAAAATTGCTATTAGTTACAAAGTACCTACCAACCTTAATTAATAAGATTTTTCTGTTACTAACACCTTAAGGACCAAGTTGTCTGAATAAATAATCTAGATTAGAAACTAAAGGTCTGATTGTTATGCATTAACTACACAAAATCCTGAGTTAGATAGTCTCAGAAAGGTAGTCTAGGACATGATGTGAGATTGTGGTCAAACGGTTGCCTACATTGTATAAAAAAAATAAAAAAAAGTCTGATATTTTGGTCAAAAATTACTAAATGCAGCCAGAACTGAGGTAAAACCAGCACCTGCATTAGGTACATTGTTATACCTACTTATTGCATGTAATGAGTTGGCAAATTCTTGATGGCAGTGTCAAGGCAGCATGCCTTGCCTAGTGTGGTCTGCATGTCAATAGGTAGGTATTTAATATTCCATACACACACATAAGACATTGTGTAATACACAATGTATTTGGAGATTTTGGGGCACATCAAGCCTTTTTCATGTAAATTAAATCAAACTGTATGTATTGTTAGTATTTATTGTACAAATATTTTGACTCATATCATATGAGTTCTTTAATGTATGTTCTTGAAAAACTACTGACAATGGCAATGTTTGCAAGGAGGCTTAGTTAGTGTACTTATCACCCAGTTTTGTAATGTAGAACAAGGTATTTTCATTTATTTCTAGCATACTTTTTTGTTGCTTACCTGCTAGAAGGCCCACAAATACACAATTAGACACCATGGACAACTGATTCCAAGCACAATAAAGCACCAAGGTTTACTCCAGCAATAACTACTACAGATAAGCCTTGAGAACTGACAAAGGCCACTGCAATAAGCTCAAGAGGAAACGGTAAACAAGAACGGTCATCGAGCGAATCACAAAGGAACACCACACTAACACCTTTATCAAAAGTTCCGACGCAGTTTTGGGGGACTAAAATTTATATTTTTCCATAATCAGTTTATCGGTCGTTCGCCGAAACGTGTCTGTTGTGGTGATGACTAACCGTATCTGTCCGTATCTCTCGGCTCTTGCCACTAGAACCCTCCGTTTGACGCCCTCGATCCAATCAGCTGGATGTCATAAAACCACACACAATGGATTCATTTACAAGTTGTATTACGCCTACAAGTTGTCCACGAAGTCTGCTACTGCGCTAATTATCTTGTTTCGCGGACGCTGCCGACAATATTCGATAAAATGACGCATTTACTTGATTGTAAGGATGTGAAAGACGTACCCTCCCTGTTATGTTTTAGATCTTCGTTTTACACTTTTTCTCAGGCGACAAATCCTCACGAGGTCGCCGTGTCGCGGAATATAACATTAATTACACACTGTAATGAATAAAAATCATTAGTTAGATTGCTAAACTGGAAAATCTAGCAGAGAAATGCAAAATGACCACGAACAAACATGGAAGCGAGCGAGAGAACGAGATATCCAACGAGATATGAAAGAGACGAGACGAGAAGAGTTGTCAAATGTGTCATTTTTTGCCATAAACCGAAGTTGAGTTTTTTTTCTATGGAGACAAGATTTGTTTTTTTCGTTCATTCAATTTATAAATATGTCACCAAACGTCATTAAAAACGTTTCGCGGTACCTACCTCACTCATGTTCGAGGAACTTTCGTGATCGTTTTTTAGTTTTCAATCAAGTCGTTTTTTCAATCATTAGAAATTATTTCGCTAATCTATGGTAGAAGCTGTCAAATTTAAATTATATTGAATTATATTAATGTCAAGCAACTATTTAACCTTCATTCATTCAATTCAAACCAAACTGTTCGTTCAACAAAACAAGGAAACGGAACGAAACGAAACGTGTTTTGGGGAAGTGTAGGGAAAAACAAATTTATTTCATTTTCTTCAGAAAACTGGCTAGTACACATATCCAAGCTTTTAGGTTTGTACCTTACTCAATTATATCAAGATGAAAATAACTAGGTACAAGAAAGTACAGAAATACCTAAAATTTTATTATAACAATTTTGGATTCCACGAACCTTACCAAGTTCTTCTGGATGGCACGTTTTGTTTTGCTGCTTTCAAAGTAAGGCTTACCATTATTATCCTACATCTACCTACCTAGTATAAAGTTTAGAAGTCTTAGTTTTGATTACTGCTCGCTTGCATCCAATCCATGACCCCTTTGTAACAGAATGGATGGTAAGTTCCGGCGTAACGGTAGACTGATCGACATCGTGGACGCACAGTGGCGAGGTGAGCAGCTGCCTCACGAGGACATCCTGGTCCCGCTCGAGGAGCTGCCGGACCCCGAGGCTGACAGTGCCGACTCGCACCTTACACTGAAAGAACAGAGTATGCGCTGGCAGGAAAACTTTCCCGAGCCAGCGAGCAGTAATTTGAACTAGGTATACTTTACTAACTCATTGTTGATGTAGTTTCTGAGTTGTAGGTCATCAGTATGCTAGCAACTTCCTACTCTCTAACCAGTCAGTGACCGAGAAAGTACCTCCTATAAATTTCCCTTCACTTAATCTTGTTTTTGGTAACATCATTTTACAATGAATTGTATGTGAATTGTACATGAAAATTTACTTACAGGAACAAATAAATGTAAGAGAGCAGCTGCCAAAATATCTAAACGGACAAGCTAAGCTACTGACAACCAGATGCATCATCATAGAGACGGAAAAGATTGCTAAGAAAACTCACGGAGCTCTCACTATACTCAAACAATTTGGTATTCATGAATGCGGCCACAAGGAACCCATTTCTGGCTCAAACTGTATCAGATCCATGATCGGGAAAAGGAATGAGAAACATTACATTCTAGCTTCACAAGATAGAGATTTGCAAGATAAATTAAGAGAGAAAGCTGGTGTCCCACTTCTGTACCTTCACAACAAGTCACCTACACTCGAAAAACCATCTAAAGCCAGCTATGATAAAGCTGGACAGACACTTGAAGCTGACCCTCACATATTCATCAGTGAGACTCAGAATGAAACTTTGAAAAGTATGAAAAAGGCTTTGGGTGTGGAAGATACTCCAGAAGAAAATAAACTTCCTATGAAAAAGAAAAAGCCTCATAATCCTAATCCTCTGTCATGTAAAAAGAAGAAGAAGAAAACTGGTCAAAATGGTAAACCTGGCAGTAAGACTCCAACCGGTGTAAGGGAAGGCAGTGTTAGAAAAAGGAAGAATAAAATCCCTAAACGCTTAAAAGAACAGTTAAAGGCCTCCTTAACTAACTCCTAAATAAAAAGCTCTTTATTATAATATTTTCTCATGGATTTTTTTCTTAATACGTAAAATGTTAGAAATGACATCCATACGAAAATGCCATTACAAGATTTTAATACTCACGAAATAGATACAAAACTTAGTAAGCATTTATCTAGGCTTGAAAGGCCACATCATCTTGAGGCGGTGGGCGCCAAATGTTACTATGTGTACTAGCGGCAGGTTCGCTAAGTACACGGCATGAAAATGAGTTACGATGTCGTAGCACTCCTCGGGCGCGAACACTTCCTGTCCATCAGGGGAATCCTGAAACATCAATGACGCTACATACATGTAGGGTCACGTCTGCTGAAAGTACGACCCCGATAGTTCGTTCGACAGAACTATGAATCTACAGGGAGGTATACTTCATTTACCGGGGGTAAATCATCCGGGTGTACTAAGTACACCGATAGTTCACTCGGCGAAATGTTAGTGTCGTACCTTCGGCAGGGTTTCCTCGCTCCACATACTTATCATAGGAAAAATGTTAAAAAACTATGGTGACCGTCACTTTACCTCAATAGTATGCCGTATCATAATCTCCTTGAAGTAACTCCACACAGCCACCGGAGACAGAAAGTAGTAATACTTGAAGTAAAGATGCGATGCCAGGTAGATCGTAATGAGACAGGCCAGTTTGAACGCGGAGAAATCGCGCTGGGCGGCGTAGTCTATGGTCTCTGTGAGAAGGCTGACGAGAAAGACCTTCTCCGAGAGGTTGAAGTTGAAAATTACCTGCTTCTCGACTAGGAACTTGCCTGAAAGATAGTTGCAATGTATAGGTAGACAAAGCGAACTAAATGGTTCATTTAAGTCTCAGCGATAGGTACCTACCTATAGGTATACATTACACTTAGAATATTGAAACCTAGAGACATATCAACGAGCCTATTTATGAAACGAATGCTTAAACATACACGAGTATGTTTGATGAAAACCTGTGTGTGTATAGGTACTAGGTAGGTAGGTACACCAACCCAAGTATTTCTTCAGTCCCTCAGCCTTATCAGCATCTGCGGCTGCTATCATCTGAATAGCATCATCCTCAGTCATTATCGTACCGATCAGCAGTTTAGGGCGAGCCTCTTTTCCTGGCTTCTTGAAGGGAGGAGCGTCATTTTCCTTCAAATAAAAACAATGCCTATACTGTCGAGTTAGTGCCTAGGCCTCCTGATGAAACTTTTGCATCGGACAAAGGTAGCATAAGCTTCGCATAGTAGGGTAATAAAATAGTTGGCTGACCGTTAAAGGAGTTTTAGAAAATAAGTGGTGGAAGTCTACAGGTGCACGTTCAGGCCAAAAAACGACGCTTATCAAGTCTCAGGCAGAGATGCAGGTTACTTTAGGGATATACCTTCAAGGAGAAGAGATAGGAAGGTGCAGAAATCTGGGTGGTTAGCTTGGTCTCGTCAGGTTTGGAAGGAAGAGGAACCATAGGTGCAGAGGCAGCCTTCATACGAACAGGCTCCACGAAAAATGTGGTCTCCGTGCTAGTTTTTGAATCTAGGATAGTCTCCATTTTAACAACAAATTATGAAACAAATCAATCTCAGGAGAAATTACAATATTACTTTCCTCGTCAACATAGAAAAAAAAAATACCCTTGACAAGAGCGTGTCAAATAGTAATCAATGCTCATCTCATCACAGAAAAAACATAGGTACTCCTTAGTCATATCAGAATAATACTTTTTGGAAGATTTTTAAAGTACCAAAATTGGACATGTCCCTAACTACCCCTCTCAGACATCCTAAGTCCTAATAGCACAGCCGGATGTGTTTCACTGATATTTAATGATCGTAAATAGGTAGGTACGTGTAGTACATATTTGCACAAAATAAAAAACATTGTTCTTTTTCATTCATCATTTCAGGAATCAGATTATTTTATTGTATGTATGTTAATTACCTATAACTGCTGTACAAAAAAGGATCTTAAATTAATCGCTAAGTACATGAAGGTATCTAGTAGGTACAAGTTTTTACGGTTTGTCCATTCTCGACTTCAGAATAAAACCACAGCTTAATGGTACAAGTAAAACGTAGTCAGAATCTGGATGTACAATACAATAAGAGAGAGTAATAAAGAAAGTTTGTAGTTACGACATGGTGGAAGCTACTTTAAGTAGGTACCTACTTACTAACTACTGAAAGGAGGTTATAAAATGCATGTTCTTTATCAGAGGACCTCTTTACAGATAATCATAATGAAATGTAGGTACTAGGTATGCATAAAATAACAGACTTCCTAGCATAATTATAAACTCCCAAGTTTCCCAAATCGGACCAGTAGTTGCAGTGTAATTGGAACACTAACATCTACATAAAACATCTAAATATGCTGAATAACCTTTGACATAATAGGTATTGTAAGTATATCTTACATAGAAAAGCCTCGAGGTTGGATTGATAATGAATATGTCAAGGACCAATGTCGATGAAGGAACTACTGATGATGGGTCACCTTCCAATGACAAATGTAAAAGTCCGTGGCAAATTGGAGCTCACAGAAACACATTACAATGAATAACAAAACATTTACACAACGCCGTAATCTTAGCGATCTCTTCTTGATTCTCTAACCGGACTTCTCTCTACCGTTTCGCGTTTACTGTCGGGAATGTCCCAATACCGGCCAACAATCTCTCTTCTTACACTAGAACCTCTAATGTCCCAGCCGTCATCCACTTCGCTAGTAGAATCGTCACTGCTGCTACTGCTACTATCAGAGCCGCTGCTTTCCGCGTCACTGTCTTCTTTTTCATTTTCGTCATCTTTTTTCTTTTGAGTTTTATATTCGCCGTTAAAATGCCAAAGTATTCCATCTTTATCGACTCCGCTACTTATTATTTCGTCTCTTTTCCGCCTGGTGTCTCTCTCTTCCCTATCATTTCGGTCGCGCCTTTTATCGTCTCTGTTTTTTTTTTCACTGACATAATCGTCCTTTTCTCTGTCACTGTTTCTTTCGCGTTTTGTGCTTTTTTTGTTAGATTTTGAGCGGTCTCTGCTTTTTGATTCATCATCTTTATTAGACTTTTCTTTGTCCCGTCTTTCGTCATCCCGGTCGCTTCTTTTTTTTTTATCGCGCCTATCACCTCTGTCTCGTTTTACGTTATCTCTAACTTTTCTTTCGTTATCTTTACCAGACCTTCCATCTCTTTCTCGGTCTGGTCTTTCATCTCTTTCTAGGTCTGGTCTTTCATCTCTTTCTCGGTCTGGTCTTTGATCTCTTTCTCGGTCTTGCCTTTCATCTCTAGAGTTTTGTTCTCTGTCTGATCTTTCATCCCTGTTTTTTTCTTTATCAGGTCTTTCGTCTCTAGAGCTTCGACTTCTGTCAGACTTTTCATCCCTAGATCTTTTTTCTCTGAAGGCTCTTTCACCTCTAGATTTATTTTCTTTGTCTGATCTTTCATCTCTCGAGTCTCTATCTCTGCCAGATGTTTCATCTCTATAGCTCCTTTCTTTGTCTGATCTTTCATCTTTGGAGTTCCTATCCCTATCTGGTCTTTCATCTCTGCTGTTTCTTTCTTTATCCCGCCTTTCACCATATTTATCACTCCTTCGGCTTTCGAAACCTTCTCGGTCTTCTCTATTTCTATCGTTGTCACGATTTTCATCCTCTCTTTGTCTCCTGGTTCTGTCTTCATTTTGATTCCTTCTATCACTTCGTTTAGGCATTTGAGGGATAACAAAGTTATCCTGATCACGCTCGTGCGCTTGCTCGTGTCTCCGAGCGTCTGCTCCGTAGTTATCGTAGAACCCGTCGTGGCCCCACCTCTCAGTATCTTTAGACTTGTCAGGTTCCTCTGGAGTTTTAGGGGATTTGTTTTTCTTATCCTTTTTGGATTTCTTTTTGTTTTTCTTCTTTTTTTTGCTTGAGTCCTCATTGGAATCTGCATGTCATACAAAATATGGTTATACAGTTACAATAGTTAGAAAACTAGTAAATCAATGGTAAGTTAAAGTAAGTATTTCTTAAACATTTACCTGAGCTAGAATCGCTGGAGCTGCTACTTGAACTGGAATCGGAGCTTGAACAGCTCTCCAAGTTGATTTCAGGCGGCGGCAGAACATTCTGGAAAAGTAGATATGAAATTCAAACATAGTGTTGGGCAGTGGGTACCCACAACCTTCTGGCAATATCTTAAAAGCAATCTTTAATATATTATTATTACATAGCTGAATAAAGACTGTCATTAACCTTTGGTATTTGTTTTAAATGCTCTCTCAACTCATCAGTGAGTCCTCCAAGACCGATGGTGGTGAAGAAGTTTATAGAAAACCTTGTATTCTTAGGATTGTCCCTTGGAAATACACCTAGGAATGCTCCCTGCAGAGTTCTGTAAAAGAAGAATTATTATTATTCCGCAAGCTAAATATTTTCAAGATATTAAACATTAAGAGGAGCTTACGGGTCTTTGAGTCGGTCATTTAGCTTCTTAAGCCCCATGTACTCAGCAAGTTCTTGAAAGAGAATCTTGATGTAGATCCGGCTGGAGCTGGTCGTATCTTCCTCGTTCAACCTCACACATTCAAGCACCTCCCAGCTGATTGAATCCGTGAACAGAAGATGAGCAAAGAACTTGCTAACATTCCTTAACCGGTTCGTATCTAATCTGTGAGCAGTACCATAAGAGTCTTTGAATATCTCCTCAAAAGGTCCAATGTAGATTCTGTTCAGGTTACAGAATCTTTGGGCCAGTAGACCATAGAATTTCTCATATGTTCTCTGCTCGGCGCAACAGTCCAGAAACATATGACAGAGTTCTACTTCCTGGCCGGGTTTGAGTTGCATCTTCAAGAGCTTATGAGCACATTCTTCAAAATCCAAACTGGAGTTGATTGTCAAATATATTGTTCTCCGTAAAGCAACCAAGTTGGTTTCTGTATTATCAATTATAGTCATTTCCTGCTGTTCTGTTGCCTCTTCTTCATCATCATCTTCTGATTCCTCAGATCCATGTTCTCCGGTAGCTCCTTCAGATTCCCCATCAGAGCCAAGGATATCAAAGCTTAGGGCTTTGTATTTATTCTCAGTCTCTTCATAATTCTCATCATATTTGAAGACATCTGAAAGCAAAAACTAGTTTGTTTAGTCTTAATAATTAACCTAACTTGTTTTTTTTTGTTCTATTGTTGTCTGCGATCAGTCTTCAGACTATGAGCAGGTTTAATGTCCCTCTGTAAGTAACTTGTACCACACAAAGTTGTTGTTGTACTAGTAGTATTAAAAATTTACTCACTCAAGATGTCCTGAGGGTTTACGGTGTCATCCAACGTCACCAGATGTGTAAACTGCTCCTCCTCAGAGACCAAGTCCAACTCCTCAAGCACTGCTGGATGATCCTTGAAGTCGTCCTTCCATATTTGAAACAACACTTCAATCATGTACTGAACACGCTTGTCAAGCTGACCCTCATGCAAAATATTTCTCATCATGTCAAATATGGCATTCACAGCCTTCGATGATACCTCTGTAAGCTTCTGTCCACTCTCCTTCATGAATGCTATAGCCACTTCCACTGAATCATCAGATGGTGTCTCTATCAGTAATGTCAGCAATTCCAAAGCTATAATTTCATGAACCACTCGTTGGTTTACCAGATGAGCGATGAATGAGGCAGCTGAAATGCATATAGATTTGTCGTTACGTTTGTAGCCCCTCTTGAATTGAATGACCAGCCTTCTTAGTAGCAGCTCTCCAACGGATGGTAATCTTGAGTTGATAGCAGCCACTAGTGCTGCATAAACATTAGTAAATGTAGGTGAAGCAGCCTGTGCCTGGATGATCGATCGACAAAGCAAACCTCTTCCTCTTACAATATTTTCTTTTAACAGCTCCCTGATTATGATGCCAATGTTCCCGACGTTGACTTTATTGATGTGGCCGTGAATAGACTTCTTCAGTGCCTCCCACGCGAGTCTTTGATACGCAATAGAAGATTTATCAGTGATTTGTGCTTGCATCATTCGAAGTCGCGCGGGAGGAATGTATGCGCCACCAGTCCGCGTGTTGAGCATGTCTGTTTCTTTAGTTTTTCTGGCTGGAGGCTCTGGTTTGACTTCTTTCGGGCCCTCTTTCTGTTTTTCGGGTCGGGTGGGGTCCGGTGTTTGCGACCTGGAATACCTGCGTTTACGTGTGGAATCCCTCTTGCGCGACTTGGGTGAACCAGATCTAGAACGTACCCTCATCGACTTCCTTTCTTTACCTTTTTCCTCGTCATCATCGTTGGTTCTGTCCTTTTTCCGTTTACTTTCCTTGCTTGGCTCCATTTGAGGTTTTGGAAATTACGAAAATATAACTAGGTAGTACGACACTCGACGTTCGATATTTATTACATCAAAATAGGTGTACTACTATTCTGCCGAGGTATTCTAATTTTTTGATACTTTGTTTTTGATTGAAAAGGCGAGCATTGCGGGCAGGGCAGCCATTAGTGTTTTTTTTTATGATTGAGTGAGTTGTAGTTTTTTTTTATGGCTTTTTTCTGACAGACCATTTTGTGAAGGGCGAAGGAAGAAGGTGATATGTTGAGCACAGATAAAAATAAACTAGCCGAGTTTCCTTAAGTTTTTTTTTTCTTCTGGCACTGGAGGCTTGTCTTTTTGCCAAGTCTTTTTTGGTTTTCTTTATGTTTCGCAAGTGTGTTGCTCTAGTCGTTTACTCCCACCGTTTGACAGAACTACAGTCGAGTAGGGTTACCAGGGTAGGCTCCTACATGGTACCTACATACCTATAACTACCTAGGTATCTGTGCTATTTGTAAATAGGCTAGGAGCTGTCTAGTTCCGCTAGGCTAGGACGCTAGGATATAGGTGTTCGGTGGCTAGGACCTTGCTAAGACATCAGCTTTGATCATAAGGACACCTATTTCATACGAGATTCTATTTACAGGTATTCTCTCTCGGAACGGCGGTGGCTCTGGGACTTCCTGCTTTTTACGCGTAACAAGGAAGAGACATCGTCATCCACATCACCGAGACACCGCCGACCGTGTGTGATAGTTGTCTTTTTGATCGTGTGACCGCATCCTAATGCAGACCACCAAAAGACTAGATAGATCATGCTCTAACATCCTAGTAATCTGTGGACTTTACTTCTCCTACGAGACTCGATCACCTCAAGACAGTACCTAATTAGTTCACTAGAAACTATACGCCGCAGGTTTGAGCTGATGATAATAGGCAAACTAACAAATGAAACACAACATTTATTAGTATTTATGACTTTATTTAATACGACAATGAAACTACAAAAGTTGCCTGCACTTCAAACAGCATTTTTTATAGGTACCTCACAAACTGAAGCATTAATAATAAAAATAATAATCAGATCACATAAAACATAAAAATTAACTATAATAACACCATAATTAGGAGATTGAAGTGACTAACATTACGCAAAATTCAAAGAAAACACAAAAATATAATATCTGAAAGCTAATATTGTTGCATCGCTATACATGATTTATCTCGATCATGAGATTCTAAAAGGCTACACAATACCCAAGGCAAATTGGTCAGAGGTTTTCACTTCTTCACCGAGAAACAAGCTAGTTACTTACACCTAGGTCCTTACTCATAGTAGCGTTAGTAACGAAGTTCAAGCAGACAAGCTACTCGCCCCGCCGCGCCAAGCAACGATATTCATCTCTTAATACTATATACAATTATTATCATAATTATCTTCGACGTTGGAACAGACCGACGCTAAAATGAATGGCAAAAATATACTATAAAATACGGGATAATTCTCACTTGTTGAGCGACGGACACGCGTCTTAGCGGCATCGAACCTCCAATCGTGCTACCGACACTCGACTATAGTATATTAGCTACTCTAGCAGCGCGTCACACGAGCCGGAAGCGGCTTGCACGACGCCCTCTACATCGCCGCTCGGCGCGTCAAACATCTACCTTTCAAAATGTAAAACGCTATAAAGGCAGCATTTTATGATACATTTTATTGATATCATTCATGAGCCAATAGAGTATCGAGGCACTTCCTGATAACTAATAACAGTCATAATTCCGCTCAATTTACCGATTTGAGATCATAAAAGGAAGTTGAATGGACAACGAAATGCGTAGACTAGATGTCGCGTCGCAGCTTTGCCGGAGTTGAATGAGGGTAGTCGGACAAGCTGCCATTTTGTTTTTTCAGTGCTGCCACATTGCCGGCTCGGCTGCGACGGGGTAGAATCCTACGAGAACAGCATCACCGAGCAAGCGAATTTCGAAAACGTTGCTCCACGACACACCTTTCCTAAATAATCGACAGCATAATGATAATGGACAGTTAACAGCGAACGGCGATAAGACGAAATACGAACATGAGAGTAAACTTAAATTTAGATTTTATATCCTCCTAAAAATACTGTTGCGTATGACAAGTATTAAAAATAATGATATAAGTCTATATCTAACGATTAGGGATATCATTCTCGAGCCACCTCGTCCTGCAAGCTTGCTTGAAAATCCGATCCAATCCGAAACTTCATTCTCACGAGGGTTCCATAAAAAAATATTCATCCGTTTGAGCTAGTCTAAGAACATTCCATTCGAAAAAAACTTAATTTTGTAATTTTCTGCGTTTATGAACCCTAAAAACTACTGTGCAAGAATATTGACAGATGGTTTATCAAACGTTGCCCTACTTTGAGATCGCAACAAGGACTTTAGGCCACAAAATATGTGTACACTTGACACGAAACGAAATTCGATTTTAATGTCGAAAGCATGATCACGAGGGGAGTTTTGTGTGACAAGCGCGGTCGGGTGTAACACTTATTAGTTGTGCAAAGATAAATTATTTAGCCTATCACAATCATTTATAGGTTACAACTCCGACGCTCTGCAATCATTGACGCTTTAGCGACATTCTACGGTTCATGCTACTGGACCAGCCAAACCTTATACCTAGCTTCATAGGTCACATGATTACCGACTGAAACTTCATATCGACTGACAATGAAACCATCAAACATTCCATGAGCGTCCGAAACTAGATGTTACTAGTTTCATCAGCTCTCAATTCCTTCCCTTGATTTAAATCTGAAACTACGAGCATGTTTGCAAGACTGTTGTGTTGCAACCTCTTTGGATAGGTGGTCGAAGCAACCGCACGTCTGAAAGCACCATTCAGACCACTTATATAATTAACTCTTCAAAACCGACGATCCTAGTCCCGAATGATATAAAACGGACAAGCCTCACCGATCACGTAATTTGCAAAAAATGGTACAATTTCTCGTAACAAAAACTGCTTTCGAAAAAGTGCACAAAATGGCATAAAAATAATCCTACATAGTTGCCAGTTCACTTTCGAAACACGAAGTAGAAGCCAGTGTTCTGTTTTTGTATAGGACTTCTTCAGGTACATACGCACTGTGTCGCGAAAGCGATTTTTGCACTTCAAGATGAAACATACCCAGACAAGAAAATACTAATTAGACTTGAAAGTAATTTTTAGATTAAATTCTAAGCTACAAAAAGTTGTGAATTTTTGTATGGCTAAGTAAATTTTTCTCCGCTACAAGATCGACTAGCGGCTAAGTACCAGGCGATTTTGTTGGAAACTAGCCGCACTGCGATAATCGATCCGTGTTCTCCAGACTGATGGTTGAAAAAACCCGCTTTCGCTATAACGCAGTGTGTATGTCGCAAAACACAATAAATATTGAGGATGTGGCACGGCCGTTAGGATTTTGACGACTTTGCCCTCGCTGCGTCACTTTGCCAAAGTGTTGCCAACGTTCAAAAATCGCGCCACACCCTTTCCGTGGCTTATACATACCACGTACCAGTTTACACCACTCTGTAAAGTCAGTATACTTCTAATTGACACTTTCATGTCAACTAAAAGAGATGGCAAGAAGTTATAGACCATTCTAGTGGAATCCCTAGCGATCAATATCCTCGACTCATTTGCTAATATAGATTAGCCAATGAGATGAGAACGTTTCGACGAGCGTCGAACTGAAGACAGTACTATCGGATGCTCTTAGTGGACTTAGTGCAAACCAGGAGTCCTAGCCAAGACACTACTAACAATCGCTAGAGAATAGTAAAACTCAAAATGGAAATTACATTATTGATAAGTTATGAGAATATTTCTAACGTTTTCTTTTCTCTAGCGTTTGCAGAGTGTCGACTAGGGCTGGCATGGAGTTGTGTTTTGCGCGTAGAATGATGCGTCCCGTGTGTTTAGTATAAGCGTCTGCGGTGTGTAGGCTCGGATGCGCGTCCTTTGGCCCGCGGTGTTGGTGCAAGGCTCGGGCTCTAGCCGGAGGTGGCGGCTTCGCTTTCGCGCGCGCTTTTGTTCTGTCGTACCATCTCAGCGCGTCGCTCCTGAAATATTTGAACACTAATTAGACTAGTATTCCGGACGATTTTTACTTCATCTTATTAAAGAGTTGAATTTCTTAGATTCCTTTCTGCGTACATATCGTCTAATTCAAAAAGGAATCTTATCCTTCTAAAACATAAGGTTTATTTTACAGACATAGTTTAGCCTAGGTGCTTAAAGCTTAGCTTAGAGACAAGAGTTCCTATCAGAGTTATACTCACGTTTGTTTTTTTTTGTAAAGTTTTAGTAGATTTTGGATAGTCAAGTTACAATTTGGTAAATTAGAATTGTCAATTTTGTAAAACCTGGAAATGTAAGGGGTATAAAAACCAATACTAATGAGGAAAGCTGAATTTATATGGCCAAAAGTTTGATATCCATGTCAAAAATGGGAATCCCCAACCAAAAAGTGTGATAAAACGGTGCATGATAACGAAACCCACCTCCTTCTTAACAAAATCGAGTTTCTTCTGTATTTCCTGTTCTCGCTTGATCTCAGCGGCCGTGAGTTTGGTTTCGATCTCCTTTGTGATCTCTTCGATCTTGGCGGTGGCCACCGAACGGACTTCCTCAACTTTATTGCTCTAATTGATGAAAAAATAAAAGGATGGTAAAAAAAATAAACAAAACATGCATGGTTAAAATAATTGTGATCTGATACGATATGATAATGTTCCACGAAAGTTAAATATTGATACAGTGCGGCCGCGTCCTCAGAGGACACGCTCTGTGAGGCATTGTTCTGTATAAGTATTGTCTTATTTTTCAAATTTTTCGAATATCTAAGGTTGTTAGATTACTTTCTCATAACAAAATAATGTTTAAAATGAAAAATAAAACAAAGAAATAACTTAATAATGCTATCGTTATACTTTTCTAGAAGTACACTAAAACAGATGATTCTGCATAGCAGATAACATATACCAATGATTACGCAACTTCTTTTACTGCCCATCTTGCGGTAAAACGATCGACACGTCTCTGTGTCACAGTATAGGTGATACAGTTACGGTACACTTACATTTGGCGCAAACTCTGCTCGGCCTCTCGGTTAAAAATCCAACTCCCTCGAGACTTTTGGGAGTAAGGATCAATATCGTGTCCTTGTGTATCAGTCACAGCTCATTTTATACAGCTAGGGTACTGCAGTATAGTTACGCATATGGTGTTGCGCAATTTTTTGCTGTTCGGCCTTGTGCCCCTATCTTGATATAAATTCTAATTGTATTTAAACTGTTTTCACATGTGATTCTGAACAGCTATAACTCACATGGATAATGGATACGCAGCGTCTCCTGTTCAATCTCGCATTACAAGCCTTTTTTATCAAATCACTCTCTGTAAGATCTCTATTTTCAAGCTAATTCTAAACAGCAGGTTCACTCACATGCTTCCGCTGCTTCTCCTCGTCTACGCGTCCAATAAAAACTTCACTTTGAAATACAAAATTCTATCATCTAGTCACTTACATGGTTACCCAGCTATTTCTTCTGACTGCTTGGCCTCGCCTCTACACGTTTTACATGTAAAACCTAGCTCACTAGCAGTTAGCACACTCACATGGTTACACGAGGTAGCTTTCCGGTCTGCTTGACTTCATTCTAACTTGACATTCCACAAGGAGCGGTATGCAGATTAGTTTGGTAAGGAGTAAGGGTCAACTCATACTAGCGCAGAGTCGAAGCGCATCGAGGAAACTTAACATAGCAGTACACTCACATGGTTACGAAGCTTCTCCTTCTGTTCAGCCTCGCGCTGCAGGCGGCGCGCGGCGGCGTGCGTCAGTTTGTCTTGGATCGAGGTCTCCAGCGCGCTGAAGCGTTCCTGGTTACCGGCGCGGACTTTACGGACTTGCTCCTCCTGTTCAACACATTGTTAATTAATAAAAAGAAAGAAAACTAATTATTTACGAAACAAAACTTACAATGTAATTAAATACTTAAATATACTAGTAGTTCGCCCCGAACTGAGATCTCGTGATGGTCAGAGGTTAATAAAACCCAAATAATTTTTATTGACCAATGGTTGTAACAAACTTTGCAAATCGCTTCGAAATCGCCGTTTAGCTATGTACCAGTCTTACTTGAACTACAAAACCATTGAAACTCCAAGAAACGGTAGCTCACGTTATACAGGTTTAGCCAATTTTATAATTTTTACAACAACTCAAAAAGTATTAGAACTAGAATCAAAATAAAAACGGTTTTAGAGTGTCTAAACAAAACCCTATCATACGACACCCCACTTGATATTATTGTACAACTTTTTTTTTTACTCCCTTTGGACCCTTATAAATTCACGACCCCTTGACCGATTTACTTCATTTAACAAACCAGTAAAACTTTACTATCCGTATACCTACCAAATTCTGTGAAGATCGGATAAGCGGTTCAAAAGATCTCGTCGAACAAACATACAAACATACAAAGCATTTTCGTCCCAGTTGTCACTAAGATCTCGTTCGCTTCGCTCACTCGATCAAATATACTTTTTTCTTTGTCAATACATATAGGTATGTAAGTACTTATGTTACGTAGTAACACCCAAACACAGAACAAACATCTATGTTTGCACACACACAAATGTTTGTCCTCGGTGGTGATCGAACCCACGGAAGGCACAGGTACTACCGACTGAGCCATGACACCTGTCGTGTTAAGATCTTCAGATGTTTTTATTATGGTAATATGGCAGCCAGCAGGGTAGTATACTTACATGTTCGCGCAGACGTTCAAGCATCTTCTTGATGTTCTCATCGCGCTTGTCAGCCGCTGTGGTCATTTTGTCCTCGATCGCCTTGTATACCTCCGCCGTCTGCTGTTCCAAGGTCAACCTGTGTGAAGTAAACGTATCAGAACCATGAGCTGTAAGTTTAATGTGATTCTTTACTCTGGTCCCGAAGAATTTGCGCCCAGATTCAATTAGGACCTAATAATTAATGCGTTTTGAGTTTGAGTTGAAGATATGGCCTTAGAAGTATGCCTTGAGATAACCCTAATGTTTCACATTGCTATATTTCTAGGCATTGGCTTTGGAACAGTAATTATGAAGCCAAAACCTAAGAAATAAACATAAGTATACCTATACCTACCCTTCTTTTTGGGGTCAACTCAAAACACAAAAAGCTTTAGTTTTCTGTAGGGTCATAGGTCTTGTCTTCTAGAAACACGATTACACTCATAATAATCTGGTAAAAGCTTCTTACCTGGTCTTCTCAACACCCTCAAGATGATCCTTCAGCCTTCCCCTGAGCTCGCTGATGTAAGCCTCGCGTTTCTCTTCATGCGTCTCCATCTTAGCTTCCAAAGCCTCCTTGGTGGCCACAATGAAGTTGTTGGTCTGTTCGCTGCGGATCTTTGACGCTTCTTCGATCTTCACCATCTTCTGTGCGATAGCGGCCATCTTGCTTTGTTCTAGACTCTGCAGGGGAATACGTCAGTGAGCGTTAGCTTATTGGGTGAAACAGCAACCAGTTTTATATGGTACTTACCTATCAGAACAATTAGAAATAATACCATGTAGTCGGGACCAGTCGGGTATAGCAAAACTGATAGCACAAATGATGATATTTTTACGGGCTAAGCCAGACAATAACAATTCCGTAATGCGTAGATCAATATCTGATCTACAAGAGACCAAGCTAAGGCTAAAACGACTTCCTTAAAAGTTATGTTATCAGCTTTTGTCCACCCTAACTCCTACTTTCGAGCTTCCTATATGATCTACTCGAGATGACTGACACGATTGTATACAGAAGAATCAGAACCGTTTTTTATGGAAATGTATGGAGGAGGCCTATATCCAGATTGTCCAGTAGACTTCTACTTATAGGCCGTTAGACACTTACGCGTCTCCTTTCCTCAGCCGCCTTGAGTTTCTCCTGAATCTCCTCGACTGAAGGCGTCTTCTCGGGCGAGTCGGCGCGGCGTGGCACAGGTACTCCCACCGGCTCGGCGAGGATCACCTCGTACGCAAGACCGCCCTTCGACATCTCTTGGCACCTGATTTCGGTAGCTGTGGGCAGAGGGTCAATCAATAAATTACTTCCCGTCATGATCACCAGGGTCCTGCCTGAGGGATTGTCCACCGTGCCTGAGGGTTAATATCGTGAGCATTTCTTTGTCTTTTTAAGTTTTCAGCAGCTGAAAAATCGTCATTTCAGACACAATCTGAAGCCAAGAAGGTGGAGTTCCAAAGGTAATTTAGTTCTACTTATCGCATTCCTCATATCTGAAAGTCCTAACCACCTACAGTCACTATCCTATTCCTGATAATGTTACGTCATTTGTGTCTATCCTTGGCTAATTGCAGGGCATTGTAAACGGATGTGTCGAGTGTGGTGCTGATCTGATCGGACCAAAGCTTTTGTTTTTGAAGTCGCAACCTACTTCGTTCCTCAGAGAAGTATATCTATAGAAATAAGTAAATATTCGTCAAAAGACTGGTAGAAAGCGATCCACGAGTTGTATTGACAGCTTTTGAAACGGTTGCTACGAGTATGATAGGTATTTGTCACGCCATAGTAAGTAGCATCAAAGTAATGCTTTTGAACCTTCCAAAGGTCCTAAGAGTCCTAGGTCAGATTCGCTGTAGTGCTGAAGTTACAGTTATAACGACTGATGTTCAACATGATAATCCTATATCGCGAATGTTATGTAAGGGGGTAGCCAGACGGAACCACAAATTACCTCGTGAGTGTATTCGCCCTGATAAGCACACACTAAGAAGGTTAAGCTGCCGTATTCACCACTTATTAGCTCATTAGGTTTGTAATCAAAACCGGCACGACGACGACAAGCCAATTTAGTAATATACCTAAGTTCAAATTACTAAAGTTTTATTTTATGGGAGACTGTAGGTACTATACTAATACTAGTCGATAGACGATACATATAAAAGAAGGTAGAAGAATAAAGGTTATTTTACGGATCAGTAATTTCGTAGGGCAAATCAAATTAAGAGAAACAAAAGCACTCAACTAGCCATCCGGAGGGTCTGT
The DNA here is from genome assembly GCA_918843925.1 of Eulithis prunata. NCBI lineage: Eukaryota > Metazoa > Arthropoda > Insecta > Lepidoptera > Geometridae > Eulithis > Eulithis prunata. Next base: position 795,706 of record OU974007.1, read on the forward strand.
GTTCACTCAGCAGTGGGTAAATTGCAGGCTGATAATAAATCCGGTCCGATAAAAATAGCCATTATTAGTTTAGGAAATAGCTTAGAAGAGAAATAAATAATCCACCAGCTAGAACTTCTCACTATTAACCCAAAAATAAATGTAAGAAACCCGGCCCGTATTTTAATAAAAACATTAAATATTCAACATCCACTAATTAAGCGCCAGAATAATCTGCGGACACCTTTTCAAAACTCATTTAATTACAACCAGGGGTCTCTTCATTAAGGGTGGAATTTTAAAAACCCCGAGAGGGGTGTACGGGGGAATGAATGGCCTGCGTAAATTAGCGTAAAGCTCAAGGTCGAATAAACTTGGTCCCCGTCAGAAGGACGAAGGAATTCGGTAGTAATTATTCTAAGGGGTGACAGGGGTGGTCGGGTGACTGAAGCCACCCCTGCGGCCGGATGACTCATGCCAATAATATGCATTTTCAGTACGATGACTGTCTGCAAACAATGGAATTATTCAAGTGAGTAACACACCATCAATTTTCATGTGCTTCCATTTGCAGATTGCTTTCGAAACGGCAAATGAAACTCGGAACTTCGCACTTTCGGAACAATCGTGGCTAATTGCGATGTATGTTGACAATTTGTCAAATGGAATTTTATTTATTACCTACATTCCACTCGGAGGTAAAATAAACTTCTCACTGGTACCCACCAACATCCTGTTCCTGATTCATTAATTATATCCTCTAAGAACCTACAAATGCAATTCAAAACGGGAATACGGTCTGCCAAGAACTGGCAACAAGCCAAAAGGCACCAGCTGAGGTGATAATGGCTGACTGTGGAACATTTTTGATTCTATGAATAGCTAAGGTGGTTGGGGTTGGATGTTGGATCGATGTTAGGCGAGCTAAGCCTTTGGCTGAGCTAAGCCTGCGTAGGTAGGTACACTCGTAACCCTGCTTACCCGCATTATTAACGTATGTAATGGAATTCAAGTATTTTCTACGTCTTTTGTACAAAAATACTCCAATTTAGATCGAATTTTATCTAGACAACTATAAAGTTACGAAAATTTGATATCTGCAATTGCAGTGCCACTGAGTAACAAGCCATTCCCGAGGCATGTATTTAATTGGATCTCATTAGAGAGACACTCCTTGGAACAACACAAAAGAACCTCGAGTAGGTACTGTAAAACAATGGTGCTGACTGCTGTGGCGCACTGGCACTCACGCAAACTATTCTCCTACGTGACGTGTGGCAACTAGCAACAATAACTCGCTTAAAGGGGGTGAAAGTACTTGACCCCGCAAAGAAAGCACAAGCTCAGATCCAAAGAAAAACCGGTTTTCCGAAGTTTCCCCGATCGTATCGGAGACTGTACGTGTTTTCATATTTCAGCAGAAAGCTCTTATGTCTCTTGCAAAGTAACTTTCCTTCGTTATATTTTACGAGTGTTATTTTCGAGCGTATCATTTTGTTTGAAAAGTAATGCGACTCCAAACAAACTGGTAACAGAATCTCATCTGGCTGTAATTGTCTCATCACGGTGATCGAAATCTAGTAGGTAAATCGAAACCGAATATCTGAATATATTTGCAATGTAATATAATACCGCTATCCATCACTGTCGACCCGAAATATTATTCCTTTGATGCCGTAGACACTTACTGATAAATTTAACTTTTTTTGGTTGCTTCGTTCTTGGCTTTCCGATTGGTTTCTTGACTGGTGCTGACCGCCGGTGTGCTAGAAACAAACAAGGACGTCAGCGTAGTTCCCCACGCGACGCCGACCACTCACCAGGAGACGTACTGACCCAATGCGACGAAATCTTGAAAGACCAGCTAAGACACATACAATTCAAAAAACAATGAAGCCACATACCACTCCCACAGCATGAGGGCCAACATCCCCCAAGGACCATTCTCCGAGGAGAATCGGAAAGCGATTACAGCGGTCAATTCGGACGGACTAAATAATGTTTATTAGAAGACTATCGATGCCGGCCATTGCCGGCTAACCCCGTAGTGAATCTACGTCAAACCTAGCGAACGACGACGGTCGCGTGCTCAAACATATCGATTTATCAGGACAAGTCTGAAATAAACATTGGAATCGGTAATGGCTTTCATATATATCCAAATCAACTACATTATATCGAGACTATGGAATAGAAAATGAAAACAATCGTACTTCAATAGAGGTAATGCATATTGCGCATGATATATTTAATTAGAGGAATTTTGCTCATGTCTCTAAGTAAATTGTAGTAACAAATAACGAAGGGCTGATGATCACAATGTAGGTTCTGCTGGTTTATGTATTATGCAACATGTTCCATTGACTTGGTAAGCATGTGAAATCAGCGCTTTCTGCAGCAGAGTATCGATTACACAATGAACGAGATTATCGGATAAACTTCCATAATCCAATTAAGTCATTGTTTCAAAGTTAGAACAACTGTTGGGCCAAACTAATGGAACAAGCGGGGAGTCGTCAATAGTCATTAGATATTTCGAGTTCGACTCGTGTACCATCGTCTTCGGGGTAATAGTTGGGAGGTAATAACGCGACGGCACGACATCTCAAGATGAGAGGCCGGTACGTGACCGGAATGTGAAGCCGCGGAGGGGACTGGGGGAAATTCTCCGCAAATACGGATAATCCCCCACGGCAACGCTCAGCGTCAGTTTACACGGCAGACTATGAGGCGACCGCCGATATATTCAGAGTTTAAAAACTTTAATTCTACGCAGTATTTTTTCTATAATCCTACTTGAGGCGGGTTTGTGGCTCGTCGATTTAAATTTATGATCGCTAAGGAAATACTTAGTGGGAAAAATTGGATGACTTTTCGAGTTAGCCAAGAAAACTGGATCGGTGAAAGAAGTTTAAACGATAATTTCTTAGTTCTGATTACAAATCTGATCCTTTTGAATTATCACACGCACGCAGCTAATGGACGATGGCTGATTGGGTCGTTAGCCAGAGCAAACAACATTAATTTGGCCGTGCCAGCCATAATTCACGATCAGGACATTCTATCTGTTGATGATACGTTGACTGACTGAATAGAGCAATTTGCGGAGTATAATTTGCTTTTTCACCAGAGAGACGGCAAATCACTGCGATGAACTCGCATCGCATTGCAGCCGCAACTTGTAGGTACTTTACGTAACCGCAAATCTAGCTCTCAGTCCGGGAAAGTGGGGAGTACATGGTTCCACACAAATGTTTCCGTTTGAAAGATCTAACGAAAACTTTCAGCTGAAGTTGCGTGAATCTACGGCAACTTGCTGAAATAATTGTGTAATACTATGACTAAAACCGATTTAGTTGCTTAATTGATTGATGAGTTGCGACCGTTGAGTACAGCTTACCCTGATTAATAAAGTGAAATAATAACTGGTAATCGAACGTAAAGCGGGCAGTTTCGAGGAAAAGGTCGAGCCCCAGTCAGCCCCCTCTGGCGCCGCACGACATTCAACGTGAAAAACTGATAAAATATTTAAAGCTAAGGCTTTAAACCGACCGGTGAGGGGAGAACAGAAAGCAAATTTACTACCGCAGGGAATAGGTACTAACATTGACACGAAAGACTATTTCAAACGAATGCGGTGACGAAGCTTTGCAGAAACTAGGGAGACATTCAATGGCAACCAACGACGAGAATATTCTAGAATAGCAGAGCGAAGACGCTTTAGACGTCGTCAGCTTTACGACCTAGCCTCATTAGTAAATGGGTGTGAGAGGCATATTGCGGACACAGTCTTGGTTAAAGCTACACCACTGAAACCTAATTTTAATTCATATACTTTATCAGAAATAGGTAGAAATGGAAGTTTGTGTGTAAAATGGACTAGCATAGTAGCGAAGCCGAAACTCTTATCAGATTTCCGAAGCGTAGTCGGAAGAGGCACGTACACGCAAACATTGTTCGGACCTGCAATGCATCATTGTGACATTGTGGTACATTACATACGCTCGGGTTTTTGTAACTAACCCGATGCACGTGCGGCTTGGAGGTTTCCTTTATCTCTCCTGTCATGCAACCCTTGATAATGTGGAATCTATTCCAGGAATCTTTTGAATAAAAACTAACTTTTTATCGCGCCTGGAAAGTCATTTCAATGCATTATTTAGAATCTTTAAAAGCTGAAAGATATTGTTTCACGAACTGAATGTTTGGGATAATTTCGCGAAGAATATATGTAATGCAGAAGGGTTGTATTGTATTTAATTAGGTACCTAAAACAGAAAGACCAAATGAGATAATGCTGTCAAAGCAATTACATAGATACAAGCTAACGAACACAATATGATCTAGTAATGCACCCCTTTATCCAAACGGGTTTTAAACTTGTTGAGCCAATTAAACTCGGGTGTCATAATCACCCTCAAAACAATTATATGATCTCCAGTCCCCCAATGTCTCTTTATAAATGGCGTGTCGACTGACGACTAATCCAAATACACTTGAAACGCGACGGGCGTAAATGACAAGCATAAACCGACATTACATTGCAAAATAGATTATAATGATAAATTGATACCAACAAAATGATTGTTCAGTAAAATAAGGGTAGACTGAGATCTCAAGGTCCCAAGGATTGTTTGAGATCTGGGAGAGCTAAATTATGCATTTTATCATGTGACAAAATAACGCATTCAATATTTCAATTCGATCACCTATTGAAGTTATGGAACAAAATATGACATGGAGCAAAAAAATGGCCACTACGCCGACCGACACGCCTCGAGCTTCTCAAGGCTGAGTTTTACGATCAGCGTTTGGAGGATCATCTACTTTAATATCAAGAACTGCGGTAAAACGTTATGGTCTTCAGCAGCCATATGTCTGTTAAGTTTTAATACAGTATTGATGTAGCAGTAACTCTTCCATCGAAATAACTATCTGCTAAGAGTTGAGACTTGGATATAGGATAGAGTGATAGACCATTACAGCCTACAGGCAAAGTGGGTAAAATTGTTTTATTAAGACCAAGTACCAATATTACCTAAAGGTAGGCAGACTGACATGAAATAAATCATGATACTTAAAGCAGACGTAATAAAAGACTAAACTATTAAGACAAGATGGTGGATAAGAGTTGTAAAGAATGGTGGACATACGACTTGATGGAACCCCATAAAAGAGCCTTCCTGATTACCAGAACCAGCTTCTCAAAGTCACCAAACATTTTACAAAACACCTTTACTTCAGCAAAAAAGAATATCAGGCTGAAAACCAACGGTCAACGCTGTTACGCTGCAGTCGCTGTCACCGAAAATGCCAGATGAAACATAGATCGTTGAGTATCAGCCTGCAATGCAACAGCAATAGAGATAGATCACGTGCTCACGTCAGAAATATTGTCGATCGAAAACCGGCCGGCATCCCCGCCCATGCCTCGCCGGCCGGCAAACTTGAAAGTTGGAGTTAGCTTACCAACTGACTGCTTAGGTAGCTTAGAGGAGCTGATCTAAGCACTTAATTATGGGTATATGGTTAGATTTCACATAGGAGCCCAATTTTTAGTCAGCTCCGAAACTACCAATGGTAAGAATATCCAATCGAACAGGTCTAATGACTGCAGGTCCATGTCTTCTAGAGAAGAAAACAAAAGATAACAAGGAATAATTTCAGTCAGATGCATAGCATATCGGTTGTACGTCTCCTTGTCAGTGGCAGCGGCATCACCGGTCGTTATGAAGAAGTGCGCTGCAGCCGGTGTTTTGAACGATGTTTCTCCAACCTGCTGGAAGCACAGGCGCCCTGCACGTGTGGCAGAAGCACTGCATCACCGAGTCCCTTACGAGTCCTATCAGCATGGTGATGACTTGGATTAACTATCTAACGAGTGTCTGAGTCGCGTCGCGGCCGGCGGACTGCGCGACTCTCGCCCGGAAACTGAACCGCGCCGGGGGGAGGAGGACGCCGGGTCGATAGCTACGTCCCGCACCGCACCCCGCCCTGCGGACCCACCCCGAGCGCTACCGTCCCTAACTTGATAACCCACACGAGAAAATAAGCCTACAAAATGGAAAAATAATGTCACCCACGAAGTCTATTACTGTTAGATGTTAGGAAAAAATACGATTATATTATCAAGGGAACATCTTTATTCTTCTTGTGTTTTGACATAAGTACCAAACTTCTAATTTTTAAATACACCTATTTTTTTATTAGAAAGGAACTAAAGAGTTCTACTACATACCCCCTTAATAAAACAATAGGTAAAAATATAAGAACAACATAAAAGCAACACAAAATAAAAATACCTTAACTGAAGATACTGCATCTAAAATTCCTTAAATAAACCCCACTAATTTTGAAGAAATTAGAACCTGGTAAAGGTGAGTCTAGTTATCCATATCAGGCTCTCATTGGGTGTCTTATGTTTCTAGCCGTGAATACTAGACCTGATATAGCGTACACAGTAAGCTATTTAAGCCAGTTCAACACCAAATATGATGAAACTCACTGGAACGTGGCAAAACGGTGTCTGCGATATCTGAGTGCCACTAAAGATGTTGGTATTTTTTATTCAGCTTTACAATCTTGCATATCAAATTTCTTTAACAAACTTTCAATGTACGTGCTTTGGGACAATTTTAACCCATTTTCATCACGACAAATATTCATTCCCGTAAAGAAATTGATCAAACCAAGATCTTTTGTTGAAAAATATTTTTCCAACTGACTTTTGAAATGGTCAAACGTCACGTCATTTTTATACAAAACAACAAGGTCGTCAACGTATACGGCCAAAATCAAGGAGTCCTTATTCGAAAATATTTTCTTGAACACACAAGGTTCAGAAGGTGCTTGGGAGAATCCCATAGCTGACAACGTCTGCTTCAGCTTCGTATTCCAGGCTCTAGGGGCCTGTTTTAACCCATACAAAGATCGTTTCAATAAGCATACCTTTGATTCCTCACCATTTCGAACAAATCCTTCAGGCTGTACCATGTAGACTTCCTCTTCCAAGTCGCCATTTAAAAAGGCAGTATCCACATCCATGTGCCGGACCTTGTAATCTTCCTGCACAGCGAGGGCAAACAATGTTCGCAATGAAGAATTGCGCACAACCGGAGAAAAAGTTTCGTAGTAATCGATGCCTTCTTGTTGTCGAAATCCCTTCGCTACTAGACGAGCTTTGTACTTCACTACGTCACCTTTCGCATCTCGCTTTTGTTTATAAACCCATTTGCATGGAATACATGATTTATGGTTAGGCTTGTCTACTAATGACCATGTGCCCTTTTTGAGTAAGGCATTATATTCTTCGTTCATAGCAGATATCCATTTAACTTTGTCATCGCTATTGATAGCATCATGATAACTTTTCGGATCATCGTCGTCTACGAGAGCATTAAACGAAAAATAACTCGGAGGTTTTCGTACTCTTTGAGGATACCGTCTTGAATCTAAATCACATCTAGGATCATCATCATTTTCCTCATTACTTGAAGATGAATGGAGTTCCTCACCTGACTCTATTAACTCTGTCCCTTCACCATCCACTTCTTCATCATCAGCATCATGAAATTCGTCAATTTGCTCATCGACTATCACCTCACTTCCCTCAGATGAAGAAGAAGGTGACACCTCTTCTGGCACTGACGATAAAGTTAGTGACAGCAAGTTTACAATGTCCAAGTTCACAGCTGGAGCCGGCTTAACCATCTCCTTCAATCCTGTGAAATTATTTTCAAAGAATGTTACATCCCTTGACTTGAGTAACTTCCTCGGGTTCTCCGAATTTCGGAAAATATAACTCCTAGGATCTTCTGTATATCCTACGAAAATCTGTTCTGCTGCCTTTTTGTCTAGTTTAGTTCTGCTACATGAAGGAACATGAACTAACGCTCTACATCCAAATACTTTGAGATGTGACAGATCAGGTTTGTTACCAAACCACATTTCAAATGGAGTTTTCCCATTTAATGCGCGATGAGGTGAGCGATTTTTCAAGTAGACACTAGTTTCTACTGCATCCTGCCAATAAGCTTTCGAGAGAAGACTATGAGATAACATAGATCGAACTTTCTCTACAATGCTTCGATTACAGCGTTCACTTACCCCATTCTGCTGCGGACTATATGGAACGGTAGTTTGTCTTTTAATCCCTTGGGACTCCAGATAATCTGTCATATCCTTATTGACGAACTCAGTTCCATTATCGGACCGCAAAATTTTCACTTTCGCACCAGTCTGTCTCTCAACAAGAGTTTGGAAAGCGCAGAACTTTGATTTGACTTCCGACTTAGATGACATACAATACACAAATATAAAACGTGTATAATCATCTATAAAAATAATAAAATATTTATTACCTTGCAACGAGTTTACTGACATCGGTCCACATACATCTGTATGTATTAACTCCAACATTGACGTAGCCTTCTGATACTTCAAGCTTTTGAAGGGCTTTCTTGCTTGCTTACCCTCAACGCAGGGTATGCATGGTTCCTTGTCAACCGCCGTGTACTCGACGCCAGTAGTTAGACCCTTTCTCAATAGATCCATACCTATTCGACAAAGATGTCCTAACCTCCTATGCCAAAGCTGGAAGTCCTGACAGTCAGAGTGCACATGGTTGGCTGAAACATTTTTGGATAAGTTAACAGTACAATCTAAAGTATACAACCCATCACAAAATGAACCATGCAATAATGCATTTTTAGTATCACTAACATCATCTTCAGATTTATAAAAGTTACAACCATTTTTGTCAAAAACTACCGATAACCCTTTCTCTATCACTCTATTTACAGATAGTAGGTTACAGTTCAGTTCAGGAACATGGACTACATTCTCAATTCTATTAACCACAGAGTCTGTATTAATAAAAACATCACCAACGCCCACAACCGCAATTTTATGTCCATTGGCCACAGTTATTGTTCCGCCTTTTATGTACCGGTAATTCGTGAACCACTCTCCATGTGGAGTCATATGTACAGTTGCTCCAGAATCAATAATCCACTTCTGGGCATCTGGTATTGGTGCAGAAAGAGCCATTTCCGTCACAATCACCTTATCTTTCTTCTCTTGAAAGAAATCCGTGCTTTCAAGTACAACCTTCTCTGACACACTAAGCGCCTTCTTGTCCTTCTTGAGGGGACACTCAGGACTCTTATGTCCTGGTTCTTTGCACTTGAAACAGATTATAGGCTTCTTTTTCTTGGTTTTAGAACCTGTCGAACGTAGCGCCGCTACATCATCACCCTGCTGAGTATCCTTTGACATCTCATTCAGTAATTTTGTTTTTACCAATTCACAGGTTACATCTATGTTCGAATTTTCTAAAGCCATTATCAATGGTTCGTATTTTGATGTCAAGCCACCCAGTATAATAGCAGCAAGAGTACTGTCATCGATCTTTTTACCGATATCGTCAAGATCCTGAGCAGTCGTCACTACCGCATTTATGTACGACTCGATATCTGGAAAATCTATCAGAGAATATCGGTAGAGTCTGCGTTCCAAAGAAAGCCTTCTACCCAGACCTCTATCTTCATATGCCTTTTGAAGTGCATTCCATGCTTCTTGAGCAGTTTTAGCAGTTCTTACATGTGATATAGCTGCACCATCAGTAGACAAGCATATCTTCGACAATGCTTTTTGGTCATTGCGAAGTCTCACTTCTACTGATTTTTCCGATGTTTCGCCAGTAATGCTACTCCAAAGCTCTTCATGCGTAAGAAGCATCCTCATTTTAAATTTCCAGACTGCGTAACCATCACGGTTTCTTAACATGGGTATCCCTTGTAATGCTTGAACATTCATCATCTTCGTGCTGATAACGTGTTAGATGTTAGGAAAAAATACGATTATATTATCAAGGGAACATCTTTATTCTTCTTGTGTTTTGACATAAGTACCAAACTTCTAATTTTTAAATACACCTATTTTTTTATTAGAAAGGAACTAAAGAGTTCTACTACAATTACCTTTTATCAAATTCTGCTCTGCGAAGGGAGTAAGATGTCTCTCTCTGAATAAAGAGCTTGGTAGCGATAGTACGTCCCTGTGGTCGAACGAAATCCCGATAAAAGATGACAAACTAGAATGACTTTCAAGAAGTTGTAATAGTTTGTTATTATGAAGATTGAATCAAGATCTAAACCTATGAAAACTTGATCCGAAGAGGTTTCAGAAAGGTGACTATGACTCGCTAGAAAAAAGCTGGGCAGAAGCAGAACCTAGCAACAAGGACTCTAGGGTCGGGAAAGACTAATTTAAGAGCCTCCCAGACTCGTGCGGGTCTGGGCGGGCTTTTCGCTCATAAAAACGCCGAGCTGTGGGGGGTGAACGGGAGCCACGAGGGGAGGGCGCGCCAGGGAGGCACCATGCGGAGGTTCCGCCGCCGTCTCGGCGCCGCCACCCGCAGCCAATTAACGGCCGGCAATGCCACGCTGAATTTGTTTCGCCACTCAAACAGCTTCCGATTGATTTCCCGTACCCAAAAACATCGATCATGAAGTGGATAACACCACTCGGGTATTCAAATCGCTAATCCAACTTACGTAGTAGGTACGACACCCTCGTATGTAGCTTCCTGTTTTGAACGTGTTCCTGTTCCGTTGCGTCACACAAGTAGAAGTGACCAAATTTGCTGGCGAACAGCTCGTGAAAAGTCTAGTGGAAAAGAGATGAAACAACCAGACTGCAGTGGTTATGGTGCCGTAACCCCGTGCACCGGTAACACCGGCGGCCGTGGTGCGGTGGATCGATCCTGCCCGGCCAACAACCCCTGCGGTAATAACTGGGAATACCAGGCAGGAGTGAGCCTGGCTTGGAAATGTAGGCACTTTAGCCAGAAACTAGTAAATACCTAACGTTGGAAATACCGCCACCGGAACTGCATGGCGCGCCGTGGCGTCCGCCAGACTGTCCTTAAAGTGGCCTACCCATTTACTTACAGTCTAGCTGTTCATTGTAAGTTTTATCAGCTGCAGTGAGTTCAGTTTAAGGCATCTGAAGTTTGATTCGCAACATTAATTTTATTTTTCACATTTACGATGTCTGCTAGATCTGTATAAAAATAAGATGATACAAACATCAACAAAGACAACATGCACCACCACATGCCAGCCAAAACAAGGGTTATTTTCGTTTTTGCGACACTCCATCAAAAAGCCATGAATTTCATGCCACCCTCTCAGAATGCGTTCTCTATAGATCATATCGTCGCGGTGATAAATTAGTTTCTTCAATAAAAGTTTGTCAGTGAGTTTGTGGTTGGTTTGACTAATAATAAGGTTTGGAATTTTTATTTGAGAAGTTTAGTAATTCTGTAAAGTATGTTACACTACATACTTTAACTAACTTCAATTGTATGATGATTTTTGCTTGCATGTTACGCAAGTATTACAACTACAAGCAAGCGTCAAACCACTTCTTACTCGCACATTTCAATACTTTGTGAAAAGTGTTTTTAGACGAAGTCTTCCTTGACTGACTATTAGTTTGCAATTATCCATCCTCTATCGGCAACTCTATGATTGCAGCGCCATGTTGCGGGCTATTATAACGTAGCTTTCCTCAAGGCAACAAGTTGGGTCACGGGCTGGTCGGATTTAGCCGGAATATAATTTGAAGGCAGCGGCGCGCGTTTGCCAGCGACGGGCACGGTATCGATTTTGCCTTGTTTCAGGCATTGCTTAAACAACTTTTTGTCGCAGATACAGCCTGCAAAGTCTGCGAACCTAGATTCATCCCTCAGGATATTCTCCTTATTATTTCGAGCGAAGTTTGATTGGTGTCGCATATATGAGCGGAATAATGTAATGTGTACGAGGGTAGACGAGTACGTGAGTCAAATAACTTGAGTGAGACGTATTGTATTGTATGCGGCTAAAACTCTTGCAAAAAAATAATGGATTTCGTGTACCTACGCAAATCAAATTACTGCAACAGTGACAGAGACGACATAATTCTTAGAAGATTTATTAATATTCGACATAGTCAGTCGCGAATTTGAAAGGATATTTAGATGGATATCACGTTCAAATCAGAATCGAAAAGCTGCGTCGTTAATATTGACGAGATAAAAACGATCAAGGGATCGGAAAATTTTGCAGAAAAATCATTCTAGAAATAAAGACCTAACAACGTTGCTTGTATTAATTATCCAACCATAATAACCTACTAGATACTCTGCAAATATGACTATGCGATGCGAATACTTATGGCAAATATCTACAGAATTCAAGGCTATTTCTGGGATTCCAAATTTCACTTGAAAGATTCAATATGCTCGAGAGATAAATGTAAAAACAGGAAAGTAGCAGATTGCTGCCACATTGCCATTAGGTACTTATACTTACTAACCAACCGCATTGTAAGTGGAATTTGAGCACATCTGCTGAGAAGAAACTTGGGAAATTTCGTAACAGATTCTTCAACTAATTCTAGCGAATTTTGGTATAACTTGAAACTTTTTCATTACATCTTATATAACTATATTATATTTATTTTGGGAACAAATTGTACGTTGACTTCTAATTTAGAAACGACAAAGACATTGAACATGCTCGTCTGCAATAACTACCTTTAGGTGCGTTATGGTAACTACCTTGTTTTTCAAACCTCTAGACAAAACAATTTTGGAAACTGCTTACGTATTTAATATTTATACAAGAAACATTAAAAACACATCCATAAAACTGGGGTACCCTGACTAGACAACTGTGGGTACAACATCAATTCTGTATGAGTTTCAATACGAGGGTCGATTTCGAGGGTAGATATTATAATGCCTGCCTCTTTTGTACAACAACTTCTTTATTACTGTCTACAATGCCTGACCCTCTTTATTTTAAACTCAATTTGTTTTTCATGTTAGCTTTCTTCGGTCTTTATTTCAAAATAAAGATGACTAAGTATTTATGCGGTGTTCGAATACCTAAATACACGAAAATTAGGGACGTAATCTAAGACACAGGTACAAAATACAAACAGCCTACCGAGCACCGTACTTCACAGACTTCCATCTTAGAAATGCTATAAAGTGAGCTCAAGGCAAGGTACGACCATCGCCGACAAAAGCTGTAAAGCGAATGACACACGCACCCGGATCGATCAAGGCCAGACGCCTATGCTAAGCTAACAGAACTTTTGTACCTACAGCTACATACAGCACATTCTACTCTTACAGATATTTTCTTTGAAACTACAAGTATTTCGTAATTATATTTGTGTAGCAAATATTTGCGGCACTTTGATTAAACCAACAAAGGTTGTATACTTGCAATATAATCACGAAACTAGAAAATGTGTACCTTGAAAACAGCCTCCAAGGGCAAAAACAATAAATAAAGGATTACCAATTACAAAAATACAAAGGAAGGTTTGGAATAACGATTGATTGAGGCTAACAGCAAATTGGAGCATGGCCGATGGCCGACAACAATGAGAAGCCAAAAACCGCAATGTCTTGGGTCAAGCAACGGATGAAACACTATCGGTGAAGCCGTACTAGATTCGCGGTTAATTGCGAATCATCAACAATGCCAGTGATATAATACCTACATCTTGCTTGATGATAAAGCTCGCATTGTTTAAACAACTTATGGATGATGGAACGAGTGATCCTAAAGCTTCTGGGGCCGGGACTTCATCTCTTTTAGAGTCTACTCAACAAAATGATATTTTATGTTACACTACGCGGTACCACTTCAAGGTAAAACTCGTCGCCGCACATCACGCAGTGTTACTCGTAATGATAATACGAAACTTTGTTCATAGTTTTACGGAGTATAACTTCAACCCAACCCCTTGGAAGTTAGGAAAACCTGACCTATATGTAGGTTCTACCATCACTGTTATGTTTGTTGGTTCTATAATTTGAAGGAAGCTTTGACAAAAGATTGCTCATCCAAGAAGTTAAACGTATCTTTATCGGTCAACGAACTGTGAACGCAGCGCGCTAAGAACGTTATAAATATTTAATAGACGCTGTCGAGAAAAACAATTGACCTATCATAATTTATTATAACGCAGCGACAGCGACTGTCTGGTAGATAGCCTTTGTGATGATAATAGTAAGGAAGTAATACTGTATGTAAGAAAGCGAATGAGCTGATAGTCCTCAAGAGTTAGGCAGATTCATAAAGACAGAATCAATACTTGAAACTATAGGTACTTGAAACATGCCGCAGAGGTTTTGCCAGTAGGCGCAAAATGTAAACTTGTTTTGCAGCACCCAGGGACAGAAATGTTAATACTTAAATCGATACGACACAAATGTTGCATAGCAAGTTTCAAGACTACCTACCTACCCATTTTAACAGATATTGCTCACAAAAAATCTGTTTTGCAATAAATAGTAGTCGTGTTAAAAAAACTGGGATAATACTATAACCCGGTTTGTTTTGCATTGTGTTGGCAAAAAAACAATGCAGTTCAAGAAGCTTTGGGAACAAACGTAGAAAATGAATGTGCCAAGGCTGGTAATTTATACGTAGCGGACTTGAACAAAGTGCATGTGCAAATTAAATTTACTAGTAGTCGTTGTGCCAAAATGACCTTCACTTCAGGATAAGTAATAATCCACTGTAAAAACTCGCTTTAATAAACTATTGCATTGATTTATCTAAAAGTCCAAATTAACCTAATGAAAGTAGTCTTCAATTTCGGACAAACCAAAACAAATAAAGTTTCCTGTCGAGGATTTTAACAAAAAAGTAACATATAAGAAAGAAGTTATTTTCAGGGTTGGTCAACATGGTCTGACCAATCTGACAATGTCTGTCAGGCAGATGGACGTGAAGATTTTTTATTGATCTGTCTGTTGGATGACTTTCATTGAATCTGTGCGTCCCGTTATTTTGCACCGCTAGCTAGACAGGCAGTACAGTAGGCTGTACAAAACATAGATTATTCACCCCAGCATAGTTTTAGGTCATGCGCAATGAATCTTTTTAGTTATATTAGGCATATCCAATTCTGGTTCAATGCTTGTTTATTCAAATGAGATGACATAGTCCTAGATACGGTGAATATAACTAAGAATATCCCGGTTGTGCTACTTACATTATGCTTTACTTAGTTACGACTCTTACTTAGTACTCCATTTAGATATCGTTTCTTGGTAAAGTAATACCAGTCTTGCAGTTAGTCTGGGAAAGTCCTCATGAAATGGCATATACAGTAGGCACTCTTATGAGCAGTAATTATAATCTTTAGCAAGTAATTTGTTTCAAAAATAATTTTAAAAACTTAATTGCTTCGCTTCTATCATAATTGCAAAATACGTAAATTTGATTACAAGTAAACCAATAAGAAAGCAGAAAGGTACCCAATAGGGTTTATTAATCCCGAGGTCAGACAGCGAGGGTCTAAAGGAGCCTATAAAAAGCTACTAAAAGCGCTACTAGCCAGAGATTTATAGCAACAATAAAATCGAAATTAATCATGAAATACGAAAGCACTGCGTCAATAAAGACAATGTAAAACAAATTTTTTGAAGTGAATACTGGTAAATATTTTAGAGTTCAGTAGCATACCTTGTAATTTTGAGCTTTGGAAAGCATAAAAATACATTGGTATTGGTACGTAGGTACGACTAGGTAGGTAAAGTACTGTGTATGAGTGAGTCACTGTTTCGGAAAATACAACCGCTCAATTCCCTCTGAAGAGATAGTCTCTTTTATTTCAGCGAATCACATAATTCTTTTTGGCATTGGAATGGAAGGGAAGTTGGGAGAGTCGTAATGAAGTTACGAGAACAGACAAAACTAAAAGGGGACAAACGTAGCGAGAGTTTCGCGTCCCCAACTTTATATTAGTCCCTCGGAGAAGGCCATCGCCCGTGCTGTAATTATAGCGAACATGTGTCAGCCAACACCGCATTTATACAAACTGCGAGGCGCGTCCGCAAAACTACAAGTTTGATGACCTGGCCGAATGCAATGAAATCTACAATCAAGTTATTACTCACGTTTGTTAAATTGACTTGAGATTCATACCAGACAATACGCCAGTGCGAATTTGCAATTTGGGGTAGCGAGCGTCGTTGAGCGGTTTTTGTATGTGGGCGTACATGTTTCTCCCACGTAGCCTTTACCTTTTCTGGACAAGGCACAAGAGCAGCTTTCATTACTTGTAATAAGCAACAACCTGGTCACCTGGATCGAACGATAGAAAGCAGTGTAGGAGGACAACCTATTATTTCATTGCAATTTCTCACGAAACAGAATTAATAAGTGGACTAACATGACACGATGAAAGCTGGTGCCAGTCAGTGGCTGATCAATAGCTTCAATGTTGACTTTACAACATAAAGCGAAAATATAGGGCGTGTGGTATTAATTCCGAGAACAGAATGAATTATTTTTATGCACCCTTAGAGCCGTACACGAAATGATTACATGCAATTTACATTATTGTGCTGAGTGCTTTCTGCAACGAATTAGATTCGATTAATAAGTATTAATTATTGCTGTTTTGTTTGACACAACTTAGCTTTTTTGCAGTCTAAAAATATTCATACATTCAATTTGTTCCGAAGGTAATTGAATCATTTCCCGCATAATGTCAATCTCCTGAAAATTGTACAGCAAAACACGAGACCCGAGAGACCTTCACGTCTTCATTTGCGTAGTCATGTTTACCGAACAATATCATTGTTTACCCCGCTACATGGACGTTGGTCAATGTTGACCGTAGGGGTGGCGGATTCTTTTCATTGTGATGATAATACGAACACAATGTAGCCGAACTCATCGATTTAAAAGTTCCGCATCGAAACGGCCCATTAAGCGGCTTGGTTCGGAAATTACATCGCCCTCGTATTGTATTGGAATTTACGTAGAGCACTTAAGGGCGATTGCTCTTCTACTCCAGTTGCCCGAGCTTTTAATCAACGCCTCCTCCCCCCGGAGCTTCGGAGGCTGGGGACCTCTTAGCGTCAATTTAATAACGTTTCAGATTGAACGGTAAATCCAAAGTTAATTGGAGGCTGTTGGTACGCTCTACCACCTCCGTTAATGAAGTTTTAGTCCAGTGGACTGCGCGGAGCTGAACGCTTTCACCGCACTGGTTCATTTGTCGTCGACCGTAACGCTATTAGGTCATAATAATAATCAAATTTCAAATCAATTCAGCCGTTATTGAGTAACATTTAACCATCACGCATTCAAAAATCCAAAACTGGTGCTATGTAGTCTAGCCATTTCATTACGGCCATTTGAGTAGGGCAAAAGAGAAGAAAAAATATCATTTTACGGGCGATTAAGCGAAAACAAAGAGAATGGGTGGGAATGACGTTCTTTGTTGCCGACTAAGCCTTTGTTTGCCCTCGTGTGTAATTCAGCTCTATTATGAACAAGGTTTATTTAAGAACACTAACATATGACTAAATATGACCCTCCCTCATTTACATATCATTCCCAAAAAAGTAGACTGCAGTTGAATGTTGGTAAAACCGGAAAATTATTAATCATATTAGGAATTTTAAACTTTATCGCATGACCTAATAATATGTAGCTGTACCTAGGTACCTACCTACCTGTAAACTAAGCCTTGTCTTATGTACCTAGCATATACATAAGATAAGGCTTAGTATATGTATAGAAAGGTACTCATAATTATGTAGGTAAATACGATTGTAATAATTGTTGTACAAATAAGGGAAAACAAAGACACAAAGGCCATAATCTTCAACAGTAGGTATCGTAACAAGCTACCCAATAAGGCAAGGCATTTTATCGTTCAAAATAAATGGAATAAACTCATGAGCCGCGGAAGAGATGCGAAGATTCTGATGGTGAGTCATCCAACGGCTGCGATCGACCTTGCTAACCGTCGTTGGGTTCAAGATGACACACCTCCACAAAAACAACACTTTCTTGTCCAACGGACTCGTTTAACCGTCGCCAATTACAAATGAGGGCATCAATAAAGATGATGCGGATTAATGGGGACTTGATAACCGTTGATGTCGTTGACTTTGTGACGCCACTGCTTACTAACCACCTGAAAGAATGTACTTATATGATGAAAGATATATCCTAGCTCGAGGATCCAGTATGGTACAACGCAATGGACCATGCTGTTGAATGGCTGATGACAAAGCTCTTCTTCAGCCTATTATAGTTAGACGTCGTCGGGTTTACCAGCTTTTTTATACTGTTTTGAAATAACAAAGGGCTTTTCAAATTGACTCTCGTTTTGCTATCAAAATTCAACAGCTACAATAATATTATGACCTTTAAAAACTAGCGGCTGTACGTCGAGTTGGATGACACATCGACGCACGACACTAAAAAGGTGTTCAACGGTCGTCGCTTTTAAATTGGACGAAGTAAGTACCTAATAGAGTATATATATGTAGGTACAGACGGAGCCTGTTCAGGCTCTGTACATAACGTAATGTCTAGCCTAAATTCTAGACTGTTCAGCCTTGAATCTAGGCTAGACATTACGTACGTTCGTATGAGTTAGTACATTAAGGCCTCCGTCATAGCTTAACGTGCCCTCCGAAGCAAGGAAGCGCTCAGATGTAAATGCCACTAACGGTCACTCATCCAAATAGTGACCGCGCAGAACGTCGTTTAACTTAGATAAATGATGAAGATGATCAAGGTACAAGAAGCAAGCTACGCCACGAGTGCTTCATTATATTTTATTGTAGGCCATAGAATAAACGTCTAGCCTCAAGTTTATCACATGATTGATAACTCGTCTGCTTGCTAGATAATTAAACAAAAGTCGGTATGCCGTTCATATATCGGAGACCAAAAGTTCTAAAATAGTTTGCACGAGAAATATCTTTATTTATCGATTAAAGAATTGCTAACTCCTTGGCGGAAATTAGAGCCTGTGGTAGACTTGGGTCCATAGTTTTATTTGGTTATAAATTCTCGAAAATCAAAGACTTTGAAGGTTAGTTGAAGGCTTAGCACCCCTAGCGGGTGAAATGTGAACCCTTTTTTCTCATTTAATTTTCAAGAATTTCAGACTTGTTAGGTACTTAGATGAGTACCTGGGTAAGGTATATAGAGTACCTACACACTGGCACAGAATAAATATTAGAATGACACTGAGTTGGTCAAACTGTATAGAGAAATCACAAAGGAAAATACTAATAAAAGCTTCAGAAAAAAAATTTTGCCTACCTTCAGGCTATTTTTATTTTATTAGTGCACTACATAAAGAAATGTTTTTTTAATAAATCCTACTCAAAATCTTCAACTTATAAAAATTCCAATCATGTAACCCAAGCTGTAAAAATATTTTCTACTTTTGTTAAATACCCGTGTGAGCCCAGAGGGCCTAGTACGAGTTTTTAGTGTATAGTGTGGGTGTGAAACGTCTGACGCCCAGCACACCCAGTGGGCGCTGATTTGTATGAAGACACTGAGCGGATTCTTTGAGAAGCTCGACATGCGAGTACTGGCTTGGTGTAGACCAAGCTTCTCAAAAAATCCGCTCAGTGTCTCCATACAAATCAGCGCTCACTGGTGTGGTGGGCGTCAGACATTTCACACCAGATTTACACACAAAAACTCGTACTAGGCCCTCAGGACGGTCCACTAGTAAATAATATTTTTGGGACTTTTCACACAACAAAGTATTTACCTAACACCCTAATATTCTCGAGGTATCCAGTAAATAATAGCAAATTCATCAGCCAATACATAATCAATTGGAGCCTGATCTAGACTGGAAAAAAAAACTACCTTCATGTAAAATAAAAAATAATACAAAAACAAAGCAGGAAACCAGAGAGGGAGGAAGCTCTGCCTCTTAGATTTTTACTTTCCAGCTCTGTATGAGTAGGTATCTTCATATAATACACACCAGAGGGTCCCTAGGGCCTTGGAAAAACAAATAGCCAATACAGTGGATTAGAACTTTAGTGTATCGAGTAAGATTTACTTGTGCTTTGAGCTGGTCTCTTTCCATTTATAATAGTAACAAATACCTACATAACTAATAACTGTAGGCATGTAGGTACCTAAATAAATAGGGCACATGGACTAAATATTATGCAATTTACTCCACAAATAAATAAATTATTTCAATAAACCTCTAGGTACCTAGGGACAAAGATATTGGTAGGTAGGTAGCTATCATAAAATTCTAAACTATCAATGAGCACATTCGCTCCACAAAGGAATGTAACAAAACATAGAACTTACATTGGTTTTCAACTTCCATTGTGTTTGCTTTTGAATATATTTGGTTGAAGACTGCGCAGGAGCACAACTGCTTGGCACGAAATATGAAGGGATAATCCTGTAGAGCGGTTGCACAAAATTAAATAACTTTAGTAATTCCGTTGAAAATAAAATAAATTCGAATTTCTTCAAAGACAGGATGTGAGCAAAGCGAACGGCCAAAGTTTTCAATCTGCCTACTTGCTTGATCTTTGTCTTTGTTCGATTTTGCTTGTCAAAACCTTCAAAACGGTAAAATGCCGTAATGCTATTGGTTAAAATTGAATTTGGCGCTCTTGTTTGAGTTCGATTCATTTGATAAATCTAGAAAGCTGCGTTCAAATTTTAAAGCGCACTCTATGAGGTTATGTAAGTTTGTATCTATATTTTAATTCTGATAATTCTTTAATCAAATTGATTAATTTGTAAAGTACTTAAATACCTATGTAGCTACATTTATTATTCTCTACGAAGATTTTTGCTTTTGTTGCATTGTGCCATCTAGGATGGTTCGGAGAAACTTTATTCACACAGCCACAATTAGTTCAGTTCTGAAAAACATAGATGGCGCACTACGCTAGGACTGTGGATTCAATTGAATATTCTGAGGCTGGAGGTAGAGATCGTGGAGATTCTCGTGATCTTCTAGCAATAAAATTATAGTTTTCCTAATAGGAGTTCGTGTGGATACTATATGGTTTCATCTTCAATCTAATCTAACGATAAAGCTAGTTTTGCTTACCTACATTATTTTCCTTGGCATGGCCGTATGTTCGAGAGCTTCTATGTAGAGAGGTATAACATCCACTTACACAGACGGGAATCGAACCCAAGTAAGCACCACACCACAATATTATTTGCTTTCTTAGTTTCAGAAGGTGGTAGGTAGGCAAGACAAGATTCACGATCCGTGAGGGATGACTAAAATAAGTACTTATGGGTAGTAGGCACAGAAAACTCACCAAATGTTTGTAAGAATAAGTTTAATGAAAGTCACAACACCACATGAGTTTTGAAGGAGTAAACGAGTAGAAAATGTATAGATAGGCACAGTAACAGTTCGGCAATAGCAATAGAGGTTAAACACTTTAGCACAGAAGTAAACAGCACAAATTTCTAGCAGAATAACTAAATAATTTCACTGAATTTCAACTTTTCGTACAGTAGGTAGGCTGAGACTGGTGAACGAACGAACGAGGGCGAACGGAATGAGTGAGCGCTAACGAATGCCGGCTACCGGTCAGTGCCGGTCACATCTCACATAGAGTATGTAACAGATGCGGCTCGTTTCCATATTACTTCGGCGAGCGGGCGCTCCAGAAGAAAGACAAGAAATGATAGAATTATGTTAGACTAAGAGTAATAATATGTGTGACATGTGTGTGTACTTATTTATGTTAAGTAGGTAGGTGAAAATATAATAAGTATGTAATTATTATATAAAATAAAATAATTAGTATTAGTGTTCACCACATCACTCCCCCCCAGAGACCGTGTCAAACGGGCGATAATATTCCGGAAAGCGAACTTTACGCCCAGAACGAGTGGTTTTGGTCGTTTTAGGTGGAGATGGAGTAGAAGGGATTTCAGGAGAAGTGTCGTTAGAGTGTGACAGTATGTAGGCTGGTTTTAATCGGTCTACTGATACCGTGACAACTTTACCTTTTATTTTTAATTTAAAAGTTTTCGCTCTTCTCTCGATCACCTCATGAGGACCAGTATATGCTGGTTGCAAAGCACCTCTAACTGCGTCTTCTCTAAGAAAAACGTGAGAGCAAGTCGATAGATCCTTATAAATAAAGACTTTATTTGTTGAGTGGTGTGAAGTTGGAACTGGCTGTAAATTATTGGCAAATGATCTGATACGAGTTGAAAATTCTGTTATATCAGTCGTACATTTGTCAACTTTTTGGCCAAAGAATTCACCTGGTAGGCGCAACGGTTCACCGTATACTAGTTCGGCTGAGGAAGATTGAAGGTCTTCCTTAAAAGAACTTCTTATACCCAGTAGTACAAGGGGTAACGCTTCGGTCCAGCTACTGTCGGTGGCGTGGCACATTATCGCTGCTTTTAGCTGACGATGGAACCTCTCTATGAGACCGTTGCACTGAGGATGATAGCTAGTAGTCATGCGATGCTTAAAACTAATGAATTTTGATAGCTGCTCGAATAGCGCCGATTCGAATTGCCGTCCGCGGTCAGTAACAATGTCGGTCGGACAACCGAACCGTGCTATCCATCCTGACAAGAACGCTTTGGCCACTGATTCTGCGGTGATATTAGTGAGAGGAATAGCTTCAGTCCATCGCGTAAAACGATCGATCGCTGTCAGGCAGTACCTAAAATCACCGGACGGTGGTAATGGTCCGATCAGGTCAAGGTGAACGTATTTGAATCGCGCTTTAGGTAAATCGTGAGTGCCTAAAGGTGACGCTACATGTCGATTTACCTTTGTGCGCTGGCAAGCCAAACACGCCCTAGACCATTCGCGACAGTCTTTCCTCATCAGCGGCCAGACAAAGCGCTGTGCTACTAATTTAGCGCTTGCGTTAGCACCGGGATGGCTTAGCGAATGCAAGCTATCAAAAACTTGTTTGCGCAAGGTCTTGGGTACTAAAGGCCTAGGAGCCGTTGTGCTGACATCGCAGTACAATAGACTATGGCTTCCAGGTATATTCAACCTTTTAATGTGCAAACCTGTTTCTTGTTTTAAAAATTCTGCTAGTTCGGGATCGGAATCTTGGGCAGCGGCAATCACCTCTAGATCTACAGGACTTTTCAGTTCATCGACTCGGGAAAGCGTGTCGGCCACAACATTATCTTTCCCAGCGATGTGTTGTATATCAGTCGAGAACTGTGATATATAGTCTAGGTGCCTATACTGACGCGGGCTACAGTGTGCCTTCCTTTCATGGAATGCAAAACACAGTGGCTTGTGATCAGTATAAATGGTGAATGTCGTAGCCTCCAGCCAATGACGAAAATATTTAAGACTCTCGTAGATAGCAAGGAGCTCTCTATCGTACGGTGAATATTTCTGTTGTGTAGGGCTTAACTTACGTGAGAAAAAGGCTAGAGGTTGCCAATTTCCATCTTTAAGTTGTTGTAAAACTCCGCCCATAGCAAAATCTGAAGCATCAGTTACGAGACTTAACTTACAATTAGAGTCAGGGTGGGCCAACATTGCTGCATTGCAAAGGCTTTCTTTGCATGCTTCAAAGGCCTTTAGTGAGTCTCCATTTATATCAACAGGCTGCGATGCTTTTATGGAACCAGTCAGTAAGGCATTTAAGGGAGCTTGAATTTGGGCTGCTTGGGGGATAAACCTCCTGTAAAAGTTTAACATGCCCAAGAACCTTCTAAGCTGTTTTGCTGTCTTAGGGACAGGGAACTCCTTGATTGCTGACACCTTACCTTCCAAAGGTTTCGTTCCATGTTGAGAGATGTGGTAGCCTAAAAATGTTACCTCAGACTTACCAAAAACGCACTTAGCGGTGTTTATGAGCACGCCATAATTTGTCATCCTGGTGAAAATTTGACGCAGGTGATCTTCATGCTCAGATTCACTTTTGCTAAATATTAGGAAGTCATCTAGATAAGGATAACAAAAATCTAGGCCACGAGTCATCTCATCAACGAACCTCTGGAACGTCTGACCAGCATTCCGCAAGCCAAAGTTCATATAAGGGAACTCAAAAAGTCCAAAAGGCGTCGTTATAGCGCATTTTTGGATATCGTCCTGAAAAACAGGTATCTGATTGAATGCCTTGACCAGGTCAATAGTAGAGAAAATCTTACAACCAGATAAACTGTGGGCAAAGTCATGAATGTGACGAATGGGGTATTTATCTGGGATCGTCCGAGCGTTGAGCATACGGTAGTCACCACATGGTCGCCAACCATTGTCTTTTTTAGGTGCGAGGTGTAGTGGTGACGACCAGGGACTCTCCGACGGACGAGCAGTACCATTCGCCAACATTGTCTCGAATTCAGATTTGGCAATCTTGAATTTGTCTGGTGCCAGTCTACGAGGTGTACACGATACTGGGGGCCCTGGAGTGGTGCGAATATGGTGGACTGTATTGTGTTTAGGTGTGCGATGAGCGCCCGTTGGCCGTGTCAAATCTGGAAATTCTGAAAGTAAATCATGATATTTAGAGTTACCAGTCACGACCTTTACACTTGATATGAGGCTATCATTTACAGCAATAATAGTAGCTACGGTTGACAAACTTGTAGTGGCATCAACTAAACGTTGGTTTCGGATATCTACAATCAAATTAAAATAGGACAAAAAATCTACACCTATTATAGGTTTTGTTACATCCGCTACAATGAAGCGCCACACAAAGTCCCTACGGAGATTCAAATTGAGATTCATCTCAACCCAACCGTATGTATCTATAGATGAACCGTTCGCAGCACACAATTGGTAGTCCGATTTCACACGTTGTCGAAACGCAGATCGTGGTACGACGCACAAGTCGCTCCCTGTGTCCACTAGGAATTGGACAGCCGATCTACGGTCTGTGACGAATAGGCGACCAGTAGTGGAAGGGCAATCTTCAGCCGCCATTATCGACTGCCCTTGTCGTTTTCCGCTTTGTAATCACAGGGTTCGATGCACTTGTCCGCTTGGCTGCCAAATCTATAGTGGTACCAGCAATTCGGGAACTTCCTATAGTTTGACGCGGATCTTTTCGCAGGAGTACGGCTGCGACCGCCACGACCTTGTGACGACTGCCGATTACGAGGACGGGAACGGTCATGTACTTCCATAGTGAGCGCGCTGACTTGTTTGGTTAACTCCGTGATTTGCCGCGCCATGATGTCCAACGCAGAGCCAGCACTGGGACTGGACGCCGACGCTGCCGCAACTTGAGGTGAAGCCGGTGCGATGTCGTGTACACGATCTGCTAAGTCCGCTAGTTCACTCAGAGAGAGACTTATCTGAGATGCAATAATGGTTTGCAAGTTGTTTGGCAATCGGCTTGTCCAAATGGACCTCAAAAAATCTTCTGGTACCGCAGGGCCAGCCAAATGTTGCAAGTGCCGCAAGAACTGCGAAGGTTTGCGATCACCTAATTCTTCCGACTGTAGCAGTTGTTTCACCTTCTTTTCTTTCGAAACGGAGAGGCGTTTTATGAGTTCACTTTTCAGCTTCTCGTACCTTCCAGTGGCCGGAGGTGACGTAATGACATCTTCCACCTCAACGGAATATTGCCTGTCTAAGTGTGAGAGCACGTAGTAGAACTTTGTAAGATCATCCGTTATTCGTGCCATGCTGAATTGTCCTTCTATTTGCGAAAACCATATTGTCGGTTTTTCGGGCCAAAATGGTGGTATACGTACGCCCACGCGAAAAAGTTCCGACGGATGTTGTGGTGTGTCATTGGAAACACACCCTTTCTCCAAAACCGATTTTTGCGACGTGGATGCATCGTTACCGTCACTGTTCATCTTTCCACTCCAATGTTCTTTTCGGGGTCACCAGATATGGGTAGTAGGCACAGAAAACTCACCAAATGTTTGTAAGAATAAGTTTAATGAAAGTCACAACACCACATGAGTTTTGAAGGAGTAAACGAGTAGAAAATGTATAGATAGGCACAGTAACAGTTCGGCAATAGCAATAGAGGTTAAACACTTTAGCACAGAAGTAAACAGCACAAATTTCTAGCAGAATAACTAAATAATTTCACTGAATTTCAACTTTTCGTACAGTAGGTAGGCTGAGACTGGTGAACGAACGAACGAGGGCGAACGGAATGAGTGAGCGCTAACGAATGCCGGCTACCGGTCAGTGCCGGTCACATCTCACATAGAGTATGTAACAGATGCGGCTCGTTTCCATATTACTTCGGCGAGCGGGCGCTCCAGAAGAAAGACAAGAAATGATAGAATTATGTTAGACTAAGAGTAATAATATGTGTGACATGTGTGTGTACTTATTTATGTTAAGTAGGTAGGTGAAAATATAATAAGTATGTAATTATTATATAAAATAAAATAATTAGTATTAGTGTTCACCACATACTTAATTAGAAGTACTTATTTTATTATTAATACGTTTCAATTTAATAAATTAATACAGGGATATATATTTAATTCTACATTCTATACATTCAATTACATACGTGTAAAAGTAATCATGAGGTGTTTATATAAATTTACAAAAGCCCATGTTGGTGCCACTTATAAAATATTGGCTGGTATACATTTTAGATAGGTAGGTACCCACTTCAGTGAATAAAGATTGGTATCCTTCAGTTTTTATTGATTAAAATTACATACAACTGTTCGAGGTTATTATGTGGTCAAGTCAAGAAAGATTACTCTTTGATAGTACCTACCTACTTCATCACTAGCCCTACCAAGGCTTTATAAGTCATAAGTTAGTTTAAAATCTATATAATTTACTTCATTGCGTAACAAATGTTTTAAAACAACATCTTACAGTAATATTGGCCACTTGGAAATATATTCGTTGGTCTAGCGCGCATAACTTAAATTATTTACCACTAAACAACAGAAGCATGAAATACAGTTAGGTACGTTTGAAAGCGTAATTTAAAAACAGACGTATTCAAGAACTTTTTGTATGGACCTGTGTAGTCTGAAATAAAGAATTAATAAAAAAAAAAAAAAAACACTTTCGTGAGATAAGGAAAACGCGTTTTCAGAATACAACCCTGAACTTATAATGTTAGTCTAGAGATTATACTAAAATGCTATTTGAGAAGATTGCACATAATTATATCTTGCTAAACTGATATAAGTACAAACAACTCGAAACTTTATAATCGAGAATTAGAGACGACAGCATTTACTATCCATCGCTCGTTGTACGCTTTTTAAATCGCTGTACGGCGTTAGTTTACGCTTTTTTAGTACAAATGAAAAAGTTACACAACATAGGTCCTATGTACTTTAAATAAGTAAAAAGTAGAGTGTACTTATTTAAAAACAATTTACGTAAATAATTTTTAGTGTAAAGTCACTGCATAGATGATACATAATTTTTTTGTCATTGTTTAGAGAGAGAGTTTATAATTAATTGTACCTACAGAAGCACGAAATATATTCACAAAAGACAGATGGTACATATAGAAGGAAAGGTGTATAATTATCTAGGTGATTTGATGAAATAAATAATATTCTAACATCTACTTGTAAAGTGTAGCTACAAAAGTGTAGCAAATACAATAATGGGAAATGTATTGAGTATTACAATAAATTAATATTAATTTAATAAGGTACTTGTAATGTCCAGGAAAATTTATCAATTTATCTGCAGTATTATCCTGTAACTAAATACAGAAAAATTCAATACATATATTTTCCTGGTCATGTTGATACAATAACAATTATCTAGCAAATATAAGGTCACTGTGATCATTCGTTAGGAAATGGTGGACAAACTGTGCTTTCTTCTTGTCAATGGCTTGCTTGTTTATGCGAGACTGGGGCTCTTGCACAAGGTTAGGGTTGTCTCTGAGAAAAATGGAGCCAAAGAGGGTAGATAGTGTCTTTGCGTCAAGACCGTTTTCCGCGCCATGTTGCAACGCCTCCTGCAGAAACTCGCATAAATATAGAAACACATTCTTCCTGAATTCTGGCAACTCCATTACAATCTGCTTGCATTGTAAATAATTCGTACAGTTCCGCAAACAAACTGATTGCAAGTTGTAAGGAATGATGGGGTCGGTTGTACTCTCTAGCAATAAAAGGAGTGCTTCAGCAACTGAATGAATACTGCCGGGAATAGGGTCCACAGATCCACTGTCTAACCAATCCCTGATCTGCAGTATTTCTGAATGGAAGCCAGGCTGTTCAAAGAGATTAGGCTGCTTCAATCCTTGTAGATAAATATGGTCCACCAAGAACCAGATTTCTTTTGGTATAGAGTAGGTGGACTGGTTGGAGACACACTGATCTCTCTTATTTTCCAATTCAATCAGCTTCCCTACAGGTACGTCTTTGACCGGCATGTTTAAGTTAACCAGAACTTCGATCGAACATCCAAAGCAACTCCTCTGGTACGTTCCGTTGATGGTAATGAAGATATCTTTTCCCCCTGAGAGGTGGAGAACGAGAATATCATACAGTTTGTCTATGCCAGCATTCATTTTGCAAGCTGATGTTTTATTGATTAATACTTTCAGTTGGATTTCACATTCTTCATCAGCACAAATACACTTTTTATACGGTTCCACAATCAGCCATTCCTTACAGAAACTTGTTTCATCCAACTTCTTTATGAATTCGAACTCGACAGGCAATTTACCAATATTTTTAATAGTAATAGTCTTCACTTGTAACTCCAAGTACCGTACAGTTTCAAAGTCTATTTCAGTCACATCAACCTTCACTTGAGGGATCTGTTCATTCTCTAGTTTGTCCAAATGCTTTATTACTTCTTCATAAATCTTTCTGTATTTTTCTTCATCAATGACTTTGATTGATGACCTGAACAGTGATGACACCGGCTTGTGATCACTGATGTTGAGTGATGGGTGACTTCGGTACCCTAATTGTTCAATGTTTTCCCCCCTCCAGAATATCCTATCACACCAGGCCGGAGCTCTGTTTTTTTCACTTGAATCCCAGTTGTCAGTCCCGGGGTCATACTTATAGGTGGGTTTAAATGAGATGGGACCCTCTATGTACCCTGCAAATACATTGTTCAGCTTGTGCTGTTGCTTCAACTGATCACATTCTAGTATAGGTCCAAAGTTATGGTCATCGACCATGTTTTTGACAGTACTTGGGTCTAGTTCTGTGATGCGATAGTTCAGATCTCCCAGCCAATAGATGTGGTCATGGTCCTTTATGGATTTGGAAGGCTGGTTAGATTGGGCAAACCTTGTCCTGTTGCAGATATCTCTAAAGTCTTGGTTCCTTCGTTCGTACTCCTCAACGTGTGCTGCCAAGTGTGAGTTGACAAAGCACAGTGAAGTGCTGTGGAGATCAAATCTAATGGAGACCCCACCCTTGTTGCCCATCTTCCCCATAATGCCGGTTCCAACCGTATCACAAACAACATTCCGCACGTGAGGCATGTGCTTGGCCTTAATAAGAACTATCAGCAACATTCCTACGAGCCTCACTTTTTCCACCTTTGCATATTTAGCTCTTGAATCAACATTGCTCAGTACAGCACTGTACCACTCATCCTCTCTCGTTGTTTGATCAAACAAAAAGGTTTCCTTAGACAAGTCCAGCTCTTGGAACCCTACAGCATAGATATCAGGTGGCTCCTTATCTATACTTAGCCATCCCTTCAGAGGTATCACAGGAGGCTTGTCATTTACATTCCAGGTCCCACAGAAGATTGAGAAGTTTTGAGTGTAAGTGTAGTCTAATTCTCTGTCAGACATCTTGTGTTTGATGATGCTCTCTCTGATGGCGAGCGGCGCAGAGCCTTGCGTGTGTGCGACGCCACTTCTCGGCACTACCATACCAATGACATCACCATCATTCTTCCTGTTGTATTTTTTCATCCACACAAATTCAGGCTGAGTTGGCATTTTGTTAACAGCTTCTATTCCTCTAAACAGTTCGTCCACAAAGTTGTCGACACGCGGGGTCATCTGAATCTCGAATTTGTACTTAGCGCCGCGAGACTGTAAGTTCAGATAGAGGACCGCCTCGGGGTCGGACGGCTTATTGTCTATTTCGCATTTGAAGGTGTTGTCGATCGGCAGCACTATCTCGATAGAGAGGTCCGTGAACGACTTCGGTGGGCAGCTCGAAGTACAGAGGCAGAAAACGGCTTTTTCATCTCCAAACTCGACGATTGCTAGCAACCTGTCCTTCTTTACCCATTCGGGATGAAGCACTTTGGCGTCGTTCAGGAACGCTGTGACGTGTTCACTGGAGAGGAACTTTTCCTGCACAACGGATTTAATATCGTCGTGATTCATTTTGTATTATTTATTATTGCAAAAACCACAAAAGTTAGAATTACAAACCACTTCAATAAACATCGTTGCGTTGACGTGAATCTTTTTCTTCTTCTTCTCTTCGTTAATGGCCTGTGTCCGTCATTTCGACAGACAATTTTGCCAATGTCAAGTGTTAAAATTGTAATAAATAAGTCAAGTCAAGTCAATTTGTCAAGTCGGCTGTCGTTTGTTTTGAAAAGAAAATGGTGGATTTTCTCTTCAAAACCTAACACGAATTTTCACATTCAGAAAAACCACTTTACACACATTTATTCCAATGGCTCACACTTTATGTTACGACCTAAGTATTATTGGTTAAAATTCCACCAAAATTAAACAACAATACTCACAATAACTCAAGAAAAACTATTAAAATAAAAGTGCTGTGTCGTTTCAAAAAATGTCAAAACTCGTGTCCGTGAATCTTTTTCTTTTTTCCCATCGGTCCGGTTTGACGTTGACAATACAATTTTAGTTGACATACATTTTGTTCGACAGATCCGTGTGACAGGCAGATACAGACGATGTCGTAAGTAAGTACCTACGCAACTTACGTACGCAAGTCGAGGAAGGCCGAAGAAGTGGTTGGATCAAGAGTTTAGTTAGATTTTGTGTGACAGATATATTTATAAGAGAGGCGTGAGAGAAGTAGATCCACATCATAGTTGACGAATGATAATGATAAGAGTGAGTTGAAAAAGAAACGGCAGGGTAGGGTGCTCGGGTATGAATCGCAGATGTTAAGTCACTGTCAAAATAAATTACTGTCAAAGTCTAAAATGACTTTTGTCATGTTGGAACTTCGAATTCATCGGGAAGTTGGCGAAATCTTTCTCAAAGTTTTGATTTCTTTTCATCCATATTTCGCCATTATTCTATTGATTTGTTTACAAAAGTAAACTCATGTGGCCTTTCCTGATGCCCGGATAACACTAAATAGCTTTTACCCGCGAATAGTATCCTTAAATTTAATGCTTTAGCCAAGATGTCGAAGAAAAGATGTGATGGGTTACTAGCCAGGGTTGATTTTCCTCTTTACACGCTTCAGACCCTCACGAACAGGCATGTTCTCGTTGCAGGAGGTGGAGGAGCATCTAACACCGGCGTAGCTAATGGATTTGTAAGTATTTGTGCTCATGAAATACATAAAAACATATTTGTCCTAATTGCTTCCCAGTACGTGTCAGCTGCTGCTATTCAATGAAAGTTGATTGCCTATCGATATCCAGCGCGCCCTAGCGTGAAGAGTTTAATTGTGACGTGTGTTCGTAGGAAATATTCGAGTTGTCGCATAATGGAACGAAGTTTGTGGCCGAAGAGGTGATGCGGCACGAAACTGGGCCTAATGTGGTGATGACTTGCTCCGTGATGAGTCAGCAGAACCGCACGTACCTGACAGCGGGGCAGGAGAGCCACTGCCAGCTGTACAAAGTGAACATTCGCATGGTGGACGCGGCTGAGATGAGGAGAGGCAGCTTCCGGGCCGAGAACGGCCTGGTCCGGAGACGGCGTCGCACTGTCTCTGAGAACGACAATATATCGAAAAAGGATAGCAACAGCAATACAGAAAAGAGAATATCATTTGAAATCAGACCTAGTGATAGTGTGCAAACAGATTTTGGGTAAATACATACAAAACATAATCTTTAATGAAGCTATTACGATTATTCTAATTTATGCATATGAAAAAGAAGTCAGTAGGTTATCTCAATGTTCAAGGTTTTCAACTAATTGTTGAGGCATAGCATAGTTTGTTAGGTAGGTACTCATGAAATCAATCTTATTATTGTATTTTGTACAGACTCTGATCTTTCCATGCTGAAATCCAAATCAATTGTTATTATTTTCATTTGTATGCATTTTCTAACTGTTTAACTAGCTTCAGAAATTAACATTCAATGCAGTCGAGAGCCTATTTTATTTGTACAATTTAAAAAAAAGCAAATACTTTTCCCTAATTATAGGGTACCACAACACAAAGTACAAAAAATTTAAACTCTGCTAAGTTTACGTAAAATAAATTTAGTGTAAATGTGATTTCAGCAAGGATCCCCTGCAGAGAGTGGTTAGAATCAGTCACAACTGCAAGCTGATGGCCACTGGAGGTATCGACACTACAGTCCGGATATGGAGCTTCCCAAAGATGGAGCTACTGTTTGAACTCGAAGGACATACTAAAGAGGTAACATATTGAACTCTTGGAGCAGGTATTGGGTACCAAGAGATCTGAGAGGATATCTACCAAGGCCTGGGGAAGTAAGCCTTGAGTGTTGTAACCCTATATTTTTTTAATCCTAGTCTCCTGGTCATTGACACTCCACTTAGGACTTGGTCTTGTTTGGCCAATACTTTATTCCTTTGAAAACTTTGGTTTGTCTGAAACAAACAAGTTACTGGCTAGGCCAGTGTGTAATTCGCTATACTTAGCGACTAACGTGTGTTTGCAAACACGTGGTTCTGCACCCACAACTAAACACGTGTTTTTTAGTAAGCAAAGCAAACTCGTATGAGTTATTGGCGGAGTTTTAAGGCCTCCGTCATGGCTTAACGACTGTCAGAGCCGGGACCGACAGTTTAACCTGCCCGTAGCAGGAAGCACTCAATGTAATTGTCACTAACGATCAACCATCCAAATAGTGACCGCACAGAACGTCGTTTAACTTAGATATAATCGGTGAAGATAGACTAAACAATCTGCGCCGCGAGCGCTTCTTTAGAAGAAACTGAGTTTGATAATTGATTGCTATAGTTTGCTGCTAGACAAAGGAACCGAGTTGGCTTCTCTGTGCACGCCGTACATTTGCGGCTACTATCGTATTTACGCAATAGACTAGTATTATTCTGCCATTTTGTCTATTCCAGTTGGACGACCTAGACTTCAGTCCGTGTGATACGCGACTGGTTAGCATCGGTAAGGATGGGATCGCTAACATCTGGAGTACGGCCCGAAAGCAGCAGCCCTTGCTAAAGATCACTTGCCAACCACCTAATGGAACCAAGTACCTGTTTAGGAGATGCAGGTATGAAAATTGGCATAATACCGCTTTCTGCTGCAGTCGACAGGGAAGTGGGCATGAGCATAGTCTAAGGCCCGGCGCACATTGACGGCACAGCACGGCAGGAGATCCTTTGGCACCCCTAAATGTAAGCGCACACTGGTGGTAACTATGCCGTGCCATCCTGCCATGTCCTTAAGCATATCGAAGCACGCCGAGGCGTCTTTAGCAACCGTGCTCGAGCCTAGCTTTTTTCGCGTTTTAGTTTTAAGATTTTTTTCTACTTATATTCCAATACTGTACAATAACAGACTTTAAACTTTCCAGATTCGCCCCAATAGAAGACAAGAAAGACGCGTACCGCATGTTTACAATCGCGAACCCGCTGACGCGGTCCGGCAAGCAGAAGGGACTGATACAGCAGTGGGAGCCGCGAGACGGGTCATTGACCCGCACCGTAGTCGTCAATGAATCCCTCTCGGCACTCGCGGTCAGAGACGATGGGAGGTTCGTCGGCGTCGGGACTATGTTCAGCGGATCTGTCGATATTTATGTAGCATTTAGTTTACAGGTGCATACTTTACTATAACCGTAAGCCAACACGTAGCCGTCTATACAAGCAAACTACATAATATGTAGTTACAGTTGCTGCCTGCTATAGGAACATCTATTTACAGTTATCGTGAATCTTTTTGAGCAGCAAATCTGCGTTTGTACGTGTAACTACGTACAAGTACAAGGCCCCATGTCCCTCTCACACCAAAAATTGCGTTTATTCATTCATTCATTCAATATATATAAAACTCTTTTGAAGCTGACTTAGAATCAACGCACAGCCTAAACTATAAGTCTATAAAGGGTAGAACGCGAGCAACGTCGCGGGCGACGGCTAGTTAGTTTATAAAGGAACTCATGCATACATCCTATCATACTAATATTATGAACGCGAAAGTTTGTGAGGATGTATGGGTGTTTGCTACTCCTTCACGCAAAAACTACTGATCCAATTTGAATTAAACTTGGAATATATATTGTCAGTGACCTGGATTAACACAGGCTACAAAAATGTCTGCTAAATTTAAATGCTTGAGTAGCGATTTTCAGAATGAACTAAACAAATTGTACGACCTTTTTTAATAAAATATTGATCAATCGATTTTCGGTTGTCCCCAGCGCGTTTTGCACGTAAACAACGCGCACATGATGTTCGTAACGGGCCTCCAGTTCGTGCCGGTGTGCTCGCGCGGGCCTCCCGTGACCGGCGCCGAGGCAGCACTACTCAGCATCTCCGTCGACAACTGTCTGTGTGTGCATGCCTTACCGCATCGGAGTGAGTACCTTACATATATACCTGCTTACTTATAATCTGGGTTTCCTTCATGAAGATGTCTACGCAAAACATGCACATCTCTGTGAAGACATCGAATTGCGTTTCCACCGGCAACCCTTGTGCATGATTGACATTTCGGTAAATGTGTTTTTGACAGTTGATAATCTTTTGTTTTATAGGTACTGTACCTGCCTGGGTTGCCATCCTACTGATTATCTTCGTACTATTCTGTACGTTCACACTATGTTCATATTTAGGCATTTAATGTATATATTATATATCCTATTTAATTAATTAAATTCTATATAAGCGTCGGGATTATGTTAGTATAAAATTATTATTATAAACTAGGCAAATGGAGACTACGCTTTTATACATACATAATTATTTGTATGTATAAATAGGTATTCGAATTAAATGAAGTGCAATGTTGATTCCACTATTTATTTCATTGATAAAATATGTAATTCATGTCCCACCTTCACCAGTCAAGATTATACTCTAGAATTATTAAACACCAGAAAAAGTTACTAAACAGGGTGTTCAAAACTACCGGTAATATAACAACACCTACAATAAGAAACTCTAAATCCATAACCAACCTACTTATATTTTTTTCCTAGTAATGTGAGCGGGTTTTGCATCTCCATTGTTACAAGAATAAATAAAAAAGGCATAAATTTTCAATAACATTTATTTATACATGAAAACATAACGTACACTGATCATCGTGACCTCGGCAAGTTGCATTCCTGATTAGACCGACTAGAACCCTATACTAATAGTACGTACATATATTTAATACAATATGGACACGCGGGGAACACCGTGCTTACTAAAATATATCAATAAAAAAATGGAAATTAACGTTTGGCGCAAAATATGGATAACTATTAGGTACTGTTTTTGACCATTGACTTTGGTTAAAAGTGTTTTTTAAGCTTATGGATATTGAGATCATGATTGTACCCAAATGCTGGCTTAGTAGATGTTAGTGTAACAAATGTTGCCAGCATTTTGGTCATTCTTAATTTTATGCGGGTGCCAGACACGGGTTCAAATATGTGCATCCAACATCAAAGATAAAAATTGAAGTTTCTTTTTACTTCAGAGTTGAACCAAAAAGTTTAGTGTAAATATCTGGCGGAACCCTTACAAGCAAACCAATTCACTCTACATATTTCCAGCAACCTAATGAAACTAATTAAAGGCTCTTCATGAAATCTTTCAGGACGGACAATAACTCCACGCCAAAGAATAACTCACATACACTTTTCCCCATCAATAAAAAAAAAACTAGATACATGGAAGACTAAAATAAAAGTTATGAAACAACTATACAAATGTGATGTACGTACACTCAGTAATACATTTATTTTATATAAACATAGCGATTTGGCCGCACAAACTACATAATAATACAAATAGCATTCTACAAAACATTCAAAGCTAGTGTTATTCTAGCACAAAGCTTGACGACTTCATCGAGATTCTGTATATTTATAAGCCCAGCTACATACACGTTTATGAAAGAACCGTATATAACTTTTTATTTTTAAACATGTTTATGAAAGAACCATATATACCTTTTTATTTTTAAAATACTTGTATATATTTTTTATAAAAATATGGCAATAATGCAAGGATGTGGTCGGGTTACATTACATACCGATTAATTGATGTAAGTAGATTCGTGATATTTTTGTATATTATCATGGTCCCTGGATTCAATACTGTATATTTTTATAAGCAACTACCTACTGTCATTCTATGTCAAAAAATGTTCGGACAACATTCGTTTTCAAATATTATTTATCCATTAAAATTCTAAAACGCAAGCCTCTTTGATTGATAAAATACGCCAAAAAGTTCAATTATATTGATAAATATTACAGAAGATTGTTTTAAATTAATATTTTTTTATGTATTTTTGACATAAAACAACGTTACCTGGGTGTAGATGTTCCAAGGCACACATATGTGTCGTTCAAAATATTCTTTGAATTTGGAACGATATGCATCTCTTAACTACACATAGATTTAATACATATATATAAAATGGCACATTTAATATGTAGCATTTGATTCATTTATAAAACAATTAACATTCTACATATAACATAGCTAATATACTCTAGCATCACATCAGTACAGTTTTCCTTATAATTATAAAGTTAACTCCTAAGTATGCATGTTGATTAATAATATTCTTTTCAGTTATATGTATCACAATCATTATATCTACTTAAAGTATTTTACAAAATAAAAGTGTAGGCTTATTCAGTAACCCCCCAATTCACAGAGGCTGAACTAAACGCAGCATTCCCAAGCGTAGCATTTGAATCAGCCTCCAGAGGAGCCTCTACATCGCTTATGAATGCGAGGGTTAGCCTACACTTAGCATACGACACAGTGGTATCAATTCTCTTGTTGCATTTTTCTAACCTAATTTGACAGCTTTAATATTACAGCCGTCTTTGTCGTTTCAGTTTATGAGAAATGGACTGCAACGTTTTTAGTGCTGTCAACTTAGGTTAGTTTAGAAAAATGCATTAAGAAAATCGATACCAATGCCCCCGATTCTGTTGTTTTCATTTACTAAAACCTAATTTGACAGCGCTAAAATTGTAGCCATCCGTTTCTCACGAACTACAAAGACAGCTGTGATTTTAGTGCTGTCAAATTGCTTTAGTTTTAATGTATCAACAGAATCAGGCGCAGTAATTTTGTTCTAAATGAACTTACAAGTGACAATCGAACCAGCCGTAGCGATCAATAGCCGTCTACCGCACATTTTGACGAAAAGCATAAACTTATGACGGTATGTAGTAATAAAACTATATGATTAGGTAGGTAAATGTTTGTAGTAGAATAATATTCTCTGCGAAATGAACAAAATGCAATAGCAAAAAAAAAAAACTAATATTTTTTTTTTGGGAATTTAACATTGCCATGCTATCGGCGACATCTAAAACACTGTTGAAGCTTTTAGTAACTTAAAAACTAATTAATTTTTTTGCTTCATAACAGACCTTACTCTGATATTTAATTGTTCTAATAAATATAATTTAACTACAACTACATAATATGTAAACATTTTTGACATTTAGATACAATTTAATATAAAATACATCTCAAAAACAGTTTCTCCTGCCTGAATAACAATGTCTTTTACTACTTACGTCTTGTCACCGGTCCGAGCTACTCGATAAACATAAATACCTACAAAGCTACACTAGTTATTTACAAATTCGATACGAAACATACATCCAACTAATATACTCATAGACTTCTTAGTAATTTCTTCTTTTTTCACACTTTAACAAGTGCGTTTTATATTATGTACAGATATTAAAAATCAAACTTAACATAGGCACTATTGTCAGTGTATAAGAATTGACTCAATTGACATAGAAATACCGCTCACTAAAGTGGATTTCAATTAGCACTTTTTACTTTGTAGAAAGTTATAAAACTGTTTCACACATCCAAGTCAAAGTCTTACAGGCTTTGCGATCGATTTCAACTGTACATAATATAAAGTTTCTAATAATTTGCCCTGTAATACTGACTTCAACGGTGACGCAACACTTTCTGTCGCAGTCACAGTAGTTAATTAGTTTAAAACAAGTTAATTTTACATTTTTATCATTGTCGGTCATCATCAGACCTTGGAGTATGCATTCCAGTTCATCAAATTCAACTTTGAGATGAAATTAATGTTTCAAAGTGCAATTATGCTAGAGATTTCCCAAAACTGGTTTTTAGAGCTGATGAATAACCTCATAACTTGAACGCATTTGCACCAATTTTTACCAAACATAACAATCTCAGATCAACTAACTTTCTTACAAAAAGCGCATTCAATTCGAAGCCTTACGAGGGCACAAACATACACGTTTGTTGGCTGGGCCGTCAATCTTATAACACCCCTTCCGTTTTTCGGTCGGGGGTTAAAAACTAAGGAAACAGACTTATAAATAACGCATTTCTGAACTGAACATACAACCGAATCGAGAACCTCCTTTTTTTTGGAGTCGGTTAAAAATAATTTGAGAGTCATTGACACATCGCATCGTCCTTTTAGGGAGATTACATCGATATACATCTTAGATATAGGTACTTATACGTATAAATAGGGACACATCCATTAAAAATTCACATAAAAACTGCGCGTATTTGAGCCCCTGCCATGTAAATGCACTCGGTTAGCAGATGGGCAAACTAGTTGTCCCGAGCGCGACGCTTGCAACCCGCGACATTACACTGCAAACAAACAACCATTAGACGGATTAGTTGATAATGTGACACTAATCTGCAGTTATTATAAGAATCATTAATGAACGAACTGTTCAGCGTAATACTCCATGTACATACCCTGGTCGAACGTGCTCGGGTTTATGTACGACAGCAGGTCCTGATCGCTCATGTCCGTGAGACCCTGCACCGGCGCCGTCATCTCCTGCGAGACGGCCTGCGAGACCGCCTGAGACACCGCCTGCGAGACCGCCTGGGTGACGGCCTGCGAGACCGCCTGCGACATCGCTACTAACGGAGTTTCCCCTTGAGGCTCCACGGGCGGCGTCGACTGCTCATTAGCCATAGCCATGCTCATGCCGGCCTGACTCGCGCTCTCCGTCGTCAGAATATTAGCGGTGTTGATCGCCGACGTAACCAACGCGTTCATCGTCTTATCAGACGTTAGAATCTCCGCGGCTGCGTTCAATATCATCGACTTTACCGCCGCTGGGGGGGTTTTGACCGACGTGAGCTGCACCTGGTCCGTCATCATCATCAGCTCATCCTGCTGAGGACACTGGCCCGCGGGGAGGATGCGAGGTCCCGACTCGCAGAGCATGCTCGGCGACACCTGGGGGTCGAGGATCACGTCCGGGGAGATGGCCGAGGCCGGCATGGGGGGAAGCATTTCCGGGGCGGAGTTTCTTCCCGCGACGGCGGCGTTCGGCGACAGCAGGACATCGGAGGCGTGCGATGCCGTCGACGGCGAAGCAGCGCCGCCAGACAGATGATCATCGACTCGAGAGTTGACCAGCTCGTCTAGCTTAGCTGCGTCCGACGGGAGGATGGCTGCGGTCGCCTTCATGGCGTCCTCGACCAGAGCCTCCATGTGCGCGCTCTGCCTGGCTAATCTCCGCTGCAGCTGGGTCTGCTCCATCTCCAGTTTAGTGATGGCTCCGAACGGATTGAACGCGTCCTGAGTGGGTTGGAAGGACATGAGTCGGTCTGGCGCGGGCGGCATGGCGTCCGTTATCATGAGTTCGGGGCCGATCGTCTTCATGGCTGGGTCGAGGGTGGATTTGGAGGCGATGAGTTGTCGCATCGGCTCCATAATGGGGTAGATGGGCCCGGCGCTTGCATCCGTATTAAAGATGGCGGCGGTTACTGACTCGACCATCTTGTCGGTCTGCGCCTGCGTCTGTAACGTGTGCAGTTGTTGCGTGAAGGACGCCAGCGGCGAGGGGGGCTCGCTAGAGGGCGTGGCGGGGGACAGCTTCATAGCGTCGTATCCACTCACGAAGCTCACCTGCAAATATTCACAATGTTTCTATCAGTCAAGGCTTCGTTCCAAATCGGGTAGACAAAATAGAATCATATTGTAATTAGGATGACAAAAATGGTCCAGACTGACGGAAGATGGCTGAAAAGTGGACCTTGACTATGAATATGCGTAAGTATGCAAGGGCCTATTTGTAATGAATAGACCTTCAGCAATATTTACTTAGCTGTGAGGCAGACTGTACCTATACCTAGCCCAGCTGAATATACAGAAGCAGACTGTATACTTAGCGGCATATTAGGGTCAACACAACAGTGTTTACGTGGATATAAGCAATAGAATATAGTACCTACAACCCGTAAACTTATCCAGTCACACTATAGAAGTATAAAAACCTATCTAACTGAACATTGATGGATCAATCATCTGTGGATATTCGATGGACCGACGACAACGTTGCGATCGCGGAAACTCAATGGATAGAGAAGGCTTCAAATCGTTGTAGAGGAGGAGGCGACGTCCATATCCAGCAGTGGACATTACCCAAGCAGTAAAGAATTCGAGCTGTGGACTTCTACAGTCTGGTATGATGATGAAAAGTGTAATCCTCAGTATATCTACCTGGCTGGATGAGTCTCTGGATAGCGACTCCGACTTGAGCCTGAGGTCGACGACCTTCATTTCGTCCGTCATCAAGTGTCCGGGCGACGTGGGTCCGTCGCGGCTGCATTCGCTGTGATCCACTAGAGAATGCTGACTTGATTCGTCCACCTGGAAAAGAGAAAGTCAATAGATTATTGAATGTACTTTTTAATAAGTATAAACATTGGTACAGTACATACCTATTAATTCTCTTGTTGTATTTTTCTAAACTAATCTAATTTGACAGCACTAAAAATCTCGCCGTCCCTTTCTCATAAACTGAAACGACAAAGACGGCTAAATTTGAGACCTGTCAAATTAGTTTAGTTCATTCTACTCTTACTTATCAATTCCAGAGGCACAAAGTAAGACCTAGAGAAGAGAAACTACAGCAGATTCTCGACTGTAGGTACATACTAATGTCGTCTGTCTTACTCACCTCGCTTTTTGGTTCTAGTGGTCCGACACGATAAGAAAAGGCGATTAGGAGGGACTTTATTGCATATAGGTAGGTACCTTCAGAAATTAACTAAGGACATAGGTAGGTAAGATTTGTGACGTGACATACCTCGCTTTTCAGTCCTAGATTTTCGTGATCAGGCACGATGATAGAGGGTCGCCGTGGAGGCAGCGCGGGCGGAGGCATCATGCCGCCCCACATGAGAACAGGCCGCGCCTGGCTCTCGTCCATGCCTGCATATAACGAGGGATCAGAACTGGCGGGGCTTCCAAGCGCACCTGACTACCTACGTGCCTGCCCCGGTGACGTATGCCCACTTTAACTGCCGGTTTTTGCATGATCTTATCAAGTTAGAAATATACTAAATAGATTATGATGACGTCGGAAAATTGCGACCAAAGCTTTGATGTCCGTATGGGTTTCGTGGAAAGACAGTAGTTCCAACACCAGCTGGTAATTTTTTAAAAGATCTGATTACCTAAGCCAATGATGTGTCAAAAGGCCCACCCAAATAATAGGGTTTGCCATTTCAAGCAATTTTTATTGTGGAGTCTAGTGTTTTGGGGCCATTATGTCAACCAAAGTTTCTCAAACTTTTCCGGCGACCCGTTTTTTTTCAACCACACAACATTTTTTTATAAATCAACGAGAGAAAATAATTAATAAACATTGTTATGACTAACAATTAAGTAGGTTTGACTATAATTTAGGTAATGTGATCAAAACACTAAATGAAGACACAATAGTTATAATAATCGCTAGTAATATTGTTTACGAAGTATTCTCCCGATAGTCGGCAGCTAAAGTGGAAATACTACTTATAATCTATGGGCAAATAATATAACAAAGGGCTGTACAAGGCACGGATATAACTATCTAGGTGATGTAAGGAGGGGGGTTTGTGTAGTCTGTACCTAAAACATTAGTGTAAGTGTAACTGAAAAGTCAGCTCTGTGTTATGTAAAATAGAGTTCAATGCACCTTTCTGAAAAAATAATCATTTCAACATTTATAAATCTCTGTAGTGTTTATCTGTTATGTATAAAAGAGCATGAGTGTATATTTTTTTGTTGTGTTTGAGTGTGTGTATGTTCAGCTATTTTGCTGAATTTTAACTAAAATTAGAAGTATTATCATATACAAAAACCAAAAGCTAGGCACTGACTAAAATAGAATTGGAATCGATACAATTTCAAAAACAATTTATCATTTACCATTACGTTTAATAATTATTTATACAAACAAAAAAGGATCAAAATTATTCTGCAATTATATTTATTTCATACATTCAAAGCTAAATTTCGACCTATATCTTCGTGCGTGTATGTAACAGTGTATAAGAAGTGTATGGGTGTGAATGTGTGTGTCAGTACCGTGCTGGCGAGGGTCAGCAGTTGGCAGCGGTCGTCGGCCGAGTCGCTACCTACACAGACCTAGCTTGAACAGAAGGGAAAAAAAGAAAGAGTACGCACTTTACGCATCAGTCATTTCTTCCAAAAAACAATGAATTGTTTTTCAAAATCTTATATCTAATACATAACACTGCACTATATAAGTCAGATTCATGCAAACACACCTTTACATACAAATATTTTTCATTCAAATTAAATAATTCCATTATTTTACTCTAAACTTCTATTTGTAGGTAAAAGTGCAGATGTTAGTCATAAAAAGCGTTGTACAAGTAAATAAAGCAACGTATTTATTGGCATATTTATATTTTCATGGTACAGTAGATAAATTCACATACAAGTAAGCATAATCGCGGACAATTATTTAAATGCTCCAGAAAAATAAAAAACTAAGTAGGTAAGTACTGATAAATTTGTAAGTACTCATGACTTATTAGTATATTTTTTATTTTTCTGGTTTTAACTCTTTTATTGTAAGCCAAGTTCGTTGTTAGATGATTGTGTTAATGTTATAAATATTTTGATCAACAATAATTTGATACAGAAAGTTTTATAAATATAATTTATCAAGCCTGTTGTGCGGTTAGACAGTTTTGTTATAAATAATTTACGTGCGTTAAATATGGATCAAATTTATTAAGTACCTATACATGGATTCATTCATTTAATTTTAAATTATTTTAATAGGCATTAGGTACCGTGAAACAAACCATATCAACAGCAATTGTGTAATAATTTCCACTGTTTTATGGAAAAGCAACACAGAAATGTTAGTGTATGTCATGCTTACAAACAATATGGCACATGAAGAAGTAATCAAATGATAGGCGAATATTTTTTTATTGCCACTAGGGACGCTTCAATTGCAAAAGTTTCATAATATCTTCATGAAAATAACATTATTGATTATATTATAATTTACGCGGCGATAAAAAGATATTAGCCAAACAACCTCCCAACGTATAGCTGGACACAGGACGGCGGTACAAGCAGCCGCTTCAGAGTTAGTTTGTTACCTTGGGCATGGTGTCTCGTTGCATGCAAAGGGCCTGTCTCCAAGCCAGCCGGGGTGTAGTAGAAGGCGTGAGGCTCTGAAGCCTTGCCGGCAGAGCGCACGAACACTTGCACGCACACTGCCTCAGTGATGTCGGCGTGGCAGTAAGCCGGCACGCAACACACTAGGTGAGTCTGCGGGCGAATACACTGTCAGAACTGAGAACTAAACCACAGATCCAGCCAACTATGATTGGAGCCCGTATAGATCCGACGACGGCCATCTTCAGGGGGGGCGTTAAATGGTTTGAGAACCGCTGGAGACCATTTTCGTAAGAGTATTGATTTCTGCCCGAAAGCTTACCTATGAGAACGGTAGGTAACTCTCTGGGCTTGATATGATATAATTAAGAATGCTGTGAAGAAACTTTGTTATTAATGCTGATAATAATGTCAAGGCAAATTGATGTAGTTCATCGTCAGTCAGTCGTTTATTTTGCATCGTTTTTCTGTGATTGTTAAAATTGATTATCACCATACCTGTTGCAAGAACTCTTTATCGGGGACGACCTCTTCTTCCCAGGTGGTGCGACCGTCCTGTCTTTGGCAGAAGACAACTCTGGTTTCCTTGAGGAAGTTCTTCCCAAGGAGGTACAGCTCCAGGCCTCCAGTTGCCGGACAGGAGACTAAAGACTTTCGGCAAACTTCGGGAACTCCAGGGGGTTGAGCTGAAATTCAAGTTTTAGGATAAGTTTTCAAACTTATATTGTTTGCGTTAGTGTTTTTGGTTCAGAAGTATTGTTCCTTCTGGAACAGTTTACAGTTAAACTGTTGATAAGAAAAAAGGCATTGAGCAACTTAAAGAGACGGATCACAGAGCGATCAATATCTTTTTTATGACTTCA
Organism: Eulithis prunata; assembly: GCA_918843925.1. Lineage (NCBI taxonomy): Eukaryota > Metazoa > Arthropoda > Insecta > Lepidoptera > Geometridae > Eulithis > Eulithis prunata. The sequence continues at coordinate 840,083 of OU974007.1, forward strand.
TCCTCCTGGGTGTCATAAAGTGACGCTTCTTAGAACAGTAGAGATAAAAGCGCAGTGGTGTAAATTTTTGGATTCGGTGGGCACGACCCCTACCGAATCCAAAGGAACAATAATAAATTATCTTATTTACAATACCTACAAAGTTGCAATTTACGAACTGAAGATAAATATTCATGGACAAGGCCCTCTAGTCCCAAACCAAGCAAAGCTTGTGCTATGGGAACTAGATTGCAGATGTTTATATACATTTTTTTTTGTAAATGCATAGGTACTTATAATACATAGTTAGTAACACCCAGACACAGAAAAAACATCTATGTTTGTCACACACAAATGTTTGTTCTCGGTGGGGATCGAACCCCCGACCCGCAGCACGATCACTTACTGCAGATAATCTGCGTAGAGCAGACTTGCAGGGTCTCGATATCCCCGGCTGCATTCACGATGTCCGCCCGGAAGACCATTCGGCAACGCGTGGACTTCTTCTTGCCGCGAGAAACGTGAATCCCGCTCGAGCTACCTCCGATCGTCTCTCCGAAACGATGCTCCACATCCACGTTACGCTCCTGGAAAATACTACTGGTTTAGAGACCGAGCTGTCTGTATTGACTTTAGTTTACCCAAATACATATTTTACATCAATAAATGGGGAGACATTATATTATAAGCTAGCATAACAGATCCAGTGAAACGGAGTCAAGTATAAAAATTGAACACTATGCGTAAAATGAATTATTTTCTAGGATATAATTTTCCATTATCTTGTTCATCTTAAGATTGGACCGAGTAGCATTTACCTTCCTACTTAACACGGACTTGCAAGTGAGAAGTACAAACCTTGAGTATCCCAACACAGTCGCAGGTAACCTGCCAGTTCTTGCTGGGCTCTAGGTCGATCTCTATGACGACCGTGCCATCATCCTTCCGTTCCTTGCACGGCGTTGAATTCTTGCCGGCCACACGGCACGCTTGGTAGAACATGTGAGGTGCTACGCGCCCCGTATCAGTGCCGATGTATACCTACAATGTTTACGTCCATTAGCAATTCGATCACGAAAGTAAAGCCTCAATGATAAAAAATGTACCTAAACTAATTCGCGAGTGATAACCTAGTAAGATCATATCGAAGATTGCTTATACCTGTAATACGGCTGGTTTATCGTAACCAACTAATTTGACTATTGGGAATCCATTCCCGGAGTTATCTTTCACAGCGCCACGGCTGCCTTCAGTCTGGTACCTGGAATCAAACGATTCTTTTAATATAGTATCACGTAGAATAACATTAAGTGAAACCGTGTAGGTATGAAACATACCTCGCTCTATGTTGCGTTTCTGGTTGGCAAAGAATTTGTAACTCCACCGTTCCATCTTTTGATCTATAGGAGAAGGGCGTCGTTAGTCCTGGGGGGCCGGACGACGACATGAGTTGTCTTCGTCTGACCATGGCTTGTGCAAGCTTGCCGCCATATTTCCCTGCTAGCTTCCCACCCAGTTTTCCTCCCGTGCCAAGCTTCCCTGCACTTGCGTACTTGTTGGCCAGCTTGCCGCCACTTCCGAGTTTGCCGCATGATTTGTAGGGGTCTTGGAATCTTTTTCCTGTCGTTTCGTTGACATTTGGACTAGATATGCTGCACCCCGCCCTGATCCTGTAATAAAAGTATAGTAACACGTCAAACTATTTATTGATGCACGTTAGAATCCACTTATCGTGCTGGCAAAACTAATTGGTGCAATTGTGCGATTGAAATCGTCAACTTATTAAACTACCCTGCAGTTTCAATGACCCAGAACAATTTAGGCTAAGAAGCTATTTCTTCAAGTATTTCTCGCATCTTATAATCATGCATAAGACTAAAATTAACAAAATATGATGTTTTTTATTTACCGCGATAATGGCTTTGTTTGTTTGTAAAAATTATAATGTCTATAAGTAAGTAAACTACTACGCAATATTAAGGATGTTAATAAATCATGAGGACGATGGACTTAATAATGATGCGGTGCAGATTGTTATACACAATTACGTGCGGTGAGCATGCGATTCCAGTACCTTAATGATCATCATGATGCGGCAAATCATGACTGTTTTGCGAAACAACCATTCAGATAATGCTCAACGTGGTAATTCATAAATATACTTTTTGTTAAATTTAGGAAGCAATTGTCAATTGTTATTTTTGAATCAATAAGTTCTTATTTAACCATCTTATGATTATGCTATCTATCATTATAAATATGTGTGTCTCTATTTTCGATTAGTTAAAAATAAGGACAGAAATATTTTTATCTGATAGCTAGTGTAATCGTTCAAGGATGGTAAAACATGCCCTAAGGCTTCGATTTTGTTCATCAAAATATCTGTAGCAAGATATAAAGCAGTATGGTAATGAAGTTTATGGGTGTTTAAGGGTAAATTAAAGTTCAACGTACACGGGGGCCGGTAAAACCGGGGAGGATGCAAGCGTCGACAACTGCGCGTCAGGTAGCGCGAGCGACGGAGCAGGCGCAGGCGCAGTAGCGGAGACGGCAGATTGCGTGAAAGCATACGCATCGTTGGCGTCGTCACACTCTAACTTTATCGCCATCTCGCTCTCAAGGCGCTGCCGTTTGGTTTCCGGGTGCTCCCAGTCGGACTCCAATGTTTCAGATAATCTGTACACACGCCGTTCTCTACATTACAAATTTTTAATGCCTTTCCCAAAAAAAATCTAGGATCTGACTAGCACCTTAATACCAGCTTGAGAGAAAAATGTATAAGTGACCTCTAATGTTAGCTAAATGGTTCCGCAAAACAAATTGGGAGATTAATAAATGAGTGTAGTTGGTAATTTTATGCTTATGCTATAAATACAGCGCATAGTTCATAGAATAGAGTCGGAAGAAATGTTTTGAATGTTTGAATGTGACACAAATATAAATTAGCACATGGCACTGTGCCGCGAGACGACGACAACGACGCCGACGCACGCGTACAAAGAAATACTTAGTATAACTTTAGCATTGAACGTGAATTATTTGATAAGCATGTTCTGGTTGCTAAAGAAACTTTAGGGTTCTTTTCTGTGGCAAAAAAGGTACCCCTAACTCTGACGAATGAGAAAGCATTCATTTATATAGAGTTTAAAGCAACAGCTGACAGCACCTCTACATTCAATAGCGTCGCACATTTTACTACAAAATTACAGTCACGATTGGCAGACTATGTTAATGTTAGAAGGTATTTTCGCATATATAGCTAAGTAGTTACCTCGACTAACATTATACACTAGCAGAAGCAGTTACGTAATATCTTTATTAAAGCAGAAGTGATAAAAATAGGTTAAAAAAATAAAGATAATAGATAATAATAATAGTGTGCCGTTAGTGAAATCTACTTATGTTTTTGTACAAAATTAGTTCATCTGTCTATGTTTAGATTAGTGTCTACGAGTGGCAGAGTAGCATTTAAAAGATTTTCGCACAATTTAATTGAGCTAATTCACTCGTCACCGTGAGCAAAACAGAACCAAAGTAAATGTTTTCACGAATTGTAATAACTGACCTTTGTTTATAAATAACGTCTTTCAGCAGCAGACATTGGATGGATTGTCGTACAGAACTATTTAAAGAACAAGATATCCGAAAATACAGATCCGGATATGTGGTCATGGCCTGCTCAGACAGGTTGTTGTCGATATATTAATTTTTTAGCAACTGTTTTTGTTGGTCGGGCTACTGACGCAAGTGGGATTTTGATTTCGCTCACGTGAATTTATAATTAATGATAGAACACACTGTGTTCAACACAGCACCCAAACTTAATAATTATAATCTCTATTTTCCGTGTCCTTTTCTTAGAATACTTTCGCGTTCACCGTTAATTATTTTAGTTCATCGTGTACATTTAACATTTTAAGAATCTTTGCAATTTCAACAAGTTCTGCTTAGTTTGGGACTGGAAGGAGTTGTGTAAAATATCCAAGGATATTTATGCCTTTTGTGCGATATTAAAGTTACGTCTACAAATGTCTTTAATTCATAAAAAAATACCTTTTACAGTAAATTAAATCATCGCCCACGCCCACTATCGCCCTATCATTCATACCACACATCTCTTATCTATAGATTACATGCGTACACTGCGTACCAGATCGACAGATAAGGTGCGTGTGCTAACTGCGCTAGCTCGTTTGATGCTTTCTGCGATATCTGGCGCCCAAGGCCGCCCGGCCAACACTCCGACGATTGAGATATCAATAAAGTGGTCTGTTCAACGCGCTCACAGAATGAGAATAGACGCAATGCCAAGTTGAGTAGGCTCATTATTTTTCATTCTCTCCAATTACCATGATCTTTTTCAACGCTACATTGCTATCTGCGGTGCTGTGTCTGTATTATTTAAATCTTGATAGAGTTGTTAGTCTTTGCTAAGTTTATGTTTGATGGTGTTCAAGTATCGTAGAAAATAGGATAGAAGTAAATAATTAACATGTATATTATTATTATCATGAAATGTTCTTCAAAGAGGGTGCGACAGTGCTAAAGTTTGAGATCCTTTGGTCTATACTAGCATATTTTTATCGGACTGCGGACGGTTTTATGTTAGCTACAAAGTGAATAATACAGAGTATAGATGAATATTATTAACTTTATACATCGACAAATCACAAAAGCATAACTACCAGAATCATGCGTTTACTCACACATCCGCAAGCATAATATGCAGCCACGGGTTCCACTTGCCACGTATTTTCAGTGCCACAAATCATAATGAAACAAACTAGTGATTAGACAGTAACTTTTATATTAGAGAAAAAATAGTTAATTATCTCTGTCTGCGTGTAATGTATAATGTTCGTTCGTGCACGTGTTACATTACAATAAGACTAGAAAAACCCCATGAAATAGTACCTGTTCACTGCGTCCGGGCCGAGTCCGCTGTCGTTACTGCTCTCGCAAGGCTCTGGCGGCCGCAGAGCGTGAGTATGCGTGTAGTGAGCTAGTTTACCGAACTTGCCCAGGTGTGCGAACTTGCCCGGATGAGGTAGTTTACCCGGGTGCGCGAGTTTACCCGGATGTGCTATTTTACCCGCGTGGGCCATTTTTCCCGGATGCGCCCGCTTATGCGGCGCTCGCACCATCACTTTCCTGTGCACGCGCGCGCTCATTGTCGGTGCTGTTGACATTGTCATTTTCATGCCTGCCGACAAACAGAAAGTAATTGTTAGCAACATCGACAATGTGTTAGGATTACAATGTTTTGGATTAATAAACGACTTTTATATTTTTTAGAGCTATATTTACATTGCACTGGAGGTTACGTTATAGACCTTACTTTAGGTACTTACTTCTTCAACATTAATCTGTCTGATCGATTACTTATCAAAATAATAACAAAGCAGCATGCGCCATAAACCACAGAATATTAGAACAAGACAACGAAGGTCAAAGTCCTAGATCTAAGATTTCATAACGATATAAATGTATCATGTGACGTTATGTAATCCGCCATAGATATTTGTGCGTATCTACCAACTCTACGGAAGCCGTCATAATTCCTTGCGATGTAAGGTCATGAGTCAGCGTTTAAAGATCGCAATCTCTGTTTTATAGACCGAGTGCCATAACGCGTAGGCCGTAAACCGAGACGCGACTGCGATACATAAACACTGAATTAGAACATCGGTACACACGGGCGAAATCATCTAAACAGTATGTTTGTACGCTCCAGTGGAAAATATAGCGATCACGATGGAAATTATGAAGGGAAATCTTGCTCACGATATCAAACTCTCAACACCCGCCATCGGCCCCACTTACTTGGCAGTTGGCAGTTCGAAATAAAGTTTGAGAAACTTAGTTCTTTCAGAAATAAGCAAGTACGAAGCCAAATTTACCTCACAGATACCTACCTATATCTTATTGTAACCTACGTACATAAACAATGAGAAAATAATTTTACAAAAACCTCCTTAGATCCTCTTCATTAATGAAGAGGAACTAAGAACTAATATCATCAGATCTCGGTGTATTGACCTCGGTTCTTCAAATCTAAATAAGTACTTAACTACCTATCTTGAGATGAGACAAATATTTGTAAACTAGCTGACCCGGCAGACTTCGTACTGCCTCAATCGATAAATAAAAGACCTAAACTTTTGTATTATTATTACCTACTTTATTATTCACCGTTTAAACCTTCTCTGGACTTCCACAAATAATTCAAGACCATAATTAGCCAAATCGGTCGAGCCGTTCTCGAGTTTTAGCAAGACTAACGAACAGCAATTAATTTTTGTATACAGGGTGTCCCACGGCCATGCCACATGGAGGGAAAGTATCTTAAATAATGTAGATAGAACATTTTACTGAAAGAAGACTTTATTTTGATTTTAAAAACAATTTAAACGGCATTCAAAGAATTTTGAATAATCGCCTGTCTGAACCGGGAATCGAACCCACCAAATTGTAAAAACAGAACACCCGTTATTTTATGATACCAATTAAAAGGCTCAATCATAAGGATTATTTTTTTCCAAGTAACATACCATCTTAAATAAAAAGAAATGCAAGAAATTTTACATTTATAATTTAAAGAAAATTAGCCTTTCCTTTTACTTTACCTACTCAATAGCTTTTGCGTAGTTATACAGACGGTACTAAAGAAGATATTACAATCGTTAGCAGTTGATCGTTATTGCTAAGATACATAAAATCAATTTATTTCCGCACTAAATTCTTATTTGATTTCATAATAAACAATGTGAACAAACAAACACTAGGTACCTACCCATTCCGAATGCCTGATTTGCTGTTTTAGATAAAACTTATTTTTGTAAAATTAACATTTTAAATGGAATACCTAGGTCATAGGTAAGTGAGCGAGCGAATCCCACACTAGGGACTCGTATGTGGGAGTAGCTTTACCGAATTTACTCTCTTTTTGTGTAATATGTTCTAGTGTAGTAGCTTAGGTACCTAATGCTCATTCAAATTCATCTCTTGTTTTCCGGAAACAATAACGTTAGCCATAGAGTTCGACCTTGCGATATCCTCGGACTAAGTTTAATATTCGTTTTGAATTTATAGCAGTTACGTGAACACTTAGCATGTGATATAGACAAATCCCTATTTAAGAAATGGCTCGCTAACAAAGAACAATTCAAGATAAACCAGCTTTCTTACAAAAAAAGCAGCATTCATATCGGATCCCTACTTTCAGAGCTACTTTCTAGGGCACAAACAAACAGGCAGATACACAACATTACAAAACTTATAACAACCCTTTTTCGGACAGGGGTTAAATAGATTAGTAAAGGTAAGTAAGTTAGGTACTTCAAGGAAAATAATGAATATAGCAAGCTCATAGCTTCATTAGGTTTCTAAATTTTGATAAGTACATACAAATAAGTACGTAGAACCTAGAATAACTACCTAAATAAGAACAAAACTATAGAGAACTATTGTACCTAGCTTTCACGGAGCATTACCTACGAGTCTGTCTGTACTAAACAGATCGATAGCATTGACAGCCTATCACAAAGCATTATTGCGAGCACACGCGTAGGTGTACAAGATATAAAGTGGAGGGCCGGGTTCGATACCCTGCGACACGCCACCGAGACGCGACCCGCGATACCGACGGTTATCGGTCGACCGACGGGTAGTTAGTTAGTAGCTTGGACAATAGACCAACGAGTACCTACATCATGCATATGGGGAACATTAAAAAAAAACTACTAATCTAATAATATAAATCGACTGCAAGCAAACATCAATGCCGATAACGTAAGCCTGTCAAAAGTCCAGTTTTATTAACAGGGAATAGTCTAAGCAAGGGAAAAGCCCTTAAAAAGCAAATAATACACTGAGTTTTACCTGACACATATCCGCCTTCGACGATTTATGTTGTTTTTACTAATATTTTAAATATGTATTCTCAAGCTCTGGTGAAATCGCGAATAACGTAACTTTAATATCAACATGTTGAATTGATTGTGAAACTACCAACCAATGTGTTTCTAGGTAACTAATCCCGTCTAGCATGCCGGTCCACGTGAGCGATTTAAATTTTAAAACATCTACCTACCTACTTTAAAAACACACTAATGTATGTCGAATCGAAAACATTGTTTGATAAACAACAGAAGTATGTCATTCGTAACGACTTTTTAGATTGTTTCAATTTGGAATTAATCCTTTTTTAATTCGATTCGTTCGGAAGCTGAGCCTACGAGCACGGCATACTTACAAAAAATGAAATTCATTATAATTTAAATATCTATCTAAATGTAAATTGCAAGTGTTGGTTTTCTCATCGAGCGAAATAACCAACGGTTCGCCATCCTATTACGCAGTAAGTCCGTTTATGACAATAATTTATTGAAAAGCTTGGGTTACTGACCGTTTGGTAACTAAAGCAAATAAATACTGCACCGGATGTTTGCCCTCACTAAAATATTATCCCAACAAAAACATTTCCAATGTTAAATAAAACGTTGCCAAGTCTCAATAAGTGGGTTGGGTATTGGGTATTGGATAGGTGTAGGTAGTAGAAAAGTTTTGAGATCGTGTATGCAGCATGCAGTACCTACCTAACAAGCCAGGCATTCTCTAAGTGGTTGACTATTCATCATTAAATCGACCAACACAGACATTTTTAAGTAGCTTTTACTCCTATCAGTAACAAAGTTATAGGGTCTCAAAAATTGCCTAAGTTACTTGGGGAAAAGATACCTAATCAGCGGCGCCTGCTCGACTTGGCGCGGGCTCCACCGTTGGGCGGCAAAACAAGTGATATGATAACAGACGATGTCGTAATCTGAACTAGTTAAAGAAATTAGATTACATACAGGTCTAGGTCTAGTGACAAACAACTAACTTCTTACAACTTAGTCGTAGGGTATCAATCGAGGAAGTTTGAACAAAAACCCACAGGTCATTCGGCTGCGTAGATGATAAATTGTATACGTACATTTTATCCAATGAAAACGGTAAGATGAAAGAAGGTGGGTTCCTACACTACCTACTTATATATACGAAGATCGTCGACTCGCCGTTGATGACACTTGTGTCCAGTAGGTAGATCTAGTACCATTGCACGCCAGTGATTATGATGATATGGACAATAAATGCACGCCACAATGATGCACGCCACAATGATTAAAAGCACGCTACTTAGTGGTAGCCGCAGAGATCAAGCCGAGTCATCTATTTCAGACGATTCAAAATGGTTCTTCTGTTATCGTAAAATAAAAACTACTTTAATTTGATTTAGACAAATGCAGCTTGAATGTCAATTAGCTACTCGATAGATGAATACAACACTGTAATTGGTGTTGGAGTATGCATTTAAATAAACTAGCTACGACGAACAAGGCTCTTGCTCTCTCCGTGACCCAGATCTAAAGAATCTATTAGCATTACTTATTTATCAAACTTGATCGTGTTTATGTAAGCAATTTTTATTTAATCAAAGTTATACTGTCTTTGTAAAGCATTTTGCGAGCAACTGTATTAAAAAAAAATTTGTCTAAGAAGTACATAACATAGAATACCTACCTAGCCGAATATAATTTTTTGCATCGCATTGTGTTTTGTATTTTCCGATAAAATTTAAAACTGATTGTCAATGCAAAACAGAAAATAAACTATACCGTACTTGGGCGACGAATTTGGGAGTGAGAATGTGGGAGAAGCAGGGTAAAATTTGCCTCTTATGCCGAATTCCCGATGCCATTCAAGAAGTGTAACTTGAGTCCACGTGGAACCGACCAAGGAGGCCTCCGTCCGTCATTAACCGTCGTCGATTATTATGTGATTAGTGGGTCGTTTCGTTACACGCATAACGATAACAATGCGTACTATTAAAATTGTATTAATTTATCAACTGGCGGGTGACCGATAGCGAGCTCTGCTGACGCGCTTTGCTTTTTAACAGACTTCAAAATATGTAGGTAGAAGCAGGTTCTCAAAATTCAGTAGTTTTTTTTTTCAATGTTTGAACTTGTAATTTAATTTTATGAACAGTTTTTTTTTAATACATTTGCTCCCAGTATCATAATAATATGTAAACTGGCATCGCAACTCGCAAGTAGATTAGATATTCACTTTTCGACCTAGAGCACTAGTGAGGTAGGGAGTAAAATGCATCATTGTGCCGGCGGCGGCGCATCGAGGCGAAGATACCCGTGAGCGGGGGTAATACGCGATTGCTTTACAGAATACGTTTTAATTTTAATTCAACAAAGACTTTTCTACTAGGAGAAAAAAATGTTTTATTATGTTTTTACGAAGAAATCTTAGAAGCCAATTTTCTTACAATTTCAAAAGTGCCGTCGCGTATCGGCGCTATAAAACGTACCTACCTACCTACCCACCTAACTAATATGAAATTAGGGCACACAAACAAGTCGCTGCCGACCACCACGCCGCGCGGCGCCACCACCAACGGCGCGGCGGCGGCGGCAAAGGCGCAGTAAGTTTTGACTGTTCGTCCTTGTTCAAAGTCCACGAGGAAAACCCACAACTAAAAGTGGACAATTAAATAAAACACGAGGTATGAATGTCGTGCGTGGTTGGTATCTATTTAAAGTTTTATCTATTTAAAACCACAAAAAATACAAAATAGTAGAATTAAGTTTACTATATACCTACAGTATGATACAAGCGTCTAAGAAGCGGTTTGAAAGTTATGCTCTAGCAAAAAAATAGGTACAAACATGCGCCAATGTACCTAATGTAACAATAATGTACATTTACGAATACCAGAATGAAGATTCAGTCAGACTAAATAAACCGAATAAAGTGAAGGGCAGTGCCTTATTAGGTACACTTAATTACTTACTCCTAAAAGTGCTTTTAGTATCTACAAAGCTGTTAAACTTGGCGCAACATAATTCAAACAGTTGAATGAATTTAATGGTCTTCGCATAGAAAACGCAGTAAAAATGCCGTAAATCTAACAAGATACTCTTATAAGGGTGTCATTTACCGTTGATAAATAACTTTATGAGGTTGAATGAAAGTGAATTAGATTTTATGGCCCCACCTTCTACTGTTGAATTATCTAAATCAAAGTAAATATAATATGAATTTAATATGAAAAGTTTCACAAGAGATCTTTACGGCATTATTATGTTATGCATAGGTACTTGTGATTCTTTGTGTTGTCTGTGTGCTTAAGGGTGAAAATTTCGCGGAATTTCAATAACGAGCCTATCTAAATAAATCAACAGGTGCTGTTGTGACTGTGACGTAAGATTTTCTTTTTACTTTAGGTACTGCTTTCGAACAATTTAGTTAACTATGTAAACAAAATTGACATTGCAAGCGGTAAATTAATACTTACCTAGGTACAAATTGACACTGCAAGCGGTAAATTAATACTTACCTAGGTACAAATTTTTAGTAAAAAAAAGTACTCAAGTCAAGATAAACTCATGTTTTGGTGTTGGTTGACCTACAATTTATGATTCATTTCAACAAATAAAAACTTAATGTTTTTAGTATTCCGGTAGTTTTTTAAAATCTTGGATCGTTTTTGATCGTGCTATCAAATTAACAAATTAATAACAGAGAACTGACGTAACTTTGTCATAACGTAACCTACTCTACTTCGAAAGTTTCACACTTGAGACAAAATAATATATTTAGCAAGTCATTTTAAATTTAAAAAAAAAACATTTTAAAAGTTATGCACCACATAACAGTGACTATAAGCCGATTAGAAATGAAACTATCCGAGACAGTGGGCATATCAATCAGTAACTAAAACATATTAGTTATTTGAATTTCATGGACACGACGGTAAAAACATTAAACAAAGATAAGCCAGCCGTACATAATAAACAGCTGATTGCTTATGTAAACCTATACGTATGCACTACGAACAAAGGAAATTACACACAATGTGATACCGGCCGACACTACATTACATATTGTTACATTTGTTACGTATCTTATTGCCTAGACGAGTCGTTGAACTCGACATTTGGTTTATTTTGGTGTTATGTCAACTTTAGATTTAAGATGGGCACCTTGGTAATTGACGACAGTACATCAAACAGCGCAGAACGGTCGCAACTCTCATTAAATTACGTCTCACCGTTTTAAATTTTCAACAGAAATCGCTGGTATTCTTTTGGGAATGCGACTAATCTAATGTCTGAATGGCTTTTTAGATTTTAATCCAATTAGGTAAGTGTTTACATAAGCTTTTAAAACATTACTAAAACCATCCAAACGCTGAATCAATGATCAAGCAAGGGACGACCCTAGTTCCATTTCTTTTTCTGGTTTACACAATTGTGTCGAAAATAAAACCTAGTAAATACCTACATTAAAAAGAGCTTAACTAAGTCCTCGAATCAATAAAGTTGTACGTACATACCCAGGTTCTCGATTCAATAATATTGATTTTACTTCGGAGTAGGTAGATATGGGGTTTCAGCTGGACATATAGCTACTGATATTGATAGTCCAGAGTTCAACAATCGCATACGGCAAATTGCAGCGAAGTCGCCCCAGATCGCGACGTCTCATGACGCACGCCCCTCCCCCCTAAGACGACGACCTCCCCTACAGTCGTTGAGCAGTGAGTGGGCAAGCAAGGCTAGTGATGGGAGGTATCATCGATAAGGATTCTTATCGATGATCTATGATTTCTTACCATTCATTGCGAATCTTCAAGGACATGTTATAAGAGTGTATTATATTGTGTTCTACGTTCAAACGATTTTGAGCTGTAGTGAAATTGTAAATTTGATAACACCAGTATAACGAGAGCTTCCATTAATTAGTGTTTCAATGATTTTGAAGTGCAAGTAAGACTGGCATCTAGCTGAATCGTGATATCGATGCTATTTGCAAAGTTTATCCCAGCAACAAATGAAAAAAAAAACTTTTGTAATTTTTTGGAACTTTGGGACTACCGCGAGATCTCAGTTCGGTGCGAACTACTTGTTATTTAGTCAATTGACATTAAATAGCTTTTAAAATTCTTACATACAAACTATTTCACATGCTGCAAAACTGCGGAATAGCTGCTAATAAAATAGGCATAGGACATAGGTAGGTGTAACTTACATGAATATTAATCAAAGACGTCCTCCACTGATAACTTTACAATTCAAATCGAGTTTTTATTTTCTTGTCACAGTCTCTTACGCATGCCACCACATAAAGGTTCTTATCTCCATATTACTGTTCATTTATAAAGCTTATACCAGGGGCATAGAGGTTAAAACAGCTTGATATAAGATGACCGAGATGCAAGCGGAACCGGACCAGCCACTCTGAAAGGTAGGTTAGGTGAAAGGAGAATTTTCAATGCTGGAACTGTTATTATAAATGATAAGCATCTTCTGATAAGCTAAATTAGATGCTAATATTATAAATTGAGTCACATGGCACTAAAATTTCAGCGATCGAATAATAGTTTCTACAGAATAAAACCATACAATTAAAAACAAACGGGGAGACCATAATCTGAGTAAATGAAAAGTTTTCGATACTAGTCATCAAGTATTAGGTATATCTCCATCGACAACAACCTTGCAGGCACATCACTAGACGAGTAGTCAATGCGAGGAGCCGAGGACACAATCGTAAAATAAGGCATAAGCACAGTCCATTTGCATAGCAATTCGCAATCGATGCTGGACTTTGATAAGGATTTCAGGTAGATTGTTATTATACTAGTAGTTCGCCCCGAACTGAGATCTCGCGATGTTCCCATAAAAATAAAACGCAAAGGAAAACTTTCTTTACAATGTTTGAGATAACTTTGCAAAGTTGCAAATATCATCTATAACACGATCTAGCTAAACTTAGTCATTGAAACTCTTAAAAAATTGTAACTCACGTTATTCTGGTTTTCTGAACTAAAATTCTCACTATACCTACCTACTTAGCAAATAATCGGTTTTTTTCTGTTCTATAGCTCAAAACCTATTTAACCTAGATATAAATGGTTTTGGAATGTATAGTAATATTATATGATCTTTGGTCTAAGTAAAGCCCGTTCATATTACAATAACACATAATGTAATTAAATTTCTATCAATAATTGGTATAAATTGTGGACAAACACGGATAAAACAGGAGAATTACACGCAGTTTTTTTTAATTTGTCTACAAGTAAAGCAAACCGGCTAGATAAGTTATATTTGGGCTCACTACCTACATACATTAATGTTGAGTAACACATTGAATAACACGTTCACGTAACCTGTTACCCTAACACAAAAGCTTACCTAAAACACAGACCGACTACTAGTACCTAATTGTTTAATCGGCATTAGCAAGAGCCCGTCTGCCTTGTCGTACGCCTACGTAGCGTACGTAGCATAGCAACAGGATCAGGAGGAGGGGGTGCCACAAATGTTTGCTCAGCTCCACCCTCGCCACCTGTTGCCACGGAAACTTTATCGCTGTCTTTTGTGAGTAAAGATGTAACGAAATGTTTCTCAATAGATCTTCAAACGATCGCTGTTTAATATTTTGTAAGGATAAAAGAAAAAACTCACTGAAAAGCTTAGACTGAAACGTTCGCCAAATTAGTTCTTGGTTGTGTAGGTTTCTGTCTCTTTATGATTTTTTACGTTGAGATTTAAACTGGTAGGTAGTTAAGTGTCTACAGATATAAATAATAATTATGGTACTTCAGTTAGGTGGAGCTGAGAATTGAGGACAATTTAAATATTCTCAACCTATATCAAACAAGAATAATATATCGGTACCTATCCGGGTAACTTACGCACTAGTCGCACGCACTACACTACGTTCAGTCGGAACAAGGCAACACCTTTAGTAGTGCCTTGTTTTCGTTTAGTAAATCAAATTGAAAATACGGAAAGGGTCAGTCCTTTATCGGGTTATTTGGTTAAACCTTACGAATTTTTCACACTTCTCAGACAACAGAGAAAAACATTGACTAAGTTGCTACTGAACCAGTCTCATAAATGAGTTTTCTCGGCGAATCCGGTCTCTTGAGATTTGTAGATTGCTTTTACCGGATGCTACGACTACGAGTGGTCATGATGTGTCCATGTTTAGAGATGAGAGTGCTAATGGGTCTTGGAAAACCAGATAAATGAGCTTTGATAATATTATGACTGTTATAGGTAAATTTTTGGCACCTTAGCCAAAGGACCACCTTACCTACGTAGTACGTACGTACGTACGTACGTAGTGCGTAAGTACTAGGTATTGTACACTTACCGGTTTACTTATAATAATTATTGTTGTCTCTTACTAACAGGTAATGTCAGACAGTGACTGAGCTATATTTTAATCAACTGTTTAACTATTCAGCTTTTATAAGTACGGCACTTAGGTAATAAAAACATGACCCTCAAAACTCTAGATTCCCCATACTCAGGGGAACAGTTGTGAGTACTAGGCTTGCCACAGTATCACGCACACTAGCTAAGGCTGACAAGCTAACGTAGTACATAATGGGGCCGACACGACAGTATACAATAGACTACCTAACACAGTCACTGCAGCTTCTACTTTGAGCACGTTTAAAGTCAGGCTGAAGCACTGGCTCATAGGTAACACCTTCTACAATTACGAGGAGTTTATAGGATAAATATGATTGTAAAATAGGTACCTAAATCATTTATAAAAGTATTATTTTATTGTTTATGGAATAGGTAATTAATTAATTTTTATTATGCTACTTATGGTATAAATAAGTACCTACCTAATATATACCTTGTTTTGACGTGTAATACCCTTACCAAATAAATGATTATTAATACTAATACCTACTGAGTAGGTTAGGTATAGGTACATAGGTGAGGTAGGTAAAGTAGGTTAGGTATTTTGTAGGAGTTCCATTCTATAAACTTACTTAATAAGCTAGCCAAGCGTTTGTCAGACTACATGCTGAAACTATAGTCTTGTTACGAGTAATATATTGTAAACCCGATGTAAGCTTGGTCTAGTTACACTTTGTTTTGTCTCTTTCGCTCGAATTATGTATAAACAAGTTCAAGTTCTTTATTGCTTTCATATTGTACAAAGGATCTTAAATAAATTAGGTGAAAGCTTCCAATATGAACCCTGATAGGGCACGGTTTCTTAACTATGTATTCTTTAACTTACATAGAGTTCATTAGGTATAGCAGGGTGAGCTATCTGTTTGAACGAATATTTATACGTCCAAGGTTATTTGTTGCAATTTAAAATACAAAAATTGAATAAGTAATTTATTGGTAGTAATCGATAAGTGCATTGACCGAATGACGTGCGTGAGATTGGTCCTCGGTCCTCGCCTCTCACTCGAGGCACCGTCTCGAGAGAAGACGTCATACAAAATCCCCGCACTAAAATTTTTGCCTTTCTATTTTTTAAGAATGAATATTAATCGGTCAATTATAATAAACCTGTACTGAGGAACACGCACGTCTGGTTTTTATTTCTTTTTAAGGTGTTATTTTTAAAATTTTATTTTCGTCTTGGCCATATTATTTTTGGCATACTTATACCTACCTAAGTTGTTTATTTTTATTTTTCTAACAAATAGTAGGTTACTATAGCAGAGACTAGACGGCTTGTCGAGTGTCCTTCTCCTTTAAAAAAGTTGCGCCAAACGCTCTAATCTAAACTATTTATTTCCCACAGTTAGGTAGTCACATTACAAAAATTTCAACTTATACACTATACATACCTACATAATTACATACATACACACTTAATTACTAACTGTTATGTTGAACACCCAAAAGAGGGTAGACCTATTAAAATAATAAAAATTAGGTAGGTAGGTATGCTCGTACACAAACAAATAAAAACTTGGCCTACATATATACACGTGTTTTCAAGTAGATATAATTATAATCACTGAACACAAGAAAAATCGCAAACAACCATTGTTTACAGAATAACAATACGAAGGGTCAGCAAAATATTGATACAAACTTTTACGACCAAATTATACATTTTTATTAACTTTTCGTTTGAAAAACTTGTTTGGATCAAAGTTAAATAACTTGTTCGAAAATGTTGAAATGTACGAGCGAACCGACTTAACATTTTTTGCATTGTATGTAGTATAATTTTAGCAGTTTTTAAGATTCGTTTATCTTTTTATAGAACACAATGAGCAAGTCTTTAATACCTCGACACCTACCTCAATAAAAATCAAATCCGGCAGGTAATAAATGTTGCGAACAAATAATCGTTTTCGATTAGTTATTGATAACTTCACCTAGGTACGTACTTCTAACGCTATGTTATAAGTATAGTACCTATCCTTTCAGTTTGTTTCAGTTAGTAATACATAATATACTTTCAGTTAGTAACCATTCCTTTTGTCGGTTAGAGAAGTGGCGTGGTAGAGGTCGCGCGCGGCATTTAAAGAGAACTCTGGAAAACAGTTAGAGGGGATGTGTTTGCGCATACAAAAACACTCGCGCCATCACACCCCCTCCCCCTCCGTCCAGAGTTCTTTTTACTTGACGCGACCTATACCTTACGTACCTACCTAAAATGTTTAGGCCTGCACAGTGCACAGTGTTAATGTTTTTAGCACACACATGTGATACATAAGGTGGTATAATAACAGCTGTAAATAATACATAGGTAAATAAATAAAAGGCCTAGCAGATCTATTTGGTAAATGGCATGGTAAAAGTTGCAGTTAAATAGTGACACCATTGACCAGGTTGTCTGAATAAAGAATTTAAATAAAAAAAATATATTTTAGGCTGGCAAAAAAGCTAATGGAAATTTTGGCATGGGTAAAATAAAACCTAATAAATAACACAAGGAATAATAATATGTGCATGAGTCATTGAGGGCACTTCAAAGTTTCACAGAAACGAAGGGTTGGGTCAGTGCGTTCTATGACGCAGGCACATCCCTTCCCTTGATCACCTTCGGTCCGTTGAGGAAAACTCATAACTGAAAGCACGAATATAATTACATATGTATACTTGCTCGCTGCTCTCAGTGACAAATTCCATGATAATGTTGATACGTAGGTGGGTTTATAGGTTTATAGATGTACATAATCTATATAAAACTATGCAGTTTGAGTAATTGATAGGTTAGGTGCTTTATTTACCTAGGTATTTACGAGCACTACAACATACGAATAGGTAGGTACTACTCCGGAAATCCTAACCGCAGGTTTCAATTTATTTTTTATTAAAGTACTGCTATTATTTCTGAGTAGAAAACCTAAATATTTTAATAGGTAGGTAAAGGTAAACCTACGCATTGACGTAGCAATAACTAGTGATGTTGCATTTTACTGTCAACAGTGTTTATACGTTGCTAGTAATGGACACAGCAGTCGCTAGCATCGTCCTATGAATATTTATAGGCAATTACGCGATACCTACTCCATACGCATCACTATTCAGCTATTTGCAAATTATAACGTCGATAGGTATTACAATAAGAAGGTAACTCGTACCTATACCTACCTACTATATTTGTTAGGTAAGTAGTTGCACCTATCTACATTACACTCTTTTAGTAGGTAATAACTTGGATTAGTGTCAAACTCCCATTTTTTAGACTTATAAAATTCAAGTCTCTATCATAGAGGGTAGGTAACTAGGTAATTAGCGTGTGTGTGTTGATGAACCTAACTTAGGTACCCTGTACTCATATTCTACCTACTCCTTTTTATCTACACTTGTTATTACAGGATATTACTGCTGAATTCAGTATAATGATAATAATCCCTATGGATCCACTGATGTATTTATGGAACTAAAGAAAATATCATCATTGGGAATTTGATCGAGTTTTCAAGAGCTTTCCTAATTCTTAGCGACGTCAAGGAGCTTAATGGAATGTTCATCGTTAGATGGGGAATTTGGGAGTAATTTGCAAATTACTTGAGAAATGAATATAATATCGCATTGGTAGGTAAGTATAATATTAATTATGAAAGTTTTGCTAAGGATAGGTCCTATACAATCAAATAGGTAAATAGATAAAGAATAGAATGTTCATCATCGTTTGGTTAACATTTATTTGCAAATTAATTAAGAGCAATAGGTATCGCATAATAAGCAGGTTTCTGCGAAAGATGGACTCATTTTTTAGCACTTGTCAGCCAAAAGTCAAGAAACAAATTTTGAATCGCTAATACCTACTAATGATTGAAACGCCCTTTCTTTATCGCTGTGTAAATCCTACGACAAGTGGCTTTCTTTTAGCGCTTTCCCCATTATTAATAGCTTGCTTACCTTTATCTAACATGTATTATTGATATAATAATAATTATGGTCAATTGCACCAAGGACTAGGTAATTAGAACCTATAAATCAGTTGTGGTTACGGTCAGTTTCCTGAAGTGTGGCTAGATAGCAAGCGAGCTAAACATGTATAAACCCACAATCCCACTCAAATAATGTAAATGTCAAAGTTTAGCTATTTGGTTTGGATGTTTAGATGTTTGTGTTTCAACCACGCTGCAACTGCTGGTCCGATTTTGATGAAACTTACAGGCGGACTACGGAATATACAAGTAACTGTAGTTCGTAACCTGGATTAACACATAGGCTATTTTTTATTTAGGAAAATCAACAGGATCAAACGGGGCGCGGACAAAGTTAGTGGCCAACTCTGTTGACGGAGTTTTTAGGCCTCCTTAAGGCCTCCGTCATGGCTTAACGACTGCTAGAGCCGGGACCGACAGTTAAATTAATTAAACAATATTTATAATTGCTTATTTCCCATTCACATATCATAAGCTTTTTTTCTAGATTCTTAGCACAATAACATCCCAGTTATAAAATGTGGCGAATCATTTCAACCACTCAATAGATTACAATCCTAAAATAATATTTTTTTTATAAATCAGGTGGGCGGGACCAGAATCATTGATTTCGGATTGGAATTCTGCGTTTTTGGGAGTAACAAAACATGGCGTTTTTATTTTAACTCTTTTACTTGGTGTTTTATTTAGGTGGAATTTTGTAATACTCGATGCTATGGCATAAAGTGTGAGCCATTGGAATAAATATTATACCTAGTGTGTTATGTGGTAGAATTCGTTTTCTTAGTTTTTAAGACTTCCTTGCATTGCAAGATTTGCAAGGCTTTCACTAACCAAACCAAATGCGAAGTTTAAAATGACCTTTCAAAAATAGCTCGAAGCAGCACTCTTTATATCAACAGACATTGTTTATTATCTTCAAATATAACTGACCGATAATATTGAGATGGCCTTAATCGCTTTCGTCTGTATCCGAATAATTTTTGAGGTTATTGATTGATGATCAATCTTTATGATGAATAAGGATCTTAAATCTGTTAAGTTGGTCGTCACATTTAAAATTAAGCAATGCCGCCGATCATAGGTGTATGTATGATCTAGTTTTTCTTAGAGTCCAATCATCGGGAATTTGAACATCCATGACGCGCAACCCATTTAACCAACCCGCGTTTATTAGCCACATTGAAACATTGACCAGCCAATGAGACGTGATTCACTTGATTATGGTGTGCGATTTCTGAGCAAGCTTGTATAATGATTTGCGTTCATTATGACCGTTTTGCAATCGCCATAATCTGAAGGTCACTTAGGGATCGTTTGACGCGTTTCTCATAAAATTAATAGGTACTTAGTTTACATAACTCCCATACATTTCGTCGGATGACGTCATCAATCTTATGATGTGCTTTAGTGCGCAAAGCCTCGGGATTTTTTAATGTTAAGTTGATTTTATATTAAATAGGGTAGAACTTAAATCATTTTAATTCTCTCTACCGACCGATAGACCTCTATTAATGAATACCCCAGCCCCGGGTTTATTTTATAAAGTAATAAGATAGTGACTCACACCAATACACATCTTTGAACTTTGACTCACACGCGTAGTTTCTTTCAAAGTTTTTTAATAGGTACTTAGAGAACAGAATCTAGACACTCTGTTCTTACATGCAAGTTGTAGCGTAAAGATAAAAGTATCATTGTAGGATTTGTAGGTATATCTCTTTCTATGTAAATATACAGATCTAAGGTAGGTAAGTACACCTGTGTTTTGGCGTCAAATACTTATCTTTAACAGTTTGCTCTTTTACGGAAGAAAAAAAAATAAAGTTGGTACCTATGTTTTTTTTATAGTAGGTACCTATAACGAACGACTGATAGAGAAACCACTAGGATAGCATGCGATTGCAGTCATCGGCAGCAGTTAGCATATTCTGCGTATCATCATCATCATCAATATTCAATATTTAATTTTTTTAATATATAAAACTCTTTTGAAGCTGACTTAGAATCAACGCACAGCCTAAACTATAAGTCCTAGAGGTATGAAATTTGGAGGGTAGTATCCTTATATAGTGTAGGGGCGCACTAAGAAAGGAATTTTGAAACGTCACACTTTAAAGGGTAGAACGCGAGCAACGCCGCGAGCGACGGCTAGTATTAAATAACCTCAATGACAGTAGTGCTTAGCGTTGCATCCCGCATATAATTTATATGCACTTATAATATTGTGTTATCTATTATTATAGTCAATGTTTAATGCTGATAACATATACCAACAGCAAATATGACAGCATAGTGTCGTATTATGCTGTATAGAATGTAGGTTAGGTAAAGCACTATCTACTTAGGTATGTATGAAGCCAATATCAAGCCATATAGCCCAGTAATTAGCAATATTTAACAGTTTACACTTGCATTAAATGTTGACATTACCTATACTGGTTGAAGTAGACACCTATTGAGAATCAAATATTTTCATTCGTAGTACCTACCAAAGAAGCGGTATACGGAAGGGACCGAAGACACGTTAAATAAGGTTGGTTAATAACAATGAAAAGGCTTTACAAACTTTACCCTCTTCGTTCATTTTGTAGGTTTTCAGTCTTAAAATACATTTTAGGTACAAAGTAGGCACAAAAAAGGCCGAACATTGAAATTGTATCCTCATAATAAGAATATTTTCTTAGAATATTTTGTTAATCTGATATCCTAACCATGTTTTGCTTACCCTTCAGTTTATTATTTATTTAAAAGGGCAGATGGCAGAACAGAAGATAGCATTTACTTAATGGAAGTCGATCAGTGACTATAGTTTTACAGTAGTAGTTATCGATTCAGTGAATCAATTTACATGAACAAAAATGCCTTTGAGAGTGAAGTATTGCTGACCACGTTAAAAAGAAACTCACTAGATAAACGGGTTTACAGACAGATATTCAATAAAAAATCTTATCTGTTGATATACCTACTTGATATGAATAAAAAATAGCTTTGAGGGTACTCGTAAAATAGCAATACTCACATTGACAGGTTGCATTCACTCATTCCAAATTCCAAGGGCTTTTATCTTTACAATCACCACACCACTCTCACAAAAATCACTGTTCTTATAGTAAGTTCCAGAACACTCAATTGCTTGTCTCAGTATCTGTCCGTTCGCGACGGTGGCTAAACATAAACTGACGCCAAGTACGCCAACAAGGAATGAAACATACACCATTACATAAAATAAATTGAAGATAATTACGCGAAAACCACAACTATGACGTCGGGAGCGGGACGCAATGATTGGAAGCTCGCGACAAGTTTTTCCAAGAAGGAATGTGTTGAGGGACGGCTACATGCGAGTCACGGTTATTACAATAATGCGACAATATTGGTGGCGACTAGAGAAAATGGGCTAATTATTTGCTGTCATTATGAAAACTAGGGTTTAGACCCGGCCGAGCTAGGCTCGACTTAAAGTTAGGCTTGAGTTAAAACTGAGACGTAATTATGAAAGACTGTTTCAACGAAGTTTTTCTAAACCCGTTCTTTTGTGAAATTATTCATTCATTCACTCAAAACTGACAGTAAATGAAGTCAAAAAAGAGATTTGCGGCAAAACAAGCCAAAACAAGGTGTAGGTAGGTGAGTACCTATGGTCAATGATTTTTTCAATGAAAATGCCAATGTCGAATATATTGTCAATTGATTGTCAAAAAAACAGTACGTAGTAAATAATATAAAATAATGGAGAAAAAACAATCACCAAATTGATTTTCATGACAAATGTGAAGTTAGACCCGAGTTGAACCTGGGGTGGGGTAGGTTTAGCGAAAGTCTATATTTAGAACTCGGTGGAAACATGTTTCGTAATATGAAAACCCTAGTTTAGTCCAAAACACGAGTTAGAGACAGGGTTTTTCTATAAATCCAAGATAAATCTGATAGCGTGATGAAGCCGATTTAGTTTAGATCTAGTTTGCAGCAACATTGAGACAATTTGAAAGGTCTACTCATCAAGTTACAATTTTTATCTATCATGTTTGGTTTATACCCAGGTAAGTAAAGAAATGCATTGTATTAAAAAAGCCGTTCTCTGAGACGCCCTTGTTTCGCTTCGCTCCTGCTTGGTAGAGTTAATAAAAGAGATAGCACGTTGCATGCAAGAACTTGGTCCTAAGATACTTTATTTCAAGAACCAATGTAATTTAAAGCCATCGGGAGTTAATCGATACAACAGGGAATAGACAGAGATGATGGTGAAACCACAGCTATGAATTAGTATGAATCTCACTCTAGCTTGGTATTTAAATTGGTTGTTTACGTTTTTCGTTCGAGATCCTTCGTCTGGTCATCGAACTCAATGCGCGTAATATTATTTTAGTGTTTGAAAACATTATAAAAACTCGTACAGGTGCCGGTACGGTTTAATAGCGCTGACCTTGAATGAGCGGAAGTAGCATTTTAGATCAGTCCTGGTTGGCTGTGCAAAGCACCCCACCTGCATTTTCGCGGAGCGCTATTAAACCATGACGGTAAATATATGTACCTATTTAAAATGCCACAATAAAAATACTAATAAGCAGTTAATTAGGTACGATATTATAAAACTTGTTTATCATTTCAGCCAAGGTTTGTTAAAATTGTCTTCTAAACTCTTTAAATAATGGACTGTACATAACAATATGTGACAATGTGACCAATAAGATTTAAATAGATGGGAAATTACAAAAAAGCTTAAAATCAATAAACAACCTGATATCTGAAGCCTAAGGTATTTAAAAGAAGTTTGCCTCGCCGGAGGCTCACCTTGCTACTAAACCAAGGTAGGTTGATAATTGATGCCAACTTATACAATCTGTCTGCCACGTGTAACGCTGATGTACGTAATAGAGTGCAGATGCGCTGCTGCAACAATGTAGGTAGGTATTATATTATGTATAGTGAGCGCTACAGATTTCTTCGGGTTTTTTGAGAGAGAATTCAACAGTACCTACCAACGTCAGCCCCATTAGGTTTACGTAGCCCCAATTTTAACCGAAACCCGATAAATGACTGTACATAATATAACTCCCCCCGAGCCCCGAAATGAGATCTCACGATATTTCCAAAAAAGGATTTTATCAAAAAATTAAAATAACCACCGACCATGAAAGTCTCCTTAGATCTTGTTCATCATTGCTGGTCATCATCAAACCTTGGAATATGGGATTCTAGTTCATCCAACCTGAGCACATTGACATGAACTAAATGTTATGCCTGAGATTTCTCAAAACTGGTTTTCAGAGTTTATTAATATTCTCATAACTTGGAAACGGCTCCACCAATTTCCACCAAACATGGCTAAGAACCATCCCAGATAAATCATCTTTCATGCAAAAAACACATCAAGGTCGGAGCCCTACTCTCAGAGTAACGAGGGCACAGTCAGACACAACGCCGTCAAACTCGTCCAACTTATAATACCTACCACTTCCGTCTTTCGATCGTGTGTTAATCAAGCTTATCGGTTTTTGGGGTTTAGTGCAGTGTACACTGCTCTCTATTATACTAATTAAGTAAGGTAATAATATCTATAATCTTCTATATTGATTGATTATGACCATTTTACATGGCGGTGGTTTTAATTTTGCCTCAATATTTACGTCACCTACAACTATTGTTAAGATAGGAGTATAGGTATATACACTGTTACATGCATACCACAAGTTTTAAATAAACCAACCAGTTATTACCTATAAACAATTCTAAATCAATGTAAGTAAACAAGTTTAGTGTGAATATCAATTAGAACGAAGCCGCCGCCGAATTGAATGTGTAGATTGTATTGACTTAGTAGACCTTTCGTCTTCAAATCTCACGAAAGGTGTACGTAAATGTTTGTACCCACAAGCTAAGTAAATTTACTTGATCTTTGACGGACAGTACTATAGGCACTGAAGCTGAAGCGTGAGATAGCATTTATTAAATGCGGCACTCATAGAAAACAACTGCTTACACGAAAATTATGCATTAGGTTGGTGTTGGTAAGTATAAACAAAATCCATAAATGTATCTCTTCAAATCATCTTATAATTATCTCAACTTAATAAGGTCTAATATAAACAATCGGCCGACACGCCACTAAATAAGTAATTTTTCTTAGGTATCATCTCCAGTAGGTTTCTTCCTACACTTTATGATGAAACAATCAAGCTATTATACCATAAATTTGGAAAGCGTATAATCTTTAATTAAGTACGAAGAAAGTAAGTCCCTTATCAAATTCAACTTTCTGTAGTTATTTTTTTACAGCTACGTTCTGTCGAAGCGAGTTATTTCACATAAATTCAGGTTCACTGTAAGCAAATGGGTAACTAAGTCCCTATAATGATATATCATCTACCAACCCTACAACCTACCACAGGCTCATTAATCACCATAAACGCGTTATTGAAGGCACTTATCATAAGATTATTATAACGCTCATGCGTAAATTTATCATTTACTCATAAATATCAAGATGTCTCATGACAACAGTTAGGTGTGTGATGCGTGAACCCTTCTCGCGTGAAAATGTGTTATGTAAACCAAATAAATCTCTCAGATTTTTCAGAGGTATAGTGGGGTCATAACATAACACGAGGTTGAACAAGGCCATTACGTGTGACGAAAATAACGCCTACAAATTGGATGTTTCGAGCCTTGCGAGGTTCAGGCAAATTAATAATTTATGTATAGGTAACCTGATTCCTGTAAAGCCAAACCGTCAAAGAATTTGAGAACGGAGATATGAGAGATCTATTGTTGGGAGATGAGTCGCACGCAGTTATGACTAAAATAGTCTTTAATTTATTTTATTTTATACCTTACGTTATGGTTACTAATTAGTTTTTTTGGCGTAAGATTCGAAAACGCGGTCGCTATTACCTCAGCTTCTTAGGAAACCATAATCTGCTTAAAATGTACATACTATGGCACAGAAAAAATATTTTCAACACACTTGCTCATAAAGTGGCTCTATGGTCACCGCAATTAGGCACATAATGACACCCATAATCAAACTGTGACTTTTTCATTGCTATAACTCACAAGTGAGTTATAGATTTTTTTTTTTAATTTTATTGGTTGAGTAGCTTTGTTACTAAAAAAGTTTTTATTCAAAAAAAAGATCGTGTTCAATAGAACAAATAAATGAATGTTCCTATTGCTTGCTCATTTCATGCAACTTCTTATTTAAATAGATAATTTTAACTCGTACGTGTTTAATAAATAAAACTTTCACTCAAATATAACTTTTGTTTTCTCTGTAATAAAAGAAAACTTTAAATTCCCCATTTTTACGAGGCAGAATAGGCGCAAACCCTAAGCGCGGAAAATAAATAAAAAAAAAAACCTCATCCCTTTAGTCTGTGGCCGATCGCAATGCGCGCGCATAGGAAAACTGATTATTTTTTCCCGCCATAGCGAAACATTTTTCACAACGCGTTTTCACTGTTGAAATTTTTGTTATTTTATTCACAAGTGTGTTGAAAAACGTCGTATGATACACGTGTGTATTGGTGATTACCGTTCTCGGCTTTCTTAAGACCCTCGCCTACGGCTCGGGTCTCAATGGCACCTCGGCGGTAATCACCAATGTACCACACTTGTACCATAATGTACTATTATATACCTTCTTCATAACCACCGTTAGCAGAGCTATTAAACTTATCTGGATTTCATACGGCATAGATTTTTGAAGCTTAAAAATTATGTTCCTCTGTTTACACCAAAAATCGATAACAACATTCAGTGCCTTGATCACGAATAAATGTGATAATCGCAAACGTATCGTAATGCGAGCGTATCCGAGATACACTGCGCGGTGACGCTACAGCGGTTGGCAGTCGAGCTGGCGTTAACGCGCAATATAACTCTAATACGTTAACGCGGCGACTGTCAGATTTATTCGTGATCAAGGCACAGATCTTATTTGAACATTGAATACAACCACTTACAATTAAAAATTGTTTATCATACAAATTACTTGTAATTAGGACTTGTGTATTAGCTACCTAGTGTAGGACCCACCTATCAAAATCAAAGCATGAAAAAAAGGTTTTTTATTTATGAATGAGAAAGTAATTCACTTATTCCATGCTGTCATGTAATGTAGCAATTAATAGCTATGTGTGTAGGGAGAAATGATTGAGTGAGGTAGATTGTGTTATCATCTCACATTAAGATTTTGCAACTAAGTACTTATTATAGCTACCTATCTAGGTATCTAATATTGACACTGTGTGTGACGTAGTTTTACCTGTAAGTTGAGTCTGTGGTTGACTCAGCTGCGCAATCTAAATGAATGCAGAATTAACCAGTTAGTTTGTCTATAAATAAATCAATATTATAACCTATGGTACAAAATATTTTTTTACTTTAGTTCAAAAAGCGTACATTTGCCTTTGCACCATTTAACAAAAATCTAACCTAAATAGCTGACTTTGAATTGATCGATAATTTTAAGATGTATTACAAAATGTATAGGTTGGTATATTTAGATAGATACTATTACTTACATTACATCTATCTTCCTACCTTAACAAATTTATTGTCAATCTTACAGCTACCTTTACAGGGGTTCCAATTCGGTATGAATATTTTTTTTTTTTTTTTTTTTTTATTTATTTGGGTAAACAAACAGTACCTCAATACATATACGTAAAGTGTTTTCTTAAAAGCTAATTTATTAATTGTGGCACCAACACCGTTTACCACAGATTACTAATAGTAGGTTTATTCAGTTCATGAGTGGGTACATAGTAAGTACCTACTTACAATTCCAAAATCTCAAGAATCTTATTTCTAAAAATGCTAGGACGCATTACCGCAATATCTATAGAATTGAAATTTGTATTATAAGAGGTAACTAAACGGTACAAGGGCGATCGTTTACCAGCATTAGTGCGGCATCGAGCCGTCGCAAATAGTTGACAAGGATTACGACAGTGCGTTCTAGTGGGGATTCTATAACATATTTTGCTAATAAGAGGAATACAATCATATCTATTATGGTAAAGGTCATAAAGCAACATTGATTCAAGCAGCTTTCGTCTTCGCTCAAGTGAGAGGAGGTCATATCTGTCAAGGAGCTGATCATAAGATAAACGTCCATAAAAACATTTATAGTGCATACAGCGCAGAAATTTTTTTTGTACAGTTTCAAGAGCAACAATATATTTATCATAAAAAGGATTCCAGATGGGTACAGCGTAATCTAGCTGGGAACGAATAAGAGATTTGTATAGATAGAGGTATGTGGCGTGACGTGTAAAATTTGCAGAAGATCTAATAACAAAACCATACATTTTGAAGGCCTTACTAATTATATTGTCTATATGCAGATCAAGATGTAATTTACTGTCTAATGTAACACCAAGGTCTCTAATAGATTTAACACTTTCAAGGCGCTCATCGCATAGGGCGTAGGGATACTTACTTATATACTTTTTCTTTGTAAAAGTAATGGATTTACATTTGTTAATGCTCAGACTTAATTTGTTGTTTATGCAATAGTCGGAGAAGCGATTAAGGTCATTTTGGAATTTATGGTGGTCATCAACATTTTCAATAGTGTGGTATATTTTTAAATCATCCGCATATAACAAAAAGTCGCAAAATTGAAAACAGTTACTAATATCATTAATAAACAGTATAAAAAGTAGCGGGCCCATAATAGAACCTTGTGGCACTCCTGAGCTTACTGGTACAAACTCAGATTCATGACCGTTAAAGACGACCTTTTGCGTACGATTGGAAACGTATGACTTGAACCATCGCCATAAATTACCTCTTATACCATTATAAGCTAATTTTTCCAAGAGTATCCTATGATCCACTCTATCAAAAGCTTTCCGAAAGTCTGTATAAACACTATCTATTTGTAAGTTAGCGTCAAGACCCTCAAAGAGATGGGATGTGTACAATAAGAGGTTGGTAGTTGTAGATCTACGTTTTACAAAACCGTGTTGTTGTGGTATGATGATATTGTGTAATAGAGGATATATGATATTGTGGATGAGCCTTTCGAAAAGCTTTGACAGAGCGGGTAAGATCGAAATAGGGCGATAATTTTCTACATTTGACCGAACACCACCTTTGAAAACCGGGACGATACGGGCTGACTTCCAAATATTAGGAAAGATTCCTTCGCTTAAGCATTGGTTTAATATGTGTTTTAGAGGATAGGAAATTGTAGAGGCAGTACATTTAAGGAAAGCTGGTGGTATGTTATCAACTCCTGGGCCCTTTGAAGCATCCAAAGCTTTAAGTTCCCGTAGCGTATCTTCTATGGAAATTTCTATGTTATTTAGATGAAGGTCCGAGTTGTGACTGGAATCAGGTATGTTATCTATGTCATAGTCATCAGGTACGCTAGACGGTTCGAAAACCGATTTAAAGAATGATGAGAAGAGTTGGGCAATTTCTTCCGGATTGTTAGCAGTCAAATCTTTAAATGATACAGTATTAGGAATGTCAGCCTGATTTTTAAGGTTTTTGATGTATTTCCAAAAGTGCTTAATATTATTGCGAATACCGTCTTCGACAGACTTTATATATGTGTTGTAACATTTTTGTGACTCGCTTTTAAATCTGTCCCTATACATTGCAAAAATTTCGTAGTCAGATTCTTGTTTATATTTCTTCCACTTAATCCAAGACCTATTTTTGTTACGGAAAATATGCACCAGGGCAGGTGAGAACCAGATTGGAAATTGAGAACATTTTATAACTTGGGTGGGGATATGCTTTTTAATTATCTCATATATCTTTTCATAGAAGCTAGAAACAGCCTTCTCCGCATCACTATTCAAGAACAGTCTATCCCAGTCTATGTTTGAAATTTCACTATTTATTATGGAGTAGTCAGCTTTATTAAAATTAATTTGTGTTCTTGGTTTAGTAGGTATTGGTGTAAAACTATTCTTGAACGGTAACAGTGCGAAGAAAGGGGGGTGGTTTCCATCTGGTGGCACCAGGGGAACTGGAGCTAATGCAGTGGTACAGCCATGATTATTAGTAAAAAGTAGGTCTAAGATTCGGTCTTTCAAATTTTTAAACTTATTCATTTGTAAACTATCAAGTATGCACATGAAATTAATTAATATTTTATTCGAAAGGCAATAATTACTACAAATAACGGGCTCAGAGTGTGTACCACAGTCGCGCCATTCTAGGGAGGGTAAGTTATAATCGCCTACAGCTATATACTGATCCACATTCGTATTCAATAACATAGAAGTTAAAAGGTCAAAGTGAGCTACGTATACTTGCGAGCTTAGATTTGGAGGTATATAAACTGCACTGATAACAAAACAGAAATTATTTAAATTTATCTCAACGAGTAGATGGTCTACCAGGGGGCATGGGGGGGACGCATCGGCTGCGTCGGAGGCTAGGGCGTGGGCGTGCTGTGAAGCGCATGGCCTCGCGCTCAGCCCGCGTCGCACCGCCACCAGCACGCCGCCACCGTCCAGCCTCCCAGTGCTCACGCGATCACGATCACACCGAAATATTTGATACCTCGAGTCTATCAGCTCCCTATCAGAGATACCTCCATGCAGCCATGTCTCAGTCAGGATGATTACATCATAATTGTGTGATAGAATGTTAATATAAAGTGTATTCAATTTAGTTCGTAACCCACGACAGTTTTGATAGTATACTGATAAGACGTGCCTATCCATTGTAACAGGTTAAAGTATAGAAAATATTTGTTGAAAAGTATTGTAAATGAGTACATCTAAATGCACTGTTGTGTATCACTGTAACCAGTGTGAAAGAATGTGAATAGCTCGAACCCAACATAAAAACAGCATCTAATTGAGTTGGTCTGGAAAGAAATTCAAGAATTATTGCTTTTAGTGTGGTGGTATAAGATTTTACAGACATGATCATGTACAATAATTTTAGGTATGAATCAATAGGATTGTTGTGGAATCCATAATAATAATTACAAAACATTGAGTTAATTATGAGTTTAAATGTTGCTTTACCTTGGCAGCTCCCCGACCAAATTATTCCTTCTAGTACTACTAAAAATAAAGGATAACATGTAAATATTACCACATGTACACAAAGGAAATTAATATTAGTGTATACATATAAGCATATCAATAAAGTAAGTATGGCTCTTTGTAAATGTATGAATGTTGCTTTACCTTGACAATTCCTCGACAAAGATATTTCCCTTAGCACTACTAAAAATGAAGGATAATGTATAACCATCACCGCATATACACATGAAAAAACAATATTATTGTACACATAGGAGCAAATCAATAAACTTAGTATGATGCTTTGTAGATGTACGTGGAGCATGTTACACAAAATAAGAGGTATGAATATTGTGTGGAAGGTGTCCATGCACTGACAGTCCTCATCATCACACACAGATGCATCACTTGATTTTTGCCAAGTCCAGGGCTGATCGAATCGCAACCACAGGTGAGGTGTCCGACTTCCGTGCAAGTATTGTTCCATGTTTGACCCACACATACTTGAAATCTTGCTTCTTTGCAGCCTCCCGGCACTGACGAAACAGCAGCTTATTGGTGATGGTCAAGTGTTCATTCACGTAGATAGTAGACGGCGAGCCAGATATGCCCAGCTTTGTTGAATCCAAGCCTTTTGTGGCTCGATATGCCGAAATCACATTGTCACGTAGCATCCTGCTGGAAAATTTGACAATTACGTTCTTCGGTCTATGATCCTTTTGATCGGCGTGGGGAACTCTGTGAACAGCCACGATATCCGATGAAGATATTGGCAGCTTTATTGAGCTGCCCAGGCATTCCAATAAGTTAATGAGGTTTTCGCCTCGACGCTCAGGCATGTTTGATATTTCAGCATTACATTGACGAGCCTGTTGCTCCATGGCGCAGATTTTGTTTTCAAGCGTGCGCACTTGAGCTGTTGCCTGCATTGCACCAGCTGTATTACATTCGATTGTTTTGAGACGGTCCTCAAAGTTATCCTGCCTTTGCGAGGAAAAACGTACTGATTGATCCATTTCATTCAAACGATTGTTTGTTTCAGACAGCGTTTTGTTGATATTGAGGTTATCCGCATTCAGTTTTAGGATGTTACTGTTTATTTCGGATAACGCAGACGAAATCTTTGACAGCTCACTAGAGAGGGCAGTATTTACGGATGCCGCAATGCTGCTGGAGATACAATCAGTTATTTGTTTGTTCCATAATAGCATCTGATCATCAAATTTGCGTTCCAAGTTTTTCATTTCTTCATTTTCAGGTTGTTTACGCTTTCGGGTGCACAATTCATCTTTTGTTATTGATGCCGGAATGTTACCTTCTGACGAGAACCTATTAGGCGGCGTACGTTGCAATTCCATTATCAGAGTTTCACAACAAAAGCGTGGCAGCGTATTGTATTAGTAATGATTCAGTCAAATATGATAGGTATATTATTATTATGTAGAAAGTAGGTGTACTAATTGAATGTAAGTGTAACCAATTGCGTGTGTACAGTGTATATCAATAAAAATCCACTATACAACGAACAGTTTAGTGTAAGTTACCTAGTACAATCTGCGATAGTTTAAGCACTACAAGGTCAAGGCTGATTAGAACGCGGCGTTCGCGCTCTTTTACACCAGATTGCGGTAACACTAGTCAGCTCTGTCAGACCCATGCTCAGTTTATCAATTAACGTGAGACGTAAGATCAATGAGGAGTGGAGTCCTATCAATCATGGAATTTCAGAGGCGTTTTATTTTACGATGAATTTGCGAGAGCGCCGACTAGCCTAAAATAAGTCATTAACTCAGTTTGGTCTTGGGGGAATGATACATCATCCGTGACAGCTAACAAGGCTAACTTACCGTTCCTAATAATATTATTATAGATCATTTTTTAAATGAATCATCCATAATAAGAAAATTCTTTATTTTGATTGAGGTTTGAACAATGATAAAACCTTGGCACCGTATAAAGTTGATGACCACATAGATACAACCACAGTGGGTACTGAAGCTGTGATCGTGATAATATCCATCGATAAGTAAATAGAGGAACTACGTTGGAAAACAAACCAATAAAACCAATAGTGTGCCAATAAGTAAAGTAATTATGTAACAATATAGGTAGGTACACTCCTACTTTATAAAAAAATATAATCATTCATCCATCATCATATCAGCCCGTTTACCCACTGTTGATTATAGGATTTCCGGTCCCTTGAGAGTCTGTTTCTTGATCTACGAGCATTTCATAAAATTAAATATTTTATCAATAAGTATTCCTACGTCTCTTTCAATTGGATGCTGGGTATTGCTCATTTATTTTAGTTAACTCTTAGGTACCTATCTAATTCGGACAAGTTAGGAAACGATTATCATATTTATCATAAATAAGTTAGCAGCATTATTACCACTACCTGTAACTAAATATACTGTTGCTAAAGTTGCAAGTGTTGTGTAAGTACAAGAAGCTATATTAATTAATTTGACGATTAGGTATAAATGAGTATATAAATGAGAAGGCACTTAGGAATTTAGCTGTACCCTACCTATCGCACTTCTAAAGATATAAAATAGAAACCTAACTTAATAATGTCTATGATACTAGTATTAGTTCGCCTCGAACTAAGATCTATCGATGTTCCCAAAAGAGGAAATAAAACGCGTAGAAAATTTTTGCCGAAAAAACGCGCGAAGATACGACAGGTTTTTATAGACATACATACTGGTAAATTATGGTATGTTACTATCTTGGATTCTGCATCTTGTGTAAAGAGACATATCTGAACGACCCTACATAGAATTGCAGCTATTCAGTCTTATTTGTTTATCGTCCTATGTCTTCGGTCATTGACACTGAATTCGTGATGAATCTAAATTGGTTATCTTATCATGGCTTCTTTTTGAAGCATTTAATGATGCACACTTTTCATACATTTTATTTACTTAGACAGCAAATATATACCTACTTATGCAAGGCAGTAGGTAGCGGTTACTTAGGTTGGTGTAGGTTATAATAGGAACATATAATTATGAAATTTAGCTTTTGTCTGCAAGTTAATATTTTAATTTCATTCAAAATCGTGCAACTTTGTAACATCCAAAGATCTTTTAACACTCGTGTTAAAATATTTGGTAAGTGAAGACATGGTGATTGTAAATACCTCATTAATGTTACTAGTGTGTGTGTGTGATACTGGAAAACGTATCAAAAAAAATATCTACGCTCACTACATATTAAATGGCCACAAAAATAAGTGAATAAGTTTCATATTGAAGAAGACCAATTCTCGAAAACAGCATTGATTATTTCTTGTTTTAGCACTAAATGTTAATTAGTCCACCAGTCATATGAGCGTCGCGTGCGCATTGCGCACTATCATGCCTCTGCAAACAGAGCAGAGTGCGCGGGCGCCACTTCTGACCCCTGATAACAGCGAGCAAGATAACGCTCAGAATTCAGATAACTCGAGGGTCGATCCACTGGTAACTGCCTTATTTAAATCGACAGAGCGCCGGAGTCTTCCTATTATTAACCAACACGGATTTATTTCCACATGATTTTGCGTTATGACTCTACATTGAGAACCAAGTAAAAGTATAAATCAGTTGATATTCAGTAAACGTGTAAAAAATCTAGATCACGTGTTTTAGTTTATCATTAATTGCTATTTATATATGAGAGTAGGTACCTATGCTACTGAGTAAAATATTTAGCACGTTTATTTTTGAAGATAGTCATGCGTGTCACCGTATGACTGTAAACATTAATGTTTTAAACAAAAGTTTAACATTACAGTAATCACCCGCATTTTGCCTACATTATCAGTGTTTACCTAATAACTACATTACCTACTTATGGCCTATGACCACAGAATATTTAGTAGGATACATCCGAAGAGCTGATTATGAGGTAAATGAATCAAGGGGTTGTTTTGTAAACGACAAGATTTAAAGATGTTTTTTCGACGAGTTTGTCTTTGGATTATTATTGTCGTCGTCTTGAAGGGCTGTAAACGTGATTGATACTGGACTGCTATGGCAATGATCCTCAATTGAATATTAAATGGAGACAGCCCTTTGATGTGAGCGTATAGAAATAATATTGATGATATAAATGCGTCGAATAAACAAACATTATTACCACCATAGCTTATTTTATAATTAAACTGTTTGTTTATTTTGTGTGCAGGTTGCTCTAAATCTTGATATTTAGCGATAAATAGCGACGCCTCTTGCTGTCCAGACAAAACAAATGGTAGCAAGCTGGCAAGCATAGTATGGTGGGCCATAAAATAAAGAAAATTGCTGAGGTAGGTACCTACTTAATTATATGTTAGTAAGGTAAATATACCCATACATTTCTGCATTGGAAATAGCAAACATTAAGTTGCACAATACATCGAAATTGGATCATGCCTAGTTAAAGAACATACATTAATTTTTTTTTGTAATAATGTAGATATTAAGTATAAATAAATAAACCACTCAACTCTCAGAAAATGTGGTGGAGGTGTTTATTAAATTTAAAATTTATACAGTCAGTGGAACAATTAGTGGATTGCTTGAATATATTATCTCCCTAGTGCCCATATTACTTAATGAGCCTTGCCTTTACCTTACTTGGAAGGTAAAAGTAGAAACTCTTATATACAATAAAAAATGTACTTGCAGCATGCTCCAGTAATACACCACACCATTCACCGAAGCAACATTCTCCACCAAATCTGATAAGAAATTATGAAATGATTTATTTAGTCATTTTGTTTTTTTAGAATAATTGTTAAATATTAAAAAGCACAGATAGGTAAGCTGAAGCAGAGCAATGTAGGTAAAACATACAAATAAAATTTTAGGTTGAGGATCTTATTTTAAAGATACACAAGATATGAAAGTAAAATACTTATGTATATCTTTGTTAGGTATATGCGCACAAAGATTGAAATATAGTTGAATACAAATAAAAGGTAACCCAAATGAAGATGAAATAGGTAAGTAGGAACTTTAATTATTTAGAGTACCTAAATTATCAGTCCCATTAGAAAAGAAGCATGATAGTTGAGGTGAACTAAGCAGGTATGTATAATTAACCGCTTGTATGCCAAGATTCCTGATACAATAGAAAGTCTATTATGTATAGTCGGATCACTTTGACATACAAGCAGTTAAAGCGATGACAATTAATTTAGTAAGCGAAAGACAAATATAGATATTAGATAGGTACAACAGACTGAAACCTAGTCGTCTAATTATAATGTTCACATTGATTGATCCACATGCAACGCTATATCTAGTTATTATTGAGGTTTCCTAAAATATGTCCTATAAAATTAATGTATTTATACTATTCTGAATAAGCATCCTTAATTAGTTCTGAAAGCCTGAATAATCTTAAGCATTACAAGCACTGTTATAGTTTAAATAAAGCAGTAGGTAGGTAGTAGCTACCTGTAGATACTAACTACCTACAGTGCAGGTGAATTTTGCAATGAAAGCAAATTATGATAAAAAAAATAACAGACATGAAGGTAGTTTGAATTATGCGAACCGAACCTTACCTCTCGCACCCGCGCCATTTCCGTGGCTGGCCGGTGTCCCGCTCACTTTGATCGGCCTCCCGTCTGCAGTACATTTTAATAGCATCTTTCCAACATAGGTTCACTTATCCATCGAACATTGTATTACAACTTTGTTAAATAGGCAGGTTTAAAAAAAACTGAAAAGATGTTCTTTGGTCGAGTTGCAATTTTCACTTTTGCGCCAACTGATTGGACAAGTTGTATGACGTCAAAAAGTCCATTTATTTATACCAATCGAATGAGCACAAGATGTAGGTACCACTAAAGTGATAGCACTATATTGATAAACTTGGTATAAATGATTACACAACACGCACGATTACACAGTTTTTTGATGTATGTACACAAGTCCACCCACACTTTTTTATTCGTGCACAAAAACAAAACACCAAACTCTCGCGATACCATACAATCAACAGGCTGGCTGGATTGGATTGGATGAATAGCAAACGAAATAAAATACTTCGCTTCAAGATCCGTCCGAACCGAGTGGCTGCAATTCGCGATGTTTTGATTGAAGAAAGAATGTGAAAAAAAAAAAATGAAATAAAAGTGAAGTTAGCGAGCTTCTAGTAATCTTCTATCTCTGTTTAGCATTTTATATTTTATGCTCAGTATTCAAGTTTGGTTTGTTAAAACAAGCTAACAAGTTATTTATAAATAAGAATAACTAGGTATGTATTTTAATCACGGTTTAGTTTTCATTTTGCGTGTGTATTGATTTTTTAAATAGAACTCATGATACTATTTTGCTATAGAAAGAGACGGAATGAAATCGTTTTATTTAGTTGGTTTTGTAAAGTTGTCTCTACTGATAAGTTATTTATTGCCCGAGCAAAAAAACAGTACCTCAAACTTATATAGTGCCATGCCAACATACTAATGCAAACAAACCGACTACGATGCGTTGTCGTTCGCCGCGTCGCCAGCGCACTTTTTTTTTGATACTACATGTCTGGTACCTTATCGCGAAGTGAAAATGGTAACGTTCAAAACTTTGGACATAACTTACAATATTCTTGTGGTTTTGCTTGTTTAACCTAAAACCAGACGTCAGTAACTATCCCTTATGTTTGCAATGATTTGAGTACTTCTTCTTCTTTTATTTATGGCATCTGTCCGTCGTTTTATAGTCATTTAATTGGCAAAAAAAGTCTGTCGAAATGACGGACAGAGGTCATAATTAGAAGAACTCCATTACCAGTTTCACTTCCCAATAAGGGTGCGGGTCCTAGTAAATATTCTGGCACCTTCAGGGTTCAAGAGCTACAACACTTATATCCTAGCCAAGAGTCCACAACATAACATAATTGGCTATGTGTATGTAATGTATAAGCAATAATTAGGCAGCGTACCTACAATAATTTTATGAAAAAGTTTCAGCACTGTAACAGCTGTTGCGTCATAGGCGTCTATAAAATGTTTTATTCTTAGATGAGTCAATCTTTGAGAATGCCCGGCTAAAAACTTGGTGAGTTAAAACCGGCCGCTAGTCCTATCTTATAAATAAGTTTTAAGAACTAGAATAAGGCGTTATTATGTATAATTAAATATATTCTATGTGAAAAGAACAAATAAATAAAATAAATAACTACCTAAATGATTTGAGTAGGTACCTACCTAATGTAAGGTTGTCAACATTTGACCAGTTTTTGAACTCCATTATTTCAATTTCAATTTATTCAGAAATCAAATAAAATAACATAACGAAACCTTTTCCATGGCGTTATTCTACTTAACATTAACATAATACTAAATTTCACTTGGCGTTTTGGCTGCGAAGACGACGACAACAACGACGACGCTACGCGTCGTTGTCGTTGTTGACGGTTCGTAAACCGCAGTAAGCTGACTATATTTTGTTTTATCTGTATACAAAATACTGGCAAGTGGCAGCTCTCTACTCCAAGACACCACCGCCGTGTCGCGCCGCGCCGCCGAAGCTTTGTTGACTGTGTTGTGTTGCTGACGTAGTGATGCCAACTTACCTACTTTATAGCTAGGTCTATCAGACGGACGACACCGGTAGCAATTTTTTTACAACAATAATTACAAAAAAGTAAGTATTCTATCAGCGTTCATCTTGCATTTATCTCTCCTGAAATATTACACAGAAGTCTGTATCATAATAAATCCTTTATAATTGACTTTTTATATTGTAAAAGAAAACAATGGTAAAGTAAAGCAGTTATGAATATGAACTATTATGAAGGTATTTTTTCTTTTTTAAACTTTTATTGGTAAAATAGCATTAAACCCGTTGTGTGAAATGTACGGTTTTTTTTACCAAGTGTATGTACCATTTAGAAAATTATATAAATGCACTTGCAATCTTATATTTTTGTCGAGAAATCTGCAAAAGAGTGCATCAATTAGGAACCACCCATCGGACCTCCTGCCGCAGGGGGCTGCTACTTGTGTGGGAGGGCTGTGCAACGTAGAGCCGGCCTGGGTGGGAGGCTAAGTAACATTTTAGATACATAATTCTAACTGCTTGGGTAAAACTAGCGAAATGTTTGGCTACTGCCTAAAACTAGCAGTTGGCAATACTGGCGCAGTGGTTGCCTGTCTGTTTGCTGTGCTGCCGTTTGCTTGCTGCGCGCCATTTTGACTAGATTGTTGGTCGAAAATTGAGAAGTGACGCCGCGACGCTGTTGTTTTTCTTGTTCATATTATATTCGTATCTTCGTGGAATTCATTAAATAATTATACCTACCTCATTCAAAATGGGTAAAAAAGATAAAAAAGGTGATGCCTCCGATGGATCTAGCGTCGAGGAAGAATATGTTGTCGAGAAGGTTCTTGATAAACGCACAGTGAAAGGAAAGGTAGGAATTGGTTATTTACCGCTTTTATTACGCCGATTTTTGCAGCACTCATATGAATTCAGTAATGAGTAGTTGGTTCGGGTCTTGTGAACCAAGAAAGTATCCTCCGGCTTTAGCTGTAACCAGCTGGACTCCACCACAAACATCCTTAGAGGTTCCATGTCGTCCCACAATTTTGAATGATAGAACAGAATGTAGACCTGCAAAAAAAAAGGTTTCTAACTAATCCTGCTTAGATTTAGCTTCATTATTATTTGCTTCCTACTTGCCTAGTAAAAGATTACACATGGCATTTAAAATATTGCAGATTCAATATCTGCTGAAATGGAAAGGCTACAAAGAGGAAGAGAGCACATGGGAGCCCATGGATAACTTGGACTGTGAGGAACTCATCAAGACTTACGAGGAAAATAGAAAGGAGAAGGAAAAAGAAAAGGAAAAGGAAGTGAGTTTACTTTAGCCATGGTATTTATTCTAAACTGGTCAGCTTGACCCTGGGTTCTAGAGTCAGAGAATGTGGAACTCAGCACTGCTGCCAGTGTACTTTTCAACTAGTTTTAACATTTATAAAAAATTTTGCCTACTTTCGACTATAAATGTGTAAAAAGTTTTCAGTTGCCTCCTTTATTTGCATTATTTCTCTTCCCAGCTACATATCTTTTATCTCCATTATTCAGCAAAAAAAGAAGCCGGAAGAGCGAAGCAAGAAACGAGTGCGGGAATCTAGTGTCGAAACCAATAACTCTGGCCGCAAGGGACGGGGCAACAGTGTGTCTTCAGACGATGTCAAAGAAACCAAACGCGATCGCAAGGATGACAAGGCTAAAACTGGCTTTGAGAAGGGACTGAAGGCTGAGAAAATTATTGGTACGTTCAAGATTGTAGATTACAAAAGAAGCAGTAACCAAGTTGCATTAAAAACATCTAGGTCATTTATACTATAATTTACTAACACTATGCAAACCAATTTTTTTTAATGATAATATATGTAATAGAACAAGCTGATAGCTCACCTGATGTTAAGTAGTAACTTCTGCCTATAACAATGCATTACCTCACAGAGCAAGTCCAATGAGGACGTGCCCTGTAAGGCAATGCACTGCATCCATCACTCTGAGACATAAATATCTAGAAGTCTCATAGAAGTTTTATAATAAAAATAATAATCATCATCAACATTTCAGCCATACGGTAATACTACTGGACATATTATCAATCTAGTGTTACTACTGGATTTCTAGGGCCATCTTGTGCCTGTTAAAATAATTCTTGCTGTCTGTTGTAACTGTAGTGCAGGTTGTTCTAATGGACATAACACTGTCTCTCTGGATTTTGCCAGGTTTAAATGACTGTTAGGGCAAGGCCGAGACCCCAGTAGTGCCTTGCGTTGTGTATTACTAGGTAAACAGCACATACAAGTGAGCGAGATTGAATGCAATGCATTAATAGAGCCTCACCTGCAGTGCAAGTACCGTTCTTATCGATCGTTACAGTCGATAAACGTATCGAATCGTATCGTTCCATGGGAGTACGGATCTCTTGTCGACAAAAGATCCGTACTCCCAAAAATAAGGTCAGAGTTTATCGAAATCATTTGTTCACTGCTGCCATGATTTACTAGTTTACTGTCAATACCACCACTGTTAATCACTTTCGTTTGTCAGAATCAAAACATAGTTATCATACACCATTGCCAATTTCGTTAAAATTTAACGAATTCGTCTACCGATCGACTAAGTTGGTAACGTACCCGCAACTATCGATAAAACCATTGTTATCGAATTTTGACGATTCTAAATGTCAAATTATGCGATCGACAAGAACGGTACTTTCACTGCTGTACTGGAACTTAGCTACTTACAAATGAATGTCTAATTAGATGATTTCCTTGGTTCTCAGGTGCATCAGATGCCACTGGTGATCTTATGTTCCTGATCAAATGGATCGACACGGATGAAGCTGAATTGGTACCTGCTAAAATTGCAAACGTCAAATGCCCACAGCAGGTCAGTTATGAATGATGTTATAATAATAATATCCTGTTTGTCATTCAAACCAATTTAAAGCAATTCTTTTGTATTTGCATAATGTGTGACCACCGAAAAGTTGCAGGTAACTAGCTAACTGGCTACGAATAAATGAAACAGTGCTTAAATAGTGACTAAAAATAAAAGACATTTCAACTCTGTGTGACGTAGACATAACAGCGAAAGCTGCTCGTC
Organism: Eulithis prunata; assembly: GCA_918843925.1. Lineage (NCBI taxonomy): Eukaryota > Metazoa > Arthropoda > Insecta > Lepidoptera > Geometridae > Eulithis > Eulithis prunata. The sequence continues at coordinate 881,926 of OU974007.1, forward strand.
TATAAACTAATAAATAACTAAACAAGTTAGCAGAGAAATGTTAGTTTAGCTATCTCCCATTGTTGGTGGAACATATGTTTAGATCAGATATTTTATATTCGACACAAAGGTGTCGCGAGGCATTTAGTACTAAACTAAATTAAAATGTTAGAGTACTAAGTTAGAGTTAGCTCCAAACTACTTACTAAAATTTACAGATTCGGATATAAGAAAACTTTTGTATCCAACAGAGCTCAATACAAAAAAATTGTGTATAATTTTACAATTTTGGTTTTATTTGTTTTCCAGGTCATAGCATTCTATGAAGAAAGGCTGACGTGGCACGCACCCGCTGATGCTACTGAGTAATGACAAATTTAATGTAAGAAGTGACTGTAAGTATATTAATAAGACACGGCAGGACATCTCAGCGCTTGGTTTAACAGCGTTTCCAAGAAACCAAGGTCTGAAAATTGATTATGATTTAAGATTACATATTTTCAAGCAATTAATAATTGATAAGATGAAACATTTTCCTCGATTTTATTTCTTATTGAAACCAACCACGGAACAATTTCCAGTTTTCTGCATTAGTTTGATGTTTCTATATGTTGGAAATATATTTGTGGTTTTTGTGTAAATTAGGTATGTAATGGATTGTAAGATAAATATAAATGGATACTTAATTTTGTTTCTAATTCTGTAATTTGGAGATGGTGGAGTTGCGCATTTAAACATTTATTACTAAGTTATACACATACTTGCGCATTTAAACATTTATTACTAAGTTATACACATACGGTCTTATTCCAGAACGGTGACTAAAGAAAGTCACGGTTTAAACGTCAAGGTTTATACAACCCGGGCGAATTAACATGACACCCGGCTCGGAACTCGATACTTCCCCCGCTACACCGCTTAATTCGCCCGGGTTGTATAAACCTTGACGTTTAAACCGTGACTTTCTTTAGTCCCCGTTCTGGAATAAGACCGATTTCGTTTTATGCGCGGTTGGTGCGCGTCTGACGCAAGTAGAACGTGATTCTCTCGTAACTTACATAGTTCGTGACTTTAAGATTCAGACACGCGATATATCGTAACTAACGCGCGGTAAACTCTCGTTTAAAACGCTTCAGTTGTAGAGTTTTTTATTTCCACTTGTCATTTTGTAGGTTGAGTGATTATTGGTCGAATACTCAACGCCATTCAAACGCCACTCTAAATTATTGTCATCTCTTACAAATGAGTAATGTCAAACAGAGGCAGAGCAATTTTAAGTGGTGCTCAAATTTGAATGACGTTCGGGTATTTCAGCCTATCTATGTTTATTTAGTCACATTACCAAATTTTCGCATTGACTTTTAACTTTTCGCAAATTTTGTCACTTTCATAAAAAACAACGTGTCTATCACGTGACCACGTGGATGTATAAAAACGTACTCGGTGCCTTGATCACTAATAAATGTGACAATTGCAAACGTATCGTAACGCTAGCGTATCCGAGATACACTGCGCGGTGACTCTACAAAGGTTGGCAGTCGAGCTGGCATTGATGCGCAATATAACTCGAATACGTTAACACGGCGACTGTCACATTTGTTCGTGATAGAGCTACTGGACACACTGACCAGTAAAAGCACGTGGATATAGTATACCATACCAATCTAAATGTAATTTATAGTTAAAATCTGATGAATATATAATTTTATTGTATTGTACCTGGTTTGGTTGCAATCTGCAGGTTGCAGAGCTTATTGATAAAATCGTATTAGTTTCTTCTAAGCAAGTTTTGTTTAATATTTCTTTGTGTCTATAAACTGCTGAAATTGTAAAGTGGCTAAATATAGAATAGTTTATAATTAAAATAAATATTACGGTAAGAGAAGTAATTGTTTTATTCAATATATGTATTGTGCAGAAGATTATATCAAATCAATATCTTCATGAAATATATGCAAATCTAAAATGACAGTATTGAATTGTAATACTTATTAAATCAAGAGAGTAACTATGTACTATGATAATTAAATATTTTGTCATACATAACTCTTCATAATCATTCATACATTTGATACGAGTGCAGTCATTTGTTACTAAATTTAACAGTAAAATACAATAAATGCAGTGCTTATCTAGTCAGTGGTTACATAAATACTAAATAGACGGTGTGAATGGTTTCAGTAGAACTTCACGCTTGGCACTTGTAGTCCAGCTTGCTCAATCCATTGCTGTAAATTAAATTCATTATTGTACACAAAAGTAATGACAATACTACAATGATAATACTTAAAGATAGGTCATGTACAAAGGTGAGCTTAACCCTAATAATAAAAGTCCTTTACCAGCAAACCTTCCACGATAGAGGAACAATAAATTATGATGGTGCGTGTACTCAAAGGTCATTAAGAAAAAAATATTATACCAGAGTAAGCTAAAACACAGCTAAGATGTATCATCATTTCTAGAAGAAAATGGGGGTAAAACTGCCATTAAATATTCTTGGACATATCAACACCACCCTCTAGTCCCAAACTAAACAGCTTGTACTATTGATGATCATCAAGGATCAAGGCATCACGTTCAACTGGCGTCCATACATTGTTTAGTGTATATACCTATGTTCATTGGCGTCGATTCTGTTGTTGCGTTTTTCCCAAGGAACATAATTTGACAGCGCTACAAAAATTCTAATCTATGCAACAATTATAAGAAAGGAGTGTCGATTGTGGAACCTGAGTTGTGCGACGTGTCCCGGCGTATGTTGCACTAGCGGCGCGAGTCGCTCCGTGAACCGCTGGAAGTTCCGCTCCAACTCGCGTTGGTACTCGCGCTGATCGCTCCCGATTAGATTCTTGTTCTTGCGGAGGGCGTCGTGGCATCTGGATTAAGTACGTTTAACATTAACATTCTAAATTAACATCGCTTTTCGCCAGATCGGTACTTATTAGGTGCAGCTACTTCATGTGCAATGCCAACTCCAGAAAGTGCCTTTGCGTTTTCTTATTTCAATGTAACTTATCAGTAAGGTTTTATTACAGACTAGCTGGCGCCCGCGGCTTTGCTCGCGTGGTAGCAGCATTATTTGGTTAAAATCTTTGATCTTAATTTTCGACTCTTTAGTTGCGACTTTTCAAAATTCCTTTCTGCACCCCTACACTATACATATAAGGATACTACCCTCCAAATTTCAGACTTCTAGGACGTATAGTTTAGGCGGCGCGTTGATTATCAGTCAGCTTCAAGAGTTTTATATATTTAGATGTCGGAACCGCTTCGGGTCGACGAAGGTGAAACCCCACCCCCCTACCCCCTAAAGGGCTCGAGTCAACGAAAAATTGAGGGGAGTTGGCAAGAATAAAATACAATCGAAATCGAAACATGCGATATGCATTGCGCGAACATATGCGATATGTGACGCGGTAACACTCCTCGGTGGAATATTAACCGTCTTTGTCGCGTATTGTATGTAACTCAGAGACGCTACGTACGATTGTCACATTTTTTCGTGCTTTTTTGTGACATACGCAAAAGTAATTACGAAACTTGCTTTACCTCACTTCTCTGGTCGCTCCTTCGTCGTTGTGATACATATAAGAAAGCGTTATAAAAATACTCACTTCTTGGAGAAGTCTTTGAAAGCGAGTCGCAGCTTGTTAGTGAGCCGCGTCGGAGGTTGCGTGCCATCTGCTACCGGCGCTAAAAACACCTGCAATATACACTATTATTATAAATCTTAACAATTATACATGTCAGAGTTTCATTCTTTTGTAAGAAGCGCTTGTGGCTAGGCTAGCTTAGTTAATCTTCACCGATTATCTAAGTTAAGCGACGTTCTTCGCGGTCATTATTTGGATGGGTGACCGCTAGTGACATTTACATCTGAGCGCTTCCGTGCATCGGAGGGCACGTTAAACAGTCGGTCCTGGATCTAGTAGTCGTTAAGACACGACGGAGGCGTCTAAAAACTTCGTCACCAGGCCACTAACTCATACGAGCTTGCTTGCTTTATTACTTCACAGGATACGTCCTATGAGGAGATGTTTTGTGAGGCATTGCACTGCGTCCATGACTATGTTAGATTATGTTTACCTGCGCCAACTCCAACGGTCCCTGATTGACGGTGGTACCGATGCAGCCTTGTACAACCATTTGCAGCATCTTCGGATCGGCTGGCTCTTGTCCCGTCGCCGCGGCCAACTCTCCCGTCTAACACAACAAGTAGAGAAAACGTAGACTTTGTAAGTTCGAAAACCAGCATAGCAGAGCTACCATTTCCTACAGTTTCAGTTACTCTGTAAGTTCAGGTAAGATTGGTGACTAGCTAGTTTGGGCATACCCCTTTATTCATATTCAACAGTCATTTTAGGGCGGCTTTAAAAAATGTTCTATCATTGTCACTTGCATGACAACGGAAAGAGATGACAACACATTTAGCAATTATTTTAGTTAGCTTAGCTTTAGAATACCAATATGAATATGCCCCATAGTTTCTAAGTCCGGGGCGAACAACTAGTTGTTACATACCTTCTTTTGAATATCCTCAATCGCAACTTCAATAGGTGATAATATTATTTGAGTTCGCTGAACCACCTGAAAAGTACGAGAAGATTTTAGAATTGCTAAAGATATTACAAAAAAATTTGGTTACCGCAAGCCTTTTCAAAAGTCGTAAACTGGAAAACCGCTAGTAGTTTAGTTGAGTCATGATTTTCACTGTTGTATAATATAAAGTAGCTTGTATACCTGTATTCTAGTCTTGACATAAGGGAAGTGATGTGCAACAGTGAGTATAGTCTTGCGTTTGCATTGATCTGCGATGTCGCCGTGCGCGCGACCGTCTGAAGTGAACGGAGTCGCGTACATAAACCGCTCTGTAACACACAACAACAGTCAAAACCATCATCCCACTTCACACTAATATTATAAACGTGGACATATACCTTTAAATAGTTTTAAGTTTTTGATGAAGAAAGTTGATAGCCCTAATTGTGAAGTCTGTGGAGTTAAGGAGGATGTTTATCACTTTCTAAGGGAGTGTGCTAGGAGTAAAACTATGAGAGATAATCTGGCTGCGACATGTAACATTGATTGGTTTGACGTGGGCCTGTTTCCTAGTGTGCTGGCTTCTCAGACATCTGAGACGGCTATCATACTGTACCGATCCACGCTCAAGCTAGTCAATGAGAAATCAATATGGGATCGACATAGTCGTGAGTCGACTCAACGTCCCTAAATTAAAAAAAAATGAATAAAAAAAAAAATAAAAAAAAAAACAGTCAAAACCATCATCCCACTTCACACTAATATTAAAGACGTGAAAGTTTGATATTTGTGTCATTCACACATCGGACCAAGGCATTTCCAGGAAAATACATTTTGAGCACAATCAAAGACAATGCTTTTATTCAATGATATCTTACTCACTTTGAATCGTCATAAAGTTTTGTATGATTACATTTTATTATTGAATGACTTGGAACTAGTTTTTTTTTATTTATTTTTTTATTCTTTTTTTTTTAATTTAGGGACGTTGAGTTGACTCACGACTATGTCGATCCCATATTGATTTCTCATTGACCTACTCATTGACCAGCTTGAGCGTGGATCGGTACAGTATGATAGCCGTCTCAGATGTCTGAGAAGCCAGCACACTAGGAAACAGGCCCACGTCAAACCAATTAATGTTACATGTCGCAGCCAGATTATCTCTCATAGTTTTACTCCTAGCACACTCCCTTAGAAAGTGATAAACATCCTCCTTAACTCCACTGGAACTAGTTCGTCCCAAGCTTGTTTGTCTTATGAATAATTAGATATTTTATAGTGTGCTTTTAAAAAAAAAGTTTTAGTACTTTTTAAACATTCATCAACCAATCTAACAGCAATCTTCACTTTTATTGAAATATTTTTATTGAGTTAAAAAAAATTTGGCCTTCCTAATAAAAAAATCACACTTCAAGCTTATTATACAGGGTGTTACCAGACCACTTCCGAAAACTTGGAGGTTCCAATCAGACCATGATACTGAAAACATTAAGCGAAAAAAAAAAATTACTTGACTATCTCTTTTTAATTTTTTTTCTAGTTACATACACACAGTACAACATAATAAGACATATCTACCTAATTATCTCATTTAAAAAAGCAAAAAAACAAATAAAATAAATAAAGCAGCAATGTACACGCAGCACGCAGATTACGTCTACTACAGCATGAACAGCTGAGAGTTCATCGCGGGTCATTCAAGTACGCGACGTGCGAGCGACCTACGTTAGTACCTACCTACGTTAGTAGGCACTTACGACACAGAATAAATAATAGTACTACGCCTCGACCTTACCTACGTGAATGCGTACATTGCGGGCTGGCGAAATAAATACAAATCTTTAAACATTGTTTTCTCCGGCTATAATTATTTTTCAGGATAACTGATTTTTATTTGGTTGGGTTTTGGTGTGCTGTAGCTCCCCCTTTCGTTTTCGGAAGTGGTCTGGTAACACCCTGTATAAGTTATAACAAAAACGAATGTTTTTTTTTTTTGAATAAATAAATATTCACGGACACTTAACACAACGCCTTCTAGTCCCAAACTAAGCAAAGCTTGTAAGATGGAAACTAGATTGGCTGATAGAATACACACATACATTTTTTTTTGTAAATACATACTTATAATACATAGAAACACCCAGACACAGAACAAACATCTATGTTTACAACACACAAATGTTTGTTCTCAGTGGGGATCGAACCCACGACCCACAGCACGGAAGGCAGAGCTACTACCGACTGAGCCATGACACCTGTCACATTAAATTGAGATTATTGAACTCACTGATGTTATAATTCCTCTCGTAATGAGTAATGCGCTTGCGCAGCTCATGCGGTTCGAAGTAGGGCTCGACGTACGTGATCTGAATATGCGCCTTGTCAGGATCTAATGTACTGGTATCCACTATATTGGAGTCCTTTATAATAACTACATTTTCGGGCCCGAAACGCTGCCCGTAAAAATTCTGAAACATGAACTTTTTTTATTTGCGAAATCATGAAATGACATTTTTATTTCGAAACTTATTGCCATACGATACGAAATCTTCGAATGTATATACTACTAATATTATAAACGCGAAAGTTTGTAAGTATGGATGGATGGATGTTTGTTACTCTTTCACGTAAAAAGTACTGATCCGATTTGGATGAAACTTGAAATATATATTGTCCGTAACCTGGATTAACACATAGGCTACTTTTATCCCGAAAAATTAACGGGATCCAACGGGACGCGAACGAAGTCGCGGGCGGCACCTAGTGTAAGCGTATATCTCGAAGATTTCTGATAACCAAAATTCAGCTGGCTACATAATACTTACCTCGAGCCTGCTAAATATCTCCGGCAGTTTAGTGAGGGCGTGTTCCTTATAAACGAACTCCTGCAGATCGAGATCTCCGAATCTCGCGCCGTAGAACGATACACGGAAGTACGCGCCGAACACGCGCTTGCCGTGCAACTGCTCTATGCGGGTGAACGCTTCGTTTAGTTTACTGGAAGTAATGAGTACTTTTTATTATAGCTGCTATACAGGGATGTTCAAGATAGTGACGTCAAAGAATATATACATTTTACTTCAAAAAATGCATCTTTTTCAATGTTGTTAATCGTATTTACAGGTGTTTACGTCAAAATGATTACTTTATTTTGCGCTTTCGCGACTGCTACTGCATAATAGATCATGATAAAAGCAACAAAGTTATAAAATAATAACAAAATCAATCTAAGAATTAATTCATCATTCCCCTGCCCATAACCCACGCTAGGTGGTATCGGCACAACATGTTTTCTTCTTCCACTCACTCCTATCATTCGTCAATTCTGAATCTACTCCTCTCACATTCATATCCTCTTTCACACAATCTTATCACTTCTTCTTCGGTCTTCCTCTACTTGCATACCCAGCCACCACTCATATTCATAACTCTTTTCGTAATACAACTAAACTAGCCGTCGCCCGCGGCGTTGCTCGCGTTCTACCCTTTAGAGTGTGACGTTTAAAAATTCCTTTCGTAGTGCACCCCTACACTATATAAGGATACTACCCTCCAAATTTCATACCTCTAGGACTTATGGTTTAGGCGGTGCGTTGATTCTCTGTCAGCTTCAAAAGAGTTTTATATACATAATATTGATGATGATGATGATGATGATGTATGCAAATCGAGACCCTGAAATGCGATGTACTTACATAGTTGAAACATACCTATGAATGTTGGCTAGTTTCTTGTAATCTCTGTTTTCTTCAGCGATGGGTATAAGGACCTTGTAAACATCATTTACAGTTTCGTACATGCCGGCTGTCATCAGCTCACTGGCCGCGTGCTCCAACAGCGCCTGTATATAACAATGGTGATTTCAATGCGCCTGTTTAGAAATAAATCAAACGTCTAGTACTGGCAACACCAAATGTCAAAATGTAAAAAAACTTCTCCCATTCCGTTATGTACGAATCAAAGTGTAACAACGTGCAATTGTAGAAAAATATTTAAATAATATAAAATACAGTCCATTTGCAAAGTTTCAACGCCTTTTACTAAACAGCGCCAAAGCGCTCGTGGCTAGGCTTGCTTAGTTAATCTTCACTGATTATCTAAGTTAAGCACATTTCCGCGCGGCCACTATTTGGATGGGTGACTGTTAGTGGCATTTACATCTGAGCGCTTCCGTGCTTCGGAGGGCACGTTAAACTGTTAGTCCCGGCTCTGGCAGTCGTTAAGCCATGACGGAGGCCTTAAGAGGGCCTAGAACCCCGTCAACAGAGTTGGCCACTAACTCATACGAGCTTGCTTGCTTAGGGGGGGTTAGACCCAAGATATAAGGGACGCTAGGGAGCTATAGAATAAAGAAAATACATTTATTTAACCAAAAACAGACAACAAATAATAAGTAGATAGGTAATAACAGCAACATAAAATAGCAGATAGGTAAGTAGATTAGATAATACAAAATTAAGTTATAGGAGAATTTAAAAAGAAAAAGCATAAGTAAGTAAAAATAGTAAGCGTACATAATTACAATTGATATCAGGTCTGCTGAACGGTCTGACCTGCAGTTCATGATGCGTGAGATGATGATGGAGAGCATCAGCGCAGGACTCGTCGAGTGCGTTGTGTGTGACGTGCTGCAGTAAGGCGGCTCCACGTCCTCCCGCCAGCACTTGCTCCGCCACCAGCGCCGCGCCGTGGATCAAACACATGCCCGCCTCCGTGTGGTTCGAACGCTGAAACATTCATGTACTCTCACTTTATATTCTACTAGCCGTCGCCCGCGGCGTTGCTCGCGTTCTACCCTTTACAGTAAGACGTTTCGAAATTCCTTTCTTAGTGCACCCCTACACAATATACGGATACTACCCTCCAAATTTCATACCTCTAGGACTTATAGTTTAGGTTGTGCGTTGATTCTAAGTCAGCTTCAAAAGAGTTTTATATATTTAGACTACCCGTCGCCCGCGGCGTTGCTCGCGTTCTAGAACCTTAGAGTGCGACTTTTCAAAATTCCTTTCTTAGTGCGCCCTTACACTATATAAGGAACCTACCCTCCAAATTGCATACCTCTAGGACTTATAGTTTAGGTTGTGCGTTGATTCTAAGTCAGCTTCAAAAGAGTTTTATATATTTAGACTACCCGTCGCCCGCGGCGTTGCTCGCGTTCTACCCTTTACAGTGTGACGTTTTCAAAATTCCTTTCTTAGTGCGCCCTTACACTATATAAGGAACCTACCCTCCAAATTGCATACCTCTAGGACTTATAGTTTAGGTTGTGCGTTGATTCTAAGTCAGCTTCAAAAGAGTTTTATATATTTATATAAGCAACTCGTATGAGTTAGTAGCTCTGTTGACGGAGTTTTTAGGCCGCCTTAAGGCCTCCGTCTTGGCTTAACAACTACTAGAGCCGGGACCGACAGTTTAAAGTGCCCTCCGAAGCACGGAAGCGCTCAGATGTAAATGCCATTAACGGTCACCCATCCAAATATCTCAATAAAAATAGTGTTAGTTCTATTTTTCAAAGTGTTCGGGTTCGATTTCCTGAGTACAAGTTTTTTTAAACATATTATTATGAATGCAGTTTTCCTTGTTACTAAAATCGATAACAATGGTTCCTGAACAGATCTTAATGTCTTATAGTTTCAGTCTTTCCCGTACCGACATGTAAAATGTTACACCCTGTATTGCTACCCTACCTCCATATGCTTCTGTGCCATGTTGCTAAGCCAGGTGAGCCTGAGGTCAGGGCTGTGTTGGTATCCTCGCGCGATGCGATGCATCAGATCTAGTAACATCTCCGGATCCTGTTGGAATTCCTTCATCTTCACCGTGTCTGAGAGGATCATGTGGAGGTTGAACACTAGGTCCTTCACCTGGGGACACGAAGGTTTATTACACATTTGTGACTTGAAATCACACCTTGTTGAGATTATTAGACAAATATTCTCGTTAAAAAGTGTATTTTTAGTGCATCATTGAGATTATCTTTGTACCTAGGAGAACATCAGAAGGTCCTGTTAATAGTCTCAGTATTGTAAAGTAGCGTTTCTTAAACTGTGGTCTGGCAGACCCCTGGGGGTCCTCGAGTATGTGTATGGGGGTCCGTCGTCGTATCTATGGATATTTGAATTAATAAAAAAAAATGGTATATATTCTATCAGCCATCTAGTTTCCATCGTACAAGCTTTGCTTAGTTTGGGACTAGAAGGCGTTGTGTTAAGTGTAAAAAAAAAACATGCCAGTCTCTTCAACCCATATATTACTAATTTAGTTGCCAAAAAGCATCACTAACCTTCATATTAATACAGTATTTTATTTTCATAATAATGTTATTTTATTTTATTTCATTTAATTACAACAATTTATTAAATCCTGTTTTTTTATTGAAATTTTGCTTAATTTTTTCGGGGTCCGCGGACTGAAAAAAAGCTAAGAAACGCTCTTGTAGAGTATTTAAGACATTTTTACAACTGTAAGAATGACATTAAATATACCTGTTCCGGGAATGTGGTGTTCAACAGATCAGCATCTTTCTCCGCGTACAGTAGAATAGTTTTGAGAGCGCGTCGTAACGCCTCCTCGCTGAAGGTAGCCGCCGTGCCGACCAGCGCGGACAGGGACATCGTCACTTGCATCTTCACTCGACTGAAGTTCTACAAAGTTTACATTAGACATGAATAAAGAATCAATGAAATTATACAACTTAATCTCATCCAGGGTGGCAAGAATGCGTACGCGAGATATTTTGTCTTCTCGCTCTGTCAAAATAAAGGCATTTTGCACTAGTTTTGGAACTATCGCACTATGTGGTAGTCTTGTCGATAAAGGACTGTCATTTTTTGACACTTCTCTCTCGTCGTATCCCTCTGAGGACGAGATAATAGTCATGCAGAAATGTCAAAAGTTGAAGATTCAAAGGCGCGTTTTCTCGACAACATTACCACTGATAATGCAACAGTTCAAAAGCTGGTGCAAAATGTTTACATTTTCACAGACCTAGTAGACAAATATTACGCGTGCGCATTTGCGCATCCTAACCCCGGTTTGCACGCGATGTTTGCAACATCGTCTGCACATCTCGCTGCTGGTCGAGATGGACCTGGATGAGATCAGCACAGGAACATGAGGAGTAGCACTGACACAGAGAAGCCTATACCCAGCAGTGGGTGAAGTCGGGCTATAGATCATCATGATGATGATGATGATGATGGAACTTAATATTAATCTAGGCACTCCTGAAAACCAGCGCTAAAGGAGCCACCGTGCACCTTTAGCATTTGCTGAGCGAGTACCCTTTTTACGCATCATTCTCTTTAATTTAATGCTTATTTAGTTGTATCTTTGTGTTTTTGCATAAAATAAATAATTTCTAAATCTATTTCTATATTCGCGCAGTGACGCAGTAACACGCGACATAATGTATGTACAATGTAGTATACGTACGTTTCCTATCTGGAAGTGTTGCCGCATGAGTGCGTACAAGGCTGCAGCGGCGTGCGCGCGCGTGTGGTGCGACAGCGCGCCGCAGTGACGCAGTAACACGCGACATAATGTATGTACAATGTAGTATACGTACGTTTCCTATCTGGAAGTGTTGCCGCATGAGTGCGTACAAGGCTGCAGCGGCGTGCGCGCGCGTGTGGTGCGACAGCGCGCCGCAGTGACGCAGTAACACGCGACATAATGTATGTACAATGTAGTATACGTACGTTTCCTATCTGGAAGTGTTGCCGCATGAGTGCGTACAAGGCTGCAGCGGCGTGCGCGCGCGTGTGGTGCGACAGCGCGCCGCAGTGACGCAGTAACACGCGACATAATGTATGTACAATGTAGTATACGTACGTTTCCTATCTGGAAGTGTTGCCGCATGAGTGCGTACAAGGCTGCAGCGGCGTGCGCGCGCGTGTGGTGCGACAGCGCGCCGCAGTGACGCAGTAACACGCGACATAATGTATGTACAATGTAGTATACGTACGTTTCCTATCTGGAAGTGTTGCCGCATGAGTGCGTACAAGGCTGCAGCGGCGTGCGCGCGCGTGTGGTGCGACAGCGCGCCGCAGTGACGCAGTAACACGCGACATAATGTATGTACAATGTAGTATACGTACGTTTCCTATCTGGAAGTGTTGCCGCATGAGTGCGTACAAGGCTGCAGCGGCGTGCGCGCGCGTGTGGTGCGACAGCGCGCCGCAGTGACGCAGTAACACGCGACATAATGTATGTACAATGTAGTATACGTACGTTTCCTATCTGGAAGTGTTGCCGCATGAGTGCGTACAAGGCTGCAGCGGCGTGCGCGCGCGTGTGGTGCGACAGCGCGCCGCAGTGACGCAGTAACACGCGACATAATGTATGTACAATGTAGTATACGTACGTTTCCTATCTGGAAGTGTTGCCGCATGAGTGCGTACAAGGCTGCAGCGGCGTGCGCGCGCGTGTGGTGCGACAGCGCGCCGCAGTGACGCAGTAACACGCGACATAATGTATGTACAATGTAGTATACGTACGTTTCCTATCTGGAAGTGTTGCCGCATGAGTGCGTACAAGGCTGCAGCGGCGTGCGCGCGCGTGTGGTGCGACAGCGCGCCGCAGTGACGCAGTAACACGCGACATAATGTATGTACAATGTAGTATACGTACGTTTCCTATCTGGAAGTGTTGCCGCATGAGTGCGTACAAGGCTGCAGCGGCGTGCGCGCGCGTGTGGTGCGACAGCGCGCCGCAGTGACGCAGTAACACGCGACATAATGTATGTACAATGTAGTATACGTACGTTTCCTATCTGGAAGTGTTGCCGCATGAGTGCGTACAAGGCTGCAGCGGCGTGCGCGCGCGTGTGGTGCGACAGCGCGCCGCAGTGACGCAGTAACACGCGACATAATGTATGTACAATGTAGTATACGTACGTTTCCTATCTGGAAGTGTTGCCGCATGAGTGCGTACAAGGCTGCAGCGGCGTGCGCGCGCGTGTGGTGCGACAGCGCGCCGCAGTGACGCAGTAACACGCGACATAATGTATGTACAATGTAGTATACGTACGTTTCCTATCTGGAAGTGTTGCCGCATGAGTGCGTACAAGGCTGCAGCGGCGTGCGCGCGCGTGTGGTGCGACAGCGCGCCGCAGTGACGCAGTAACACGCGGCATAATGTATGTACAATGTAGTATACGTACGTTTCCTATCTGGAAGTGTTGCCGCATGAGTGCGTACAAGGCTGCAGCGGCGTGCGCGCGCGTGTGGTGCGACAGCGCGCCGCAGTGACGCAGTAACACGCGGCATAATGTATGTACAATGTAGTATACGTACGTTTCCTATCTGGAAGTGTTGCCGCATGAGTGCGTACAAGGCTGCAGCGGCGTGCGCGCGCGTGTGGTGCGACAGCGCGCCGCAGTGACGCAGTAACACGCGACATAATGTATGTACAATGTAGTATACGTACGTTTCCTATCTGGAAGTGTTGCCGCATGAGTGCGTACAAGGCTGCAGCGGCGTGCGCGCGCGTGTGGTGCGACAGCGCGCCGCAGTGACGCAGTAACACGCGACATAATGTATGTACAATGTAGTATACGTACGTTTCCTATCTGGAAGTGTTGCCGCATGAGTGCGTACAAGGCTGCAGCGGCGTGCGCGCGCGTGTGGTGCGACAGCGCGCCGCAGTGACGCAGTAACACGCGACATAATGTATGTACAATGTAGTATACGTACGTTTCCTATCTGGAAGTGTTGCCGCATGAGTGCGTACAAGGCTGCAGCGGCGTGCGCGCGCGTGTGGTGCGACAGCGCGCCGCAGTGACGCAGTAACACGCGGCATAATGTATGTACAATGTAGTATACGTACGTTTCCTATCTGGAAGTGTTGCCGCATGAGTGCGTACAAGGCTGCAGCGGCGTGCGCGCGCGTGTGGTGCGACAGCGCGCCGCAGTGACGCAGTAACACGCGACATAATGTATGTACAATGTAGTATACGTACGTTTCCTATCTGGAAGTGTTGCCGCATGAGTGCGTACAAGGCTGCAGCGGCGTGCGCGCGCGTGTGGTGCGACAGCGCGCCGCAGTGACGCAGTAACACGCGACATAATGTATGTACAATGTAGTATACGTACGTTTCCTATCTGGAAGTGTTGCCGCATGAGTGCGTACAAGGCTGCAGCGGCGTGCGCGCGCGTGTGGTGCGACAGCGCGCCGCAGTGACGCAGTAACACGCGACATAATGTATGTACAATGTAGTATACGTACGTTTCCTATCTGGAAGTGTTGCCGCATGAGTGCGTACAAGGCTGCAGCGGCGTGCGCGCGCGTGTGGTGCGACAGCGCGCCGCAGTGACGCAGTAACACGCGACATAATGTATGTACAATGTAGTATACGTACGTTTCCTATCTGGAAGTGTTGCCGCATGAGTGCGTACAAGGCTGCAGCGGCGTGCGCGCGCGTGTGGTGCGACAGCGCGCCGCAGTGACGCAGTAACACGCGACATAATGTATGTACAATGTAGTATACGTACGTTTCCTATCTGGAAGTGTTGCCGCATGAGTGCGTACAAGGCTGCAGCGGCGTGCGCGCGCGTGTGGTGCGACAGCGCGCCGCAGTGACGCAGTAACACGCGACATAATGTATGTACAATGTAGTATACGTACGTTTCCTATCTGGAAGTGTTGCCGCATGAGTGCGTACAAGGCTGCAGCGGCGTGCGCGCGCGTGTGGTGCGACAGCGCGCCGCAGTGACGCAGTAACACGCGACATAATGTATGTACAATGTAGTATACGTACGTTTCCTATCTGGAAGTGTTGCCGCATGAGTGCGTACAAGGCTGCAGCGGCGTGCGCGCGCGTGTGGTGCGACAGCGCGCCGCAGTGACGCAGTAACACGCGACATACTGCTGACTCCTCGCCACAACACGCACAACCCAGCTATAACAATACATTTATATAAATATATATTTTTTTTCTTCTCTATTTTGATCTGCGATCAGTCTTCAGACTAAGAGCAGGTTTGGTGTAAGCAGTCAGGCATGTAGGATGGGAGCTCCAGCGAGCACTTCTCCTTTTCTTGTGAATCATAACCCATCTAGTTCAGTGACGTGTTGTCTGCGACATTTATATATAAATATACACATTGAGTAAAAAGATTCTAAGTTATAAAGAGACTGAACAAGCTGTATCTGTCGCGTGCAGATAACAAATCCTTTGTGGTGAAAACTTTAGTGTGACAAAGTTGGTACAGTAGAACTTATTATGACTTTAAATAGTCATTACTGCAGCGGCCAGCATAAGAAGCAATGATGGACGAACGTGTAAATGTGGGCCGAGGCGAAGCCGAGGCACACGTACGTGTTTCCATCGATGCTTAGTTGTGGCCAAGGTTTGTAGAGGGCAGTGCAGGGAGATACACATTTTATATTTTATGTTGTCTTTGTGTTTTACTTACTCTGTGTATTTCATGTTTGTGCCCGTTTGTGTGTCATAAATAAATGTATTTTCTTTTTTTCTTATAGTACTTTTTTTCAAATAATGCGCGGAAATGAAACAAGACTTGAATGGATTTTCATACAACTTTTGCCGGCCGCTGCTCGCATGTTTTTGGCCAGTACAGCATTTTCGATATATCTCGAAGAAGAGAGTTGTCAAAATAATGCTCCAATTTCCAAGCAACTTTGAGAACTAACATCGTTAGTAACGTTAAACTTGTAATAGTTAAAAGTTCAAATAGATCTGCCGTCGTGTGTGTACGATGGTACAATATAATAATGTAGTGTTACCTTAGTGATGAGTGCGCGTAACGTTGCGAACATGTGTTGCAGTACGGCGACGCTCTGGTTGCGTTGCAGCGCGTGCAGCACCACCTGCAACGCGCCGCTGCACACACTTGCACTGCATTCTAAGTTACTGCAACACTGAAATCAAACACACATCATTATTATTATTATTAGACAGGCTTCATGGCTCAGTCGGTAGTAGCTCTGCCTTCCGTGCTGTGGGTCGTGGGTTCGATCCCCACCGAGAACAAACATTTGTGTGTGGCAAACATAGATGTTTGTTCTGTGTCTGGGTGTTTCTATTGTAGAATCTATGATGTAAACACTGCTAGTTAGCTGTCAATGTCAAACTGACATCTCTGACGTAAAGCAAAAATTGTATCCCTTCTTCTTTCTGCATGGCTGCCGCCGATACCTATGTGCTCCGTCTCAACCCCGTTAATAATAAAACATCTACTTCATCAACTGCTGGATTTTACTGAAAACCCCTTCATCTATGTATTATAAGTATGTACCTATGTATTTACAAAAAAAAAACTATGTATGTATTCTATCAGTATGTATGCACCTTATTTCCATCGTACAAGCTTTGCTTAGTTTGGGACTAGAAGGCGTTGTGTTAAGTGTTAAGTATATTTATTTATATATTTATTATAATTATAATTTTTAATTTATTCGTTTTAGTCATGTCAAATTAGTTTAGTAACATGCACCAACAGAATAGTGTACATTACCTGTACAATAGTCTCCAATGCGTGTAGTAACGTGAGTGCGACTTCAGCCGCGAGAGCCGCGGAGAGTGCAGCCGCGGGCCGCGTGAGGAGTGCCTCGGACGCCTTGCCGCCGGCGCCGGTGCCCCCTGCTGGCCCTCGAACCCACTCCTTGCGCCAGCGCTCACGACGTGCACCGCCACCCACCCCGCCACTACCACCACCTGGACCATACATTCCATCTATACTATTATAAAGGCCCAATTACACCGTACCATTTTCTTGTACGTACCAGTGCAATAATTGAAGCGCCATAATTGACGTTCAAGAATTGTAACCAACTATTTACAAGCGGATATCAATATATATAAAACTCTTTTGAAGCTGACATAGAATCTACGCACAGCCTAAACTAAAAGTCCTAGAGGTATGAAATTTGGAGGGTAGGTTCCTTATATAGTGTAGGGGCGCACTAAGAAAGGAATTTTGAAAAGTCACACTCTAACGCGAGCAACGCCGCGGGAGACGGCTAGTATTAAATAAAGTTGAATGCAATTATTAGCCACCACCAAGGAAAGTTTTGAAACAAAACTTGTATACCAGATCAAATAATGTTACGTGTTGTATACACCATGCAATTCATTTATTGCATTCAATTATTGCACTGGTACGTACAAGAAAATTGTATGGTGTAATTGGGCCTTAATACTGTAAAAAAAGCCAAAAACTTAAATTAACGATATGAATAAACTAAGTATGCAGATCTACTAAAATTTAGTAGATCTGCGGAATCAGAATCGTTTATTTAGTAACTAAATAAACGATTGTGATTCCGAAAATCGAGTTTGTCCGTTTATCTGTTCGTTCGCGGATCACGCCTTAACTACTCGACCAATTTCAATTAAACTTATTCAATTCAAAAGCCCTTTTTCCGGATTGAAACATAGGCTATATTTTATTGAAATCAAAGACATGGATTCTTGGATACATCTTAACGTCTCTAAACGAAAAGCAGCCTTTGCTACGAGGTTCATCGTATGCTGGTGACAGTTATTTAGCTAACATTATCCATACCTTTGCGTCGCATGATGAAGTCAGATCTAGCGGAGCCCTGTCCCAATATAACATCTTCCAGTTTCGACTTGATATCTGTTGTTTTTCGCACGTTTTGCTGCGCGCACTTCATTACTTCTTTCTGACCCTGAAATGAAAATAAAAATCGTTGTACATTATGTAAAATTGTAGAACTGTCTTAAAATTTGTTCAACATAGTGAGTGTATTCTTTATTCTGTAATCTGTGCACTTTCGTCTTTATTCTGATGGCATAAATACTGCTGCAATAGATACTCACACAGCACCCTCTAGTCCCAAACTAAAAAATGTGAAATAGATAGCTGATGGAATACTTAAGTATTTTTTTTTGCAAATACATAGTATACTAGCCGTCGCCCGCGGCGTTGCTCGCGTTCTACCCTTTAGAGTGTGACGTTTCAAAATTCCTTTCTTAGTGCACCCCTACACTATATAAGGATACTACCCTCCAAATTTCATACCTCTAGGACTTATAGTTTAGGCTGTGCGTTGATTCTCTGTCAGCTTCAAAAGAGTTTTATATATTTAGATAACAAACATCTATGTTTGCCACACACAAATATTTATTCTCAGTGGATATATTTGAGTTACTACGAGTAAGTGTAATAATTTTTTTTTTTTATGATAAAAGTAATGGAACAATCTGATAGCTCACCTGATGTTAAGTAGTAACTTCTGCCTATAACAATGCATTACCCCACAGAGCAAGTCCAATGAGGACGTGCCCTGTAAGGCAATGCACTGCGTCCATCACTCTGAGACGTAAAGATGTTGAAGTCTCATGTGCCTGTAATTACACCGGCACCCTTACCCTTCAAACCGGAACACAGCAATGCGAGCATCGCTGCTTCGCGGCAGAAATAGGTACATGTTTAGTTATAGCCTCCGTGGGGAATGGGGATATATTTGAGTTGGTGTGTGTTACATGTGTACTTCACCTTATACTCTTGACACTTGAAGCACAGCTCAATAAGAGCGAGTAGCGTTAACAGTCTCGGCGCCGGTAGTTCTGTAACGCACGCACTGAGAGCGCCACGATCCGTCCACTTGAGAAGCCAAACCAAACACATCAGGAGATTGCGGCTTGTTTCACTGTTGAATGGCGGACGCCCATTCTGAAAACACATTGTTAATTAATACTCGTCAAATACATTTTATTTAGTAAAATCACGAGGGTCGTTCAGAATTATCTTATACAGGGTGTCCCACGGCTACGCCACATGCAGGGAGAGTATCGTAAATATAGATATACATTTTAACTGATAGAAGACTTTATTTTGATTTTAAAAAGAAGAATTTTGAAATAAAGAAGTTTGAATAAACGCCTGTCTGAACCGGGAATCGAACCCACCAAATTGTAAAAACAAAACACCCGTTATTTTATGATACCAATTATAAGGTTCAATCATAAGGATTACCTGTTTAAAATCTCCTTCAGGCGATGAAGCGGTGTAGAAGCTCCCAATATGTCCTAGTTCACTGTCCATAGCCAGTATTTCTAAAACAAATTATAAATTAGGAAACTATTTGATATCTCCAAGTTCCCCGAACAATACTCATAAAACTATGCTTATAAAAGCATAGTTTTCTTTCAGCACTTCTCAAGACCTCTAGCTATCTAAATCTAGACTTTGAACGCAAGTGATAGCCAAAATGAACAGCGTCAAAAAAGAAAATCGCTGCTTTTTTTTACTACATTTGGCTACAAAGTTAATAACATTTTTAGAATTTTAAAACTGTTCATTACTAGGGCCCACCCGCGCCTTCGGTCGCGTCCCGTTGGATCACGTTGATTTTCCGAAATAAAAAGTACCCTATGTTTTTAATCCAGGTCACGGATAATATATTCCAAGTTTCATCCAAATCGAATCAGTAGTTGCAGCGTGAAAGAGGAACAAACACACATCCATACTTACATCGTTTCAAACTTTCGCGTTTATAATAGTGAAGAATACATACCTTTATTAGTGTTAAAGCCGCGATACAGTTGCGGCATAGCGTCCAACACAATGCCCAATAACGGTAGATATAAAGCGGCGACTCTGGCCTTCTGTTCTGGATCAGAGAGTCGCGGGTCTGCGTCGTGAGCCGTCAGCAGAGATAGTACTGCGTTCACAGCCGCACATTGTAGGATTGGACTTCTGGGGGCAATCAATAACGTGTCTATACACCACACTTTCTGTAGACAGTCTTAACTTAGCTTTTCTTAATCAAACACAATTTCAAGGATCCCCCTAGAATAAAGGCGTTGGCGCATTTCAGGTCCCGATTTACATGCATTTAGTAAATTTTTAGATTAATTTTGTTATTTATAACTTTTGTTGGTTTTATCATAATCTATTATGCAAAATAAAGTAATTATTTTGACGTAAACACCTGTCAATAGATAGATAGATAATACGTTTATTTGTCACTGAAACACACATACAAACTTTGTACACACGTACAAAGTTTACAGCAAAAACAGAAAGAGATACTATTGCGTAATAAATAAGACGCATTTTTCGAAGTAAAATGTCTAATAACTAATGATTCCCGCAGCTTTATAATGACATTGTTACATTTTTTAAAACTGCATTGTAAGTGTATTGTAACAAACAAAGTTCCATCACTGCAAGTTTAAAAAAAATGTGGGACCTGAGCTCCATCCAATTTACCCCAGACCCTTTAGGACAATTTATTTTACTCAACTTCTCTAACTAAAACTAGAATACTCACTGCATTTCGAGTGCGTTAGTAAGTTCAGCCAGCAGCAAGCCCGCGAGATAGTGCCGGGATCGGAACTCGTGTCCCAGCTGGTGGTGGTGCGTGGAGGAGTGCGACGCCAGCGAGTGCGACGACGGCGCTGGAGACACGCCGCCTTGCATCACGCCCCAGTTCGGCAGGTTCAGAGGTATGTAGTGCTCGTGGGAACACACTATGCGGAGGAAAGCCAGCTGGAAATATTATATTAACATTCATTTCTTATATGAAAATTCATTTCTTATATTAACTTGATTTCTTAATTATATGAAAATAAACTAACGCACATACAAATTATCGAAACTAAAACGTTTGAAGTCACGTCAAAATAACATAGAATAATCAAGCCGAATTTATGTATAAATTATTCAAAAATAATGGTATATTCTAACATTTTCAATCACCCTTTGTGGTCTCGTTCATAATAGCAATTTCTTTGGTAAGTCAATTTGAGGTGACTACACCCACAACACTGTCTAAGCACGTTCTAAATCATTAAATATTTTCGAATCCTAGAAAACTATTAGCCTTCTAGTACCAAACTAGGCAAAGCTTGTACTATGAGACTTAGATTGCTGATAGAATACGTCTTATATACTTACTAATACATACTTATACATAATACCAACCAGACATAGAACAAACATCCATATTTTACGCCGATCTGAACAAAACAGTAACTCAAAAGCGCTCGTTTGCTTAGTCAATCTTCATCGATGATCTAAGTTAAGCGACGTTCTGCGCGGTCAATATTTGGATGGGTGACCGTTAGTGTCATTTACATCTGAGCGCTTCCGTGCTTAGGAGGGCACTTTATGTCGGTCCTGTCTCTTGCAGTCGTTAAGACACGACGGAGGGCTTAAGGCGGCCTAAAAACTCCGTCACCAGAGTTGGTTACTAACTTAAACGAGCTTGCTATAGTACCTTGTAGTGCACCAGTGGCACAGCATCAGGCAACGACGCGATCTTAGCACTCATCTGCTTGTAATAGTTGCGTATGTAGTTGAACACCAGCCCTCGGTCCATTACACTGAACAAATCGAACAGGAAGAACGCTAAGCTGTTATTGAGGCTCTGGGTTAGGCGGCCATCTTTTCCATATCTGGAAGAAATTGTTAAAATAAATAAAAATAAATCTGGAGATTATCTAAGGGTTATTTAGAATTAATCCCTTGGATGTTTTAGAACCTAATTTATATGTTCAAAAACTCCAAAAACTGACTTCAATTTGACTACGTTCCGGCTTCCATAATAATCCCAATGAACTGCCATCATACTTATCATCTGATGATGGCAGTTTATTGGGATTATTCTATTGATCGTGAACACCACAGAAACGTCACAGAAAAGCGAAATACGCAATGTAGTGTACGTGGATGAAGTGTTTTTTCAAGTTGTTCTTATTTAACTGTCAAACTACTGAGCTGTTTTGACAAAAATTTATGGGACCAATCTGAAAGTATACCCTTTCAGCTAGATTTTTTTTATCAAATCAGTTCATAAATGACGGAGTTTTAAGGTAACAAACATGAAAAAATAAAAATATAAAATACCACGGAATTGAAAACCTTTTTCCTTTTTTTTTAAAGTTGGTTATAAACATCAAACAATCTGTATGCTATACAGATTACAAGGAGTAAAATGAGTGATTTCGTACCTGGAAATGATCTCCGAGGTGACATTATTGACGAGTGTGGTGACGTCATCAGTGAACTGTTCCGGGAAGCGTGCTTTCCTCGGCGCCTCGTGTGCTCCGCTCCAGTACAAGTACTCTATCATCGACTTCATCATCAGCTCGAACAGCGCCCTAGGAACAAAGTACAACTCACTTAGAACTTATTTTCATTTGACGTTTTCATTCAATTCTTGCTTTAATTAACTAAATGTAGCACATAATATATATTTTTTATGACATAAGTAATGGAACAAGCTGATAGCTCACCTGATGTTAAGTAGTAACTTCTGCCTAAAACAATGCATTACCTCACAGAGCAAGTCCAATGAGGACGCATAATATAGAAATGTATGTATGTATTCTATCAGCCATCTAGTTTCCATCGTACAAACTTTGCTTAGTTTGGGACTAGAAGGCGTTGTGTTAAGTGTCCGTGAATATTTATTATTATTATTATTATATATTATGCAAGACAAATTTGTACGGCTTAGCGCAAAACACAGCGCACACTAACAATTTACTCGTATATGTCACCATTCTTCTTAAATACCTGTGTTTACTGTGTTCAAATAAATTATTTTGATTTGATTTGATTTAAGAAATACGTTGCATTGAATAATTATTTAATTTCTTTTAAGAATTATGAAATGTTTCAGCATTGATTTCAACGCGGTAATGCAGCCAGTGTCTTGGGCACGCTTCCGATTGCTACTGATTTGAACCAGTTGAGCTATCTATAAATCGTTTGCAACGGTTTGTACATAACTCAATTGTTTTATGTTCTGTCTGTATGTATCATAAGTATGTATTTACAAAAAAAAAAAATGTATTCTATCAGCAATCTAGTTCCAATAGTACAAGCTTTGCTTAGTTTGGGACTAGAGAGCGTTGTGTGATATGTCCAAGGATATTTATTTAATTCATTTATGTGTAGGTACTTTGTAAATATTGTAAATACTGTATTAGACGTAATTTTCTTTGTGAATAAAATATAAAATCTTACAATAATAATCGGACAAGTCTAAAGCCCGTATGCTGACTTACTGCTCAACCACTGATCCGGATTCAAGCATACATTTTTGTGTAAAAATCTCTACTTAAATCTATGCTTGAATAATGATTTCTGTATCGGCATAACACTCACTAACCATGAGTTATGCATAGCGAGATCTCTAGTTTGTCCGCTGGCGACCACCCATTGCAACGCCACTTCCTCATGCAATATCTTGCACGAACCATCTGTCATCACTGGAAAACGAACATAATTACATTATTTCTTACTAGCTGGTGCCCGCGACTTTGTCTACACAGGATAAGAAGTGCAATTTGCTATGCGAAATCTTCTAGGCGTTTCTGATGAGTTCGCGTTGATTTTTAGGGATAGAAGCCTATGTGTTAATCCAGGTCACGGACAATACCTATATATTCAAAGTTTCATGCAAATCAGATCCGTAGGTTTTGCGTAAAAGTGTCACAAACATTCATACATTCTTACAAACTTTCGCGTTTATAATATTAGTAGGATTAAAAAAACTAGTAGTTTAGAGTCGAGCGCTAACGGCACACCGACCACAGCCACTACTTAGTTTCAGATGGTGTAGCGAGTGGCCACCAATGGCTACTCGCAGGCCACCAGTGGCTATGAAAGAAAGAAAGAAAAATATTTATTTTGTTATTTTTTAAATTGACAATGTTATAAAAGTGAAACTTAAAATTAAATTAAAATAAAATAACAAAAATGGGCACCACTCAGCATGGTGCTAGGGCAGGATATGTGAATATCCTGGCATTCAGGCGCTGGTTTTCAGTGGCGCCCGTTGTGATGGTCGTCAGTTTGCGCTCAGCCTAACACTGTAGAGGTATACAGCAGGTAGATTGCGCGGCAAGTACCGCGTGTTACCTGTGGGCGGTAAAGGTAAGCCGACATCTCTATCTGTGAGCGAGGGTCGTGGTATAGTGGCCTGGTACTGGATGTAAGTAGTTATGAGACCACTGCGGCCGTGACTGTCGCATGTCAGGCCTTCCTTCATGTTCTGAAATAAATGCATAAGTTAAGATTCACAAGCTTACGTTAAGATATATTTCACTTTAAGTAAATGTAATTTAGTTATGTATTTTAAACCAAAATATGACTAGATGTTTTTAGGCACATTTTGGTTTTAAAAGAAAAGTACTATTGTAGTGTAAATAACATGAAAATATTGTAGAAATATGCTTAAATCAAAAGTGATCATTTATAAAACTAATTAAATTCAAAGAAAACAAATTACTTTAGTGTTATTAATTTTTTTAGGTAAATTGTTACTGTAAATCATAACTGCTTTACCTACTTACTGTTGATAATGTATCATACCTATTGTGTATGAATTGCCTTTGCCCAGCAGTGGGACAGAGAAGTCTTATAATAATAATAATTGTGAATGAAAGATTTATTTTCTATCCACACATAGAATATGGTAATAGTAAGCTATTGCATACCGGCATACTTAGCTAGTACCTACCTACATGTATAGAACTATACGACAATACCTATTATGAATATTGTGAATGAATAAATTTTTGTCCGTTAACTTTACTTTTGAGTTTTTTACAGAATTAAAGGATAAAATACACTGTTCGTTCACAACTTACAGTGATATCGGTAAAGACATGCGCCAGGCATGTGAAGGCGTCCTGCGCTATGTTGAGGGTCTGTCCGGCTAGCTTCGGAGGTGCTACTAGTAAGTATAGCAACTTGTCTACTACCACTGGGAGGTAGCAAGCCAGGATTTCCACGTTAGCAGTCGGTAGCTCCGTTATACTGAAACAAAATGATAGGGTTCGGTTAGAATGTTACTGCTTGCTTGTGTAGGTAGGTACAATTGCCCTCGTTGAAACTCTATGTATGAGACGTTGAGACAAGTTTAGAGAACAATACCACTAAAACCGAGCACAGAGATTAATTTTGTTTTTCACCATATACTTATTGTGTTATAACCTGTGTTTGCAAATGAATAGGAAACCTTAAAAAATACAATAGAATGTAGATAATAGTGATTGGCAGGGGTTACTTAACATCAGGCGGGTTAGCTGCATATTCCAATAGTTATTCTTAATCTCATACACCGTCACTTTCGTTCATATAAAATCCAGTCCATCCAAAGGTTGCCTGGAAGAGATCGCTCATAGCGATAAGGCCGCCCATTGTACTTTACATAAGAAAAGTTAACTATGTGTTTATTTTATAATTTCCGTAAAAGTGGTTACAATAAAGAGATTTCTATCTATCTATCTCATGAATAAATCTGAAATAGGATACCTAGCTCTTAGTTCAGCCTCCATATTGGATAGTCCTATTCTTGTAGGAATATTGCCTTCTTGTACTGCCTCGCAAGCTAACGCAAACCTCTCGATGTAACCGTCCTAGAACAATAAATGTTATCATCGTTTTATTATAAACTTTATTATAAATAACATAAAGTTCATTACAATAAAGGTAGAGAAACATAAAATTTATATTTATGTCAGTCCAGCAATCATTATTACAATTTGATGACAGGCGTCATAGCTCAGTTGGTAGTAGCTCTGCCTTCCGTGCTGTGGGTCGTGAGTTCAAACCCCACCAAGAACAAACATTTTGTGTGTGGGAAAAATGGATGTTTGCTCTATGTCTGGGTTACTATGTATTATAAGTAAGCTTTTACAAAAAAAAAGGATATAAGTATTCTATCAGCAATCTAGTTTCCTTATCTGGTTCCCATTGTATAAACTATGCTTAGTTTGGGACTAGACTAATGTATTTACAACATCAATGAATTATTTGTATAGAATTTTATTATTATTGACATTTACTTGATTTCATGACATGTGTATTTTTTATGTGTGAAACTAATCTAAGTACCTACAACATCTGAAAGAACCATACTTCTAAAAAAAAAAAAGGTTTCATTTCATTTTAGACGGCTTGTGTGACATGTCCAAGGATATTTTTTTTATTTGTTTATCACCTAGAGACATACAATTGCACACATACAATTTTTAGCGCTATAAACTTTGAAATAAGATTCAAAATAGCTTACCAGTGGATGAACAGTAGTGTAAGCGTCCAGACTGATACTGAAGATAGGCTTGTGGTTGTCTATCCACCTGGTGCCAGGCAGGAGTACGTCAGGGAATATGTACGAGTAGTTAGGAGGAGGTTCCTCCTGCATCACAGGCAGATTGTACTCTCCACACGTTAGTTTACCGTTGCGGCATAGAGGGAGCCACTGGAAAACAAAATTATTAACAATCCTACTTAATATTATAAACGCGAAAGTTTCTAAGAATGTATGTAAGTATGTATGTCGTAAGGAGTGGTACATCAAAAGAGAGGCCTATATCCAGCAGTGGGTGAAGTCAGGCTGTGGATGATGATGATGATGATGTAAGTATGAGTATAATTTGCAAGTTTTCAAGAGTAGAGTGAATAGGTATCTTCTAGGTAACCGTGCTACATCGTCGACCACATCATCGCTTAACATCAGGTGAGATTGTGGTCAAACGGTTGCCCATATTGTATTAAAAAAAAAGAAGTTTGTTCCTTTTTCACGCAAAACTACTGATCCGATTTGAAATTTGGATTACATTGTCCGTGACCTGGATTAACACATAGGCTACTTTTTATCCCGGAAAATCAGCGGGACGCGAACTCTTCAGAAACGCCTAGATGATTTCGCATAGCAAATTGCACTTCTAATCCTGCGTTGACGAAGTCGCGGGCACCAGCTAGTTGTAAATGAATACTAGAGATGGGAAAGCCTAATTAATTGTAGGAGTCGCTTGTAGTCATTAGACTGAGAACGAATGAACTAAAGGTCTGGGGAAAAATTAATGGAGCCCAAGTACCTACAAACTTTTTTTTTTAACTTGCGGTGATGGAACTATTTGCTACATGCTCTAACAATAAGGTTTTATAAAAGTAACAACTTCATAAATAAACAGCGGGAATCATTAGTTACTAGAGATTCCACTTCGAAAAATACCGCTTTTCCAAGGTTTATTAATCGTATTTTCATGTGTTTACGTGAAAATAATTACGGTAATCTGCATTTTCTGCACGATATATTTTAATAAAACTAACAAATACTTATAAATAACAAAAATAATCAATCGCGATATAATAAATAATATTGTATGAAATTCGGGACCAGAAATGCCCCAAAGCCCTTGCACTGAATTAGTACCTATTGACATATTTACATAGATAGTGTACTCTCACGGGTGGCAACACCTGCTAGCACAACTTAAAAAATATTGTTTGTATGTTTGTCTGTTTGACCGAACGAAATTCAGTACTCCACCAAGTGTGTTTCCCAAAACGCTTCGATAGCGCGATCTAGCTTTCGTTCAGTTTTACTAGCGACATCTAGTAAGAAAATAAGTAACATGGCTACCGACAATCAGAGCGAAATACATTGCGCGGTGACGCTACAATGTTCGGCGGTCGAGCTGGCGTTGACGCGCAATATGATTCGAATACGTTTTGTTTACGTAACGCGGCGAGTGTCAGTGAGGTGGTCACAAACAAGTCTTAAGTTTTACGCTTACAATTGTCACATTTATTCGTACTTATACCCGGATTCGAGTTTTGACATTTTTTGAAACAACATTAGCATTATTTTAATAGTTTTTCTTGCGTTATTGTGAGTATTGTTGTTTAATTTTGTTGGAATTTTAACCTATAACACTTAAACTTAGGTCGTAACATAATGTGTGAGATATTGAAATAAATAGTTTCCCTGAATGTTAAAATTCATTTTCAAGTTTTGAAGGGAAAATCCATCATTTTGCCTTCAAAACAAACGACAGCCGACTTGACGATGACTTAACTTTTATTATTTCAAATATCACTTGACACTGGCAAAATTGTATGTCGAAATGATGGACAGACGCTATAAATAGAAGAAGGAACTTATACCCTGTTCGAAATCGCAAATTAAAAAATAGCCGAAATAGTATTGTGGCAATCCTCTGCGTCAGTACGTCAATCGTAATGTTACTTATTACATAAGCCTATTAGGTAACATTTATATAGGTATTCGTGTTACATCGCACGGAAACAATAGCTAGACTGTAGAATGTTACAGCGTCACCGAGCTGTGTATTTCGTAGTAACAATTTTCACATTTATTCCTGCTTGATTGCTACTTACAGAATATCCCACAACAGTTTCAACATTTTTCTCCTGGTCGGGCGCGACGGGTTTCCTTTGGCACGAGACGTGAACGAACGTGAATAGTAAGTGATGCTGGTCGCCCAAATCGGCTGGTAGCTTCAGTTTTATCTCGTCGTAGAGGGATGGGTTTCTGGAATATATATGCATTTACTAATAAATAGAATTCTAAACAAAAAAACAAAAACTAATAATCATTTAAATAAATAAATACTCATGGACATAATTCACAACGCCTTCTAGTCCCAAACTAAGCAAAGCTTGTACTATGGGAACTAGATTGCTGATAGAATAATTATATACATTTTTTTTGTAAATACATATTTATGATAAATAGTAACACTCAGACACAGAACAAACCTCTATGTTTACAACACACAAATGTTTGTTCTCGGTGGGAATCGACCCCACAACCCAAAGCACGGAAGGCAGAGCTACTACCGACTGAGCCATGATGCCTGTCAAAAACGCTAATTTGATTCGATGGCTTACTGAAAAGTGCTATGCTTATTCACTTACTTGTTATGATAAAGGCATGTGGTGTAAGCTTCAGTTGCGAACTCAGGACAAGATGAGCGGCCGAAAATAGCGGGTAGAGCTGTTCCTTCCTTCTCGCCAGACATTAGTTGAACTTTTACCTAGAACCACAAGAGAATTTTATAGTATTACTTAATTATGTGGTATCTATTATTTGTGTGCGAGACATACTTAGATAGGTAGATAGTAGAGTTATCAAAAAAATCTAAAAAAGTATAATTTAACTTGTAAGATTTTTTTTGGGTCCCGAAAATAGTCATCCCGCTAATATTATAAAGGTCAAAGTTTCGATGTTTGGAAATTATGGATGTTTGTGTTTCAAGCAAGTGCTGGTCCGATTTGGATGAAATTTGGAATAAATAACTTAACTGTTCTTAACCTGGATTAACACATATCCTACCTTTTTATCCGGGAAAATCAACAGGTTCAAACGGGAGGACGAGGCAGTCGCGGGCGGAAGGTAGTTAAAAATAAATAGTAAGAGTTTGGACTAAACAGAGCCTGTACTATGCAAACTAGGATAATATATTCAACTTATTAATACCGTAATATTCCTAGCGGAGCCGGCGCGTGACGTATAAGCAGTGAGATTAATTTCCTTCACGCAAAGAAACAGCAGGTTCCTATACTGATGGTAAGGAGTGGGAGCTCCGACCGAAGGAAATGGGAGAATCTCCTTGCATGGACGGACATTGTCATCTGAAATACATAGAAAACTATTGTACACCACCGTAGCAAATAATACACAGAGTTCATACATTCTCATGCAATGTTAGATCATAAGTTGGGAATCCTATTCTACTTCCTACTAATATTATAAACGCGAAAGTTTGTAAGGATGTATGTATGTTTATTCCTCTTTCACGCCAAAACTACTGTTCCGATTAGGATGAAACTTGGAATATATATTGTCCGTGACCTGGATTAACAAGTAGGCTACTTTTTATGCCGAATCAACGGGATCCAACAGGACGCGAACGAAGTCGCGGGCGGAAGCTAGTTGTGAATATTTTAAATAATGTATTAGTAGTAATTTTCTTTATGTATTCAGAGTTACCATGTTCTCTGTAAATATTTGACTAACCTCCGTAGGGGCTTAGCTTAGCCAGTTCCGGTGTCAGTCCATTCTTGATTTCTTCCGGGCACGGGGAGACCTCAATTTTCAAAGTGCCAGGTATACACTTAAGTTTCTTTGGGGCAGAACTAGGGCGCTTGATTTCAGTTAAGAACTTGTATAAGTCTTCATCTCGGAGTTTGTCAGTTTCCTGAAATACATGGTATAGTTTTGTTATCAAATTTTTTTTTACTAACAAGCAAGCTCGTATGAGTTACTGCCCAACTCTATTCAAGGAATTTTTAGGCCGCCCTAAGGCCTCCGTCGTAGCTTAGCGACTGCTCGACCGACAGTTTAACATGAACTCCGAAGCACGGAAGCATTCAGATGTAAAAATCTACTAGCACCCACCCAAATAGTGACCGCGCAGAACGCTTAACTTAGATAATCGGTGACGATTGACTAAGCAAGGAAGCCACGAGCGCTTCTATGACTATGTGTGGATGTACAGTTTGAAGATGTCCTCCTTGGCGTATCCGCCAACGGCGAACCCTGTCACCTTCGAACATGGCTTGAAAAGCCAAACTTGGCTTTGAAGGTCCTGTTACAAGGCGCGCAATACAACTGGCTCGAGGAATTGTAAGTGTAGGTGTAAGAAGGCTTGGGCGGTTCTTTTTAAGTAAACGTTTAGCATCAAGATCTTGTTGTCGCTAGCTTTGAAACCAATAGACAACAAGATCTTGATGCTAAACAGTTTAAAGAGGTTAGTGACTAACCTGCTTGAATAGGCTAGTGACAGTGATGACAATGGGCTTGAAGTTGTGCAGCGCGCTGACCAGCTCGTCGGGCTGGTGGTGCCTGCGTTCGACCGAGCCGCGGCGTGTTAGTGAACCCCCGACCTCGCCCGCACGACGCCGGAGCTGCTCCAAGCTGCTGCTTGATGCTTTGCGATCTAATCATTCAGATAAAAGGGATTGTGTGTTAATTTTTTGTGAATTGTATTTAGTGTATCTTGTGACTTTTATATTATTACATGCACAAATGATGTTTACTTTAGAATAAGAATTACCAAATTGTATCAAATTGACATGTCAATGTTAAGTATTTATAGAAATGGTTAAATAAATAAATAAAATAAATATTCACGGACACTTAACACAACGCCTTCTAGTCCCAAACTAAGCAAAGCTTGTACGATGCAAACTACATGGCTGATAGAATACATACATAATTTTTTTTTTTGTAAATACATACTTATAATACATAGAAACACCTAGACACCGAACAAACATCTATGTTTGCCACACAAAAAAGTTTGTTCTTGGTGGGGATCGAACCCACGACCCACAGCACGGAAGGCACTTACCGAGACTGTTAGTATTGGAAGCGTTGTTAGTAGCGGCGGGTTCACTGGACGGCGCGTCGCGTTCAAGCGTAGCGGAGCCGCTGAGGAGATGCACGAGCGACACGCCGCTCCACGCCAGCGGCATGCGGAACCGGCCCAGTCGGCCGCATGCAGCCGCTGCACTCACACGCACCTTCTCACGATTCTAAACAACAAGCAAAGCAAGCTCGTATGAGTTAGTGGCCAACTCTGGTGACGGAGTTTTTAGGCCGTCTTAAGGCCGGTGTCGTGGCTTAACGACTGCTAGAGCTGGGACCGACAGTTTATCGTGCCCTCCTTATTTTAATCAACACAAATACTATACTATTATAGAGCTGTAAAAAAGCGAAAAATTAAAATTAAAGATATGGATAAACTATATGCAAATCTACCAATTAGAAGCCCTTTTTCCGGATCACACACTGGTGAATTGAGTTTTCGACGTCATTTTGATTAACGCCAGTAACTTTTTTGCCAAGTTTCGAAATAATTTTTGTTATTTTACTGAATTAATTGACTTTAATTAATCCCTTCAACTTATTTTCATGAAAAATAACACCAAACTTGCGGAAAATCGATGCCCAAAATGATATTAGATTCTACTTATAAAAAATTCTTTCTTTATAAGACACAATATTAATAAACCATCACAAATAAGTATGAATTTGAATACCTTATTACCAAATAAGTAGCAAACCCTGCGTTGTTTCGTGTTATAAGAGTTCAAAGACTCTAAAAATCTATTTCACACTAACATTTCTAACTACAGCCAAGTTACATTGAAATACCAACCTTATCATCCTTTATGTAAGGCTCAACACACTCATTAACATCTCCCTGAAGAACTTTTTCAATCTTCACCACTAAAAAGACATCGGGCGATGGATTTGTGATATCGAAAACCGCACTGCGACTCATCGTTGATAGATCTGAGTGGGGTATGTGCGCTGAGAGCATTTGCTTTGTACTTTCTGAGTTGAGATTGAAGTAGAAGTTTTCTGATAGTTTTTTCTTTTCTTTTGCGTCGTAAAGTGCCATCGAAGCGAAGAGAGGTTCCACGTCGAGTTCCAATCTGTAATTTGATAAGGATATTGCATAACAAAATATATATAGTGCCTTCTGGTAAGATCGGCGTAATAGGAAGTCTGGATGCCAAGCAATTCTGCGATATTTTTATATGATAATTGCTTAGTTACGTGATTTATCCGGACTTAATATTAGGCCGATCTTACCAGAAGGCACCTTAATAAAAGATATCTTCTAAATACATATATAAAACTTTTTTGAAGCTGACTGACAATCAACTCACAGCCTAAACTAAGAGGTATGAAATTTGGAGGGTAGTATCCTTACATAGTTTAGGGGTGCACTAAGAAAGGATTTCTGAAAAGTCGCACCCTAAAGGGTCTAATATTAGAATCAAAGATTTTAACCAAATAATGCGTAACCACGCGAGCAAAGCCGCGGGCGACAGCTAGTTTGTTATAGAATAATACATACTAGAGGAATAAACACGATTTCTTTAACGTGATCTAAATGGTCTGGGGTAAGTTGGAAGAAGCTGAGGTCCCACATTTTTTTAAACTTGCAATAATGGAATGATGTAACAAACAAAGGTTTGTTACAATACACAATATTCCTAAGTGTATAAACATACTTGAGCTGATGGCATGTGACCATGATTCGATGTCCTATGACTTCTCCCGGCATTTCCGCGGCGAGACGCCTCTCCACTGCCTCTTCATCATCCAGGTACGGAGTGTACAGACCCAGCAGATCAGCTTGACGGTTCTCCAACCTGAAAATGTATTAAGTTATATCAAACAAAATTAAATTCGTAGTAAGTAGTGAAATCCTCGAACTTTTCGAGTTTTTTGACAATAAACTCAGACTCTGCAAAGAAGATAGATAAATACATAGATAATTCTTTATTTTACATCATTTTTACGAAACTTATAGAGTAAACACACAGTTCATTATTCTTGCGTGAAGTACAATTGGGCAGCCTTATCGCTATGAGCGATCTCTTTCAGGCGAAAGTACGGTCAGAAAATGCGTTTATTTATCCTGATAGGTATTTTATAAAGTAAGTAGATACAGGTAGGTATTTCATGTTAAAATATAAATTAAGAAAAATATAGATTCCCTACCTCCTAGCTTCATTCACAGCATCAACCTGGTCCAGCGGCTTCCTCTCAAACAAATCCGGGATGAGAGGATCTGATGAGGAGCTGCGCAGGTCCAAACTGGCCCACGACCCTCGAGCAGTAAGCGTCTCGTTACATGATGATGATGATGAGATGGACGCTACTGACTGACGACCGCTGGAGGGCTGAGATTCAATCTGAAAGCAGTTCATGTTTAGCATAAAGCGCCGTAGACAACGGTAGCAATTCTGTTGTTTAATTATCCCACACCATTTATTGTTATGTGGGTTGAAACGCTGACATTTTTTGGTATGAAACAGCGAAAAATTATTTGTGGTGCGAAACAGCGCTACACCCCTTAACCTACCCTAATTGACAGAACTAAAACTATAGCTGCCTTTATCGTTTCAGTTGGTGAGGAAGGGACGGCAAGAATTATATCGCTGTCAAATTAGTTAAATCTAAAAAGATGAAAGAATCGAATGCCCCTTTCTATTGTTGAACAAAGGCAGAATTAAGGCCCATATGCTTTTAAAAAAATGGTTACTCCAGTATAGATTTTCATTAATGAAAGTCCGGATCAGTGCTTGAGCAGTAAATCTAAATCAGCATATGGGCCATTGTTGTCTAGAGCGTTCATTATAAACTGGGATGAACAAGGTCACTGGTTCAACCCCAATTTGTAACCCTAGGGATATAATGTTTAGCGCTACAACAAACAATTACCTATTGATATGCAGTGGACTGTTAGCAATGTGGGTCGTGATATGAACTTGACATTCACTTCAAAGGTGATTACTTAGTGCTTTGTACTTGTGAGAGTAAAAGAATAAATAAAGGAACAATCAGATCATCAGTAGAATTAACGCATCCTAACTGCGTGTTCGAACTAAAAACATTCACAATAAAACCTTCAAAACACAATCCTTACAAACGATTTGATTCTCTACAATCAAGAAAATCCTTAAAACCATCTGCACAAGATTTAAAATGTCAAACATGCACCAGGTTTGGCGGTGGAAACGCAAATCGATATCTTCACAGAGTTGTGCATGTTTTATTGTGAATGTTTTGCAGTGGAAACATACGGTTAGGTTACGTAATTTGAGTCGAATAAAAACTAAGTCAATACCTGGAGTGCCGACGATAACTCCTCAGTAGAGATCGCGCAGGGCTCATCGACCTCGTACTGATGTCTCGGCGCTGCGTGTAACTTCTCGAGCCGCTCGCCGAGCCGCTCGCGTCCGTGCGACGAGCCCGAGTACGCACGAAACTTGTGCTCTACTACTGTGTAATCCGAGGTGTAACAGCGGAGACAATCGCGGACGAACATCGGTGCTTTTGCTCTGAAATACAAGTTTCTAGGCACTGTCAATTCCAATTAGATGTGCGAACACTATTTTGTTCAAAAAAACTGTATTGGAAGAGATCTTTTACTAGGTAAGTCAGTTCTGCATTTATCAATAGACCTTGGCCTAGGGGCGGTAGATTTCGGAGGCAAAAATCAAACAAGTTCAATAGTTTTTTATACTAATATATGTTAAATACCTATAGAAACTCATTCCTATCGAAAATTATCAATCCTAGGTACTTACTGTTATTGTACCTATTATATCTACTTATATTATTATTTTAGAAAGGTACCTACATGGGGCAGCAGAAATAAAGCGGCCTACACTCATAATAAATATAAATCCAGCGTTGAGGTAGTAGGTAGGTTCTAAGAGATCTAAGGGGATACTTGTTTTGCCATGGCCACTATGGATAGCCTACTTTATTATAATAAGGTCAGTAAATGAGAAAAAATCATACTAATATTATAAATGTGACAGTTTAGATGTTTGTGTTTCAATTAACTGTCCAATCTGTGTGAAACTTGGAATATTTATGGTTCCTAACCTGGATAAACACATAGGCTACTTTTTATCCCAGAAAATCAACGGGATCCAACGAGACGCGAATGAAGTAGAGGGCGGAAACTAGTATTCTATAATGTAGGGTACACTTACAGATCTTCATCAGGTAGAACATGGGTTAGAGTCCTGATGCGTCGCGGGACACAGCACAGCTCCATATCGGCTGACGGGTATGAGAGAGGATCTCTCTCGCCCATCAGCCGATCTGCCACCTCCTCATAGTCGGGAGGCTCTATCATATCGCAGAGAGATAGCTGGAAACATTTACAATTCTTGTTTGTTTTATATAGTTTTTGCAGAAGTTTTATAGGAAGACACACAATATTATTGAGGTACACAAAAAAACTAAATGGGTAAGTAGTACCTAGTGACTAGTAGTGGGTTATTTTTTAATAGAAAATACATGCAGTTACATTTTATCTAAGTTACAAGGGTTATTATTAATATAATAACTATGTTTTAGTTTCTACTTGCTAGATACAAGGAGGAATATCAAGTACTGGGTAAGGTTGATTCTAAAGGCTGCTGATTCATAAACTAAATATTTATACCAGAAAAGGGCAGGTTAATAGCTCATTCAACACATGCGCTACTAAATAAGTACATTCCAGATGGGTAATATTTGTCTGTATGATTCACAGACAACCAGCTCTTTATATATGTATATAGTGTAGGTATACCAAAGTACTATAGTTGTAAAATAAAATAAGTATGATAGACAAAACTCACAGAAGACGAGCAGCCAGATAGAGTCCCGACCTTTGACTGGTTAGAATACCCTTTACGAACCTCACCAGCATTCCTATAAATAGGGAAAATCAATCCTGAAGTATAATTATCTCGAATCCCATCATGCATCATTTAGCAGAACCTCCAACCAAGGACAGAGAAAGCATTTACCCGGAAGGTTGCTGGTATTTACGGCCGAGAGTCATCTAATAGAAGGGTACAGGGTTAGTGTTAGAATTATAGAGTTAGATATTGATTTATTTCTCACAGGATTCCGTTGAAAACAAATGGGAAACACCTTTGCTTTGTTTACAAAACGAAAACTGACATTTTGTTTCTTTATTGATTGAACTTTGACTTGACGTAGCGAGGTTGGTGTTGCTAGTGTCGAAAAACAAAACCCATTTACTGAAACAGGAAGTCACTAGCTCCTGTGTGTTTACAAGAAGTGGTACCTACCATGTGCCACTTGATCCATGCCTTCCATCGATGATCTTCTTAGATCCTACCATGATCTTCTTACATATAAAAAATCACAGAGACGTGTGCAATGTGCATGGAGGCTCAGAACAATAATTGTTCTGAGCATGAAGGTTTCTATTTTTTGACCTCCCGGTGGTGGGTAGGCACTAGGCACCTCAGCACCACCTTAGTCAGCAGCAAGCAGTACCTACCTACGTTGAGGGACCCGAACCCACGTGATTTTCCTAAGTTAGTTGGTTGTTCATTAATTTCCCCTAACGAGCACGTCATTCAAAAGCACGTGTACTCAACTTTACGTTTTAAAATCACGGAAAACCACTGCGTACCTAGTGTAATCCTTCTGCTCACGTTTTCAAATTAAATTGGATTAGGCCGTCACGTGGCGCGGGCTTCGCAAACACGAGACTGCGAACAAAAAACTCGACTTTCCTCGCAAATGCGAAATAATTAGGTAGGTAAGTGGCGTGGCGAAGCTTGCATACAGTCAATCATAACCGATTTTCTATGGCGACGTTCTGCGCGGTCACTATTTGGATGTGTGACTGTTAGTGAGATTTACATCTGAGCGCTTCCGTGCTTCGGAGGGCACGATAAACTGTCGGTCCCGGCTCTAGCAGTCATTAAGCCATGTCGGAGGCCTTAAGGCGGCCTAAAAACTCCATCAACAGAGTTGGCCACTAATATACACGCGAGCATATACGAGCTTTTTTGCTTATTAGGTAGGTACCTATTAGGTAGTCATTTTCAGGCTAGGTAGTGTAGGTAGTCAGTTCGAGATACATAATATAGGCAAAAAAAAAACAACCCTGAACATACGTAGGTAGTAAACTCCTAGGTCCATTCTCTTTAGGTACATCCTCTCAATGTTTTTAAAAAGAGGAAGGTAGGTACTTTTCTACCTAATAATTCCCCTATAAAAATAATAAGGCTTCTCAACACGTCACCAAGTTGTGAAATGGAGCACACGGCAAAAAACGTGATAAAAATGACCTTTAAATCTCTTTGAAATAAAAACTTCGACATGAAATACAAAAAACTTGAGAAAATGTTAAGGTCCCGTCTGACTGAAAGTATGTTTGATGTGTCAGGTGGAGGTAGTTACGTAGTTCTGCGTACTTATATTACCTATGCATACAGTGTCTACTTATTCTAAGTAATAAATAATAAGAAATTGATTTATTTTGCATGTACCTACCTAATGTAGCTTTGATTTTCTTCTTTCTAAACAAAGTCTTTAATCGGCGAAAGTCAAAGGGTGTTTTGCGCAGCCAAACAGATAAAAAATTTGACTTTATATACTCTACATTAAAGGTAAGCTCTATAAAACCGTGCCGGTACTTACCTGTATCTATTCTAAGTGTACACCTACCACCTATAGTGTATCGCCATGTTGTTCGCCAATTTGCGGTGCCCGGTTCAGTGAGTACGCCCTCTTAAGTCGTACATTACTACTATCATATTCTGTGGTTCGTCTCAAAAAGTTTCAAATAACTTCACAGAAAGAAAATTATTTCGTTTGTACTAGGTAAGTACTTCGGAATGGAAAAATAAAAGAAAGGTTTTGTAAGACTTCGGAGAAATTAATTGAGTTAGGTAAGTAAGTAATTACTTATACATATAACTACTCATTGAAATTATGGTTTTAGGTAGTGTTAAACTGTACCTATGTTTTTATAACATCCCAAAAGGCACGAATCGATCGGTATTCGAACACGCGACCTTCCCCTTGACAAGCGCATCGACTCGTAGTCCACTCTATTTGACTTTTGGAATGCTAAATACATTCCAAAAGTCAAATACATCCATGAGTCTTCATCTTGTGAATTTGTTTAGTGACGAATATCACTTACCTACTTAAATATAATTTGAAAATTGAGGTAACTAGAAACCTAGGTAGGTTAGGTACCTAACTTATTGAATGACAATCACGTGATGTGTGCTAAAAGTACCTAGGCCAGTCGGTTTAGGTAATTCTACCGCGAACTATGTAATTTTTTTTTACCGGAAAAAAAAGTAAAATATATATTAAAAATAAAAAAAATATACGTGATACTAACGAGGTAGATATTGATTTTGGAAAACCCATCTCGATACTTCGACCTTTAGGTTTTTGAACTATTATTTTCGCCCGAGCGTCTATTTCAGTACGTAGGTACAGTCAACATAGTTAGTAAATTAAGATGAGACTTTCAATAATTTTACAACTAAAAACTTTTAAATTTTTTTTCACTAATTTACACCGTATTTTGTTTCTTTTGATAGAATTTGAATCTGTCAATGCAAAAGCTATAACACAGTGTAACTGCACGCTAACAACGGGAGTAAAAGATACAAGATGTTTATTTGCATAAATAAGTGTTACAATTTGGTCTTAACTGTAGGAGGCACTTTACAACTTATTCACCTTTTCTAGGTATCGCAAATATTTTGGGCGCTTAAACTTAGGTAGGTAATTATTAACATTACCTTTGGGCATGCAAAAATTTTTTAAACATTTTTCCTTACTACTTACCTAGTTCTATTAAGTAAAAGTAGTATTATAATCAAAAACGATGATTAGAATCAATAACAAATAATTTTGAAATACAAAAAAAATATCAACTTTTGATACTGACTGTACATATATCCCCAGGGAGCATCAGGGGCTCAAATGTCAAAGGCCCTCGCTAGCCTTACCCTATACCCTGCACCTATATGTACTTTAAATGTCTGTACATTATTTGAAACATGAATAAACAAATTGAGTTAAAAACTCAGCCTGATAATAAAGTTTCATTATAAACATTAGTACCTAGAACTAACTGAATTAAATCAGCGTTGTTTGAGGCCCGCCCTAGCGCTGCAGGGCGGGCGGGAGACCACAATATTCAGTGCTAAACGCGCTGCTCTGAATCACGCACGTGTAGAACAAGACCAAACGATTTGAATAAAAACTCTTTGACAATAAAATAAAAAGTGTGTTCAGCCAGTACTGAGACTTTATTTACTTTACAAAAAGAGGATTTATGTCTGAATTTTTTATTTAGTAGCACAGAGTTTACTGCTATATTTATTAGTATACTTATTAGTTAGTAAGTATAGTGTTTTAGCACTAACTTTTGAACAGTTCCTGAGCAACTATAAGATTGAATATTTCGATTTTAGTGACTAAAAACTAAAATATTAAAAAAGTGCAACAGCTGCCAAAGTCGAAGACCATCAATATGATTTTACATGACGTAAGTTTAATTTAGTATCTGAATTCGGGTGTGAAGTTATTTATTTTATTCGTGCTAATGTTATTAAGTTGACAGGCGTCATGGCTCAGTCGGTAGTAGCTCGGCCTTCCGTGCTGTGGGTCGTGGGTTCGATCCCCACCGAGAACAAACAGTTGTGTGTTGTAAACATAGATGTTTGTTCTGTGTCTGGGTGTTTCTATGTATTATAAGTATGTATTTACAAAAAAAATGTATGTATGTATTATATCAGCCATCTAGTTTCCATAGTACAAGCTTTGCTTAGTTTGGGACTAGAAGGCGTTGTGTTAAGTGTCAGTGAATATTTATTATTATTATAAGTTCCTTAAAGTAGAACGTAGAACTTAGCCAATAGTATATTTTTACACGTATATGCCTGAAATACTTACTACAATAAATAATCTAACTTATATTACAGAATACGGGCAGAATAAATCCCGTATGCTGATTCATTGCTCAAGCACTGATCCGGACTCAAGCGTAGATTTTTGTAAATCTCTACTAAAATCTATGCTTGAATAACGGTTTCCGTATAAAGGGCCTAAGGAACTTGCTATATTTATGCATGGAACTTGATGGTCTCAGTACCTTTAGTCCCTTTGAAGCAGTTTTGAAGGAATTTCTATAACAAAAAAGTAATTCCCTAGCTAAAGGAACCAGCTGGCACAAAAAACTACCTACAGAGAACAAGGACTTTGACTCGAAAGCCGAAGGTCGTACCTACAACCAACACTTTAAAAAAAACATCAAAACTAGCTATAAATATCGCAACGTGGCAGGAGATTCCACAGGGAAATGTTGCAAATAAACCAATAGAACTCTAGACAACTCGGTTCAATTTCATTAAGTTAGTAATTAAAGTGCAACTTGAATTTATTACTTAATCACACTTACATTCGGCAAGCAAAATAACTACAGTCGGGTTACAGTAAATATACAAGCGAAGATTAGCAAGCAAACTTGTATGAGTTAGTGGCCAACTCTGGTTACGGAGTTTTTGGCCTCCGTCGTGGCTTAACGACTATGCTAGAGCCGGGACCGACAGGTTAACGTGCCCTTCAAAAACACGGAAGCGCTCAGATGTAAATGCCACTAGCGGTCACTCATCCAAATAAGTAGTGACTGAGCAGAATAATCAGTGAAGATTGACTAAGCAAGCTACGCCACCAGCGCTTCAGCACTTCAGCGCGAAGATTGAATGTCGCGGAGGGCAATAGATGATTTTCTTTTCACCTTGTACATTTCAAAACTCACGCGTAGAGCGATTTCACCAGAATAAATTCTCACATTTCCGTAGTCTGGCATTTGAGCTGCTATGAAAACGCCTACATGCGATAATAGTGCCCATGGCAAGTACATACTGTGACCTCAGCCTTTATCGGTGAAGTTTGGGTCCAAGGAAAGGGAAAATAGCGATTTTTTGACTGGGTTCCCAAGAGAATAGAACGGGTTATATTATTATGTATTTGACTAAGTTACCAAGAGAATAGAACGAGTTATATAAACCTCTTTTATGGCTTTGGGTTTACTTAGGATAACGTGGACAAAGATCAATTTTACAAAATAGAAAAATATTTTATATAATTTATGTACTAAGTAAGTAAGAGCTTTTTGGATAAGGTCGACTGATTTGGGTTAGTGACAATTTTCGAGGTTGATCACATAAAGAACGTGGATAATAAATCAAGGGATAAGAAATGGTGACATTGAAAAATACGTCTTTGGAAGAGAAAAATGTTGTGAAATAAACAGGCGGCCCGTCTAACTTTCAACGGTTTTCTCTACATACAATCTATGCATGCGAATTATGTGTAGCAATATCATTACGCTAGCTGATACCCGCGACTTCGTACGCGTGCGAAACTTTCCACCAAAATATCTGTCAACCAGCATACGATAAACCTCGTGCCAAGGGTGGCTTTTGGTTTAGAGAGGGCAAGCTGTATCTAAAAATCCACGTCTTTCATTTCAATAAAATATAACTTATGTTTCAATGCCGAAAAGGGGCTTCTGAATGGTATAAGTTTCATTGCAATTGGTCCATTAGTTTAGGCGTGATCCGTGAACAAACAAACAGACAAACTCGATTTTTGAAATCATAATCGTTCATTTAGTAGAACAGCATTATTTAGTTTTCCCATGTCTTTAATTTTAGTTTTTGGCTTTTTTACAGTTTTATCATAGCATCTTCACAGAAATCTGCTATACATGAAAACTTCAGTTACCGAACCCAAGAGTAGTAT
The DNA here is from genome assembly GCA_918843925.1 of Eulithis prunata. Lineage (NCBI taxonomy): Eukaryota > Metazoa > Arthropoda > Insecta > Lepidoptera > Geometridae > Eulithis > Eulithis prunata. Next base: position 924,340 of record OU974007.1, read on the forward strand.
CCATTACGTAGTACACGTGTGTCGCATAATTCGACTCCTATTTAACGTCCTCCGTCAATCATCGTTTATCACTTGCACTGAGAAGCTGTGAAGGGCTCACATTTTCTATGAAAAGGAATCTAAGTGACATTGGTATAAGGTTGAAAGTAGAATGTATTGGGGAGATGAAGGTACGAGGCTGGCTATGAGGTTACGGCGCGCGCAGCATCTGATGTCTAGTGATGTGACATTTGATGAATAGGTATCGATAGTTTGCGTTTTTGTTGTTTGTTGTTTTTGTAACTCTGGCTAGGGTGCTATCGTCATCATTGCATAAATAATTGAAGCCATACATAGTTATGAGTTTTACTCGTATATCTAGCGATGGCGTAATTTCATAGCGTAAAAAGTGTCAATTATAAAAAAAAACACGCATTATCTAGCTCTCTTACCAGAAAATAAGCTAATCGTTTACTTATTTATTAATATTGGTAATTTGGTACCTATTGGGTATGCCGTCTATACGTAGATGATTATGTTCTACAAAGAAAGTATCTACCAATTCCTTATAATAGTATTTAGATTAATACAAATTATTTGAAACAGTCCTACTAATATTATGAATGTGAACGTAAGTTTGTTTGTTATACGCTTTCACGCGAAAACTACTTAACCGATCATCATGAAACTTTGTACACATATTCTTGGAGGTATTAGAAGTAACATAGGATACTTTTTATCCCGGAATATTAACGGGATCCAATGGAACGCGATCGAAGTCGCGGGCGGAAGCTAATAAAGCTATAAATGCAGAACACCCACTATTTCATCGACATCCACCCACCCCTGCAGTCATCCCCGCCACCGCGCCAACGATGGACGTATCTGTATTGCAGCCCCGCGGTTGAAAACCCCTGAAAATACACCAAATTGTGACACAAAACAAACTGTAACATGTAACTATCAAAACCTACAGTGGAACACAACATTTCAGCCATGGGTGTGGACAGTCAGCCGCCGCAGAGAACTGTAAGTTTCTGGAATTAAAGGTGACAAATTATGACGTTTAATGTTTTATAATGGACACTATTTTGTGGCTTTCAAGAGTTCTTATACAGACCTTTATGCAAATAAAAACTTTATTAATCAAGGCAATACAGTGCAAGTTCAATTGCTAGTTTAATTACTGCTGCAGATTTAGTTACATAGGTAAAGAGGTAAAGACATGGAAAAGACACAATGCTCATTCTATTGATCTTTATGGGAATTGCAGGCAAATGCGATAAGTTGAAATCCATTGCTTATTCGTACCTATGCTGGATATATATTTTCAATACATTTTATAGATTACTTTCTAGGTGTTATTCAAAAGACTGAATTCTTCTTTTAGCTGGATGATGAAGTTGCAACCGGTCACGTATGCAAACGAATGCAATTATGCATGTCTCAAATGTATGGTTCGTAGGTAAATGCCACTGACTACCACCTATAAATCGAGAGTCTGCAGTACAGAGTTAGGAATTATTGTTTTGAGCCTATATTTTATTGTAATGAGTACTTATGTAGGTACCTATTTCAATTCTACGAAATCTTTAGTTCAATTGTCTAGACAAGAGGGACCTAAACAACGAGTTACGTGATTATTTTACAGAATTTTCTTGAATTCTATTCCCTAGCGTAGAATGTCAACTAGGTTAGGGGATTGTACTAATACTTATATAGTTTTCGCTCTAATTCTGATGTGTAATACCGAAACTAAACCTTAACAATGACATTTTACGGTACACATTTCCACGGCATTGATAATTCCACTGACAGTTCATAGTTTTACTTTTAAAATCTAACGAAATACTCGTGTGGCTATTATAAACTCCTTGTTAGCTTGGTATACTATCGTGTTTTGTCTCTTTCTATCGAATTTGAATCTGCTTGCAAAAGACAAAACACAGTGATTCAAACTTCCATGTTCCATACAAAAAACATTTATTTATTTTTTATTTAATACTTTATTGCACAAAAATTATAAATTTGTTACAAAGGGTGGACTTAATGCTGAAAGCATTGTCTGCCAGCCAACCCAAACGTGGTGGTGTAATGAGGAGGTTGGCGAGCGACATTACAGAGAATAATATCTTAAATAAAAATCTTAAAAAATATCTTAAATAAACATGTAAGTTCCTACGTAAGAAGAAGCGGGACTCCCATTCTACCAAAATTACACACTGAAAATCTCGTTTTGTATGAAACGTGATTCAAATATTGACCTTCGTTTCATACATTGTTCGATTTTTGAAAGCATCAATCTAGTTGGAGAGTTTCGTCAGTCGCACAGAACGCACAGAACGGTCAAAAAATCTCTACCACAATAATGAAGGTAGGTAGTTCTCAAAGCGAAAACCCTATTTCTCTCGTCCCCGGGCGAAGGGATTTTTTTTACCGTGGAAAAGCTTTGTATCAACAGTTTTCAACGTAACATGATCAATAACCAATGGGCTTTTGCACACTAACCGATACACTAGACCGAGAAGTCAGTGACAAAAATTATCAGTGTCGGCGCTAATGTACTACTAAGAAGGTCGAGCATTGATTCGGACTCAGGCATAGATTTTTGGCTCGGATAAATTTTTTGATAGTTATGTATGTTACTCATACCTAATTGTTTTCTAGTAATATATTCCTTTGCGCACTAACCTAATAAATTGTTACCCCCACTACCCAAAGGTTAGCTGGTAGAGAATGCTATTTTAGCATTAAGTTCGCCTGTATAGTGTATACACTACTTTAAGTTGTGCAATAAAGAATTTTCTATCTATCTACCTAAGAGTATGCTACCTATACGTTCTGTATCAAAATATGAGTGTATTAGTTCTCTGCCGATATCGTATAGGTGTCGTGTCGGTGGTAGTGTGAAAACAGAAAATATTTCAAGACGAGTCAATTGCGGCCTGATCCGGATTACAGGGGAAGGTCGGCAAACATCCTGACAGGGTGTCGATTATCTCCAATATTATGTTTTCATAGCCATTCTCTATATAGTTTTGTAAATGTTTACCACGAGGGCGATACAATTTGTATAATGTAGAGAAGCGTCGAAGAATACCTACTTTTTTCTTTTTTTTTATGGGCGTCGGAATACCTACTTAGTTTAATGTAGTTAGCAATAGCATGACAGCTTTCCGATATCGGTACAGGCAGCGTGAAAAGTGAATAATAGTTAACCTTTTCCGTGTTTGTGGTATGATTCAGAGGTATCGTTTGAAGCGTTTTGATCGTCTGCTGGTTTTAGGCTGTGACGTCACATTAAATTGAATATGGCGCCCGCTAGAGGACATAAAGTCATGAAATAAAAAAAAATGCCAGGTTCTAAATAAGGATTGTTTGTATTACAAACTTTTTGGTTCTCCCTAGCTGCGCTTTCTTCCTCTGCATAGTCGGGTGAAAATCACTAAGAATTCTAGAAGAAAATGTAAAAACTACAGGCAGCTTCAATATCAAGGCGAAGGTCGAGTAGGCTTGAAGAAGCCTTATAGTTATCGACTTCGGACGTAGGTAGTACTTATGACTCTAGTCAATTCTAGAGTGGTCTATGAAAAGTTTAAAGAAGGAGAGTTGCTATATTATATTAATATTTAGTATATTGCACGCGATTTTACTCACGTGGTACATCGGCATGACTATACCGTAAGATGTTCTAATGATGCCGATGTAACACGCTTTGAAAACTATTGAGAGTTTGTTTATTTTCCCGGAAAAAACAGCGCTCAACTAGAGAATTGTATATTTTTTGTATGCACGTCATTACTCAGATCATATATTATTGCACAGATCATATATTATTATTTAAAAAAAACAAACCGTAATAAATTCTAGCAGCTTTAAAATTCCTTCGACGCCGTAGCTCATTAGGCTACGCTCGTAGCGCAGTGTGCTACGAGCGTAGTAGGTGGCGTAGCGCGACGTAAACTCTCTCGTAGACAGATCTACGCGATCTCTGAATTTCGCCCTAGGGATTATTTGCACACTATTTTTATTAGCTAAACAAGTACTTTATATTCATGTTGCTGTTACTGATTTAAGAAGCTCGCAACATTACCTACTGGTAAGTGTTTTATGTCGCTGATTATATTTTGTAAGCTTACTCAAAAATACTCAAAAATTAAAACTGTTGGTTCATGCTCAAATTTTCCAAAAGTAGCGTTTTAGTATAAGGCTTATACTTAACTTGTACTTTCTTAAACTAAAATATAAAAACAAACCGAAACAGTAAAAAAATCGCCCATTTAAAATTAATCAATTCGACTAGAATGAAATTGTGTTATTTAGAAATACCAGTGTAATATTTTGTTCTTTTTTTTATACAACAAAGTAGACAAACAAGCCAGCAAGCCCGCCTGATGGGAAGCGGTTACCGTAGCCTATGAACGCCTGCAATACAGCAGTGCAAGTACCGTTCTTGTCGATCGCATAATTTGACATTTAGAATCGTCAAAATTCGATAAAAATGGTTTTATCGACAGTTGCGGGTACGTTACCAACTTAGTCGATCGGTAGACAAATTCGTTAAGTTTTAACGAATTGGCAATGGTGTGTGTTTACTATGTTTTGATTCTGACAAACAAAAGTGATTAACAGTGATATTGACAGTAAACTAGTAAATCATGGCCGCAGTGAACGAACGATTTCGATAAAATCTGACCTTATTTTTGGGAGTATGGATCTTTTGTCGACAAGAGATCCGTACTCGCATGGAACGATATGATTCGATACGTTTAGCGACTTTAGCGATCGACAACTAAGCGATCGATAAGAACGGTACTTGCACTGCAGGTGCTACACGCGCGCTGCCGACCCTTGAAGAATTTCCGAATATTTCAGAATTCATAATACGTCATACCAATTCTTACCATATTCTGTTTACCGCATTACCCCGCTCTATTAAATTCACGTCAAGCCTTTTCTCCCTCCCGGTAAAGGTGAGGGAAGTAATATTCTATTTTACCATCTCATTTTGCATGCGAACCTAAACTAAGTTTTTGTTTGTTTTAGTAAAAACTAATTTCAACCTTGTTCTACTTTAGATGATTTATACGTCAAGGGTCACTTTTTGCCCATGCCCTGATGAATGGGACGCTGTACTGCCTGGGGCTTTTTTAGATAAAGAATTTCATTGAAGATTCTTTCAGCCAGCCAGCCTGTTTCAGATATCACTTGTGTGATTTATTTATTCACAAAGAAAATTACAGCTAATACTGATTTCAAAATACAGATGCCGTGATGGTAGATCATTCGTTATCATGTTCTTAAATAGAGCAAAGAATGCAAAATTATGTCGTTTTAATTTAACCGTGAACTGCATGCGACACTGCTCACGCAAGCCTTTATGGAACAAACCGTACAAAGGCTGCAGTCCCTTTAGACTATTAGTTTGCGGCTGATTTTCGGCTGACTGAATCGAAGCTAGCACGCGCTTATCGTCGTTGCCAGCGCGGCGACTAGATCAAAACTACACGCGTAATTGTTAATACTGCGAATCGACTGACTGAATAAATTTGCAAGTGATACGTCCCCAACTGGATACAGGTTAGCGTTGAATGAATGCTTCATCTAAAATATGCGGGAGGCTATCAATCAGCTGTGAATTGTTAGTCTAATGAGACCACAGGCTTATAATAATGATGCAAACGGAATAATTTATTTACATTGATCGGTATGTAGGCGGAGTTATCATTTACCCGAAACTTTGGGAAGTTTTGCTACAACTTTGGCACGCAAAATTATAGTAAATAACATCCGTTTTGGGAAAACTCAAAGGTTCGCCTAGAAGGAGTTACTATCTCAATTATCACTGAAAAATTCTGTCAATCCAGACGTATTTTTCACGCGAACAATGTGCCTGCTATTTGTAATTTATATGCAATAACATGTATTGACGTTCCGTCGGGAAAGGTCCGCCACGGAATTTCCGTCAAGTGTGCAAATGAAGCAAGGAAATAAATGAAGATTTACTAGAAATATTGGAATAATAACATCAAATAAGGGTCAATATTTTTTATCGATTACATAAGCTTAAACACAGCAATGTTAACAAGCCGCTTGATGTCGGAAAGTCTCAGCCGATGACGGATAATATACTTGAAAATATATTATAACCTTCTGACCTTTTACAACTTCAAAGGAAGGGTTAAGGTATATTTAAACGCTATCCAAAACAATCAAACAAACAGGATTCCGAACCAAAGAGGATTCAGAAGGAGTTCTCTTTACTTATTATTATTTATCTTTTCTTGGTTTCGACGCGTTGGTTGTTATTCGTTTAATTACTTTTCCTACTTACTTCAAATAGAATTACGCCTTGGAGCAATCTGTTATGTTATTTTATTATTGAATAAATAAATTTGAATTTGAATTCCTTCCGTTCCTTAGTTCTGCTTGTCCAATACACTGTGTCTATTCATAAATCACATCTTATTTGTGTAGGTACCCATCTACATTATTTCCTTGGTTACAGTAACCCAGGTGGTAAGACCACGGTAAAACGGAGGTCACACGACTTGCTATTAACCCATTTCCTTGGGCGTGTATATTTTATAACCCTAAATAAACGCAGGAGGGTTTCACTAAAATTGCGTTTCATTTTCTTCGACGCCTTTTTCCTGTCCAAGTTATTTGGTATTGTTTCACGACAGCATTTCTTCACGAGGCCTAATTATGTTGCACGGGAAGTAAAATGGTAGGAATCGTCGGTTTCGTTCAGACTGGTGAAACTCTCGAACTAGATTCGTGCTTTCGAAAAACGAACAATGTATGAAACGGGGGTCAAAATTTGAATCACGTTTCATACAAAACGAGATTTTCAGTGTGTACTTTTGGTAGAATGGGAGTCCCGCTTCTTGTTACGTAGGAACTACGTATTACATATTCTTTGACGGGGGGAAGGAAAAGTGTGTGATGGATGGTATAATCTAAATATTGGTAGATTATTGTAAGCATATTGTAAGATTAATATTTCTCGAAATAAAGAAAGAGAAAACAGTGGTAATAATAATAAGCAAAAAGGTTCCCAATCTCAACCCAGTTTTGTTACAGCTGCAACTGGAAGCAGGAGCAGGCGAAGGTCCCGGACCCCCAGGGAACAACAACTCCGAGGGGGCGGTGGCGAGTCCCCCGCGCGATGACAACCACAACCCTCCGCAAACCCCTACCACGCCGCGGGCCAGACCGCTCACTCCTGCTGGTAAGTCTCCAGATTTCTCCCAAGATATTAAATTAAATAAATTACCTACGTAAAATGAATAGTCATCTTGTGAATGTTGGTAGACAAGAGTAATTGACCGTCACGAATGTTTCTTTGACACGTTTTACAAAAAGATTCACGTAAATAGTAATACAGCTTTATCTCAGACCACATGTGATAGTTTGACCGAATTATGTCTACATTCTGATATTCTCTATCGCTAGAAATGCGTGCTCATGTTTGGTATTTCATTACTCGACTATGTGCCGTATTCCATCAATAACCCGTCGATCCCTGTCAAAGATCCTCTATCAAACAATCAATTTGCCGAAAGCCGCCGTTTACTCCCACCTGTTCTGCGAGGTGCCAAATCTAGGTTGGACCAGGGAATAATTATACATCCGTAATTTTGCAAATAAATTAATACAAAAATATTTATTACCTCATTTAGTGGGTACCTATATGGATACAGTATTTTAATAAGAACGAGGTCGATAGGAAGTAAATTCAGCCTAAGCTAAGTAGGCTCGAGTATTTACTGTCGTGGAGTAGGGTACCCAGCGACCTAACTATATGAATAAGACCACCAGATTTTTTGGTATAAAAACTTTATCTTCCAACTTCCAAAGGTTCGTCGGTATGCATGAATAAATACATTTTCCGTGGGTATCTCTGAATTTGCGTTTCGCACTAAAGGCAGCACTTTGCCTGGTGGATGCAAACCATATTTCATTTATTCCACACTTTGGTAAAAGGTTTCCAATTTTGTTTTCGATGAAACGGCTCGGCAAGTTTTTTACCCGCTGGCCCCGTTTGGGGGTTTTGGCTTACTTAGGCTGCAAATGTACTTTGCGGCCAAGTCGCACCGACCAGGGACTACCGCAGCCACACGTCAGGCGGAGAGAGCGTGTTCGTGGCGACCACTAAAGCCATACATTTTAGTCACCGCCGCGCCTGGACAACTCCAACATAGCCACACATCAGATTAGATAGCCCGCGCTCGCCGAACTGGCAGTTGCAACTTGGCCTACCATTTGTTGCCATAACTTGACACTTAGCAGCAAGTAGGCATAATAAGAGAGAGGCGTAGGTCATCCTGCTTTTATAGTTAAATAGCATTCTGCCAAACTTGTCAATCAAACTATCTACATAACTTGGTTCACCTTTGCACCTGCCATGCAGCAACCAATATTTAACACAATTTGCAACTTGTGAAGTTTCGGAGAGGCAACTCTACACATGTCGGTGAATTAGTCTCGATGCAGTGAAGTGGCTTGATTAATTGGAGTTTCCGTCTGCGCATGTTCTTGCTAATTACTTTTGAAGTGATGTGGTGTGATGTGATGCATCTGAATTCTGTTACTTAGGTCTCAGTGCTGGACCAAGAGTTGACATACACGATACAACTCTTTTGTTGTTGTTTGCATTTATTCGTCGATGATTTTTCTACCTAGGTACAGACATTCAGGGTAGTCTACCTGATGGGGTTCTGTTCTGGTTACCTAAAGGTTTGGCGCTATATACTTTATTTATCGTAATAAATAAATAAGTAATTCGTACCGACGCAAAGTCCCTATTTCTTGCTACGAATGTATAAGTAGAAATGACTTGACTGGCACAATTCTACTGGGGCTTCGCACTGCAGTCAGAGTTTCCATTTACTCGTACTCCGTGGCCTACGGTCAAGGTTAGGGCAATGGGTTAGCTTGGTGGTCACCAAACTTTCAAATAACCGTTCACCGTCAAATGGCAGTTTGAAAATATCTGTCGAGTTTAGCGTAGTCGACAATATCGTCTTTCAAATGTTATATAGCGGTCACTGGATTTTAAACTGTAGCTAATCCAATGATCACTAATCTGTTTTACATTATAGGCCAATCCATCATCTCATTAGTAGGCATGTACTCGAACACTATCGGACAATAACTAAGTTTCATTCTAAGTCCTTCAGCAAAGTGGTCACTGGTTCTGTGATGTTGGACACCGATTCCAAGTATCTAAGTGTCTAGAATATCTCTGAAAGATGATGCTCTTTCATTAAAAGTTAGAGGGAACGTAAACACTAATTGCAAACCCTGTCTTGTCATTAAAATTTGCATAATTCCCCGCTTAGGTTTTCACCCTCTTCACTAACTAATTAGAGAATCTTGATAATACAAGCCCACTTTGCTGATGTAGCCTTCAAAAATCTCAACTTTTTAAATATTCAATTAATTAGGTATTATTACATTACCCCAGATTATTAAAAGACAGCCTTTTATTTTTTGTCATCCATGTCAGAATTTAACGCAATCATTTTAGCACTTTGTGAACACGTCACGTGTCACCAAACTCCACTCGAGTATAATTGCTCACGTGAAATAATAAGTTGAAAACTAAAGTAAATACGGTGGCTTCCTTTAAACTACTTGACACAGCGAAAACGATCATTATTGGCCCACAATTTTGATACATTTTGTGGCTGTATGTAATTCGTCTAGTACCTATAACTTTTGGATCATAACCTAGTCTTGGCTCTTCTCGACACACTGCACTTTCATCAATAGATGCAGTCTTTGTGACGTTTCCACGCGTTGACTTGCGTGCAGCGCTATATGGGACTCCAAGTAGATTTTATGTTCCATAAATAATATTGTTGTAGGTTGTAGTGGCAGTGTTGTAGGTACCTACCAACCAATTTCACAATCACTTTGTTTAGCGCCACAGCACCAGATTTGTTATGTAAATGAAAGCGCTCTGGGGAAATTCTATCGAGTTTTTAGAGTGTTTAAACCTTGCTTGGCACTTTTATTACTTTGTGTAAACAATCTGAGTAGAGTTTTAATCCGGGGAAAAGGGGTTGCTAAAAATACATTGTTTAGGTCACAATTCTTTGCCGCAATGAGGTAAAAACTTTCCAATGCCCTAATTGGACGTCCACTGCTAGAGATTCATATCAAAATTAAAGGAGAATAAATCATTACCATGGGGATCATGACGACTGAATACGGACAGTTACTTGGACAGCGGACAGCGGATTTAAAACAAACGTGTTATTTTATCTACTTACTTACATCGTTTCCCTAAACATTGCCCGCAAACGTATACCAACAAGCAAGCCACCATCTACTTACATCACTAAACATTGTCCGGGAACGTAAACGAACCAGGAAGCTATGTATCTGTTTATTATTATCTCTTCTTCCGTTTAGACCTACTCATTATTTCGGGCAGATATTAATCGAGTTTTTTAAATGTTTTTTGCTATGGTTGTCGCTTCTTAGACTTTTTTTTAACTTCTTTACCTGTCTTTGTATAGTTTTCCTTATTTTCAGCAAAGTGGATCATGGTTGACTTCCTTAATAATACAAGGATATCGAAAAGGTGTTCATCAAATAAAAGCATTTCTCCTGTAACAAACAGTTTCTCAAATGGCACCTTTTCAATCCATCAGCTCGCTAGCAACGCTCGATGCGGCTGACATTTATCTCGAGCTGAGATGTAGGTCAACAGGGCGCAGCCACACTTAATTGCGAGGGCCCCCGAGTGCGGCCCTGTAGCACAACCATCCAGCGTTCATAATTGAAGACATCTATTTTGCTTCTTCGTTGAGTCACTGGTCCTTTTTAGGGTTCCGTACCTAGAGGGTCCTAACTAGACGGCGTACCTACCCTGCACCTGTGTGGGGCATCGCATTGAGGCGGACGTGGTCGTGCACTGTGTATATTGTTATAGGGAGAAGTAACTACGTGAATCTGTTTGTTCCATTACTATTCTCATATTATAAGGGTGGTAGAGGAAACCAAAGACCTCTGCCACCGGTGTTTTCCGATCGATAGCCACGTCCGATGTTGTGTAATTTAGCAAAAGGTTCAAGTCCACAAAGCACACAGTGAACCTATTGTACGGTTTCAGGTTATTGGATCCGTGTCGACGCTCGCCAGGTGATTTGGCAACAATTTTTGGTTTATTTCTAGCATTGGACTTTCTGAGGGTTTTCAGTTTTGCAGAGTTTTCCTCATACTGTGAGTCATCAAATGTTAAAATGATCGAACATGGTTTTAAATCAAGCGAGTTGTATAATGTCAACTGACTAAGGAGGCAGGTGTACCTATCCTACCTACCTATAGAGGCACGCCACCAATTTGTAAGCCTAGAGAGAAAATTTCATTTTCGTTGTCGTGGAATAAACTTTATTTGCAGTGAACGCCTGATAAAATAATGGAGTCAGTGTACCGCGGTACGAACGCGGTGACTCTTTAAATTTTATAAGGCGTATAAAAATACAGATAGCGCAAGCAAATATTTTATGTTTATTTTTTACGAGAAATTAACGATAGAGCTGACTTTTTTGGGGTCATTTTGTTTGCAGCCAATAAGCATAGGTACCTACATTAACCCAACAATTTAATATTTTTGCTCTACATCTATGCTCTACATAATATTTAGGAACAGAACGCTACGTACCTATCCCTATATGCACGGTTTACACACAGAAGTTTTTTGAGAATATCAGGTACAATGACATTATTATTTTGCAGAAGCCCTCAAGCTGTACGGAGACAGGCTGTCAGAATGGGAGAGGAATGAGATCCGGAAGTACCCCGAGGTGTGGTTTTTAGGCCTAGAGTCAGACAAGATCCAAGCGAGAGCCAACCTGCCCAATAACTGCAGCTTTGATGACGAGAACGGGAGCTATAATAAGGTCAGTGACTTCACCTTTCAAAAACAGCTAGAAACGTGATGTGGCTGGACAACTAGTCTCAAAACTGTTTTTGAGACTCTAGGAAGTGACTGGATGATTATATGAAGATCTTTCGACGTCTAAGCACAACGATACATCACTAAGTGGTATTCTGAAGGAACTGATAGAGCATAGAGATCAGAGTCATCTGAGATCAGAGATCAGCTGGCACTGACACTCAAACCCAAGTTAATCTCATCTAATTAATCTTGAAAGAAAGAAAACAGGAAGACATTTACACTCACTAGGTACCTTGACTTACAAGAGTTAAATCAGGGCTAAGGCCAATTAGCACTAATTGAATTATTAGCATAAGTTAAACACAAAACAGTGTAGGTATTTGATGTCTATTCACCTACTGCCCTGCTGATAAATCTACATTTTGTCCACAGCAAATCCATGACCACATAGCCTACCGGTACGAGATTCTTGAAGTAATCGGCAAAGGATCCTTTGGACAAGTTATCAGAGCACTCGACCACCGCATCGGCTCGCAGGTCGCGATCAAGATCATCAGGAACAAGAAGCGGTTCCACCACCAGGCGTTAGTGGAAGTCAGGGTACTGGACCACCTGAGACTGAAGGATAAAGACCAAGCCCACAATGTTATTCATATGCTGGACTACTTTTACTTTAGGAACCATTTGTGCATCAGTTTTGAGCTCATGAGGTAAGGAATGACTTTGTTACTTTTGAAGGCCTGGATTAGGTGGGTAGGTAGATACCTAGTTAGACGTGTAACAGATTTTTTACAATTTTGAGACGTAGGTTCGTAGTTCTATGAATGGAGTTCTCAAATCCTGCACTTTTATGTAATTTCAAACCTTTGACAGAAACGATTTGATGAAAACATGCTAGGTAGGTACTCATGAGATTATCAACCAAGTTGTTTTCTCGTTTCAGTATAAATCTCTACGAGCTAATAAAGAAAAACAACTACCAAGGCTTCAGTTTGAGCCTGATCCGAAGATTTGCGAGCTCACTCCTGCGCTGTCTGAGGCTACTGGAGGCGGAGAATATCATCCATTGTGATTTGAAACCGGTATGTGCAATTTATGCATAGCTACGAAGAATAAATATGCGTAGGTACCTAGTAAAGTCAGGAAACGTCTCCCTTAACGGGTACGCCTAAGGCATCAGAATTTGGAACTAGCTAAAGCTTGCGAGCCTGCATTTGAGTGTCAACTGCCGTAGTAATACCCCTCACCCAACAGTAAAATACACCTGGTAATTTCCAGGAGAACATACTGCTGAAGGCTCGAGGCAGCTCCTCCATCAAGGTGATTGACTTCGGCAGCAGTTGTTACACGCACGCGCGGGTCTACACGTACATCCAGTCACGGTTCTATCGGAGCCCTGAGGTCATCCTCGGGCTGCAGTATGGGACACCGATCGATATGTGGAGTATGGGTACGTTTATGAAAACAATTAGGTACTTGTGCTTAGTGATTTCGTTTACGGTTTGGCTCGTATGGCTCAGTTCGCATCATGAGACTAATTTTCAAACATGTTTTATGACAGAAAACTAGAAACTTTTGATTTTATTTTTCTATATAGGTAACTATGATTAAAATGTATAAACTCTAAATATTTGTCATAAGAGCTAACAGTATACTTAATTTGAAATTCACAACTAGTGTTCTACTTGTAATGCTGACTGTAGATATTTATCTTTTGTAGTAGGTAACACTGAATAATCTTACAGCCTAACAAACCTACCACTTGTTTTAAACGCCTAATAGATACCTACTTTACCGTTAGTTTCGAATCCTAGAGCTAACTCGCGACAGATGAGGCGAGAATGAGCGATTACGTATCCAATAACGTCTACCAACCTACCAATCTTGCATAATACAGTTTGTAGAAAGCTCGGAGAAAGGAACGTTCGCACAGCAAATATCAAAACTTGAAAGAATCTTGTTTTTACGCAATGATGGATCAACCTGTTGGAGCGGTGGTCTCCCGCGGACTGTGATTGATGACTCCATGTTCTGGATGTGGGGAGTTGCGGCCTATAAATAGAACAAACCCCTAACATTAGGGGTTATATTTACTTGTTTTTTATTCTTTGGTTATTCTGTACCTATACATAAGTATATTTAATTATTGCTGCATTATTTTATGCATGGATAGAAATACAAATTAATTTGATTTTGAAACATTAATTTTTAACTCTCATTTTTAATATTCAATTTCATTTACAACTTATAAATATGGAAAAGCTCAAGTGATGAAACCAATTTGCAATCATTTATTTTCTAACGGATATAACTACATAGAGTAGATAATTCCAAACATGATTTTTTTGTTGCATAACTTTAGGCAATATTCATTATGGTAATACGTTTGATGATACATGCATAATACGTTTTTGTAAGCATAAATTAAATTAGCATAGTTTTAAATTCAATGCAAAGGTATGATTGAACACCTTTGACTCCAGGATGCATCCTTGCGGAACTCCACACGGGCTACCCCCTGTTCCCCGGGGAGAACGAGGCGGAACAGCTCGCGTGCATCATGGAACTCCTCGGACCACCTCCTCCGGACCTACTGCTTCACGCCACCAGGAAAAGACTGTTCTTCGGTTAGTATTATCAGTGCTACAGGAAAGAACATTTGTCGAAAGCTTCAGATAAGTCTGTCATTTGTGTTCACAAGTTCTTTTGTTTTGAATAAGTTATTCGTTTTGTGAAATGCTGCATCTATTGTTATGTAACAAGTCTTCAAGCAGTCTAGTTTAGCAAATATGTGATTATATTAGGCAATAAACCAGGCATTTTACACTAAACAGTAAACCAAAAATGCTTTACAACGCTATTGTGTGAAGACTTGACCCGAATGTTACAGTGCTGAGATATTTCGTAAAATTCCATATTGCTAAAATTTCAACAACAGGTATGTAAGTAGAAATCATTATTATTATTGATGGTTTTCGTTCAGATTCAAAAGGCTCACCGCGCACTGTGACAAATTCTAAGGGACGAAAGCGAAGGCCTGGATCTAGAACGCTCGCCACAGCTGTGAGAACCGATGACCCTGCCTTCTTACACTTCCTGCACAGATGCCTAGAGTGAGTATTCTGATATTTCTGAGATATACCAACAACCTCAGATCCCTTAAGCATGCATCAGGCGTCTCAACAATGAAATGAAATGAGTTCTTTAGTTTGATTGTGATTCCCAACATTCACACAAATTAATTTGTAGAAACCACATGTTGGTTTTTGTCTAAGGACTCCATAAGAGGTCAAGATTGGCGAAGATTATTGATGAACCTATCAAATCAATGTTCATAAAATATCATTCTTTAAAATATCTTATGAAGTACCTGCAGGAAGGAATCTCCGTAGGCTCAAAAACAAGAAATTTCTACAAGCATAGAAGTAACACTGTTTAAAAATCAGAAATAATTTTAACTATACTTAGACAACTAATTGAATAGGTACTAGCACATATTTATAACTAAAGATTCTTCAAAAATATCTTGAGCTTAGCATTTAACTATTATTTAATTTGAGGAAAACTTAAGGTTCGTTAGTTTGAGACACTGTGTTTTAGTTACGCACGATGGGAAAGTCACGATGGGTCATAAAACAGGTGTGACGTAACCGTGTGAACTTCTTTTACGACCACAAGCCATTCATATTCTATGGACGATTGTACCGAGTTGTATAGAGGCTGGTTAGCGGTTGAATCGGAGTCGGACGCAAATTGCCAAGTAAATCGATTCGTATCATTTGCTAATTGAATTGATTGGATAGCATGTGCTTACGATTCAATTCGATATGGCTTCTTGAATACTGATGTTCATGTAGTCGATCTCAAGTACCTACCTAAATGTTTGAAGTTAATTGAGATCTAGAATTTTGGAATCAACATAAACATCACTGACTTCATAGATGACTATTAAGTATTGTAGACTCCTTTATTTCAAATTCAAATGGCAGCTTAGCGACATATGTCTATCGAGTTCTATTACATTACTTACTATTATAATAGCTAACAAAAAGAAAATGACAATAGATTCAACTTCCATAAATACCAAAAAAGTAGGTTAGAAGAACGATTATGATAAGAATGATGAAATTATTATTAAAATAGATAAAGAAGGAAGTAGACTTGATATAAAGTGATTACCAGCAAACACTGATACTTATAAACTACAAAACATTACTCGAGAAACACTTGTATCCTTAAAAACAAACACTTTCTATTCTATATGATACGTACCTACGTTATATAAAATAGAAATCATACAGAATCATAGGCAAAGCAGGAAATGAATGATAAAACCTGAATCATCTGTATATTGAATAGTATTGAATAACAATATTATTCTATCGTTATGTAACGTAATCATGTGGACAAATTTTACATAATTCAGTATTGATTATCATAACTGTCTAATGTAATAGTATCAGCTATCTCATTGATAAATAAAACAAGACTTTTTAATTTACTGATCAGTTCTAGTCGCAATATGTTTAGGCCGCTCTAAGGCCTCCGCTGTAGCTTAGCGCATGTCAGAAACGGTTGTATCCTCTAAAAAGCTCTCAGATAAGAATTCTATAGCAGTCACTCAACTAAATAGCGACCGAGATCGTTGCTAGAACTAAGTTGATAGGTTAGGTTATGTTTTTGAAAGTGTTTCAATCTTGCCATCATCACTATCAGCCAGTAGAAGTCCACTAAACTACACCTACACAACACAGTCCTCCATCGATTTCTAGAAAAAAATAATTTGAACCTTTTACCACTGTCTTCTTGCGATCTTGTAATGTTGAATGTTCAAGTTGTATTAGCTAATTCCAGTAATTCGTAGTTAATTGTCAACCACTTTCCATGTTAGTTCTCACTGTTTTACGACACCGCGGAATAGGAACGAAGATGCATTGTTGATACCCGGAGCGTTTTTAGCGAGCATTCAAGATTGGATAGATTGATGGTGTCGTGGGAACACTGGTGGTGTGCTTCCTTGGATTCGAAGGTCGTGGGTTTGGTGCTTGAACACTGTCGACTGTTGCTTCAATTTTGCTTGTTTGAAAAACGAAATATTTGCGCGACACCAGTGGAATATGTCTTGAAACCTTTCGGTGGACCTATAATACTTTCAAATCCTCCATAAAAGGTCCGTCACTATGGAGAATCGTGACTCCTTAGTTATTGAAATCTTGTGGATTGCTGCTCTCCATATAAAGCGGTGCACCGGCATTCTCACCTCCTTCGTCTACTAACTTATAGAATGGAATAGAATAGAATACTTTTTATTTACGACACATACTAGACTACGACACATACGGCACATACTAGAACAGAAACAAATACAGACTAATTAAATGCTAACTAAACTAAAAACTATGTACTACATAAAACAAGTAAACTAGGTATAAGGTAGTCCAGTGTGCCGTAAAACGTACCCTGGCTCAGCATATGTTGGATGACTGGCAACCAACGCTGGTCTTCCGCCAGGGCCGTACGGTGATATCACGGATAACCTACCAGCCATGATTAATAAATGAAAAAAAAACAGTGTGAAAATAGTGAAAATAACAAAAATAACAACAGCAAATCTTGGTAGGATCTCTAAATACTTTTTCTGAGATACATAGGTAATTGTCTTTAGTTAGATTTGGAGAGAACAGATTGTTTCATAAGTACTTAGGTAGCTACTCTGTGTAGTTCATCTCAAACACATACACGAATAGAAATTAGATTTATGGTAGATATTCAACTGGAGTCGTGTGCCATTACGCAAGTGTAGCCCGAGGCTCTACTGTGTCAATTGCTGCTAGTACGCCATACTAAGGTCTGTCTCGACTCCACACAAATCATTATGAACTATCCGAGTTTTTTTTGCTGTTGTAATTTTAGGCCTTATAAAAGACCTTTCCAACAAGAATTATAGCGTCCATTTTTCAAGTAGAACTTTTTTGTTAGCATAATGAGAGCCAAGACCAGCCTTATGAGCTCCACCATATTTTGAGCAGCCAAATAACTCCGTGGGCATTCATCAATATTAAAAAGACAACTGATACTCCTATCCTTTTCGTCACTCAAATCTAAGGCTCTAAAAAAAGGAAAGAGGGTAGCAAAATCGTCTAGCTAAGAAAACTTGACATGGTCATTTGACATTTATAAATTTGTACCTTGAAATTACTTTGCAAGTGCGCTTCTCCTGATCAAAAATTTGGTAGGTGACACTGTAGTTTGAAAATATGTATTTTCTGAGTGAGAATTCTTAGAATACAAGGATCGGTAATAAATAAACGAGTATCATAGGTAATTGCGGCACGTATAAACCGACACGACTCACACACATTTGACCCGCGACCTTTAGATTGCGAGAGAAAGCGCTTAGGGCTGCTTAGAGGTAGAAAATGATGCATGAGTCTGTTGGGTGACCTTAGCATTATAATTTGTATCTGGCTTGGCTTTTGTGTACAGCTTTGCTTGCGTGTTATGAAACTAGCCAATACTAATAAATCAGCGTTGCCTAAATCTAGTGGCGATTTACCTTTCGAATATAATTTATGGTAATTTACGAAATAATGGAAATCGAATGTCTGATTGGGTGTATTTTGTGTTTATAATTTTATCTTCGTCATTTATCTTCAAGATAGTTCTACCGATTATGATATTTCAACTGATTTGTGTTCCGCCCGACTCAAAACTTTAACAACTCAATGTTTTTTATAAATCTTTGTTATTTGTATGACTCCCTGAGAAAGGGTTTAATTACTGTACCACGTCTGTAAATATATTTGAAGTTGGTAAGTTAGTGCTTCGGCTAGCTTATTTTTATTCTAAAGTTCTCTTAGCTTTCGTGAAATCACCATAGATGTGGGTCAAGGGTGAAAGTACCTAGATCAGCGTCAGCACTCAAATGTTAAAACCTTTAGCTATTCATTCACTTTCATTCATTCATGCTCATTGTGTTAATAATCTTTAACACAACCGCCATCGGTGTTGAGGGGCAGTCTGAACAGCACCCTGAAAACAGTTGCAGACAGCTGGACATCTCCGCTGTGAAAAAGTCTTGTACGGAGAACGATATATGAAGGAATCCTGTTTCTTCATTGATCGCCCTCCGACCTCGATCCAACTTTTAGTTTTAAGGTTCTTGTTGTTATTCTTTTTCGTTTTTCTGTGTTTTGTATATGGATCTTCAGTAGTTGTCAGAAGTAAAGATTTTTTTTATTTTTTTTTATTATTGGGGCAAAATAATGGGACCACGAAAAAACGGTGGTTATTATTGCCATAATAACCACTTTATTTTACCTCTATTTGTGTGGTCAAATGTGACCACGGTAGGCATTACTGGGTTAATGATAATCTTTTCAAATACCCGAAGGATTCGAGGAAGCTAGTGGATCAATATCATCAGGTTTGGTGATACAAGTGTAACCAGATATATGTACCAGTAGTATGGTCTCGCATCGCTGCGTTACGTAAACTGGTGCAATATAGTCTCTCAATTAGTCAGAGATGTGGATTGATGAGCACAGAGGAGTAATTTTACATTGAAAGTTATGACCACGTTATTGCCTACTCGGTGGCACGATCAGAGAAATGAATAGGAGAAAGCCGTTATTTCATTTATAAATAAATAAATACTAATAATAATTTACTTGTTTAATACCTGTGTTCACTAGAACTTAATAAATGAAGCACTTTAGAAAGAAACGAAGGTTTCACCTAGGACATAGTGAAACCTTCGAGCAGTGCTAACAGCATTCATTTGTCAACTGTCAGTATGGAACGTACGACGAAATAATTACAATTTTGATACAAATTTCACAGTAGGCAAACCCATCTATTCCACTCTAGTCTCATCTAGGTTCACTGGTCGATCGTGTTCCGTTGCGTCAACACAGTAACCTTTCACTGCAGATTCCGATGTCGTCGTACGCATCGTAGATCTCGACCACTACTTACACATGCAAGAGCTGGTTTCACACAGCCGACACGACATCTACCACGATCTCAGCGGAGAGTACCTGCGACGCGATCGGTGTGCTGCCTTGCTTAAGCCTGGCAGGTTTTCTGAACTGTTTTCATACTAAATCATAGGTATTCTGTGACTAAATAGTGACATTAGAGCATTTCAGCTCGTTTTTTTGCCGTCAAAAGCTTCTTGTTTTCGTTTATTCTGTAGCCACGTCACTTGACATATGCTAGGCAGCGAAAGCAGTTCAGAGCTTGCGATACGGGGCCTATTTACCTTCCTCTACTGATTGGTGTCTTGTAAGTGTCGGAACTGGCCAGTGTGCGAAAGCAATCTCCCGTACACGTACCACATGATGTACCAGCATTTCATTCCATCGAGCTCTTTTCCGGATGAGGCGCGTCTAGCTTGATGTTGCGTGTTGTCAGAGGCTGCTCTATTTGAGGTGGACATCGGAGTCAATCGAACCGGGAAATGAAGTAATCATTTTTGAAAACCTCTTTCGTTTGATGAGCAAAAGAAAGCTCGCGAAAGAAGGGCAATTTTTATTCCTGCAGCGGTAACTGTTCTGGGACTCATTTGTGAATTTTATTTGTCTGTTATTGTTTACGCTTTTATGCTGCAACAAAGTTGTGAATGTGGATAAATTAGTCTCATTATAACAGAGACTAGTTAGGTACGGCTCTAGACGGCACATTTATTATTTTATCAACCAATATTATATTATTAAAGTAATTCAAAAGCGCGTAAGGAGCAAAAGTGACAGTGCTCGCCTTGTTCCACTTAGGGTCCAATAGCTCAGGACTGACCACATACCTAACAGCTAAGAAGGGCCAGATATGGCAGTTATTGACCACAATACCTGAAAACGGTTGTGAAATAATTGCCAGTTATTCTTTATCATAGTTAAACGAGGTCAAGCCGTTTTCTGCGCATAAAACTTAAGTAGAGACCTAACTAACTAGGTTTGTTTGATGTGAGGGATTTTAAATTAGAAGAGTTAAATGGACAATTTAAGCATAACTCTGAAATATTTCAGATTTATAGAGTAATTATACTTAATCGTAGCCCTTAGCCCCAATTATAGTCACTAAATATGCCTAGACATTTTAATGCTTGGGAAAAATGCTAAATAATTCTAGTTTCTGTGGTTTACGTAACAAGATTTAGATTATAATATTGCAAACGGACGTTGCGTTTGAATCTAAATGATTTAACTAAACCTTCTTGAAATTTGTAGATCTACGACTAGATGGAAACGTAACTATCTCTAACCTAAAACTCGTATAGGCTCAAATGAAGGATAAAACTAATCTGTATGCTTAGGGCATCGATTATGTGCAAGCTTACAGCTTATAATCATAAAAACTAGATTGAAGCAGGTGTTCGTGTGCTTATCTCATATTAGAGTTCAGAATCACGCAAGAAATGTGTTGTTTGAACAAATTGTATGAATGGTTTGACGACATAATTTGTTCCCGTGTTCTGGGGGATAATTCCACTAACGAATTTGTCAACTGAAACGCAGCTGTTCCGTAGTTTTTTTGTCCGTTTTTAGAGCATTTTATTCCAATTCGGATGGAATACGGTTTGGTGATGACCAACATTGATGAGGAGCGACTTTTTGTAGAATTTAGTTGTGTTCATGTATGCACATTGCACAAAAAAGTAAATTTGACTCTGCTTTGTTCCAGATGGGATCCGAAACGGCGGATCACGCCTACGGAAGCTTCCCGCCACGAGTTCGTTACCGGCTGCCCTCTGGGAAGCACTCCCCTTGGCACTACGCCATCAGGCGTGCTCGCACTACCCCGCCTGGCGCCACCGCGACCAGCGCGGGCGCTCCTACACTCGCAGTCAGCAGGTGATGTTGCAGCCATGCTGGGGCGGGCGTGACCGAGGGACATTTGAGACAGGGCTACGAGGGCGCGCTCTGGACTACCTTAGACCAACATATATTTAGACCAACTTCGCTATTTTAGTCAACATATCAACGCACTCTTTTTTCGTCACTGTACCGTTTTGTTTTATTCTTGTAACCCCCTCTTAAAAAATCCTCTCTGCTATTCTGGGACTTGATATCAATACCCAGTGCGCATTTTTAGTGGCACATTATCATGTGTCTAGTTTTTATTATTTTTACCTAGATGCCCTTTTGAATGGTCTGGAACTCCCTTGAACTTCTGTAAGTGCTCTGAGTAGTGTCACCTCACACCCTCTTTTCATGTTGTTGTGAGCGCGAAAAGGCGAACTTGAGAAAAGGTAGAGTTAATTGGTCTTTGGTATAGTCATAGAAAATGACTGTTGACGGTAAAAATGTTTTGTGGTAGCAACAATGGTTCTAGCTACTTTTCTTAGATATTTTATTAGTAAGAAATATATCCATGGATTGTAAGATAAAAGATGGAGTTTCTGATAGGCACTAAAGCTCAATGCTATGATCTCTAAGTCTGGTTATGAAGATGTAAGGGCTCAAAAATATTTTTATTTAAATTCTATTGGAAATTAATGAAAAATTACAATATAATTATAGGCCAACCCAAAAACATTGCAGCGACTTGCAACAGATGATAAAAAAAATACCAGTGTCTCGGAAGGATTCAGAATAGAGTTTTATAATACCTACACCATTACAACTACAACACATTTTAATGGGAGATTTATAGAGCCTTTCTATTTCATTACCGATGGTAACTGGTAACTGACATTTCTATCACAATCTTGTAAGCTACGTTCAAACCGACGCGACGACGATGATAAGTCACGTGATAATTTACAACTATTCGACTTCCCACATTTGATGTTAAATTCTCTAGCGATTATATAAGTCAACCTGGCAAGAAAGGACGAACAACAACTTGCAAACGAGCTCAACGAATGACTAGGTCTCTGCACCCTAAACTATATTTGTAAAACCTAACTAAACTATATTGACATTGGGTTGTTTTAAACGTGGCTTTATCTTGTTTCGACAGGGTTCACTTTCAAATATAAATGGATTGCTAAACGGATCATACCATCTAGCATACTGCTTATTTTATATTACTAAAAATAAGGTGGCTGATCTGATGAAATTTTTACCCGCAATAAAAAAATATAATGACCTATTAGTGTTTTATCATGCAATTCATTTATTTTTATCCAAGATGATGAATTGGTTTTTAATATTTCGACATCCTCATATTTCACAATCCTCGGAGACGGGATATAACGATGAACAAAGAGAGAGATACTAGTTGATTATTGTAGGAAGTTGACGCGGCACAGCATTAACTATAGTAACTATCATATCATCTTTACCTAAGCTAAATGCTTCTTTGGTGCCAAAACTGTTGTAGTAAAGCTATTTACATATACCCTCCTTTTGCGCATCTTATCCGACCAAATAAAGATGGTCACCTCCGCGTGTATTGACCATCTTCCTTCTGGGATAAGTGGATATTCGCCCCACGCACGATATTATTACTAAACGATCCTACGCTTGAAAAGTTGCCTCCAATATGTAACATAACTATAACTGATCTAGAAATAGATGAAGGTAGAAATTAGTAATAAAATGAAACTAATATGTACTATCTTTCAAGCTTGAAAAACTATCGCTTGCTCTCTTAATTAAGTCCAAAAATATGAGGTGACTGATAAAATATGCCTAGTACAATATGGTATACGATACGATTCCATATCTTGGCTATATAAAAAAAAATTAAGGCACAAGATTGTTCTCTGAAAGCTTAGAAACAAAATTTTAATTAATAAAAAAATTGTAAGGCTTTTATATTCCTCCTACGTTGACGTCGGTCGAGCCGGTCGAGCGTACACATCTGTCACATATATCTGCGACCGACGTCAACGTAGGAGTAAGCGAACTTGACGCAAAATATTTGACTTGTGCCAACTTTACAAGACAGATAATATTAAAATACTTCAGCTGAAGTTAAGTTGAAGTTTAAGCTAAGTCTACACTATCTGAACATAATGACAGCTGTTTATGTGTAGACGCAGCTTAAAGTCGAAAGCTTTAAAAAAGCCTTTTTGTAGAACTCAAATATGTAACCGTATTTAGGTCTAATCGAGTTAATTAGTGAACGTAATGTCGTAGATTTTTGTAATTGTCTAGAAAAATGTACTAGAATTAATTAAATTTAATGTTGTTGGTTCTAGTCTGTACGTACACGTTAGTTTTACGATCATTGTTTTATTTTAATTTACTAATGTTCACTCTAAAATGATTCTGGATGAAGTTTGACTGAAGCGTAATTGTTTGATTACTCGTATGTTAGCATTTATTCTTATTTAAATAAGCCAAGCAGATATCAATAGGAATTTTATAGTTATCCATAAGTTTACGTATTTTAGATTAGTCTACTGAAAATTTACGTATTTTAGACTAGTCTACTATAAATTTACGTATTTTAGACTAGTCTATTATAAATTTACGTATTTTAGACTAGTCTACTGATATGGATTATTAGTACTTACATCGAATGTGTCTAATTTTTGTGACAATTAGTCAGTAGATTTACTTCTATGTAATTTATATATAAGCGATCTTCATAATCAATCAACTAGTTATTGTAGTTATCTAGTCTTTGTTACGTAAGGATGGTCTAATGGAAATGAGGTGTAAAATATATTACTAAGTACTTATACTCTAGTCATTTCGTAGAAACTTTGTATCTATAGAACATAAATTAATATTCTGAGTTTACAGAATCTTAAAGTATTACGCTAGGTTATATATATAGATATATATAATAGGCCTCTACATCTATTGAAGATGATTTATACAGCGTCAGGAGGCAACCTATGCCTACATTTAACGGGACACTGTAGTGCCTGGGACAATGTTTAGATAGAGTAGGCTTGCCCAGCACCTATACCATCCTCTCAGCCTAGTCAGCCATATCCACAGGAAAGACAAGGTCAATACGTGCGGAGCTAACTAAGCCGCGGGTTTCCTCACGATGTTTTCCTTCACCGTAAAGCTCGTGTTAATGCGCATATAAATTTTCCGAATGAAAAATCCATTGATGCACGGCCGGGATTTGAACCCACGACCTTCGGATCGAAAGTCGAGGTACAATCCCACTCGGCCAACACGGCTTGTTACGCTAGGTTATTTGAAATTATATAATAACTTATATATATTTGCGATAATGTAACATAACATCTCTTGACATGTTTTTAATTTTATATAATTTCAAATAGGTAAACTAATTTAAAAACCTATGCCTAAAATAAGTAAACACATATTTGTTTCAATCTGCAAAGAGTATTGTTACCAAGTTTCAATAATGTGTGATTTCAAAGAGAATTAGATTTAGAACGTGGTTGTTTCGCCTATGTATTGTAACTTTATGTATAGTCAGCATCATTAGTAAATAAAATTAATAATCATGAAAAAAAAATTACCTATATTTTTCCAATTATAAAAAAATATCTGCATGATTAGAGTCAACAGTATAAGTACTTACAATTTTTAAATCCTGGAAAAGTTATTTACTTTTGATGCTGACTGTACTACTTAATGTATTATGAATTTAAGATTTGTTCTATTGATCGTCAAGATTAAAGTACTTCCGAATACGTTTAACTGTTTTATATGGTCAACCTTTCATCTTCAACTTATCAAGGGTTTGTGCAAAAAAAAAATAACAGTCAAATTACGGGTCAAAGTTATCTCATATAAAAAAAACTGGATTATTCAAGCGAATGATTATAAATGAAATGAAAGAACACACAGCTTTGTAAGTAGAAGGCAGATAGTTAGACAGATCTTAAAAAAACATAAATTGTTTGTGAAGAATTAGGGAATCATCATAATCAATCAATATATATAAAACTCTTTTGAAGCTGACTTAGAATCAACGCACAGCCTATAAACTATAAGTCCTAGAGGTATGAAATTTGGAGGGCAGTTTCCTTATATAGTGTAGGGGTGCACTAAGAAAGGAATTTTGAAACGTCACACTCTTAAGGGTAGAACGCGAGCAACGCCGCGGGTGACGGCTAGTTCGCGAATATTTTTTTTTGGATTCAACCACAAAAATTCATTGTCCCGTTCCATTCTCAATTGCAATCTTGACAAAACTAAAATGCTTAGTTATAAACGATGAAACTTATCAACATGGGAACAGTGCTGGCATCGTGACTTCCTCCCCGCACAATAGCGAGATATAATCTTGTTATTCGATATTGTGGACATTTTCACAAGGTTTTGTCACTTTGCTAGGTTTTTATAATTTTATTGCTGAATTGCTAATAACTGTAGATAGACAAAAAAATTGAATTTGTCACGTAATTCAATTGGTAGGTACCTACCTATGTGGGTAGATGCAACACTGACCTACTTGGACTCTCTCCATATTAGCCAACTGGACTTTTATGCAGTATTGTTCTAAACTAAAAGCTTACTTATTACTCAAGCAAACAAAATTGGCTACCTCGTGTTACCAACATTACCAAAAGCGATGTTTCATTTTGTAAGCACGTCATAGAGATCACGATCTAACTAGCTATTGCTATTGGTACTAGCTCTAAAAGACAAGTGTTACTCAATGTCTAAATAAGCACTTGTATTAGATAGGTAAGCACTGACTGACTCAACAGTCGATGCAGTCTGCAGACCTCCGTGTCAGTAGTTCTACTAAGAAGTACAACTGGGTTCACCGTTTTTCCGAAACTGGACAAGAATACTAAATATATCGACAAGCATCCCAAATCTAGGTATATTTGGGTAGATGGCGTGCTGGATGTTTCTTTGTATTTAAAAAAAAAAATCTATGTATGTATTCTATCAACCACCTAGTTTCCATCGTACAAGCTTTGCTTAGTTTGGGACTAGAAGGCGTTGTGTTAAGTGTCCGTAAATATTTATTTATTTATTTAGTTTTGTTTCAGTATAGGAGGCCTATTTGATATTTTAATTTATTTGGGTTCTTTAAAAAACCAAAAATTCGTAGAGCAACGAAGTTTTCTCCACAAAAGCAAAGCCGCAAGCTTTTTACAAGTCTACAGATTTACCCAACACTTACATATCACAATGGTAACATCCACAATTACTATTATAAACCAATTTATTGCACTATTCAAACGGTTGGCAAGTCATTACGATTAATAAAGAAGTTTAGTAACTTTGGCCCCTGATCATTGTTATATCAACCGAAATATTGCTTGGCATTTGATCTCTAGTCCAATAAAAATAATAAGAAGTTTCATAATTGATAAAAGTGATGTTGGCTCTCATCAGTCTGGTGTTTAGAAGCCTCGTGCACCGAGGCCCGGCACCAAATCGAACCACAGGAATGCGAGCTACTACTTAACAGAAATTTATAGATTTTGTTGGGTTCGCGTGACCAATTCGCTTACCTGAATATCAACGAGGAGTTTCATAGACATTCAGAAAAAGCGCTTTCAGGGTATTTTCGGTTTTCAAATGGGAGGAAGTTGTGCAAATTTTTGGGTGGGTAGGTAGGTAACTACTTAGGTATTTCCAAATTTGCACCGTTACAAAAGTAATGGTACAAACTAATTTTAGCAATAAGTTTGAGTGATGATATCTTTGGCCTTGACTTTTGACTCCGAAATTAGTAAATGTTAAACACGACACTAATTATGGCAAAGCGTTTAAAATTTTACATTTTGAAAGGAACTATTTCAGTACTATTACCTACCTATAAATAGTATTTTAGTCGTAACTCGTAACTGTACAAGTGGTCTTTAGTAGTCGCTTCTTTTAATTTACAGCATCTTTTATTGTTTTCTTTTGCTAGAGCATAATCTCACTAATTAAACCATAGAAAACCGAGTCTAGAAATTACAATGTTTAAGGGCTTTTTGTAGTCTCACGTTTGATATCAATAAGTTTGAAGAAGACAAGAAGTCTTTTGGCTTAACTGCAACATTTGTATATTACTCAACCGTTACGCTCATACAAAACAGCTGCCAAATTCACTAACCACAATCCTGCCCATTAGATAACCCATGTCAAGTATAACATCCCATAATATCTTGCATAACTAAAACCCAACGGAATCAAAAAGCTGGTATCTGCAGGGCATGCGTTTGTGTGAAAAGGTCGTGTTATTCAGCCGCATAACACTTTCACATCGCAAGGTCAGTAGAAAGCGAAGAACGGTCGGTCACAATGACGACAACTTTGCAACAAATGCCTAATGAAGATGTACGTGGGAGAATTTACATGTGTATATCATGCAATGTTTTAAAGAATTTGGCACGTACAAGTGTGTTTACTACCTTCTATCAGATGGATCAGGGGCATTTTGAAGGTGGCGTTAAGCCAGTGGGTGTAGATAATCTATGGTGGTTGTGTGATGTCCAGCTATGGATTTCTTCAGGCTGCGGGCTGCGATGAAATATGACCACCGCTGATCTAATATTGACACAAAATAGCTCATTAGTTACATATCAGTACGCAACACATAATGCACCATTGCGTAAGGCCACATAACACCACATAATACGATGGAGTTTGCAATTAAACCCCCATCGTTGGTGGGACGTGACACAGATTCCGTGGTTTTCTTATAAAGTGGCCACAGTCACTAGCGGAGCATGGAGGCTCAAACACCCCAAAAGCTCTGGGTCGACCCAAGGGTAGGCCAAAATTTGTCAGAGAAACCCCTAGTAGCGGGTCTAGCTCCTCCCAACACAAACAGAAATTCTGAATCAGCCACTACCTATGTCAAAGAAAGAATTACGCCTTTTCATCGAGAAGACAGAAAAATTCAAAAAAATCAAATATTACATATTATGTGGTCTCAGGGACGTGATATAGAGTCTAGAGTAGACGTCTTTTTCTAGGGAAAAGTAGAGCAAACACGAATTGTGATAACAATATCACATTTTTCACGGTGTAGGAACAACTACTTCCAATAAAAGTTTTTCTCTTTTTCTAGGAATATTTCGTACGACAAACAACGGTCCCCGATTCTTAGATAACCAAGGTAATCATCACAGGTGTAGGTTCATTTCCTGAATGTGGCCAGTACTAAGTAGTCTAATTAAATTGTTCTAGGTTTGTAAGACCTGTGCGTGAGAATTAAAATTACCTATATGCACAGACATAGGTACTAACTAATCTGTGAGACCTATATGAGACTGAGACCAATGTAATATAGCAACCCTGTAACTTAACCTGTTTTGGAACCCTGAGATCTTATGATAGATGCTCTCACCACCTTTAAAAGGCTTAAAGACAAATTGTGGCTAGGGCTCGGTCCATCAAAAACTCAGGATAATAATTTGACTAGTGGAGGTACCCATCGCAAGGCGCCAGACGAAAGAAAAACCACGCATGTGATACAAATAATATTCTTACCCAATTTTATTTTTTACAAAAACCTACAGGTTTAATTAGATAGGAATAATTGTGTTATCATAGCATGCCATAACAAAGGTTAAAGTAGGCAAGGCACCTATCAACCAAACTGGTGAGAAATGACCTCGTTTTACTCCGAAAGAATCCGAAGAAAATCTTCCGTCACATCCGTAAAACAGTTATCGGTTACGTCAACGTGACAATGCCCCTTCGGCGTGTCATCAGTCTATGACGTAATACATCTTAGGTCATGACGACAACAATGACGTGCCAACCTAACACAACCTCTTTTGGGTTCGAATTTAAATAAAAAGAAAATTTTCTTGCTAATTGTAGCAATGGTCCGTAAATTAATCAACCCTACATATGAAATTACAAAATCCATTCCATCGTATGTTTAAAACGTTTGCAGTAAACCAATTAGACATTGTGAGACATGCACCATTATTCTTTTCACTAGACATGGCTCAATCCCGGTTCTGCCCATTGTCTTCATGGTACGTTACCACAACTTGCAAAACTGTGGAGATATCTCGCTTGATTAATGATTTTACCATAAGATTTCAAACAAATGAAGTCGAAGACTTGCAAAAGGGACGGTGATGCAAGCGGGTTTCCTGTCGATGTGAATTTTGCGTGGAAAGAAACGTAAGTAATTTAATTGAATTCGCTTGAAAGACTCAAACCCGTTTATCGATGCAGGTGTAAAATTTTGGGGGAGACCTTTTCCAAGCAGTGGGACACAATAGGTTGAATAAAAAAAAAGGTAGGTGTCATTTTATCAAAAATAGGCAAGTTAATCATCGTTACTTTGGTTTCAACGAAAAAATAGAACACTGCTTTTATGCCATTTGTAAAAATATTGCGGATGTGAAGTTGGGGGGCTGAATTCAACCAGTACTTTACAAGTTGTTAGGTAAGGTTGGTAGGTTGCAAACTTTTGTCGCTGATAAATACTAGTCACTAGAGTAAATACTTGCCTAAGGCTATTATCAAATTGCAACCGCAAAATATTTCGGTAAGTCACTATTTCTTCATAAAATCTCTTGCACAGACGCAATAAAATAAAGCATACAGTTAGAATACCAATTATTATAATGCATTGCAGAAGCTTTATCATCACTCAAATGTGATTTTAACTACAGAGTTTGGCCATGACACAAATATAGGTCAATCAAAGTTTATTGACTGTACTTAACTTTCTTTTCCGACCGACCTCACCCAAAATTCTTCATTTGCAATAACTATCAAGTATCTCAAAAATGTTCTCATCATGTCCTTTCGAAACGAGTAGGGGAGTAGTAGTAGGGGTGGTAAAACGGAACGCATCTCGCTGCGCGCGCTATTGCTGTAAAGTTAGTCGATGCGTGCGTTCCTTTTCACGCTAGAAAAAAAACCTGTCGCTTTGACAGTTCGGGTTTCGCGCGGTTTTCGAAAAAAATAATCGGAATTACAAAACTTTTGGATTTTGCGAATTATTTTGTTGTAATAGTGACTGGTGTGTAGTGTTTTATGGTGGTGAATGCACCGCCGTGTTAGACAGTGTTGTGGGATGGTACTCTGCGGCTCTAGTTGTTGAGAGTACAGCATGAGGGGCGTTTGGCAGTGTTTGTTGTTGGCGCAAGTCGTCAGCGCTATCACGGGACCTAGAGTAAGTTTAGTGCATAATTTATAGTACCTAGTCTAAATTATTTATACATAAGTACGCAGCCTGACCTAGCCGATTAAGCCCTACTTTTGAGGTCAGTAAAGAAAAAAATCTATCAGTTTCTATCAGCTAGGTAGTTATTTTTATAACTTCATCAGCTATTATGTAGTTCCTTGTCCAGAAATAAGCAAATAAAATATTTTTGATTATACTAGAGGCCTTAAACCAATGCCAAAGATAAATAAATAAGTGCGCTAAATACGTTCCAATATAAATCTTTATTCAGTTCATAGGTAAAGTTTTTTTTATAGGTAAGGTAAAAATAAGATAAAATTGAATTAGGTAAACCCAATGGTACCTAATTCAATTCAATTCTTGTCTATGGCCTTTGCAGTGTTGCCCGCAATTTCGCCAATGTCACGTTTTGTTAGACCTTAGCACGATGGAGAATGACCGGTGGTGAGAAGTAATGATCGGTGGAGAATTTATTTTATTTGACTGACAGTTCATAAGTCATCTGACAGTTCAGCGTGTTACAGACACATAAGGAAACGGAAGTGTTCATGCACTTTTTATTTTGCACATTGTCTACGTTTAACTGTAGAGATATACATCGGTGCCGCTGCCTACTAACACATTTACAACATTGTGTAAGGTACCTAGCTGTGAAAGCATTATTTTAAGAATACAACATGAATAACATTTTCTATGAAATCATTTGTATTAGCGGGAAAAGTAAATCGGCTGATCCCATAGACAAATAAGCATAATTATTTCTACTACTTGGCTTTTTATTCCTACTTATCTACTTGGCATACTACAAACAAAAAAATTTAGTTAGGTATAGCTACCTACTAAGTAATAATATTGATTAAAATATTTCAGAAACTTTCTTGTTTCATCAGTTAGTTACTCCGTGAATTTCATGGATTTCTCTATGACCATTGATGATGACTATGCTTTACCACCAAAGCTAAGCTAAATTACGTTGCTAAAGATGTGTTTGACATCCACCAATAGGAACCGTCAAAAACAAACGATCCTTATTGGTGCATTTCGAACACATCCTTAGCAACGTAGCTTAGCTCTGGAAGAAAAGCACCCTAATCCCTCATTTGCATAGTGGGGCTCGATGGGTTTTTTTTCCATCTGGCCTCATCGATGAGCTCGATGGGAATAACCCACTAAAACCTACTCAAACAAAAACTAAATTGTTAGCAAAACTCTTCGTGGAAATCCGTTAGAATATTCATTTTTTATTAATTTAGCCTTTATATCAGATAAACTACATGTAACAAAACGAATTCCACTATTCTACAATATTCATACAAAAGAAATATTAATATCTAGCCTACATAAACCTTATTTCTTCATAGCAGATAGCCATGGTTTTTATGGCAAGTACCATTTTTGAAAATAAAATCCTTGAACAAGTCTAAACAATGCGGATCTAACAATTTGCCACATCTTTTGTGAACACTCACAATGGCCACTCATTCCGATAACATAAAGTGACATTCGCGTCGAAAACTCAAGATTCTTTTCCCACAAAACATAGGCTTAAAATATACCTACTTTACTGTAACTATTTTTTGTAATGCACGTAAAAAAAACAATATAAAAGTTATATTATGGTTGGGTCTTTTGTTCAATTTCGGGAAGGTATTTCCGGCGTCTCAAAATCATGGTTGTAACCTGCAAATCCATACCTCTATACTAAAGACTTCGACGCGTTCCTTGCTACGAAGCTTAGCATTGCTACGCGCCTTATTTTAAATAAATAGGACGCGTAGTAGTAGCAGCCCTATTATAAAATTTAAAAAAAACAGGTCGTAAGTTTGTTTTTCTGTTGTTTTACTGTTTTCATAGATTAGTGACTGTTTTACAAATGCCTTGGACGAATAGTGTTAATTCGCCCAAGATTCGTTCTGTCTTACCATCCACTCGCCGATATTCCTGGCGGAGTCCCATTCCTTCTCGAACATTCATTTCTCCTAGGTTGTTTTTCCCAATCACAGCATACTCTTTTACCGTTATCTTAGTTAGCTTAGTTAACATCAACATCACTGTGCCTGAATATCCAGCGAGTGTTCATCCAATAAATTTTATTTTCTTTGTAACTATCTCAGTGAAGTTATTAGAAAAAGTAAACAATCGTACATTGCATGTGCGCTGGTCTCGTCATAGTAAATAAGCGAAATCACTGGGTTATCGTGGCGTGCAATGCGTACAAACTGTCTTTGTTAATTATGATCAACAACTTAAGATGGAACGTTTCAGTTTAGAGTGAAATAAAAAAATGCAGTTTTTAATAGGTACCAATTTTCTGAGGTTCGATCCAATGATCATCAAAACTATTTGTTTAGCATTGTAAACCATTTTCTACTACGTTAATTTAATACCTACTTACAATAAATTAAATGTGTAACTATGGGTAAAACGAATTCGATAAATTGTTTACTATGGATACTTAAATAGTCATTGGTATAGGTTACTTATACGTAACAATGTGTTTATGCGACGCGTACTATAACCGTAACGTTCAGTTAGTTTACGTGGTACTACATTATCGGAGTTGACTCTTACTCTTAACTTAAATTGCGTTCAACTGACTCACTCACAGATAGTGATCGTTACTTTTATGTACGTACGCGTACTTAAACACAGTTAAAAGGAAAGGATTTATCCTTTCACTGATTATTTAATGCTTGTAGATGATTTATGAAGAAATAACTACAAAGGCTAATTCAACTACAACATGTTTAGTTAGTGCTACAGAGTCTTCAAAAATACTATGTTATAGATAGAGTAACGTAAGCTTTATAATAACGCTGGTCTGCCTTGATGCCATATATATATAGGCCTTTACATCTATTGAAGATGATTTATACAGTGTCAGGAGGCGTATGCCTTCATTTAACGGGACACTGTAGTGCCTGTGACAGTGTTTAGTTGAAGAAGGCTTGCCCAGCACCTATACCATCCTATCAGCCTAGTCAGCCATATCCACAGGAAAGACAAGGTCAATACGTGCGGAGCTGACTAAGCCAAGGAGCCAACAGCAACAGATAAAGAGTGCGTATTCTGCGAAAATCGCGGTTTCGAAATTTATTCCGACGATCATAATGACAGCGAAATCTGTTGACTCTAGACGCGGAACTCTATAAAAATACGGCGAGACTTACCGCTCCGGCTTGTGGAGCGAATACCGCATAGATCAAAACCGGCCATACAGTAGTTCGAGATTTCTCTAACTTTTAAGATAAAACAGTACAGAATCTCCCCATTCAAGTAAAGCGCTAATTGAGCATGTAGAGGTAGCGAGATGCGCCGGCGCAGCGTTGCGCTGGTTGCGGTGAAAGTAGCAGAAACACGCGAGATCCTTTGCTGGCTTCTTATGAAACGTGTGGTCAACAGGATTCTATCGCTGATGTCATTTGGTTCTTACGTAACTGGTAGTAGAATTGGCAATTTTAAACTGATTAGTGGCATTTTATTCATTAATTTTGCCCAAAGGGGATTTTGAGACTGAAGAGTCTCATCTCATAATCCCGTTGATTTAAAAAAAAAAAAATACGGGTCTATGACACAAATAGTCTCATAATCCCCTTGAAGAGGACGGCTCAAAGGGGATTATGAGACTAACCCGTTATGTATTCACAATTTTTTTGTACAATTTTACCCGGCGATGGAAAAAAGAACGTAAGCTACGAGCAATTCTTTTTACTTGACATTTCGAAAATCATGATGATAAATACCAATTAAACTCGACGCACGGAAAGGACCGGCACAGCTTTATACGTATTTAGGCCACTGTTTAAGGTAGCAACCAGCTGCCACTTTACATACGAGTGTACCTATCATTTGCCTTCCTGTGCTCGTTCCTATGTGGAGATGGAAATTATGCAATATTATGAAAGGCGACAGTTTAAATCTTCATTAGGTTGGTACCTAGGGATGAGTTCATCAGGGTCGACAAATATAATTTTGTACTCGAGCCTAAAGTCTAAGTTAGCCATATCTAAGTTAATCCATATCCCAAGCTCCATATGTCCATACGATGCGGCTCTGGTTTTCCTTCACCAATTGGAAGGGACAGCAATTTAAAATAACTTACCAAAGTGCGCTGGACTCTATCAACACGAATACTTAGATTCATCTGGGTTTTTTGTTGCGCTATCAAATATCAATTGTTCAAACGCACATACCTAATCGTTTTACAGCTGTTACCCAAACATTATATTTACCTGTTAATATTTTACAGCGATGATGCTAGGATGAACAAATAAACAAACACGCGACATCTCGTTTCACAATCTACTGACCGAAACATTCGCGCTTGTGCAAACATAACTACTTGGTTAAAAGTAGTTGGTTTGAATCAATTCACCACGGCTATCGCGATACGGTAACTACCTGCCTGCTGGGTCTTGAGATTTTTAACTACAGAGTTTATAGGCATCAGAGTTTTTGTAGTTGGGCCGCAGTGGAGAAGACTCGCGCAGGACCGGAGAGACTGGCGTACCAAAGAGGAGGCCTATACCCAGCAGTGGGTGAATACAGGCTGAATAGATAGATAGATAGAGCTTTTGTTAGAACCTGGCCACTTTTGGATCTATGTTATCAGATTTATTTCACTACCTGTCGGACTGTCGATCGAGACGGAAGAAAACTTGAAAAAAGCCCTAGTTGGGTTTTAAACAGAAATATAACAAACAGGATAGAGTTTTTCAGTCATAAATAAATATAATTAAAAATTCTCGGACATTTAACACAACGCCTTCTAGTCCCAAACTAAGCAAAGCTTGTACGATGGAAACTAGATGGCTGATAGAATACATACATACATTTTTTGTTTTTGACGTCACTGCTCTTCAGGCGTATGTTATGAATATTGTCTAAGAAAGAGTATGTAATATTTGCGACCAACGTCAAGAGAGTGTGCAAGATGAAATATAATGGTTTTCCATAGTTGAGTGATTATTAAATTTGGAAAAAGCCTATAGGAACCTAGGTATTGGTTTTTTATTTAATCACTATTTACGCAAGTTTCCTTTACAGTGCCTTGCACCTCGCCCAATTTATTGTATTTTTTTTTAATGAATTATATTCACCAAATTGACGTGGAACATTTAGATCAAGGTTTCGTCAAGCTGAACTAACGCGTCTTGTCTGAATAAATTATCACCGGTTGGTACTATTGTAAATGCAATTAAATTATTTTATATTGCTAGATTATTAGCAAACCTTATTTTTTTAAGCCCAGTATAGCAATCGAAACTAATGGTCAATACCTACTTAAAATTCACCATTCACTATCCTGTTGCTTTTATTAGGTATGTCGTAAGTTTAACACTACCATTCACTTGACTCAATAAGCAGGTATTTTGTTACCTCTAGGGGAATAGTAAATGGGTAATTCTTATTTCAAAGTGACCAGTTAGTTACGAAAGACAGAAAAGTATCGTAGTAATTTTTTTATTACCAATTTTGGTATTTTCATGTTATTTTGTTTACTTTGAAGTGGTGTGCAATAAATAATATTCTATCTATCTAATTTTATGTAAGTTACTTTAAGTTAAAAATCACCACTTATGGCTGCTTTGATTAGGTGCCGAAACAAATATGAACTAAATAAAAAAATATCTAATTGTTTTAGTTTGGGACGTTGATTTAGGGCTCATGCACCCACACGAGAAATAATAACAGCCAATCCAGCGATTTATCACGCTGCTGCCATACCAATAATGCAAATCAAACTTCAGTGTCTTTCAGATATCGGAAGTTTTCCCGCGATCGTAACGCACAATGCTGCGGTGTGCAGCTCAACGCAGAGTACCTACCGCGTTTGCTCTTCGCCGCTGACGCAGACTGCGACGGAGCAAGAGACTATACTAGACGTTTTCCATACGATTACCTATGTGTCCGGCGCCGCATGTCGCATACCGACCTAAGCTTTACACCGTATATACCCCAGCGACATCCAAAGTCATAAGCGAGTCTGAACGACATCCAATTTTGCCGTTTGCCAGCATCGTACCATCAATAAAACATACGTATGAAAGTAAACTTTCTTCGTTTTATGGAAACTATTTGCCTACCTAATTGTGATTCCGCTTGTGTGCGTCTTTGTACTTGACTAAGAGTGGTAATGAGTTAACTAAAACGTATGGGTCAGGAAGTGTGAATCGAAGATAGGCAGGAATTGACCGACAGCGACAAAGACATAAATGACAAAAAAATACAGAAATATATATATACCTACCGGCGCCGGTATTCAACAAAACCATAATATACCCTGAAAACACTGTCCATTTACATATACTAGCAAAACTTACGGGTCATCTATAATAACTTGAATATCTTGGAAGCCATGACCGCTTAGTGAAAATATGCAAGCTAATTGAGTACTAAACTCTTAGTGAAATATAATTTATTTGCTCTCGACTCACGAATCTGAGATTTGACTTAACATATAGAAACAAAAACATTTTATTATTCAAGAAATTGGATCATTTTACGAGTTAAATATAAAAAATAAATATAAAATACAAAGGCAAATCCACTTGCAGGAAGCAACACAGAACACAATTATACCTACTCACGAGGGAAGCACGCTCTAAGAATTTGCTAACACACATCCATCCTGCATATCCAAAGTGCTACCACAAGTTTGAGCACTTCCTAAGGCCCTCTATACCTTCCTTATTACTCCAAGGATTACTCATCACATCGTATGGTAGGAAACGCGATAAATGCACTTTGTCGCGTCTACTGGTTTTGGTTTGTATGCAGACATCTTCTGGGAAAGTTGAAATGATGTAACGTCTGAGTGGGCGTGTGTGGGTTGCATTAAACCTGATTGATGAGGTTTTAAATTGGTTTACAACTATGCGTAGGAATGGTACGGAAAGGCACTTGGAACCGATTTGCTAACAAATAGGTAACAAAATGAGAAATATCTACCAAGAGCTCAGAAGATATATTTTAAGGAACATTGGTAGATATTTAGAAATGAATTCATGAATTAATACCCATCAGTCCACCATTACCAACGAAACAATGATCTAAACCTCTAACCACCTAACCGTGTGTATAAAAAACTCATAGTAATTCAATGATTGATAAAAGATGACCAACATAATAAAAATACAAATTATATACTTCAAACATAAAAGCACTCAGGCGTTCATGACTCTTCAATTCTCCCGCGTTATTCTACGCTGTAATGTTAATTAGGTACGTGCTTACAAGGGCAGAGCAATCATAGTCATAATTCAAAAGCATTGAACCACAATGCATCCGATGCAATCATGAACGCATCCATCACTCCGCAGCTCCGTCATGTTCAAAGTCATTGCCCAAACGACCTCAAACGACCTTTAGGCTGACGAAACTGAAAGCCAACTGGTTCCGCGACCCAGTGAAAGCTGATGACTTAACTCATGTAGATGTTATCGAAGTGAAATTCTTCTCTTTGACAGGTCTTATGGAGCAGTTGTGTAATAATCTGATGCTTAGAATTGGCACTTACGACAAATGTAGTGTCCTAGAATCTGTAGCTTTTTACCTCGATAATTAAGGTCGTGTTATGCAGAACGGACAATTAATTTAAGGATGTGTCTGCAAGGGATGTTTGATAAGATTGCGCCACACGTGAAGGTTCAATTTATACTTCACGTGGTTTTGAAGAGTTACAGAGATAGTATCATAATTGTTGTGTATGATTCCGCTCGGAAATCTCTAATCCAGTGTGACGTCCGTTGCGCGTCTCTCGGGATTCGGTCCGTGACGCGCCGCAGAAAGCGCATTCCTGCGCGTGACTTCAGAAGATGCACCGTAGATACGATTGTTTTGCATTCGGTTACGAGGTGTTATAGAAAACTGGCGTTGGTCTCTGCGACAGTTTGCACTCCGAGCAAACCAAGCCAGATGAACGCTAGTAGCGTAGTTGGAAAGTTAGATAACTGTGATGAGTTATGAAATCCTCACGTGTAGAGCAAGGAGTAATTAAAACAATGCAATAAAAGATGAAAATGTCACTTTGGCTATGTTTTACAAAATTTTAGGCGGTAACTCTACAATGTTCTAAAATATATTGAAATACCTAATCACTTCCTCCAGATTTTTCTTAATTTGAAATCCCTGTATGTATCGCTAGAGATTAAAATGATGAAACAGTTATGCAACTGAACTGAATACAAAATTGATTGTGGTTGCCGTTACGCCATGGCAAGTAGGTAATGGTGTGGTTTACCGTACCTAAGCATTTCTGCTCATCCGACTAATTTGATGAATTGAGCAATAAGACCACTTGAACGTTTCAGCCTACGCATAATCATTACGTGCATTTTGTTTGACCTACTAGGAGTTTCAAGAAGTTCCTGGCGTAGCTACTTTAAGTTTATAAACTTAAACTATTAAAACTTAAGTAATAGTTTAGTCTACAGCGACTCTAACTGAGTACAGTCCTTTTCAACCAATTGTATAGTTTATATTATAATCTAAATGTAGCTTCTTTTCTTTCCAGATAGAAAATGACTTCGATAGAAGAAGAGAGACACCACTGGGACACCCGGGTTTTAACGAGCATCAGACGAGATTCGGCTTAAGTTCACCGCTGCAGAGCTTCCAACCGCAACCCGCGCTCGTCAGCAGTCCGTCTCCCACTCCCCTTCAATTCCAGCAGCAAGCGTATCCCCAACAACATCAACTGCAACAGCCTTATGTCCCCCAATTCAATAACCTCCTACCCACTCAAAATGTCCCCATTCAAAATAACCTTGCCCTCCCAAACAATGGCTTCCAGTACACACAGTCAGCTAATGTCAACCCAACTGTCCTACAAAACACTTTCACCCCACCACAAACATTGAGGCAGATCCCGCAAACGCAGAATATTCTGCCCCAACCGATCCCAACATTACCAACCTACCAAAACATCCAAGTGCCACAAAACCACCAACCTGTGTTCCAAAATCCTATGCCTACCGTTAACATCGGACACCAAAGACCTACGACGGCTGCCTTCCTTCCAACAGTCGCAACTCAAAACCAACAGCAAATCTTCAGTCCTTCCAATGCTATAACTATCCAGCCAGCTCCTAACCTAGCTCCACAAAACTACAACCCTCAGAACCAGCAGGTTCAAATCAACCACAATGCTCAACTTAACCATAATGCTCAAATTAACCATAATGCTCAGATTAACCATAACGGTCAACTCAACCAGAATGGGCAGATAAACCAGAATGGTCAAATACCATTCCAATCTAATCTGGGTCAAGCCCCCGTACTATCAAACAATCAGAACGCTCAAATCCAGGACTATTTCGAACAGTCGAAAGAAAACATTGAGAAGATCAAGGAACTTCAAGAAAGAGCTCGTATCATTCAGAAGCATCAAGAATTTGTTCAAAAACAACAGCAGAAGCAGCAGGAAAAGGTAGAGAAATTACATGAAGAGTTTATTTCTAAGCAAGCGACTAAGTCGGTTCCTATTTACACAACTACGGAAAGCTATGATAACTATTATCAAAGGACTCAGGAGAAGCGCAGGCCGATCCAGCCCCATGAGACAGATTTATTCAGGAAAGCCGTTGAGTTGTATGAAAAGGAGCATCCCACTACAACGACCACGACAACAACTACAACTACTACGACGCCAGAACCACCATCGACTCCAAGATACAAGTCCAGAGGAAGGCCTAAAACCAGACAACCGCCCCAAGATAGGAACAAGCAGAAACTGTACAACGAAATCAAATCTCTGCTCGAAGAAAGTGATAACCGTGGCTTCGATGACAATCTACGGGCCAAAAGCGCAGAATTACTCCAAAAGCCTGATATTCTTAAACAACTGAAGGTAGCCTTAGCTGAAAACCCAGAAGATTATAATGAAAAGAACTTCTCATCACGGGAGATTTCATTAAACGGACAAAAATTTGAGGTGATCCGAACTACTAACCCTAATTTGATTCCGAAAGGAGCGATCACTGCTGAAAGTTCAAACTTAGCTCAAATTATGGCTCAAGTACAAGCACAGGATCAGCTGAAAAGCAGCGGCATTTCCTTCTCCGATTTAACCAAAGGCGTGCTACCTCCTGGTGCAAATTTTGAACTTGTCAAGCAGACAGAAAATGGCAAACTGGAAGAGGTTAAGACACCGAATGAAATCGGCAACAAAAAGAAGGTCACGTTTGTCTTTCTCGAGGAACAAGACGATGGTTCTTTCAAAGTGAAAGGTGTAAAAGCTAACGGACAGCAGACTGAAGAAGGTCCTGAAGTTGAGAATATCTTGAACAAGATAAAGAAGGGAGAGATCAAGCTGCCAGGACCTACGAAGATATCCAACGGTGTATTTAGCTCGACTGCTAATCCTGTGACTGAAACTAACGACTACGTAATGGCATCCTCTCAAGTTCCACCGAGTAGCTACTCGAGTTATGTCACGTCAGCCAGTCATGGCACAAGTGGACACACGAGCCCCTTATTCTCTTACCAGTCTACAGCAAGCCCTACCCATAAAACAATTCGGACAACGCAATCTCAAACGCAGAGCTACACACCACAATACAATTCAGTGTCAAGCACCGAGAGGAACGTTTTCAAGTCAAGTACTCCTCCACCTTTCGAGTTTTCCACGAATAGGAATATTATCAGACAAGAGTTAAGAAGTACTCAGTTTCCAAGTTCAACTCAGTTCCCCAGTTCGTCTTTTGTGACTTCATCGACCCCATCTTACAGACAGCCAGAATCAACGTACCGACAGCAAGACGCGAAGGAC
Organism: Eulithis prunata; assembly: GCA_918843925.1. Lineage (NCBI taxonomy): Eukaryota > Metazoa > Arthropoda > Insecta > Lepidoptera > Geometridae > Eulithis > Eulithis prunata. Next base: position 965,997 of record OU974007.1, read on the forward strand.
TTGGTCGTGATTGGGTCCAGTACGGTTCCTAGCATAGAATTATCTCAGACCTTCGCTAATAGGCAATCGAACCCAGGTCTCGTGGACATTTTAAAAGAAAATGGGTTGTTTGCGACGGCTAAATACTTGAAGCAGTCTGGTTTGGACACGATCTTGAATGAGACTGGCCCGTACACTATCTTCGCGCCGACCGACAAGGCGTTCAGGACGTTGCTGGTTCAGTTGGGAGGCCCCGATAGAGCTGAAGAGAAGTTCCGTGACAATCCAAGGCTTTTGAGTGGTGTATGTATTCATTATTTCTTTTTGACTTTCATAAAACCAATCAGACAGGTATCAGATGTCCCTTATTTTTTGCTTAGTTATCCAGCTTGCTTTTCACAATTAGGTAAAGGAATTATGTTTTTGTCCATAGCTTCTGCTCCACCACGTGATTCCCGGCGCATTTGACATCGGTTCTCTTCAAGACGAGATGACGGGCGTTTCACTGGCTGGCACTCAGCTGAGAGTCAATCAGTATGACATGCATGATGTGGAGTGGAACGAGGTCCGTGTTACTACCATCAACGGAGCCAGAGTGCTGGAGGATAAGAAAGATATCCATATTCCACAGGTGAGTGAGAAGACTGCCCAACACGGGTTTACACTATACTATAAAGTTCAAGAGTCGTTTACAGAGAATCATGACAGTGTTCCCATAACTATAGGGCACCACAGCGTGCACATTCACACATTGATATTATAAAACGTACACCAATTATTATTATAGTGTAAAATTTTCGAAATCATATTTATGAGTAACATTTAATTTTGAACCACGACTGACCCAGGCTACGGGTAGGATAAAGTCTTTGGAAATATTTAGCCAAAGATAATTTTGGAGATTCGTCTCTTAAAACTTAAACCTTATTCCAGGGCATAGCGCACGCAGTAGACAGAGTGATGTTCCCGTTACCAGTAGGAGACTTGGTCCAGACTCTGCAGGCAGACCGCGACCGGCGATTCACCACATTCCTGAAGGCTGTTCACACCAGCGGCTTCGAAACTACCCTTGCTGGTTAGTAATTCAATTGCACTAGAACATCTAAACCTGGCGAAACTAGCTAATTGATCAAACAGAACTGAACACAATCGCGCCATCGCGCCATCTCCTCCTGGGTCTTCACGCGATGAACTCGATGCACATTTAACATCTTGGCCTGTAACAGCGTAAAATCACGAAAAGTGGAAGGAGGGAGGGGAGGCCATTGCCCTGCAGTGGGAAAACCGCGGCAGAAAAATAAAAATAAATAACTAAACACAATACGATGCTTGTGTACTAATACGAAGCTAGTACCGCTGCAGTCGGTTCCATAGATGGCAGGAAACACCTTCGGGTGGTAAACTCCCACCATCGGATGGCTAACTCTTATGAGCTGAGGGTATACGAGTTTCCATAAAAGGAACTTCGCGGAACGCCAAAGTTCAGTGACTGAACTCTTTCTCTTCCAGACAATTGGTCCCACATGGTGGTGGGGTCAGCCTTCCTCACATTCTTCCTCCACTTCGCCCTATCCATGACGTCGTCATCGGAAACGTTGCATTCCTTCATATCGCGGTTTAACACGTCTGAACAAGATACAGAAATCACCAAGTCTTGTTTGAAACAAACAGAAACAACAGTTTAATCTTTAAACCATGTTTTATCAATTCCAGAGAGTAAAACCTACACAGTATTCGCGCCAACCGACGCCGCATTCGCCCGCCTGTCTCCTGTAGAACTTTCAAAGTACTCGGACAAGGCGGCTGCGAGAGCCCTCGTCGCTAAGCATGTGCTCCCGGGGACATTGTACAGCGCCGGCATGAGATACTATCAGCTCAGAAACTCTATGGAAGACGCCAAGCCTTTGACGCTGCAAAAGAGCTCAGGTAGGTCTCTTGTAGGCGACGAGCTGTCTCCCGCAGCTTTGCTCGCGTGGTAGCATAAGCATTATTTGGTTAAAATCTTTGATTGTCCATGCTGTGGGTCGTGGGTTTGATCCCCACCGAGAACAAACATACTCAGCCGCAGTCGGCAGGTAACTGGGCATGAGCATAGTGTGAACACGATAATGCCTCTGTCCCGGCTCCCGGCCCAAAGTTCATGCCCTTGCCCTCTAATGAGAATAAAGGCGATGTTGCTGTGGCAATAAGTCCGGAACTAATCGCGGCATTCATGCCGGCAGCGGCATGGACATGAGTGTGAACGCACTATGAAAGTGAACGAAACATAACCAAGGAGTATTTATATATCCTTCATTTTCTTTTCCAGGTCGCATCAAAGTGAACAATGCACAAGTGGTGACCCACAACATCCCCGCGACGAACGGTGTTATCCACGCAGTCGACACACTTCTTTAACTTACGAATTGCTTCAATGAAGCACCCTGACCTACTGCTTGACTGATACGAATCACATCAGCTTTTTAATGCTATAAGGGGTTTTTTTGGACCTATAAAGTATTGGTAGTACTAGGTGAAGGTAAAAAACTTCTTTGAATATTTTTAGAGGAAACAGATGAACAAAAGATGAAACGCCTATTAGATCGCATTTAAAAGATTATGTTAAAACTAGCTGTCGCCCGCGGCGTTGTTCGCGTTCTAGACCCTTTCGAGTGTGACTTTTCAAAATTCCTTTCTTAGTGCACCCCTACACTATAAAAGGATACTACCCTCCAAATTTCATACCTCTAGGACTTATAGTTTAGGCTGTGCGTTGATTGTCAGTCAGCTTCAAAAGAGTTTTATATATTTAGAAGAAGATAGATAGCGTTAGAAAATATCAGTCTCGCAGTAAGTCTTCAACGATTAGGTATACGATTTCCCGGAGCTTTAAGTTCTAACGAAGACGCACTTTATGACAACGTTTTTAGAAGAGTTGTTTTACTGTGCATCTATCTATTGTGTCATTTCAATTCTTACATCGAAAGATTTTGCTATGAAATTATTGATTTAAGACTGTAAATATAAATTAAGTTAAAATAATTATTTATATTCTCGTTTTGTAAATAAAAATATAACTTTTATATTATGTTTCATTTGAATACATTCAAATATTTAAAAAAATAACTCCTGGAAGATATCACAAGTAATTAATATCCAATGAAGGTTCCTTGTGAATTAATCATAGGGAACATCTAGTGACAAGAATAAAAAAGAAAAAATATTTCTTACCATTTTAATCTCACACAAATATCACACAACCACACATTAAGTACTATTAGTACTAACTTCAACCGATTTAAGTCTTGTAAGTAATCTAATCACCAAAAAAGTAGTGAAGTCTTAACAGCTATTTTTTAAGTAGGCATGTCTTTAATCAACTAAGTTCATTTGGACACAGGTAAGTAACTAGAAAAGAGTCTTAACAACTAACAAATTTTTAAGTAGGCATTAATCAACCAATTTCATTTTGACGTAGGTAAATAACTAGAATAGTTTTAAATCAACCAAATTTTATGTAGATAGTCATCAAATCAACCAGCCTTAAGTCACGTGTAGCTGATCTGCGCTAGCATCATTTTCAACTTGGCTATTTCATCATCTTTGGCGGCCAATTCTTCCTTCAACGTTCTAATCACCTCATCCTTATTCTCCGATAGCATTTTCAGTTCTTCTAGTAACTGAGTAGTGTCTAGCCTCTTACTAGGCCTGCGTTGAACGAGTTTGCCAATGATGTGAGCTATTTTGGGGTAGTTAGCGGTGAGGTGTGCGGGGATTTGACCTTTTCGAAGGTCGCTGATGGTTTTCACGCGTTCCATGTCAGTGCTGAACGGGTGTACCATCTCCAGGAGGATTATTCCGAGGCTGTACATGTCGCTCTGTGGAAGAGAAACAAACAATTAGTTACTGTTGGTGGTGCTATTAAATAAATAAATAAATATTCACGGACACTTAACACAACGCCTTCTAGTCCCAAACTAAGCAAAGCTTATTAGAAGTAGATAAATCTTTAGTTGGAAAAGAGGGAGGGCCCTTCTCCCTGCAGTGAAACAATTTTTTTTAGTTTTTTTTAAATTTATTATTAGCCTCCTATAACTGTGATTAATCTAGTAATCATTTTAGTTTTTAATTATTTATTTAGTTTTTTTTTTCTCGCAGTGGAACAATACTGCTGAAGAAGGAAATGTTTAGATCGGGTTTTTACATTATGACACATAAACCTTTTTACAAAAGTTAGTATGCCATACGTGAACTGTTGCGATCCTATAGTTTCTGGAATTCTAAATGGCTTAAATACAATTTTTTCCATCAACTTTCGAAAGTACTGGCAAAGCGCATTTTCAATGAATTGAAGACACTCACCTTAGGATTACATTGCCCGTCCAACTGCTCAGGGGCCGCATACAAAGTCGTACCGAGCGCCAACCCACTATGCGACTGCTGTAACGGACACGCCAGTCCAAAATCACCCAGCTCCACCAACAAGCCATCTTCCCGATGCTCCACAAATACGTTACTAGGCTTTATATCATGGTGGATAATCCCTCTAGAATGTATGTAATGTAACCCCTTAACCAGCTGAGTGAACATATCGATAAGCAAATCTATATGAGTGAACGACACAGCGTGGCTAAGATCAGGAGATTCAAGACACGAGTCATTTGAATCACAGTGCTGGAGAGTCAAATCTTCGGAGCCCTTTCTTGGGATCGATAACTGATTATTTCTGGCGTCCAACCACTGTTTTAGAGTCTGCTGGCAGAATGACATTTGGATGTACAAGGTAGCCCATTTTAGGTTAACTCGTGAACAGTTTTCGTAATCACGATCGGTCATGAGTTTGCATAGAGCATCGTTGTTGTTGCGAGATGACTCAGATTCACTGTCCGATTCAAACAGGTCATCCTCGGTCGTTCTTGTCAAGTCTTCAAAACTGTTAGAGTTCTCAAAGGATATGATGAAATCTGATAAGCTGTTCTGTTTCAACAGATCTCTGGAGTTGTGAGTTTTGAAGGATGTGATGATGCTCGGCTGCGCTGATGACGTCACGTTCGATTTGAGAGAGAAGTCCTCGCTGTCCATGTCCATTGGGATGCGTTTCTTTTTAATTCTGGATTCTATCATCGGTTCCAACCACGCCGCTTTATAATTGACTATGTTGGGATGATTGAGACTTGCAATGGTTTTGACTTCAGATAAATGACACATGATGGAGTCCACATCGCAGGATTTGATGTAAACCTTTTTAACGGCGTATTCAACTCCGTCCAGTCTATGTTTGGCTTTGAAAACGCTTCCAAATCCACCGCCAGCTATAAAGAACAGTTCTTCAAACTCCCTGTGATAGCGGGACCATTCTAGTCCCGACTGTTTAAGTATAGGCCAAGATGCAGGTATTGTTATAGGTATTTCAGCGCCGCTCGCGACTGTCACCAGTTGATACAACGCCCGTTGGTACTGGCTTCTCATGACTTCGAACTCCCCCATAGCGTACGAGTCATCTATAAGTTTCATGCTGTGTAGTTTCTCGCATATGGTGTTGTAGAGTTGGTTTGCTCGGTTGCTGTCTTTTTCTAGAAGAGTGCATAGTTGTTTGACGAGGGACTGGACTAGGAGACTGATGGGTGTGGTGGCTGTGGCCGAGTTGACTATGTCGATCTGTTTGATGCTCTCTTGTAATAATGATTCGTGTTCGATGTCATGGATTACACCTGGAATGGACAATAAACCGAATTTATTAATCTAGTTCCCGTATTACAAACTTTGCTTAGTTGGGGACACCTAGTGCCATTGTGTAAAATGTCCATAAGGATTTGTTTATCCTGTATAGCCCATGTAGTTTAACAGCCTGTTAGTCAGCAAGTTTGCTTAACATACAAACTTTTTTTTTAAATCTTTTTTATTTTAGGGACATTGAGTCGACTCATGACTATGTCGGTAACATACAAACTACAATTGTCTTTGACGTCATACATTTACGTCATCTATTTATGTTCTGATTGAATATAATGATTGAATATAAACATGGTTTTTTTTTAGCCGACTTGACAAATGACTTGACTTGACTTATTTATTACAATTTTAACACTTGACATTGGCAAAATTGTGTGTCGAAATGACGGACACATGCTTCTAGGCCATTATTGAAGAGAAGAAGAGGGACACGAGTTTTGTCATTTTTTGAAACGACACATAGCACTTTTATTTTAATAGTTTTTCTTGTGTTATTGTGAGCATTGTTGTTTAATTTTGGTGGAATTTTAACCAATAATACTTAGGTCGTAACATAAAGTGTGAGCCATTGGAATAAATGTGTGTAAAGTGGTTTTTCTGAATGTGAAAATTCGTGTTAGGTTTTGAAGAGAAAATCCACCATTTTCTTTTCAAAACAAACGACAGCCGACTTGACAAATGTCTTGACTTGACTTATTTATAACAATTTTAACACTTGACATTGGCAAAATTGTCTGTCGAAATGACGGACACAGGCCATTATTGAAGAGAAGAAGAAGAAGAATATAAACATCATTATCTAATGTATCTAATCTTCAAGATTGATTTCCTGAAGTACATTATCAAAATAATCTGGTATCTTATTTTTAGAGTAATAACAATTGGACTAACAACAGAAGCCTAATTAAAAATACTGTTGACTTGATAGGCCTGAAGCAATGACCCATCATCACTATAGTAGTTTTTATCAAACAAAATTTCATAATGGTGGGTAACTTGTAGAGTGAACCCCACGCAACCACATTACACACATTGGAACATTCTAGCAATTTGTTATCCTTGTGGTTTTAAAGTAGGTACAAACTGAGTTGATATTAAATAGTTACTTCATCATGCAACCACAGTAGCACTTGGCTTTGTTTATAAACTTATTAAAATACTGAGGTGTAGTGTTACGATAGATACTAAGATTAATCATACATCTTCATTTTGTATTCAGTATTAAAGGAGACTCGCTAAAGAATACTCGTTTCAATCTAATCCCTTCCCCTCAATACATTGTATTTCTCTCTAGCCTACTTTGTCCAGCTGTGGACAAAAGCTTTAAAGACAAGATAAGAATAGACAATTAGAGATAAATTCTATGAATGTTACTAATATTGCTAGCGATAGCACAGAATACGTTGCAATTGCACAGAAAAATTTATGACTTAAAAAAATAATGTGGTGACCAAATAGTTTTTTGATCAGTACCTAGGTACTTCCTACCCAATCCGTGGCAAACGAATGAATAGGTAGGTTATTAACCTATTTATTTTGAACCAATGAGTGAAGTATAACTAGGTATAGTAAATAGATGATATCTTTACCCAAATCAAATGATTTGATAGTAGCTAATGCCTTCCATTTCTCCGAATTATGTTTATCCATAGTTCGTCCTTGCTGAGAACTGTTATGCCAAAACTATTGCTGATAGGATAGGACTAAGACTTTTGTTCAAATAAATATGTGAAACTCATAAAAAACTAATACATGGTGCTGGAGATTTATGAAAAATCGAAAAGGGTCATGGTGAAATAAACACATTTAAAATGAAAACACGAAAATTCAATAAAAATTCACAACAAACACACACGCACGTCACAATTTTTACACTTGATTTGACATGACATGACAGCACTCTGCAGTGTTTCCACTTTCAGATAAATAGCTTTTCCCTAATAATACAGAATTTTTTTACAATTTTTTTTTAAATACTTATCTGACACTTCGAATGATCGAGGATCTGACAGAGCTATCAAAAAAATTAATACTTTTTATTGGACGCCAAAATTGAAAAATTGTGTTGTTTGAGTTTGTTTGCAGCAGACCCTAGATGGTTTTTTAGTTATTATTATGTTTTTATATTTAGATTAAAAAACTTCTGACTGTTATCACTTCTGTCTGATTATAATAAAGTTTTATTTGCCTCCGAAAATCTTCATATCCCTCAAAAAAATCTGTCAAAACCATCTCAAAAGTCACGTTATTTTAGTAGATTTTCCCCAAAAATGAGAGAAATCTTTAAAATCAAATGGCACTCACTGCCAGCAACGTTGATAAGTACCAAAAAAGACTTGGCAAAAGGATAAGCCTCCAGTGCCAGAACAAAAATTAAAAAAAAAAAAAAAAACGTTGATTAGTTTTTTTTAATGTCATATATACACAGCTGTCACTTTTTTTGACAGATAAACAATAATAAAACAGCAAAAACAGCTGGGCTGTGTGAAATATTCTCGAACGCTTTTTGCCAATTTTTAACTGAAGAAAAGCCTTCTAAACATGAATCTATTACCTAGAAGCCACAAGGAGTTCAGCGAAAAAGATTACTGGAATAAGTTTTTCAAAAAACGTGGAAATAAGGCTTTCGAATGGTAGGTTATATTTTGTTCTAAAATAACTTATGCTTCTATCGAAAACGTTCAATGGCAGTAAGTTATACATTCCAGGTACGGCGAGTATTTAGAACTATGCTCCCAGCTCCACAAATACATAAAACAGAAGGATTCTATCCTCATTCCTGGTTGCGGCAACTCCAGCCTGAGTGCTGATCTATACGACGTCGGTTTCCAAAACATCACCAACATAGACGTATCAGAAGTCGCTATCAGACAAATGACAAACGTAAACTCACACAGGACAAGTATGAAATTCCTTTGCATGGACGCATTGAACACAACATTTGATAACGACTCATTCAATGTGGTCCTAGACAAGGGTACACTCGACGCTCTAATGCCTGACGACACAGAAGAAACTATTACACAGATAGATAAATACTTTGCGGAAATAAAAAGAGTCCTCAAGCTTGGAGGTCGGTTTGTCTGTATATCACTCTTACAAAGTCATATCCTTGCCAAGTTAGTCAGTACATTCTGTGATAAGTCCTGGATGTTCCGAGTGGTGAGATGTCACGAGGCGGAGGAGAAGAACTCTGAGAATGGAGATGGAATGACTCTGCCGGTGTTTGTTGTAGTGGCTACTAAGTTCAAGGAACTACCTCAGTTGGTAAGTTAGACAATACTTTGTACATTATATTGTATGAAGTGAAGAATATGTAAACTATGTAACTTGGTGTTCTGTAAAAGTTGTTGCCAGTTAGTCCCAGTTTGTTAAGTATCTAAGTCATTACAAGCAAGTTTTATGACATATTGTAATGGAAAACTGGCAAGGACTTGACATTTTATGCAAACTCGCTGCATAATTATGAGCCTAAAAATTAGACACAAACTTTAAAAGAAAGTGAAGCAGTTTTCACATACATTGGCATTCTCTCTCTTTTTCAGATTGTAGAAGTATGTTTGGCTGGAGACAAAATGCAGCGGTTGCAGACAGCAGAGGAATTAATCCAGCATGTGAAGTCGGCTCAGGATGCGGCATTTGTAACCAACGGCCTGGCTCGGACTAATCTTGATGAGGATGAGGTAGGATTCTAGAGCCTGCTTATGCATCCCAAGCACAAATATGCTATATTGTAAGCTTGATCATTCATAAAGTTAAATGAATTCGAAAATTGTAAGGGCTATTTTAGACAAAATCTCATAAAAGTGTGCTTTAAAAGAGTCGACTTGTATTTGAAAATAACCCATACTTTTCTGAGGTTTTTGTCCTTATGTCTGCCTTTTGTCAAAAGTTTTTTGCTAATGTCGTCGTGAAGTCAGCCCTTTGTCCAAAAAAAAAACATGGTTTCGAAAAACCCTAGCATATTACGGCATACTTTTTTCCTATTTAATTTTACCTACTGCAGTGGCGCCGCTACTAATTTGCATACAATATTAAAAGCACAATTACAATTGGTGGAAGATATCAAAGAACAAAGATGAGATCCTTTCCCAGCTGTCCAATGAGATGTATTACAAATTTACGTCATCGATAAACAGGTATCCCTCGATCTGATGCAGCCTGGAGTAGACTCCCCTCGGTATACTCTGTACGTGATCGATCAGACGGGACACGCCGTCAATAAGTACGCTGTATTCATCGTTCCACAAGGCAGGTGGGTCTCAAGTATTTTTACATTAGTAATCATTATATTTTAAACTCTTTTGAAGCTGACTGACAAACAACGCACAGCCCAAACTATAAGTCCTAGAGGTATGAAATTTGGAGGGTGGTATCCTTATATAGTGTAGGGGTGCACTAAGAAAGGAATTTTGAAACGTCACACTCTAAAGGGTAGAATGCGAGCAACTCCGCGGGTGACGGCTATTTAGTATAACACCACACCCCGATTATTGGAGGTGTGTCAGCAACAACTGAATAGAATACCCACACTATGACGTGCGCGGTACATTCTTGTTTCTGCAGTGTGGGCGAGTTATCGCTCGCGTGTGTGTGTTACCCAGTGTTCTATCAAAATTATATATATGTAGCTGTTTACAAGATGATATAGGTACCTATGTAATGTACTCTGTATAAACGGAACAGCCAGACCGACCCGACCAAATGGACCAACGATACTTGTTAGGAAGCCTATTCTGATTTATTCGGAAAGTCATTACGCATCGGTAACTTTCAAAATAGATTTTAAAGCTATTGGACATCTTTGAAAGCTTCCGATTTGGGTACCAATCCGAAAAGGCTTTTTCTCGATTCTTGCTTGTCGCAAACCAACACAACAAACTTCAGACTACGGGCTCTGAATAGAATCAGAATAGCCTTAAAAGATCGCGAGGAGTCTGTAGATTTTTTGGGGAAGACGACAATTACGATACACCGGCGTGCTTAATATATTCATTCGGTAACTCCATTGTATGTAGGTAAAGTAGAAGATTCTTCTCTATCACTTCTCAATGCCACTAACGGTCACCCTTCCAAATAGTGACCGCACAGAACGTCGCTTAACTTAGATAATCAGTGAAGTGAAGATAGACAAAGCAAGCTACGCCACGAGCGCTGTATGATGCCCTGAAAATGCTATAATACGCAGTAAAAATGTACATTCTGTGTGTGACAGCTTTTCGACTACGTACACCTACAAATATACTATAGAGTAAACAATCAGATGCAGTAAATAAGTGGCCGTGTAGGCGTGAACTCTATAATTATCGCAGCGCGCGTTCCACGGTTTTGAGCGCAAACAAGCGGATCTATTTTTCGGTGTTTATCAACATGTTTTAGCGCAGATTGATAGCTGGTAGTTTTTATACTAGGCCAAGACAGAATACTACCAATAAGCGATGATGAGCGTCTAGGAATCTGTTGCGTAGCATCAATGTAAATTCGTATGAGGTCTTTATACGTTGATTATTCTTTCCTTATATTCTATTTATAACGGGCATGACTATTGAGAAACAAAAAACACAAACATCAATAAATATCCTTGGGCATATCACACAAGGCTCTCTAGTCCCAAACTAAGCAAAGCTTGTACTATGGGACCTATTGCTGATCTGATAGAACACTGAACCCGGAACCTTCCTATAATCGGATACAGGTTAGAAGAAGTAGAGCTCTTTGTGATAGTTTGTTAAATAATAGATAGTGTAGATAGTAAAAGGCATTTATAGGTATAGGTAAGTTATGAAAAAATACTGGTGAAGAAGGGAGACTCTTTTACGTTAGTTATCTTTTTACACTCTGTACAATTATCACTGAAGGCGATTGGATCGACTCCCGCTGGACGAGAGAGGAACAGAAAATAACAACTACCTACCTACGAGTATCAACCACTCGACAATTGCAACATTTCAAACGTCAAAGTAGGCGCGAGAGCGGCCACAGACGGTCGCTGAAACGGTGGACGAAATCAAAAAGAAATTCTGGACAATTTTAGAACGTTTAAAATTATTACTACTGTGGATTCAAGTAATAACAGTGCTACTTAAATATTCCAGGTAGGATAATAGGTACCGGCTAAATAGATCTGCATAAAACTCCGCGGTACGGTCCTTCGGACAAAGTTTACGTTTTTTTTTACAAAGTTATTTTTGATACGCTTACTTAAATACAAATAAGGGTTAACAATATTGACAACTAACCAGTTTAAAGTTATTTCAGACTTTTAATAGGTAATGTATTTTTGTTTTATTACTTTTCCCTTTTATCCGGTGGGCCATCTGCCAGTACGCGTATAAATTCGTGCGTTATTTTATGACGAATGATAGTTGAACTTTTCACAAAAAAATAAGAGAACAGAGTTGTTCAAAACAGAGAAAGAAGCGGTTTTATTTTTTTTCTCCCAACTACACCAAAGCAAAAAGGAGGGTTATGATTAATATATTTTAGGGTACCTACGCTACAAAAACACCAAAAAATAGATGGCCTATGGTGGCTCAAGAAGAAGATCACAAATAGTGCAAATATTTCACTAAAACATTGTAAACCGCGCTCATACTTCTCTACACCGAAACGATCTCTGTACGCGCTATTTCTATTATAATCTGCATCAGTCATAATACTTTATCACCTGACATGAGGCGTTGATTTACCACATAAGATATAATTACTCTCTTTGAATAGAACCAGAAAATGGGGCAGTTTACGCAACGCATATTGCGTAAAGCGTAAGAAAACAAACACTATTTTCAAATCCTGACTCAGGGGATTGCCAAGTACTTTGTTTTCGACGTGATGCTTACAATATTTACTTTGATGCGCAAATTTTATTATAACAAAAGATCAAATAGGCGACGTAGAGCTATCAATTTTAAAACGCAATTTTCAATCAATTATTCTTATTGTAAATATTGATGTGGGTTAGGTGCCCATTAATCCTACTAACAAAGTAACACATTTTTTTGACTAATATAATCTATACTAATATCATAAAGAGGAAAGATTTGTATGTAAGTATGTTTGTAACGAATTGGCTCAAAAAGTACTGATCCGATTTGGATGAAAATTGCAATATAATATATTATCCGTGACCTGGATTAACAGGCTACTTTTTATCCCGGAAAATCAACGGCATCCAACGGGACGCGAACGAAGTCGCGAGCGGAAGCTAGTAATGTATACACACAACAGTCACTTAAGTATCGATCCCATTCAATGATGGTGCGTCTCAACTTTTCGTCCCAGTTTCCTCAGTTCATTTCTCTGGAATGCGTCGTTCCTTCAACGCTATCTTGTCTGTCCTGACCACGCCTTTCATCGGGTTGCCAAAGAATTGGCCCATTTTCCCGGCATCCGACTTTTGCCGCTCAGTTTCATTTTAGCCTGGCATTATTTACCACGTAATACACCCAACAGAAAAGCTCTACAAAACTTTGTCATTTTTACGCTCTCGATTGCACTTCAGTCGGATTAAAACCGTTTTATTCTATTCATCGAGTAGTAAGGCATAGGAGGCGTAGTAGTTATCAAGAGTGGGTTTGAGTCCCTCTTAATTAAACGTTCGGGAAAGTACTACCACTATACCTATTTGTACCGGCAAGTAGTGATGCTCGCATTGCTGTGTTCCGGTTTGAAGAGTATACGAGTCAAGTGATGGACGCAGTGAATTGACTCACAGGGCACGTCCTCGATGGATAAATAGATAGATAAACATTTATTCAAACCACCACAAATTAACAATGTAAAAGAGAAAACAGCTAAAAAAGTTGACTTAAAAGTAAAATACTGAAGTATCCAAGAAAAAGCAAACTAGGTAATTATAAATAAATAAATAAGTTATACTCTGTGTGGTGGTTGAAACGGCCTCAGCTCATCTCCTATGGTATCAACATGCTGGGTGAGGCAATACATTGTTACTGCTTATTCCATCACTTTCTGATTAGAAACAATGTGGTTAAGGTACAACTTTTGGGATATTTTAAAAATCTTTATCCCCAAATTGCAGGGAATCCGAGTGGTTATTCGGTACCACAGCTGGCAGAAAGCAGCTGCAAGAGTCAGCTCGGTTCGGGCGACTTGTGGTGGTGATACTACATCGCGGACACAGCTTTGAATCACTCGACGCGGTCAAGGAAGAACTCTCTCATTCTGCTAAGATGCTGATACCCAATGGCTTTGCAGGCCAGGTGAGAAATATTAGCAAGCAAGCTCGTATGAGTGGCCAACTCTGGTGACAGAGTATTTAGGCTGCCTTAAGGCCTCCGTCGTGGCTTAAGCTAGAACCGGGACCGACAGTTTAACGTGCCCTCCGAAGCACGGAAGCGCTCACATGTAATACCTACCACTAACGGTAAATAGTGACCGCGCAAAACGTCGCTTAACTTAGATAATCAATGTAGATTGGCTAAGCAAACTACCCCACGAGCGCTTCTAGAGAAATATTGGTGTACTGTGACACGGCGCGATGTAGACGCAAAACCTATGGAACGTAAGTCCCGTATGCTGATTTAGGCTGGAGAGTTCTGGTTTATATACCTACCATCCTATCCTACCACTATTATAAATGTGAAAGTTTAGTTATTTGTGTCTCAATCACGCTGCAACTACTGGTCCGATTTGGCTGAAACTTAGAATGTAAATAGTTCGTAACGTGGACTGACACAGGCTACTTTTTATCGCAAAAAAATTACGAACCGGACGCAGAAGAAGCCGCGGGCGGAAGCTAGCTACATATTTTTTAATTGAATAAGCAATTGAACTGTTTGTTTCCCTCTCTCTCTGTGTCGATTCCTCATTGCTGAGGGTCGCGACCTCTCTTCATGACCTCTTCTATGGGGTTATTCCATAGCTTGCTGTCCCCCGCGACATGGATTGCCTTGTGGAGTTGCCTGTCGAGAGTGGTAAGCACTTCGCATGGGACATCAAATTATATTCTTATTTCTTTGTTCCATTCCAGATTCCGTTCCTATCTCTAGCGAGTGACGTGGGTCGTCGTACTGAGGTGTACACAGGTCGGTCGGCTCTGTCGGGCGCGTTCGTGGTGGAGGACGTGGCCGTTGAGGACGCCACGCATCGCCGCCTCGTGTTCCTCGATAACCAACTGCTAGTGCAGTCCGAGGCTAGACTTAGAGAAGGTAACTTTTCACAGGTGTCATTTGCTAAGGGAATCATCAATCAGTGTCTTAGTTGTCGATTGGCAAGTTCAAAAGCGTAATAAAACGAAGACTACTGTTTCCGCAGACTTTTAATTCCTCTCGAGGTGTATTAAAATAACGAAGACC
Organism: Eulithis prunata; assembly: GCA_918843925.1. Taxonomy (NCBI): domain Eukaryota; kingdom Metazoa; phylum Arthropoda; class Insecta; order Lepidoptera; family Geometridae; genus Eulithis; species Eulithis prunata. The sequence goes on from OU974007.1 coordinate 981,005, forward strand.
AGGATTTTCGTTAAAACTTGTATAATAAAAATTAATAAAAAGTACAGAGTTGTGATGTGATTCGGTTAACGTAAAGTCGAATTGTGACGTTGAACGTAGCTGTCAGATATTTTGAATTTTCTGACGTTCGCGATTAGTTCGGATGCGCAACATAGTTAGGATCCGCAACATGCCCCCGGCCTTGGAAGCTCCAGCTTCAAATATGGTATAGCGCTTAATCCTCTTGCTGTATGGCTTCTTCGTCTTCTTCACGAAACAGGGGACATATTTTTGCAAAGCTGCGCCGTATTGTGCCTGATGATGTTCGGATGTCCGCAACGCGCGACACGCCGTCTTTGCCGCTGATGGTACTGATGATCCTCCCAAGTGACCATTTTAATGGGGGAAGCTTGTCATCCTTGATAATGACCAGCGTATTTGGCTCAAGACTATCGACATTCTCTCTCCATTTGCATCTGGTCTGCAGCTCCGAGACATATTCCTTCGCCCACCGTGTCCAAAAGTTGTGTCGGATTTGTTCTACCCGCTGGAACCGGTTGAGGAGTCGTTCAGGTTCGCCTCGCATGTCCTGATACACCGGCGCTGTGAGCGGACGACCAACTAGGAAATGACCGGGGCTAAGAGGAAGAAAGTCATGAGGATCAGATGATAATGGGGATAAAGGTCGGGAATTTAGGATGGCTTCTACTTGTGTTAAAACCGTTGTAAGCTCCTCGAATGTCAAATGAGCGTTACCGATTACACGAGCGAGGTGTAACTTACACGATTTTACTCCAGCCTCCCACAGACCTCCAAAATGAGCAGTGTATGGTGGTATAAATCTTAGCTTTACGGCTTGACTAAGAGCGTATTCAGTTATGTCAGAGGAACAATTGTTTAAAAATTTAGTTAATTCATTGTTGGCGCCTACGAAATTTTTTCCGTTGTCCGAAAATATTTCATTAGGCTTTCCACGGCGCGAAATAAACCTTTTCAAAGCTAGAATGTATGCCTCAGTGGATAGATCGCTGACCAGTTCCAAGTGTATTGCGCGCGTGACGAAGCATACAAACAAACAGATATACGATTTTTCGGTTTTAGCACCTCTGCCTTTGCGATTCAACGTAAGCACTGGTCCGGCGTAATCCACCCCGCAATATAAAAATGGATAAGTAGGACTTAGACGTTCCTTTGGCAAATTGCCCATAATAGGATTTAAAGTTTTACCTTTCAATCGCTTGCACGCAACGCACTCGTTTACTATCCTCCGCGCAAGATTCCTCCCCCCAACTGGCCACCATCGCTGGCGAATGTCGTATAGCAGTGCTTGAGGAGCAGCATGGAGAAGTCGCTGGTGCTCGAAGCGCATGAGCAAAACTGAAAACCGATGTTTGGAGCATAATAAGATCGGATGTTTCTTATCATAGTCAAAGTTTTCGGAATAATCGATTCGGCCGCCGACTCGTATTATCTTGTTGGCGTCGATAAATAAATTTAATTTATAAAGACAAGGTGTCTTCTTGAGTGATTGATTTTTTAAAATCAACTTATACTCGTCGCTAAATGATTCTATTTGAGAAAGTCTTACTAACCCAAACTCAGATTTTCTCAGCTCGTCAAAAGTAAGTACGCCTGACTTACGATTTGATTTATTGCGCGTATTATGAATAAATCGCAGTACATATGCAAAAGAGCGTCTCATTCGTTCAAACTGAGAGAACCTAGAAAAAGGAAATAGTTCCACCACGTGTTTTGTGACTAAAACATTCAATGCATTGGGTTTTACCTCGGGTAACTCGTCTTCCTTTATACATGAGTTTGTATCCGTAGCTAGGCCGGCGCATTCGAAGGTATAATCATGAAGAAATGGCGATCCCTTCCACCAAAGCTCTGAAGATGCAAGTTCAGGTAAAGGGCACCCTCGTGATACTAGATCAGCTGGGTTTTCCTTTCCACTTACATGTCGCCACGGCAAGTCTTTCGTGAGTTCGTGAATTTCCGCCACTCGGTTTTGCACAAACGTTTTTAGTAGGTTAGGTGCCATGCGTAACCAACCTAACACTATAGTGGAGTCTGTCCAGAACACTATACTTTTAAACTCACAGTGCAATGATTCACGTATTTTTAAATACAGCTGCGCGCCTAATAAAGCTCCACAAAGTTCGAGTCTAGGTATGCTAACGGGTTTCAATGGCGCGACCTTGCCCTTGGAGCAGAGCAGCCTGACTGATACGCTACGAGTTTTATCGCTTACCGTGCGAATATATGCGCAGGAACCGTATGCTGTTTGCGATGCATCAGTAAAAATGTGCAGTTCGATATAACTAGGTTCACTACCTATAACGTGGCGCGGCACCCTGATGCTTTCGAGCGTAGATAGGTTGCTAGCAAACTGGTTCCAAACTTCCACGACTTCATGCGGCAGGGTGTCGTCCCAATCTAATTTTACTAACCAAAGCTTTTGTAACAAAACTTTTGCGACCATTATAGTGGGGCTAAGTAAACCATATGGGTCAAAGATTTGAGATACATGAGACAATATCGAGCGCTTTGTGATTTTTATATCGTTTTTAAATTGCGTGTTGTAATGAAAAACATCGGATACATTATTCCAACCAATGCCCAATGTTTTACAATGACTAGACTCATCTAAATTTAACGGTTTGATGCTTCCAAATATCTCCGATGATGTTTGATCACCGCAATCAAAATTAAATACCCATTTGCGCAGTGGGAAACACCCTGATTGCAAAACTTTATATGTTTTTTTGCATAAATCGAGTAATTGATCCTTATCGCCTGACGTGGTGATCATATCGTCAACAAAGAAATCCTCATTTATAACCCTCTTGACGTCGGGGTCAGTGCAGTCGGCTGCTGTTTCCTTTAGACATCGGCATGCCATGAAAGCTGCGGCTGCGGTACCGTATACGATTCGATTATGACGTAAAATACCTATTTTGTGCGTCGGATCGTCACGCCATAGAATCAGCTGTAGGTCACGTTGGCTCTCACATACCTCGGCTTGCCTATACATTTTTTCAACGTCTGAGCAGGCAACATATTTGTGTATACGTAGACGTAATAATATAGCCAGCAAGTCACCCTGTATAGGTGGGCCTACAAGCTGTAGATCGTTGAGCGAAACTCCAGTGCTTGAGGCTGCACTGGCGTTGAATACTACCCGTAGCTTGGTAGTGGTGCTGTGCTCGCGTAGTACACCGTGATGTGGTAGGAAAAAATTAGGTGTTCCGTATGAATCTACGCGCGTCATGTGACCCAAGGATATATATTCATGAATGAAATCGGTATACAATCGTTTGTACTCTGGATCGCGTTGCAACCGTTTTTCTAATGATAGAAACCTTTTGAGAGCTTGAGGATACGTTTCCCCTAAGCTTTGTGTTGAGGATTTGAGTGGGATGTTAACGCAAAATCGTCCGTCATTATCGCGCGTTGTAGTTTTGACGAAATGATCTTCACACTCCTTCTCCTCCTCAGAACGCGTATCACAAAGCTTAGGAAGTTCCTCGAGCTCCCAAAATCTGCGCAATTGAGCTTCCATCGTTTGAGAGAAGTTGCACTGAGTGTAACCTCTATTACGCTTTAAATTTATATTTATAGGACCCGATACGATCCATCCTAGTTGCGTGTTTTGTAGGAATGGACCCTTGGGCAAACGCATCCTTCCCTCGCCTAATAACTCCCAAAACTTGTCCGCGCCTATAAGAATATCAATATTTTGGGATTCATAAAAACAGGGGTCGGCTAACTGCAAGTTATCAGGGATCCCGAACTTTGCGTATTGTTCGGGTATCGCTGGCAGCGTTGATGTAATGTGCGGTAAAACAATACATTGTATTCGCATAATGAATGGGTTGGTTCGCGATTTTACTTCTATATCACAAATTTGCGTTGATTGTGATATGGAATTGCCAACCCCGCGTACTTCGTGAGTGGACTGTATCATTTGCGCGCTTAGTTTTTCGCATAATGATTGCGTTATGATGCAGCGCTCGCTTCCCGAATCTAGAAGCGCGCGCGCCGTTTGATAATTGTTATACCTATCCTTGACTTCCACTAACGCCGTCGATAGCAAGACAGGCTGCACACATGGATAATTCGCGCATAAAATGTTCGTATGTGTGTCTACTTTAGGCTTATCGCTACTAGTGCTTACGGAAGGTGCAGTGGGGAGCGGTTGCATTGGCAAAACCGGTTGGCTATTCTGGCCTGGAGTGCGAGGAGCTACATCGTAACTAACTGCATTATCTTGGTGAACTAGCGAGTTATGTTTTCGCTCACATTTCCTACACGGACCAAACCTGCAGTTATTCACGGTGTGCCCCACCCGCAAACAGTTCTCGCATAGCTCGTTATCTTTGACAACTTTTAGCCTAGCTGCTACGTCAAGATCAAGGAACTTTTGGCATGCATACAGTGGATGATTGCGTTGTTTACAAACCAAACACACCTTCTTCGATTGACTTTGCGGATTGTCGGTGGAGACATTGCAGTGAACTTTGTGATTTGTTTGTGCATTTGTGAATTGTTTTTTGTTACTAGTGCTCGCGTGTGATACATGCAATGTCTCCAACATGTCCGCCCTGTCCTTTAGGAAGGTTAGCAAGATATCCACCTTCAGGGTTGACTTGGAGTCACCAGATACCTTGAGTGTTGTGTTTTTAAATTGTTCCCACTCGCGCTCTGTAACTTTATCAAGCTTCGTGACAACAATGTAAATAATCAAAGTATCCCAGCTGTCTACTGGTTCACCTAATAACTTCAAAGCGCGCATATTCTTCAAAATAGTGTCAATTAGATGACGTAAAAGGTCTGGTGCCTCCTTCGTCAGAGCCTGAATGGTAAATAATGCTTTTACATGATTGTGTACGAGAAGTCGGCTATTATCGTACCTAGAGATAAGCAGTTCCCATGCTACGTCGTAGTTTGCTGCAGAAAACTCCAGCGAATCAATCACCAACGCTGCACTGCCTTTTAGGGATGACTTGAGGTAGTGGAACTTCTGGATGCTAGCGATACGATCAGAATTGTGAATAAGCGATTGAAAGGTATCCCTAAATTCCAACCAATGCTCGTATGAACCGTCAAAGGTAGGTATCGATATCGTTGGCAATTTGACTGATTTTATATCACTACTAGGCGCTTTCTTGGTACTAGAGTCGGCTTCTCCATCACCAAGCATACATTCAGCTCTAGCTAGAATATTGTAGTAGCTGTCCTCGAATATTTCGCGCTGGTTTAACTGATCATCAAGATCTACTTCTACAACGAACTCTTCTAACTGCGTTTGAATGATGTTAAACTCAGAAAATAAACTGGATGCTCCCTGAATACGTAATTTTAAATCGACGTGTGCTTGTACAGGTAAAGTAACGTCCTGCTTTAGTTTATCTAAGTAGGTAGAAAAGCGAGTAAGACGACCCTTGACAATCGCTCGCTTCTTGACTAGATCACGAATTACTTTATTTGTATTGTCATCGTTTGTAACCGACAACATGCAAGGAGATTTAGACCTGGCTCTAGTTTCTGTGCTCATCTTGGAAGTCTAGTAAAAGGTGGAGTACTTACGCTTGCAAAGGTAGCAGTTGTGCTGGCTGCGGCACACGCTGCTAGATATACCGTGCAACAGCTGTTAACTCACTGCGTCTCAATTACTGAAACAGGTTTACCACGAAATTAACACAAGAAAGAACAGGCACTTGGATAGGATGGATTGCTGGCCGTACCGTTTCTTCCGATAGAGGTGGTATGCGTGCTTCTGGACAGCGATCCTGACGAATCCTTTGGAAGAATCCTTGGTAATCTTCAGAAATCGACCGTTACACCGTGCGTCTGAGAGGTCGTGCGAAGGTCGTGCGTACGTGGTTCCGTTGTCGCTCCGGCTCCGAAGGTCCAATTTATGTTTCCGCAGACTTTTAATTCCTCTCGAGGTGTATTAAAATAACGAAGACCAGGATTTTCGTTAAAACTTGTATAATAAAAATTAATAAAAAGTACAGAGTTGTGATGTGATTCGGTTAACGTAAAGTCGAATTGTGACGTTGAACGTAGCTGTCAGATATTTTGAATTTTCTGACGTTCGCGATTAGTTCGGATGCGCAACATAGTTAGGATCCGCAACAACTACTTTTAAAAGCATACCATAAAATATATGTTTATTTAGAAGACAAACAAGCTTGGGACGAGATAGCTCGAACTAATCCAATAAAAAAAAAATGTAATCATAGGTACAGAATCATACAAAACGTAATGACGATTCAAAGTGATCAGTGAGATTTTATTGAATAAAAGCTTTTTGACTTTGACTTTGAATCGTAGTTGTTAGTACCTCTGAAGGATAGAATCCGGAACGAGGTTATCCGACAGAGAACCAAGGCGGTCGACATAGCTCAGAGATTTAGCAAGCTGAAGTGGCGCAGAACCGACAATAGCTGGAGCAAACTAATACTCGAGTGGATCATAAATCTCAGTAGGTACCTGTCACCTACTGAGATTTATGAACCTTGTATTTTAAAAGCATATTTTATCCCCAGGCGTTTGATTTACTGTCAAAAGAAAAAAAAGCGAACTTTATATTAGAAAAGCGTATTCTTTTGATTAACAGTGAAAAGAAAAAACAAGACGCGCTGGACGGTAGACTTTGGCTACATATCATCGTACCAGTCGTTCATGTGCGTCTGTCTCGCTCTAGTGCGTAACGTCACGAGGGGCGGTGACGTCACGGCCGCTGTACTGGGGTTAGGAGGTGGAGGACTTTGTATGTTTCTGAGGAAGTGCTGGGGAGATGTTAAGGTGAGTCTTCTAAGAATTCATAAAATAAATATTATATTTTCGTCATTATCCTTTGTAAAATACTGATTTATTATTTCAGATAACAGCAGTTGACATCGATCCCGTTATGTTGGAAGTGGCGAGAGATCATTTCGAGTTGAAAACTGACGAGAATCTACAGGTGCAGATCAAGGATGGACTCGACTTCTTGAAGGATGAGGCTGCTAAAGGTACAACGAACCCATTGACTGCTAAAAACTTTGATATAAGTAGGTGTGGTGCAATACCTAGACGTATATAATTCAGTGCCACTGAACGTATATAGTTCAGTGTAGACGTATATAATATGGAATAGATGTGAAAATTATGAACAAATCGACACGCCACGACACAGTGTCTGAAGTACACTGCGCGGTGACGCTACAATGTTTGGCAGTCGAGCTGGCGTTGACGCGCAATATGACTCAAATACGTTAGCTTTTCGTAACGCGGCCACTGTCAGATTTGTTTATGATTACCCCTATGATTTCAATGGAATCTTGACTATTTTATAAGGCCGCCTGGATCAGTACGTCAGCGACAGGCGTCATGGCTCAGTCGGTAGTAGCTCTGCCTTCCGTGCTGTGGGTCGTGGGTTCGATCCCCACTGAGAACAAACATTTGTGTGTTGTAAACATAGATGTTTGTTCTGTGTCTGGGTGTTTCTATGTATTATAAGTATGTATTTACAAAAAAAAAATGTATGTGTGTATTCTATCAGCCATCTAGTTTCCATAGTACAAGCTTTGCTTAGTTTGGGACTAGAAGGCGTTGTGTTAAGTGTCCGTGAATATTTATTATTATTATTATTAAAGTATCCGGGCTCTAGCATAAATTTTTGTATGAAAATCTCTAGGTACTCAAATCTATGCTTGAGTAACGATTTCTGTATCGGCCTAAATTTCTGAGCTTTGACGCCTTTCAATTACTTCAGTTTACAAGCTTTAGTCCCACCTGTGTTTTTATTAATACAATGTTTTTATTTCCAGGCACCAAATTCGATACGTTATTCTACGATATTGACAGTAAAGACCGCACGCTGGGCCTCTCGTGTCCGCCCAAACAGTTCCTTGAAGATGATGTACTCAAGCACGTGACCACTCTACTTGGAGACAATGGTTAGTTCATTCGATACTCGAAATTAATTCGATCGAAATTGACCAACTCTGAGCTCGTTTTTAAGCTTCCGGCGTCAGTTTTAGAACATTTTAGATGCAACTATATTTTGAAAGAGACTGTTCGTGTCCTCAAAACTGTATTTTTATCAGAAGACCAGAATATTAACGGTGAAGGAAAACATCGTGAGGAAACCCGCCAATTAGTTTAAATGTATTTGTGATAAATAAAATTACAACTAATACATTATTTACAATATTTACAAAATACACATGGAACAGTTGAGCCAATTAGTTAGCTCCGCACGTATTGGCTTCGTCTTTTCTGTGGATTAGGTCGACTAGGCTAGGAGAATGGTACAGGGACTGGGCAAACCGATTCCATCTACAAAATGTTCCAGACTTTACAGCGTAAGATTATAACATTTATAGATTTTTACATGAAGAAAGTCATCAATTATAGCGATGTAATAACTTCTTCACTAAAACCTCACCTCCAATAATGTATTGTACAGTACTCAAAATTTTTTATAACTTTCCAGGCCATTTCATCCTCAACTCGGTCTGCAGAGACGCAGCACTTCAATCCTCCATCATGAGCTCATTGAAGCGTCACTTCAAGCACCTCGTATCAATCAAACTATACGAAGAAGTGAATGATATTATCTTTGCTACGAACACCGTGAAACCATACGATAAAGATGACTTGGAAAATGCCGCTAAAGCATTGAATGCGTCAGCTCGGCAGAGGAATTTAGTGACTATCAAATGTGTTGATTTGAAGGACTTCTTGCAGTCGGTGACTGTTCTGTCGTGATTCGTGTAATAATATAGATAAAACGTAAGGATTGTAAATAGGTACTACTTTTACAAAGGTTGTATTTTACAATGAAAATAGGCTCTTATGTTAAAAATAGGCTCAGGTACCAGACAGCCCTTGAGATTTCTGTTCTTACCTAGTAACTAGCTACTAAAGTCTGCAAGTGGTAATCAGAGACACGGCCAGACGTTTGGTCCATGCCGTCTTTGCAGTTGATATTCCATACGTGATAGGGTTGCAACTGTTGCAAAACTCATCGCTAAGTGTGAATAACTGGTAAAAACTTTATATTTCAAGTTTTGGTGCCTAATAGCCAGATGAAGGCTGAATTACACTCAATACTTTGTTATTGCTTAACATCAGGTGAGATTGTGGTCAAACGGTTGCCTATATTGTATAAAAAAAAAAAAAAATGAAAGGTATAAGTTAGAATCTTTGTACTCATTAGTAGCAATAATTCACGGTCGCAGTTACACAGTATAACAAATTAACTGTTCTATGCAGTTAGTTCCAGTACTATTTCTGATAAGAAGTATTCTTTAGTTTAATTGAAAAATAGACCATGTTGTATTATATTATATTTATATTGCAATATTGAAATTGAAATACTTTGGTCATCAGAAAACGCCTACTAAAATGTGATTTGTAAATAATAACAAAAAGAATAAAATGAATGCATTTAATGCCGCGTTTGTCACCGACACTCCACACAAAAACAATCACATTATTGTCCTCACCAATAACACATGCATACATAACAAGCAATCACCGAATATGGCTTAAACTACATACTATCGCACCCTTCAGCACTGTGAGTGTCACAACCTAGATCGAAGACAAATAATGAAATAAAAGAACATGTCATGACATAACATGAGAAAAATGAAGAATTTAAAAGGATAGAAGTGAGATTAGCAATCGTAAGAACTTATGTTTTTTTAGGACTGAATCATAAGTTTTCTTGGTAGGTAACCAAGATCGTTTAGGCGGGTATACTAAGATTAAATACACAGTATAATGCCTTCTGGTAAGATCGGCGAAGTAGTAAGTCCGGATACTAAGCAATTCGGCGATATTTTTAAATGATGGCAACATCGCCTTACGCGCCATTTTGCTATACAGGGCATAGCAAAATGGCGCGTAAGGCGATGTTGCCATCATTTAAAAATATCACCGAATTGCTTAGTTACGTGATTTATCCGGACTTACTACTATGCCGATCTTACCAGAAGGCACCTTATTGAAAACTAGCTAAATACGAACACAATGCTGAAGATTGCGTAGTGTGTAGTCAGACGCAGACTACCTAAAACCACACTTCATTGCGCGACTGTAATTTTATACAGATGGTGTTTTATTTTCACGCTGAGTATTTTAGAATACGGGTCTTGAGCGCAGTAATGAAGACTGTGATGATATGTAGTTTCTAAATAAAAATAACAGGCTAATAATAATTAGGCTCCTAATTTATCACAATTGGCACCCATGAGGTTAACATACACAATTTCACATTTATACAAATCTATAAAATAATTTAAAAAGTAAATAATATTCGCAAGGAAATAAATTACAATAGCTTAATAATTTAAGCGAATTCAAACATTCTTAATCAGTACTGTCCATGCTTAATTTAAGCTGATTTTGGCGAGCTAGGGCATTTACGTTTACCTACAGTATGGGTCGTATGAGGCTACTTTTGATAGTACACTGTAATAGAAGTATACGTATATTTATGACTCTGAAGTTTTGCATTATACTGTCTCGCTGCATGCTCCATAAGCGAAAACAAGAAGCAGAATCGCTGAATCTTCAGAGCCACAAAGATTACCACTGACTACGTAAATGCTACAATACAACGCCCAACAAATGTATGCTGGATACACCAACACATCAACCAAAGGAACTAATGATCTAGCTAGATACAGCTAATGTGCTAGTGGAAGTCTGTTTCCACACTAAAACAACACTCCTCAAAACACTTTCTTCAGTAAATTCTTCAGACTTTTTTTCTTTTTACCGCCTTCGTTACCGTTCTGTGATATCTGCGATATCTCTGTAGATTCCGACCAGAGGCTTCCCGTAGGCGATTCAGAGTTCCCCTTCACTTTTCCGTTGTAAACTGGTTCTAGAGTCCTGACTACTGGACTGGGTGTGCTCCGACTGCTCTGTCTGCTGAGGGTTCTCAGAAACGCCGGGGAAGAGAGCCGACGCGTCTTCATCGTCTTGGATTTCAGATTGTTGAAAAAGGAGCCGTTAGTTTTGACTTCTTTCTTGGGTGGCGCCACCTGTTCTTCGATGAATTGCTTTGGTTCTGTGACTGGGGCGAAGAATTCTTCTTCGTCTAAGGGGATGATGCTGTCTTGTAGCTGTCCAATGCTGTCCTGCCGCGCCCACGCTCTCGGTTCCTGCTCGATCGCTCTGTGAATGATGGAAGACTTTCTCCGTCGGTTCTTTCTGGCCACTTGCCATTCTCCATCGTTATCTTCTCTGGTATCTTCGATCTGTCTTGCTATTTGTAATGCCTCCTCGCTGGGGCGTCTCTTCTTAGCTGCTGGTGTAGCGTGCCCGCTCACGCCTTCCACCGACTTTCTTCTAACCCTATCTTGCTTCTTTTTTTTCTTTGGAATCTGTACGATCACCGGCTCTATTTTCCGCCGTTTGTTTACGTAGTAAAACGCCGCTGCCACTATGAAGGCTTGGAATATGATGAACTTGAAGAAAGTCATGGTTCCGAACCAGCTGTCGCGGTCTTCCATTAGAAGAGCTAGAGCTATAGTCAGGTGTCCCATTTGCTCTTGCATTGTGGACATTTGTTCGATGTACTTCTGTTCCCTCTCGTTGCTTCTGCGTCGCTCCTCGCTCATCTGCTGGACTGTCTTCTCAAACGTCTTCTGCATCTCTTCTACTTGCTTCTTGTAACGTCTGGAGAGCTCCTCCAAGTATTGTCCCGATAAGGACATGTTGCGTTCTAATGTCTGGAACAAAGAAACGATCTATGTTAGATTTTGAAATCAAATAGTGTTTTAACGTTGGGAGTGGTTAGGGCGAAGCCAGTGCTCCAATGCGGAAAAAATAGAACTCTCATGATGACCTCGTTGAATTTGGGATTCCCTACTTTTTCTTATAATATTTTCCTCAATGGTGATTGATGTAGAAACGCATCTATGTTCTATTTTACTAGCTACTTGCAATGGTCAGTTTTTAACGGAATGGCACAAAATTTATGCATGACTTAAAATGTGTTAACCTCCCTCGAGTTTTAAAGATTCGTAACAATCTAAGTTACAAAGCTACTGTTATGTCAGGAAATACACACCTTGACTCTGTTAGAAAGGCGCAGGAACACAGACTCCTTCTGCAAGGTCGCCTGACCTTGGTTTTGGTTCAGCGATGTGGTGCCCGTCGCGGCCGGGGTCGGGTCTACCGCCATCTGATCGAAATCCGATATGAAGTTATCATTGTCAATGATCATTTGATCACTTATCTCCTCCTCCTTTGGTTTCTCTATTGGACTTTCAGCTTTCCCATTCTTGGGTTCTTTTGTTTCTTCAGTAGTAACTTCTGCAGGTTTGTCTAACTCAGGCGTTTCAGGTATAACGTCTATGCTTGGTTTTTCTTCTATGACGGCTTCGTCTTTTTTATCGTCCGTTTCTTTCTCTTCTTTAGCTAAATCTACAGGAACTGGAGTACCGGTTTCCACCACTTCAGGAATCTTCTCTTCTTGGATAGTCTCATTTATTTTATCATCGGAGCCGTTGGTTTTGTCTAACGGTAGTTTTATCTCTTGCTCCGAACTCGTCTCTCCGTGGATCGGCAGAGAATCGTCCACCGTCACATTCGTGGTAACATTTAATTCTGTTTCAAAACTAGTGTTTAAAACTACTTTCTTCTCTTTAATAGCTAGTATATTACACAAGGCGGCTAAATATTTTTGCGAAAACAAAGCGTTCAAGTATGCTACGCGCTCCTCACTAAATTCTATTGTCTTTGTACTTTTGAAGTCTAACCCGAACGGTTGGCAAATGCCCGTGCATTTTAATGTATCGCGAAGGAACACTTGGCGCACCAGACTGACTAACTTGTCGGAGCTACAGCTAATGAGTTCATACACTTCATTGTACAGGGTTTCACTGCAATTATCACAAACTATAATATGGCTGGGCGAGCAACACCGTCTATACACATTGTCAGTTGAAGTATCGTTGTGTTCACTCGTCACGTTTCTTGGTACTTCTGACTTAACTAAGGCTTGCGCGGCCTTCTTCATGATTGACATGACGGCATCGCGAGCGGAGCCGAACAGATTCTTCGATGGTTCGGTCTCCACCGCGGGGATATCCGGAACATCTATTATTTCATCGTCCTCATCTTCATCGATATGAGCCGGGTGTTGAGAGTTCTCCTTTTCGAGAACCTCGAATTCTGAAGTCCCATAGACTTTAAACAGGGAAATGGGGCAGTAGTGCTCGGAGCCGTGGTGGGAGAGCATCTCTACTTTGATGAATTTACCAAAGATTTGCGGGTAGAGGTCGAAACTCTGCACGTCTCGCATGTCCTTGGCGGTGAACTGGCCAACGCTCGCCCAATCTCTGGTCGGAAACCTATCGCTAAAGTAAACAGCGATGTCCTTGGGGGTTGAGGAGAATAATTCAAAGTTCGCTAATTCTATTTTTTGGGCTTGCACGGCCTCGCAAAGTTCTACAACAAACCAGATGCGACTGTTGCAAGTGTTGAGCATGTACTCGTCTCGGTTGGGAGACAGGATCGAGCTGGCCGACCCCGCCTCGGGGTTCACGGCGACAACCTTAGCGCCGCACGCCAGCGACGCATAGTTTTTTGATCTTAATTTTGTGCTTTTACTACTAAAATTCGTATTACTATGACTAGGTTGACTCGAATGATTCAAAACTGTGTCTTGCTTCTCCGCTTCCGCGAGTTGCTTCTGCGCCCATTCCGAGAACGAGGGAATATCTTCCTGCGGCGTTTCTGGTTTGATTGGAATGTTTTCTGGTTCCTCGTTTTGTTCTTCTTGAGATTCTGTGGTAGTTTCTATTTCTACTTGCGGGGTTTGGAAGGCTTCTTCCGTTTGTCGGACTTCGTGCATCGGCCTCGCTTTGACAACTAGATGTGGTTCTGCGCTTACTTTATCTGCACCGCTTTTCTCGTCTTCCAAAGCATCATTGTCTATAATAGAAAACGTCTTTGTATCATTGTGCTCTTCGGAATCGTTGACGTATAGAAATTCGTCCGGATTCGTCAGCTCCAACTTGGCGTTGTCTGCTAGAGAGATGAGCACTGGAGGCTGCCCTGTGTCAGGTAACCTGTAACAAAAGAGAAATCTGCTTTAGTAATGAGTTTTGCAATATTAGGTAGAGGTACCCAGAGGGGTTATAATCGACTATCGCACCTTACCGGCGCATAAGATTTCTAAAGTACTTATTTCAAGTGGCTTAATACCGAACGCCAAAAAAGATCGTTAGTTACACAATTACGAGTAAGTGAACGGAACAAGTGATTTTGACTTTTTTTGTGGATATCTGGTAATTTCAGTGGTTGAACGTATTATTACCGACTGTCGATGCCGTCTATTTTGATAATCGTGTTAATCATACGCTTCTGGAACGCATGCCGCTCCAGTTTTACACTTCTAAATAGATCATTGTAGTCAAATAAGGCGTGGTTGTCTGTTTGTGCTCGCTACGAGCATTGTTTCTTGTACAAAGAAATATTATAAACATACAATCATACAGTCATCTCCATACAGTTTAAAAGATCACTGTTGTTGCAAGTAATCACCTAGTAGTTTTCATCGAATAGGTAGAGATACTAATAAAACAAAAGAACGCTGAAGCAACGATGCAAGGAGCTTTGGAGAAAAGCTCTTACAGCGAGCAAAATAGAGTGCATTTTGTGTTATTGATCGCACAATACATCTAATTGAAACAATCAAAGCTCTAATTCAACGACAGAGGGTAGCCTGTGGTCGCATATTGAACACATGTTCACATTAACGGATGTTACTTTTCTAGCCCGCATGGAATCAGACCAATCGGAAATGATATTGTGTCAAATTATTGTCAACTTCCAGTGTTTATTCTGATACAGGATAGTGTGAAAGTACCAACAACCAACTTTAGAATCAGCAACTCATGTATTTCATACAGATTGGTAGTAGTTGACTAGACAGCATCCTCCTTTTCAATCAATGTAGCACAGGTGCTGCAATTTACCGCTTCATTGAATCTATATCACCTTTAGAAAAGTTTCCAGTCTTCTAGTTTTACGCAATTGTACTATTCAAATTCTTCGTAGTCCTGGCAGCCGTGAAATTGGAGATGGAAAATTTTGAATAAATGGTTTGGGAGTAGTCAATGCATACTAATGAGGTTAGATATTTAGAGAATTGTTTAAGCGATAAAACTATAATTTAGGACTATCTCTAAACCCATAAAGGTAAATTATAATACTTAATATATTTGATAATATTCATCATCATCATCATCATCAACCCATATCGGTCCACTGCTGGACGTAGGTCTCTCCCAAGACGCGCCACTGAGCCCGGTCTTCGGCTCTTCTCATCCAGTTTTTGCCAGCTACATGTCTGAGATCGTCACCCCACCTAGCCGGAGGGCGTCCTACACTACGCTTGCCTAAACGCGACGACGATAATATTTGATAATATTATCGTCAATATATAAAACTCTTTTGAGGCTGACTGATAATCAACACACAGCCTAAACCATAAGTCCTATAGGTATGAAATTTTGAGGGTACTATTCTTATATAGTGTAGGGGTGCACTAAGAAAGGAATTTTAAAGTCACACTCTAAAGGGTCTATTTAAAACGCGAGCAACGCCGCGGGCGACAGCTAGTTAGATAATATTATCGCGGTGTTCGTGTTGTTTATTGTAAAGATATTTAATAGAAAAGCAAACGACCTCTGACAAATTTGCATTTTGAACGGTAAAGTTCGACCGCGAGTCCGGTTAGCGTCAACTTGCTGCGATACTGTGAACTTCCTCACAGTCCACAGCGCAAAAATAATTTCTCCTGGTCTTTTCTTTAGCTTGACTTCAATGGTATTTTGAACTATTTTGGTAATCTGAGTTTTGACACAGTTAGGTTTGTGAATCGTCAGTTTGCTAAATAGTGACGCCGCCGAACAAACGCTGTTCTAAAAATTTTTTTTCTTGAAATTCATACAAATGACTTTGAATCGTTTTAAAACCTTAATTAACCACGTATCCTTTGCCGAAGTCGAATGCTTACGTGTAGAAAATCTTGGTGAGTCCTTGGTGGCCACCGTAGGAGAGCAGCTGGCAGACCAGAAGCCCAGCGAGCAGCGCCCTCGGCGGCGACATCCGGCAGCCGAGCGCGCATTGGCGACGCGCCGCACCTATCCCGGCACGGGTTCTGGACCACCACACGGCACTAGGGAGAGCCTCGGCGTCGTTGTCACCGAGATACTTAGCAAAAGTACTTTACAGTACTACTTTACAACACGGCCCGAGTGTAAGATATCTAAAGCACAGCACGTGCTAGCTTCAGCGTGGTGGTCAGCTCAATAACACTTAACAGCACTGCCGCCACAAGTCTAGTTTTAGAAGACCGGTACAGTACAAGTTATTACACTTCACGACACTGCCTAGCACCAATGTTATAGATCAACACGATAGTGGTATTGGTTTAGCGTTGTTACCCAAAATTACGTCACTTGTAAGCAATCGAAGAACTTTTTTCTTTCTTGTGTGTTTGCGACAATTTCACGAGTTGACGCTTTCTCTTTCTGTTGTTCAAGATTTTCACCGTCACGCTAACTGTGATCAAGCTGTGCCTTGTGCTTAGTGACAATAGTCTTGGAGTGGGCTTCCTACGACGAAAATACAACACTTGAAATATGTTTAATTTCACTGTTAGATTCACTTTCGATTATTAAACTGTTTTATTTAGATGAACATTGCTGGTAGATTGGTAGCAAGTATCAATTGAGTTGTCGAGACGCTGCGGTACATTACGTGCGCATATTTTTATGCGGACATTCAACTCTGGTTGACTTCGTGTTTTCCGGAATTAAGTAGCTGGTGGAAAAACATCTCGTAATACAAAAGTTAAAGATGAAACCAGTACAATAGATTATAGTTCGTATAGCGTGTGTTTGCAAAAATATCGAATATTTGTCTTAGAACTAAAACAAACAAGTAAATAATCCTTAGACGCGATAATCATTAGTCATGCTCTCAGATTTTCCCGTAGGTAAGTATACCAAAAAGGAGTAGGGGTTATTCAAAGCCAATAAGAAAATCATCAATTCAATCAAGCAGAGAAGGATTTATGTTGTAGCATCTTGCATTTCTGAAAAAACATGAAGAAAACGCAAGATGCTATCAAATGAACCAGTGAAATCTAGAATCGACGCTGTAAGCGTTAATTTCCTATGTAAAGAAAACCGGTGCGAGTTACTAGCGATCCATTGTGGACAAGAGTAATTGGCTCTACGTACATATTTAAATTAAAACGAAAAGAGGTTTTATTGGAAAATTGGAATAAGCGTTAGTAATCACCATCGTAGAATTTAAACGATTTTGTAACGTTGTGTAAGTGATTGTTGAAAGTATCTCATGAACATAATCTTGAGTTGTTTCTTATACAACATACATCATAATGAGTACGTATCAAGTTATACTTATTGGCTTTTGTATTATCAAGTTTATTTTTAAGAAGGATCATACAAAACAGCGCTAGGAACTAGGAACCAGGCAGTAGTTCCTTGCCAGTTATTCTAGGCTTCGAGGAACAGACACCTAGAATCACCTAGTTTTTATAAACTAGGTGATACTAAGACATTCAGTGACACTTCAAATAGAGAGTTTCACAAGAGGTTTCCGAAACCACAAGACCTATTTCAAAATATTCGGCAAGCTATTCGCAATAAAATAAAATTTCTAAATCAAAATCAAGTTTTACAAACACTTGTGGCGCCTGCCAAAAACACCACTTACATTACAACTTCAAATGCGAGTAGATTCAATAGAGAAAGATAAACAAACATCCATACATTGTCGAAATGCTGAAGCACTATTGAATAAAACAAGCAATGTAAAACGTAATCACACATTGTCTGATGTTGGTACACCGCCAGAGATCAGACGTCATTAGAACGCAGCATTTAGAAGTACGCTAGCACTTGCCAGCGACTTTGTATGCTTTACGTAACGTAATAGTAAACTGAGCAGTGGATCTATAGACTATTTTAAGTTGTCTCACAAGAAGTAGCGTATGTAACATTGTGACTCCAGAGCCCCAAGTCTGTGCATTTGTTTTACTTTCGAGTCGAGTATAGCACACGCAAACGAATCCGCAAAGCGAGAAATTTTGTATGAAACCCGGATAAGCGCCTCTAGCGGGAGATTTTGGAATTGTGCAATTCCCAACAAAATATCTCGCTTTGCGAATGCGTTTGCGTGTGCTATAATCGAGTCGAAAGTAAAACAAATGCACAGACTACGGGCTCAGCAGGTTTAGAATAAAACTACGATTCGTATACAGAAAATAAATTCAATTTGTTTTGTCTCTTGGAACAATCGACCAAAAGAAAGGAACGAGGTATGATTTGTCGTTACTTCCGTAGGCAGAAACGTCTCCGGCGCTCATGCTCTGCGCGAGGAAGCTTTCTTCCTAAACAAGGTATTCAAAAGGAAATAAAATTAATGGTTTATATCTCACAATTATACGAAACATCGATGATGCAGGAGCATTGAATGTCGGGAGTATAATAACGTAACAATAGCCGAGATAGAACAATATAAGCTGTGGCCGAGATTCCGAGCCACGCATGATTCCGAGAAACAAATATCATTTGCAACCTGAGAAGAAGTATTTTTCTAGACCAAAGCTAACAAAGACCTAAGTCTAATTGCAAAAGCCAAGTTTTATTTTGGAAATATTTGGAGTTGATTCGCGGGCTTTTGTGTGCAATGCAAACAGGCGTCATGGTTCAGTCGGTAGTAGCTCTGCCTTCCGTGCTGTGGGTTGTGGGTTCGATCCCCACCGAGAACAAACTTGTGTGTTGTAAACATAGATGTTTGTTCTGTGTCTGGGTGTTTCTATGTATTATAAGTATGTATTTACAAAAAAAAAAATGTATGTATGTATTCTATCAGCCATCTAGTTTCCATCGTACAAGCTTCGCTTAGTTTGGGACTAGAAGGCGTTGTGGTAAGTGTCCGTGAATATTTAATATTTGAATATTTAATGCCTAAGTAAAAAAACATCTGTCCGGACTATGGAGAATAAAACTCTGAGTGTACTCTACTAACCAAGATATCGGTACTATGGACTACACGCCCAGCGTGGCAAGACAATGATAATACATTACATAAACGATGATTTTATTAGGCGCTGGCCATGTTCTTGAGAGAACAGCTTTACAATAGGCATAATGCTGTCGTGTCGATGCATAGAGAACAGGGAACATTCTGGTAAATAGCTTGTACCTATAGCTTTCATTCGATGGCGAATTGTGTGTGAAGCCGAATGAATGTATCTGTTCACTACCCGTCGCCCGCGGCGTTGCTCGCGTTCTACCCTTTAGAGTGTGACGTTTCAAAATTACTTTCTTAGTGCACCCCTACACTATGCAGGGTGTTACCAGACCACTTCCGAAAACGAAAGGGGGAGCTACAGCACACCAAAAACCAACCAAAAAAAAATCAGTTATCCTGAAAAATAATTATAGCCGGAGAAAACAATGTTTAAAGATTTGTATTTATTTCGCCAGCCCGCAATGTACGCATTCACGTAGGTAAGGTCGAGGCGTAGTACTATTATTTATTCTGTGTCGTAAGTGCCTACTAACGTAGGTAGGTACTAACGTAGGTCGCTCGCACGTCGCGTACTTGAATGACCCGCGATGAACTCTCAGCTGTTCATGCTGTAGTAGACGTAATCTGCGTGCTGCGTGTACATTGCTGCTTTATTTATTTTATTTGTTTTTTTGCTTTTTTAAATGAGATAATTAGGTAGATATGTCTTATTATGTTGTACTGTGTGTATGTAACTAGAAAAAAAATTAAAAAGAGATAGTCAAGTCAATTTTTTTTTTCGCGATTTTTTTCGCTTAATGTTTTCAGTATCATGGTCTGATTGGAACCTCCAAGTTTTCGGAAGTGGTCTGGTAACACCCTGTATAAGGATACTACCATCCAAATTTTATACCTCTAGGACTTATAGTTTTAGGCTGTGCGTTGATTCTCAGTCAGCTTCAAAAGAGTTTTATATATTTAGAAGAAGATTAAAGGCTGACGATGGACATAAAGGTGACATAAAATACGTAACAATGTTAGTTGATTTATCTGCTGCTCGCAAACCATTGAATAACACTGTTAAGTGTACTAACGAACTCTAAGCACGTGATGCTGAGAATGACCTCCACATAACACTACCTGGTATTACTGTACTAGACGTAGATAAACTAGGCACTACTATAAATATAGTAATATATAATCTTTTATTTCAGATGCATAATGGTATGAAACGAATCGTAATATCTCCTCGCGTCAGCAAAGTTTACAGCGCGTGTAAACGTTATCTAGGCTCTAGAGGCGAATAAACTAATAAACGCATTATTCTATTAAAAAGCGGAGTTTAACAGCAATAACTCGCAAAATATGGTCGTAAAAAGAAAACTATATGGAATGGTGATTATAGTATTTCAGACTATTGTAACTCCCATGTATTGCATACTCGCAAATACCTTGGCGAATAATAAAAATATTGGAACATGACGTATGTATGTATACGTATGCTTACATGGTATGGTATTCTTGAGGACAATGAGAACATCAAAGGGGATAATATTATGCACACATTTTATATAAATATTATTTGTGTGAATAAATAACATTCGTTAAAATCGAAGGAGGAAACTGAAAGACTTATTGAGCACAAAGTCGGTGAGGAAATGAAAAATAAAAGTATTTTTGGCACGAAAATTTGGTTAAAAGAAGTCAAAGTTAAATTTCAACATAATGAACAGCAACCAACCAATTAAAGATCGGTAAACTGAATGCTACAACCAGTAGAATAATGTTTGGGCGACCTTGTACGATGATGCTTTTGTGCTCTAGTTAATTGCAATGACGGACGCTCACTAATCAAGATCCATCTTTATCTACAACGAGGTATAACAAAAGTTACGTTTAAATAACGAACTAAGATATTTGGAATCTTTAATGCACTGAACCGGTTTTATTGAAAATAAATTGACAAAAACCACAAAGGTCATTTAGTTTTAATAAATTACCCACAAAAACGATAAATATAATGATCTACAAATGAGTATAATATAAAACAAATTAATTGAGATAAATGGTCACCGAATAGTTCCCGTAGAAACAGTCTTTCTCCGGGACACGATTCTAAAATATTAATAAAACTATTGTTGATGACCGTGAAAATAAAACTGATGATAGGTACTTTATAAAACCATAAACAATAGTACGGCTATGTAAACAGGCATAAAAACGAAAGCTCAAACAGAAAGCAGGTGCTTTCAACTGAAGATATAAATACAGATAGACAGAAGCTGTAGGTACGTACTCTTTTTGTTTACATAATAAGACTAGCGGTAAACACAATCCATTATATTTCTCGAACGTCAATCAAACTTTCGAATTTATCTGAATGCTCATTGAGAGGCTCTCGCGCACGACATATACAAACCAGATTGTTTACTAATATCTTTAGTGTGTGTTCTAAAGAAGTCATCCATGTTCTCGGACTCGAGCTTTTAGCACACAAACAAGCGAGTGATGAGCGAGACATTTTTATATAGAATTTTAGCTTTTTATAATGTCAAAGTTTAACATAACAAATACTTCATTACAAGTCCATTAATTTTAGATATCCACCAATCATGCTAAAGATAAGATATTGTGAACTAAAGAGAAACTAATGACACTATTAAAATCTTCTCTTCTATTTAATCGTTCTCATACGTTTCATATTTTGTGATATATTCGCCATTCTTGACTGAACAGACTACGACAGTACTTTCGCTGTGCACATCAGCACATGTGGATATGTCGTCGGTGCAATGGCCGGGGTAGGCGGGACTGGTTCGCGAACTCGGCCTAGTAAGGACACGCTGTGGCAATAGCATCCGCAGATCCGCACTGATATGCGCAACGCGTGTCTGTTCCGTACGTTTTCAAGGCTAAATGGATAAAAAGATTTGGGTGAAATTCTGTCCGGAGATTAGGATTTTTGAAACAAATGTAGGGGGCTGTTTATCACGAGGAAATTTACCTCAGCACCGAAAATTCTACGCAGATGTTAGTTTATGGTATATAGGTTATGTATAATTAAGGCTGTAAGTCGGCTTAGTGCAGTTGCTTAATCTAACTCTAAGTACTACTAGTGGAACGTTGAAATATATGAACGAGTAAGCGTCAGATAGTAGAACTAGAATGTTTGAGTAAATTGAATAATGGTTCAATCGACACAAGAAATAAGTAGAAAGTACGCTTTACATAGTAAGGGTTATACAGAATCATTTAGCGGAGAAATTCAGAAATGTCAACCCGTTTATCGACTCCACAGTGATTTACTAACATTATAAGTTATAATCATAATATAATTTAATCGAGCCTACAATTTATAGAGGCAAATGGAAACTTGCGCAAATACTTAGTAATTAATAAGCTTTTAGCCGTAGAAATATATCACCGTGATAATAGATAGAGAACTTTTGTTTTAGCGTTGTGAAATTTTAAGCGACAGTAAGTTACTGGAACTTGTTCCTTTAAAATCAAACCAACTAGTACTAATAAAGTTTTGTAGAGTAGTTTTAGACACAAATTATGTTCTAGTAGGTAATTCTTCAGAATTAACAAATAAATACGAATCGTTTATTTCATAATAGAAATTATCTTAACAGACAGCCAATTTGATAACACTATGACATTAAGTCAGTCTCTTAAAACTAATGTATATGTACCTACATAGTTGTAAGTGGTCTCATCTGTTTTTTCGGAAATAATGAATTTTTGAATTTTTTGAAAAAAAAAAAAAAAAAAAAAGTTTCCGCAGGTTGTAAATAGTTGTGAAAAAAAAACAAACATGAGATAAGCACCGGAAAATTCCCTAGTTATAAGTATTAGGGCGTATCTAGTTCTAATACTTATATTTAAGCAATTTGCCATTTCTTAATTTATGAGGAATCCATAGACTGTTCTAGAATCTAAAAAAATAGAATCGAAATAATAATTAAGATAAGAATATTGTAGATTGTAATCGATAACAAAAATTCAAAACCATTTAGATATGTTTTGCAATACCTATGTTGATGACATTTAGATAAGTAGCCTAAAAATATCAAAATATCAGACTCGAACAATCTGATCATGTTAATGTTGAAAACAAGACAAAAAATGTTTGTAATCGGATACCGACTAGACAGACCGTTCCATCAAATATACTTAAAAATCTTAAAATACAAACATTTTGAGGACTTTGAAACTTGAAATCAAATAGAAAATTATTAATATCAATCTAAGTAAGCACTTTATTATTATTAAGACTATTAGGGAAATAAGTCCTGGCGATAAAGTTCACAAATTCCTGCGTACACCCTTGCACAATGTGATTTGTATTCGTAAGCCGAATAAGGGAATTTAGTTACCCAATACGACATCTAAAATTATTTGAAAACGCAAGAGTTGGTACCCGAGATTTTATCAGACCTACCACAACTTGTATTTGATTTCTCAGATTGAAACAACTGCAAGACAAATGTAATGATACTTGCATTCAGTGTTGTAAAGCTTTACGACATTAATAAAGTTGATAAAGTTATCCAGTCGAATCATAAATCCGCTGAGGGAAGAGATTTATCAAGAAACTATCATCACTGTGCAAATCAAATCCGGCAGCCGCTCCATCTATCAATATCAGTCAACTGCTCCTAGACTGAGGAGCTGCCGAGGGAAACTGCTTGGTTTTAAATTGATTATCATAACGACCATGGGATGGGCACAAACTCACAGTTGATGGTCTCGTGCCGATGCCATACAACTTATATTTGAAGAAACGATTTCCAATCTGTAATTAAAACTGGTTTTATTTGCTTCAACGTTTCTAGAGATAGTGATAGATGTTGATAGCGGTTATTGATTTTCCTTTGAAAAGCTAAACCGATATTCTAGCAGTCTTTCATTGAGAAGTATCAATGTATGCCAGTTTAGATTCATATGTGAGCTTTAATTTAGTTTGCAAACCATATTTAGGTTGAGGATAACCCACAACTTCCCTGTACTCTTCAATATCAGCTGTATGTTCATTTAGATTGGTCAATAACAATTTATAATGTGTACCTAATAAGGAGTGATTTGAGGTTTATTATGTGACAACACTGTCACATAATAAACCTCAAATCAACACTTATGTGTTGGTCAATTTAAGCCTACGATTCATTTCAGTCATCTTGTAACTCAAATGGGCTTTCCATTGCATGCTTTCCCACTAAGTCCTCAATTCGACATCGGTTGTGAATCAAGATCAGCATCCCACGCGGGCACAGTGGGCGCTATAATGAACACCCGGTTGCAATGCCTGTTGCAGTGCATGTTTGAATGTGGACTCATCGGCTCCACTAAGTCGCGAGTGTGTTTTGCTCTGGAAAAGCGAGGATCGGAAACTCCGACTTGCATAGAGAAAAATTGTTCTAATTCACCCCCTGCGAAAATTTATCTCATGCCCTTAGGGAGTGAATAAAACGTCTTCGATTTTCGAAACCAAATAAAACTCTGCTAGCTCTGCATTTTTTAAACAATTATACGACCAAACTTTTTTGAGAGCTAGGGGGGCAAAAAGCTAATCTAGTTTGCTCATAACTTTAGGAGCAAGGAGATATTGAAAGCCACCAGTTTTTCACATCCGCAGCAGCATATCATTGAATAGATGTGACAGTGCCGCTCGCAACCTGTATTTACCGGCCATTGTTCGTATGGCGCAACTTCAGATACAGTGGCTATTGCGACAATTTTAATTAGAAACTAATCAAGAAATCCTGAATATTGATTGCAGGATTAATAAACAATCAATCAATAAGAGATGCTGTTACAATTAGTGTATGTAAACTAGGTAATACTTTTGATCAGAAAATGTTTACTTTAACAAGCTTTTTAGAGAAAAAAATTACTTAAGAGACAAAACAGTAAAAAGGATAAGGATGACGTTTCATTGTTTTAGTAAAATCACAAGGATCAACCTAAACATGAAAGAAAACTTAAAATCAATATGAGTCAAGAATAATGTCACCAATCATAAGGCTTAGGATAATCCAAAGCTGTACAGAAATTACATATTTACCCACAATTGTTAGACATATCGCAATAAGAGAGAAATACGGCGGTTTGCAGTTTAATTAGCAATTAATCAGCGAATGACAAATGCGCTTTGCAAAGCAATGAAATTTATTGAGACAAATTAGAATGCTCAGTGCGTTGGCGTTAGAATGTAACAATTAATGTTCAAAGTATTCAGAGATTATGAAGACAAGGAATGCATTTTGAAATATTTGATCTGGATTTCTAATCGCTAAATATAGGCTTAGCAATTCGGATAATAGTCTGGATAAAACTATTAAGCTTTCACATTTATAGCATAATCGGCTGATGATAATGCTGATATGTGACAAACTATAAATCAAACTGAAGCATAGAATGGAAGTCAAGTACTGAGCATTAGTTTATCTTAAAACCTTGTGTACATTAATAGCTAAAGTTCGACGAAACGGAACCATTACAATCTTGAATAAGATCGCCTAGATAGGGACATCGAAACTATGCTACAGCATCACACTGACCTAGATGATGCATTTTCATTCCCATAAAAAGTTTATAGTTATGACTTTCCTGTAAAATACATGAAATGAAATGAAATGAAATGAAATGAAATGTATTTATTCGCAAGAAGTCAAACTAGATTTTGATATACTAATCGGTATACTAATTGATTCAATGTTTTTAGATGGAGTAGGCTTGCCCAGCACCTATACCATCCTCTCAGCCTAGTCAGCCATATCCATAGGAAAGACGTCGTCAATACGTGCGAAACTGACGCTGTATAAATCATCTTCAAGAGATGTAAAGGCCTATTTATTTATTTATTACTTGATTCAAACGAATCAAATGATCTTGATAACAGAAGAGACAATACTAGAAACGAGAATAAATAATTATGTACCCTACGACTGTAATTAATACACCTTGAAATAAGAAAAATTATATTCTGAGATAAATCGAAATAATAAGGGCTGAGTCTTTCGAATTCACTGTAGCCATGCTCATGAGTTAAATATAAGTTTGTAAAATAGATAACTGATAACGATCAACTTTGAAAGAATTCCCGATATAGAGGTCTAGATTGGTATGTTCTATATTATAAACCTAAACCTCTATTTAATAAGAAATCCTTGCATACAATAAAATTTGACGAATTATAGTTACACTAGCCGTCACCCGCGGCGTTGCTCGCGTTCTACCCTCTAGAATGTGACGTTTCAAAATTTCTTTCTTAGTGCGCCCCTACACTAATAAGGAACCTACCCTCCAAATTTCATACCTCTAGGACTTATAGTTTAGGCTGTGCGTTGATTCTCTGTCAGCTTCAAAAGAGTGTTATATACATTGAGGTTTGAATTTTTTTGAAAATCCTGATACACGTGTCGGGTCATTTTATTTGAGGAATCTATGTACCAATTTTCAAGGATTTTCTATGTACGGTATATAACAGTAAACATCACAAGACCAATGGTGTTATACGTGACATTTTGCAGGAACAAGATCAAATCGGTGTAACAATTCAGTATCACTGCATGTTTCGACCAAGGGTCCCGTTAAGCCATAAAGCCATTGCAAAGCTTACAATATTAACCGTCTCTTGTATTAATAAACTAGCTGGACTCCAAATGGCAATAGTACAGTCCAAGGTTCTCTACTGACCTGAATACTAGTCCACCAAGTCTTGATCATGTTACAGTATGTAAAACATAAAATTTCACTTTAAATTTATAGTCAGAAGTTTGAATTTCGATTACCCTGTGCATTTTTGATGTTAATTGAGTAATTATGTTCCGACATCCTTGCACATAATTAGGTGGAAATGCTTTTTTTAAAGTCGGTTTTTGTACTTCCTTCGAATATTAAATGAAACACATTTATCGGAAATTACAAATAAGTCAAGTGGTAGAGAGTATACCACGAATATCCTAAAGTAAAAGCGGCAAAGGAACTAGAATTTGTACTTGTAACTTCAGTATAGTCAATGTAGTCATCTTGTTTACTAGCGAGCCAGATAGATAAGGTATACCTACAAAACGTCACGTAGACTCCACATAATACTGCTGACCCCAAATTGTCCAAGAGACATGAACCCCACAAACACTTTAACCGCGGAAATGAATAAATGATTTAGGTGCAATTGACTGTTGTACTAAACCTCTAACCAAATTCTATACCAGAGGATTAGATTTCAAGACGGAATTTCAGTCTCGAAATTATGTCGAGTAAACAGAATTATGAAGAAAAATATTTAATTGACATTGTAAAATGAGCTCCCATGAGTCAACAGAACCCACGAAAGCAACGCTTTTGGTACTCAAATTAACGTACATTTCGATGTTTACATTATAAATATTGAAAGGACTAAAGGGTCTGGGGCAAATTGGATGGAGCCCAGGTCCCACATTTGTTGAAAACTTGTAATGATGGAAGTTTGTTTGTACCAACACATTTACAATGCAGTTTTTAAAAATGTAACAATGTCGTTATAAAGCAGCGGTAATCATTAGTTATTAGACATTTTACTTCGAAAAATGCGTCTCTTTCAATGTTGTTTATCGTATTTACAGGGGTTTACGTCAAAATAATTACTTTATTTTGCGTTTTCGTGAGTGCTACTGCATAATAGATTATGATAAAACCAACAAAAGTTATAAATAACAAAATTGATCTAAAAATTAACTAAATATGCAAATCGGGACCTGAAATGCCCCAACGCCTTTAACTATGTCAATTGTGTACGTATAATATTTACGTTAGGCTCACTTAAAATATCAAAATGGTAACTATAATTACCTACTAATGAGACCACAAAAGTCAACCTTCTAGAAACAATAATAACTCTGTAAGTGATAACAACATTAACTAAATATCTATTGAGCACTGACTTAACATTTTGTAAATTTCTGTATGAAACTGTATCAGACGAACTGTATCATTTAACGAGACTTGTTTTGATGATATCGTTAATGTGTCACCGTTTCAATGTTTACAAAATAATAATGTTAAAACATTGTTATTATGAAACATGATTAACCTGGATCAAAACTAATAATATTCTATTGAACTACCATTTCATGTTTTAACCAAATCAAAATTATTTTAATTATCCATGACGACGATGAGAAAACGATCAACTAAATTACCAACCTCTTATTGGTACCTAGCTAGGTAAATGGTATAGACTTAGTTATAATACTCATTACTAAAATATTAATATTTATGAGAGATATTGCAGTAAAATCGACGACGCAGCGTAACTAGTTAAATACCATAAAACTGTTAACAAGTTGTTAAACCAAAAAACACAATGACATATATTTTTTGGCAAAATTGATGTTTTTCAACTGGCTCTGCGTGAAATACTAGTGTCGGTCACCACTGACCGCGTTGCCGTATAACGTGTTAAAAGGATTACCAATAACCACCTCTGCGTTAGGATACTGATGTATTATTATTTATTATGATATATTTTTAGAGAATTATCACAAAAGTAGAAGGAAAATGCTTATAGTAGACATAATATATAAATATGTTTATGTAGCAATTAGCGTATAATGAGCACAGGAAAGAGGGGCCTCTACTTCAACAGGTTGTATTTTAACAATTTAGATCCCAAATTAGAAAAGAACTAGCTGTCGTAGAACGTAGCAGCATACGTATTATTTGGTTCAAATCTTTGATCCTAACTTTAGACAGTAGGGTGCGACTTTTCAAAATTCCTTAGTGCACCCCTACACTATATATAACGATACTACCCTCCAAATTTCATACCTCTAGGACTTATAGTTTAGGCTGTGCGTTGATTGTCAGTCAGCTTCAAAAGAGTTTTATATATTTAGAATTATAGAAGATGTATAATTTGTTTACCTTGTAAAAATAAAATTTTTGATGTTGCTAATTAGGTTGCTGCCCAGCGCATTATTCATGTAGCTGTCTGTGATTTCGATCCAAACCAAGTCCAGATTAAGCGTAGACCGGACACTCGCAGACTTCGCGTACTATGTAAATCGTGCCTCGGTTCATGGCTTTTCATTTTCTACTTCAAAGTGAAAATACTGATTTACAACCCGTCGGATGCAATGTCAATTAGAGTATAATAAACTGTCATACTGTTTCGGAAGCAGTAGCCGCCAGCGCTGGATCACGATTGACAAATGCAGGGTACAATTATACGGCCAATCTGTCAGAAGTTGGACCCGAGACATGTGATGGAGCTTTTTCTTTTTAATTGATGGAGTTGTCATTGCATTCGATGTTGCGGTTAACTCGATACAAACACTCGATGGATAGATCGTGAGAGTTATTTGCGGAGATCGTGTTAGGTTTAATTTAGTAGCATACCGAGACAATTTGTTTTTTTTTCTATACCTACATAGTCTTTTTATAAAGATAACAGCCCTTTGCAACCAACTGTTCTTTGTTGTTATAAATAAATTTGAAACTGATAGGCTTAAAAAGATTGTACTTTAATTATTTTTTTATTAATACTAATAAGTAGCTCAACTCGTGTGTCAATTTTTTGTCGCCATTGTAGATACATGCTGTATAATCTTGCTATACCCTAGATAAGTACAATAAAGTATTTTCATTCATTCATTCATTCATTCATAGGTTTTACCGTACATAATATTATTACTTCTAACAAAAAATGTGCATATTATGTCCTCTACTTTGACGATGGTAATCAGAATACAAGAGATGAAATCAAAAATAATGACATTCAAGAAGTTATGTTCAAGAACTGATTTTCTGTTTCACACTGGTTACAACTAAATTGCATAATCATAAAATATAAAAGGACTACATGCATGAGTCAAAGTTATCGGTTAAATTGATTATTATGTTTTAATTTTAGTTATTCAAACAATGCTCGCTTGCAATGTTATAATCAGTCAGTAGTGTTGATAAGAGAAATTTACTTTTTCAGTATTTAACACAGTTAAAAAACCAGTTTAGAATGGTTTTTTTTATACTAGCATTATAAAAAACCATGGCTCAGAAAGTATTAGAAAAGTAATTATATTATAAATCCTAGCATATATAAAAGATAAACAGATAAGAACGCGAGGTTATAATATATAAATAATGTTTTCAATAAACAAGACACAGGAGATTATAAAAAAAAAATTGTTTTGAGAATTTCTAAAGTGTAAATGGGACATGGTACATATTATACGTTATTATAATGATGATGATTCACAAGAAAAGGAGAAGTGCTCGCTGGAGCTCCCATCCTACATGCTTACACCAAACCTGCTCATAGTCTGAAGACTGATCGCAGATCAAAATAGAGAAAAAAATATATATATAATGATGATATCGAATATTATTTATATAATAATATATAGAAATGTAGAGCATAAAGACATACAATATACGAGAGGTTAAAATACTTGTCTTAGTAAACCATTAATCAATGAAGTCACAGATATTCTGATAATGTCTTCTGTATGGATAGATGTTAGTATGGATAATATAAAAACAATGAAAATGAAACATAAAACTGCAAACAGTATCGTACAATAATAGAGCGCATTCACATTGATATGCAAATACTAATACACGTAGGTACCAAGAATTAATATGTGGATAAACAGACCTTTAGAAATAACGCCGATTACGGTCAAAATTAGCACGTATAGAATTTGTGTGCTAATCAAATTTCAAATAACATAGAAGTGCATAAATCAGTCATGAAACCGTAAACCAAAGACCGATGTTTTGCAAACACACGCATAGGATTTTCCCATGAAATACGGGAAAACTTACGACTGATAACAATGGCACAATCCAAAGCTACTGACACATAATACACAACTAGATTATTTATTATGAAAAACACAATCGATCAAGGAAATTTAAACTATTCAAAATTCGCGATCGTAATAACCTACGTTCGACCACTAACCACGCACGTCCGTCTTATGCGCAGTCACGCGCCATACTGAATTATTGAGGCAAGCAAGCCGCAAGTACGGGCTCTGCTGCTGAGAGCGAAATTACCTTCCGAACTTCACTTCAAACTAAGCTCTGTTACTTTACAATTAAAGTCGTCCTTTCTATGACAAGGTCGTATTTTTTCTATAAACCTTGCAAACAGGTTGGACACGAGAAATTCGCTGTCTGTCAGGAAATTGAAACGTTAGTATTTAGCATTTGACCGATAGGACCATATGATTACTTTATCACGACGTCTTTGAGTTACGAGCTGAGCGTCGTCGGATCATTTATAAGGATTCCAAATCCACTCACGTTAATGGAACCGTATTTACAGGAGAAATCTACGCGTTTCACTTTTAAATAGGAAATTGTCAATAAGGCGAAAGACGATAATGGTATCGGGCAGGGAAATAGTAATTATACTGGTAATTATAGAATTCAATTTTGCTAATTGGAAGCGAGTTGACCTAATGGGGTTAGTTTTGGAAGCTTGAAATTTGCCAGCTAATGGCGAAACGATGTACCGTGAAGTAACGGGTCAGTAAGCGCGACGACTGCGGTTATACTTAATGGTCATACGATACACGCAATGAATAATGCAATGGATAATCCTATTAATAACATAACCGTAACCGATTGCTAAATTGCTACTATTAATACAGATAAATATGTGGAAGATAAAAGTTACGCAAAAGTAAAGAGAGGCGAAAGTAAATAGACTTTCAATAATCAACTTTTTATGGCAGACTTTAAGATTTGTATGTTTAAATGTTATTGATATCGTGACGATTCGTGACATTCTACAAGAAAGTACAAAACGATAAGGCATGATATTTTAGCGTTACATTACACAATACAACTCTGTGAGATCTGAAATGATTTCTACATAATATTTCATAATTTATAACAGCACAGGGCTTTTTTTGTAACCTGTCCCACTGCTGGGCAAAGGTCCCCCAATACCTTCCACTTTTCTCTTTCTCGGGCCTCCTCCCTCCAACTATTGTCAAAGGCGTCGAGGTCGTCCCGCCAACCAAGGGCTTTCAAACATTTAAAATTCATTTCCAGGATATATACGTTACTAGCCGTCGCCCGCGGCGTTGCTCGCGTTCTACCCTTTAGAGTGTGACGTTTCAAAATTCCTTTCTTAGTGCACGCCTACACTATATAAGGATACTAATACCCTCCAAATTTCATACCTCTAGGACTTATAGTTTAGGCTGTGTGTTGATTATCAGTCAGCTTCAAAAGAGTTTTATATTGATTATTGTTATATTGTTATTTTCAGCCTACATCTTCCCATTGCAGGGCAACGGCCTCCCTACCCCTCTTCCAAGTTTCCCTATCCTGTGCTATTGATGGCCACTCTTTCTCACATATACGTAATATAGAATAATTAATCCAAATGTTTTAAGTTCAAACTTACAAATGTTTGAACAATTGTTTACAGAGCCTATACCAGAACAATACTGTTAATGAATCTATTCAATAACAAGCAAAGTTCAAACCGCGTAGCAACCGTGACGCATGAGACACGTAAATACATTCAGATAATGTGTAATTTACCTCAGGCGAGTAAACATTTGACGACGAAGCAGTGGGTGTGACGCTAAGCTATTAATAGAGAAATAACAGCTACATGGCTTAATTAGTTTTAAATGAGTCGTTAGTTTTAGATAAGGATTGATAGTTTTCCACTAAAACCAAGAAATGAATTAAATGTAACTAAAAATTTAATAGTTTTGCGGGGTGTTTGTTTTATATTGGCAAATAATAGGAGTCGGAGTAACTGTGTGTATCATGCGAAAATTTTAAAAAAGAATTAAAATGCTTTATGTACAGTTTTAAGTAAGCTCGTATGAGTTAGTAGTCAGCTTGGGTGACGGAGTTTTTAGGCCGCGTTAAGGCCTCCGTCATGGCTTACCGACTGCTAAAGCCGGTACAGTATGTACAGTTCTATATTTAGATGATCCACCTCAGTAGTTGTATCAAAAACTTTGTATTAAAATATATGATAGGAAGATTTGTCCACCATGTAAGCGGCTTTCACAGGAAGCTAATACATTGTATGCCTTATGAAATACACGAGGATCATCTTGAGCACTAGATAGTAATTTCTCGGGTATGATAGTGATAAATCTACTGCTTCCCATTGTTACACAATCCGGGGTTACAGTTCAGACACTCCCAAGGAAACATATACCGTGACTCACGCGATTGATAATTCAGATGATTTAGCTAAGGGCTGATTCTCACCGTCC
Organism: Eulithis prunata; assembly: GCA_918843925.1. Taxonomy (NCBI): domain Eukaryota; kingdom Metazoa; phylum Arthropoda; class Insecta; order Lepidoptera; family Geometridae; genus Eulithis; species Eulithis prunata. The sequence continues at coordinate 1,014,301 of OU974007.1, forward strand.
ACATGTGTTTGATTACCTATGAATTCAGATTCGTCTTTTTTATAAATAAACATATCACACAACGCTTTCTAGTCCCAAACTAAACAGAGCTTGTACTATGGGAACTAGATTGCTGATAGACTACTTATAATTTTTTTTTTGTAAATACATAAAATAAATAAAATGTAAAATGTGTTTAGTAAAATGTATTCAATTTCAAGCTGTGTGATTGTTTGTAGTATTATTACATTGTAATATTTGTATGCTAAGAGCACTCAGTGCGTCAATATGAACAACGTAGAGTAAATTTATGTTAAATTTCACGATTCGGTAGAACTCTACATTCCAAATGAAGCGGCATGATAATTCCAACTGCGCAAAAACAATAAAGACGCAACCAGTATCTAGAAAAAAGTGAACTTACGTAAAGATAATATTCAAAAGTACATAAATGCGTTTGTTTTAAAATAAAATATACAAAATTTTAGTACCTTATGTGAACAGCACCTAAGGCCATAAAAGGATATCAAATGCGAATTTAATTATGAACCGTGTTCGCCTTTCAATAAAGTCGTCGGATAACTTTATAAGGGCATGTGGATAAAGTTAATTGCGGTGAAACAATGGTTCACGTAAGCAGCGCGGTCACCGTCTGACCCGTGCCGCTTGCTGTTACAATCTAGTAAACGAGCAGTTTAGATGATCGTAATGTTTACATAGATAAACAGGATTTACGTCACTATCGTGGAACGGTTAGAAGAGCCTCTGAAAATGATTTTGTTACAATAATCATTGGTAAGGTTGTAATACAACGATGTTGTAGATTTTTGGTGATGCTTAGCATCTTAAAGTTGATCAGACACAAAATTTGTTTAAATTTTGAAACCGAACTGAATTGATACTTAATCATCATCCTAATATGAACAATTTACAAATTATACAAAATACTATGATTATTGTTGGAAATCAAAGAAAAGATGTCCCAAACTGGATTGAAAGATACATTTTATAATGCTACAAAGACCTCCGAATTTACCAGATACAATGAACTTCTTTACAAACACAATTTAAAATGTAATGTAACATCATTTTTCATAATACGCAATTCCCCGGCACAGGCACAACGTCGTCTTTAGCTAGTTTCAGTTATACGACGTGGCTTCTTTCCGCGGGTCGCAGACTAACTGGGTTAGAGGCAGTTTGCCGGCTGGCTGGGCATCAGAGACCTCTTCAATGTTCCAAGCCTTTGAAGCCGACTGCACGCTACGTTCCGTAAAGATGTTAGTTTGCAGCGGCTTTGTGAACTTTTCAAACACAATATAGGCGGGCTATTGCAAAAGAATGCACTATATTTTCACGTGTTATGATGACATGATAGAGTTCAGGGAAATCCTAATCTGATAAAGTACAAAACAACATTAACACAACAAAGATAAGTATAGCTTAAGTGGAAAAGGACATTACTTACATTACATTAGATAGATACATGTTTAATTTGTGTGGGACGAGGAAAACGAACAAACTAAAGGGGTTTAGGATTCTGCAAATAAAGGTTGAAAATTTACGTACGCATGGATCAAATTTAGTAGCAATTAGTAACTAAATACTATTGTATTGTGTATTTAACTAAATGGGTAATATGGATTAGCAGTTACCAAAGTTGCAATAAAGGAAGTCGCTACTGACAATTCAACAAGTATTTTATCTACATTGCACTGCGGTTATCTGACATTTAAAGTTCAATTCGGTATTTAGTTCACGATATAATTAGAGGCGGTTTAAGATAAGCGTAATGTTACATGTAGGTACATAAGACTCATTGTCGTGTGAAGTTACTGCGCGAATAACTATAGATATAACTCTTAACTATTCGTAACATTTCAGAATATTTAGGGTCTAAGAAAATATACCCATTAATTAAGAGGTTATTCAGTCGATTTTAAAAGTTGTTTTTATAACGCTGAAATAAAATGTCTACTGTTTTATTCATGGGCATTTTACACAGCGCCAACTAGTCCTACACGAAGCAAAGCCTTTAAGGGAACCAGGTTGCATTTTTGAGGTATTTTTGAGGTAAATCTTGTGACTTCTTATCATTTTGTCTTGTTAACGTCGAACATTACCCAGTTTATGCCACAAAAGTCTATTTAGAAGCTTTAAAGTCCGAGTTATAAACGTAAATGTCCATTTAAATAAAACTAAAGTAGGAGTGGTGTAACATAATTTGTTTCTCCGTTTTCCCCACAGCGAAGTGAAAGGTACACCAAGTAGGTATTCGATCGAAGATCGGTGTCTAAGGGGTCGTTAATGTCTCCCAGACATTATGGAAGCCATGTTTGGAATTTTACTTAGGAATGTAGAGTGCGCACGAGGGCACAAGTGCTAGGCGGTGTTTAATAGATGCTACATACTTGCTGAAGGTCTAAGTACCTATCTAATTGTCACGAGCTTTGAATTATGTCGGTAAAGCTTTTATATTTTAGCATACCTCTATTATATCTCACGCATACGCGTTTAACCTTTCAATAGTTCTTTAATCGTGTACGCATATCAAATCTGATAGGAGTTTTTAAGCCAGTCAGTAGATTTCTTTGAATTATGATGTAAAAGTTTTTTTAATAAAATTAAGTATCAAAACAAGTAGTACGCCTTGTAGAGGTTCAAAATAAGGTTTATGTAAGTATGGTAAAGAGGAAGATTATCACATTTTTTTTTAAAATAGAAATATGAATATATTAAATATTTTTATTTTTTTAATTTTGCAGGGACAGTTTACTACTTACAGTTTAATACTAGCAATCTCAGTAAGTTATATTAACAGGCACGAGGCGGGGCAAGCCAGCACGACACGTGATGCTTGGATCTTATTAGTGGACTGCGTTGTAGGGTTGCACTGACTAGATTACATGCAATCTGATGGCAATTGAATGGGTTCCTATGAAAATAATCCTACAGTCTAAAATAATACAAGAATTCGATGGCAACTGCATCGGAACACAGCCATACGAGCATCACCGTTTCACGATAGAAATAGTACTTCCCTGGACGAGATCTTTCACCAAAAGCGTTGAAGAGAAGCTACGTAAGAAGCACAGTAAATTCAGAAAGGTGTCAACCATCGTCCGAATTTGGCATACAACTAAATATTGGGCATTGGTAAGCCCAACTTGGCTCATGCCATATCTATGCAGCAAATTGAGAAAATCACTGCATAATTGTTTGGTAGAGTTCCAGTACATCATCATAAAATGGGCAGTATGCCAATTGAAAAGTTCCATTTTTACAGTATGTGTGCGAAAAGCGACAAGAATTTCATGAATGTCATTGTTTACATTTGAAGAATCGATGTTTTGTAACCGAATCCTGTACATCTGCCAACTTCTGCATCTATGCCAACTATACATGAATGTTTGACTGTATTAAAAGTTTTTATGCCGATGGCTAAACTTCAATTAGGTGCCCACTGACAACTCCCAGTAGATAAATTGTATCAATATACTTTCAGATTCAGTGCACTTGAAATTGTATTTTTGGATCGGAAGTGTGCATCAAGAATAGAGCAAGGCTCTTATCGTATCAGATTGGAGCATTCCATGCCAGTTGTCAATTTTTGTTGAATTTAGTCTCGAAATTCACAAACTGTCTGTAATTACTTTCATTCTTAATTTACTATTACCAAATACATCGACTTAAAACAATAAATGTTTAAAAATCTAGTTCAGTAGAGTTTATTCAGGATCTTTCGTGAATCATCCAAGTCTTTGTGACTCAGTTCCACTGATATATTTAGAAGCTGCTGACGGCTGCATAATGCTCCTTTTCATTTTGTTTATACACTTTGAAATTGGATCTTTGTTCCTGATCGCTGAATATATAATTTGCGTATTCGTCATCATCTAAAACACTTCCACATTATGCTAAAAACATCTTAATACTACGAGAATTTTGAAATAACTACCAGAAGGTAGATTAAGCTAGGTATATTTTAGAATAGATAAAAATCACGTGATAAAAATAACATTGTATGTTGGCTATGAAATGTATAAAAGATTATAATGATTGATGGAGATAATTTATGATATTTGATAACACAACGCATTATTATATCAAAAATGTTGTTTAGGCAGATTTGGCAGGTAATAATGTGGTTCTAAATGATACTATAGTAATTTTACTAAATGTCAAAATAATCCAACAGCTGGTAGATAGAAGCATATTTACTCGATAAATATAAACAAACATTGTTTTGGCGCTGGTCCGAAGCGCGTGCGCATATTTACTAACTAGCAGATGAAAGCATAATTAATTATAATAATTTCATTACTGGTTTGCAGGTAAATTGCAGTATTTTGGCGGGTTGCCTTAGTCTTTAGCATATATGTGCCAAAATAATAAGTATATATATATATAGTAATTGTATGGTAGGTAAGTATCTCAAAGATCAAATAAGATGTAGCTTATTTGATAATTTGGCGATTTCAATTTATTTGAATTTGATTAATAATTACGATTTGGCGTCCATAGGCTACGGTAACCGCTTCCCATCAGGCGGGCCGTACGCTTTTTTTTTTTTTTTTTTGTTTGCCTACTTAGTTGTATAAAAAAAAAAAAAAACTTGTAACAGCAGAAAAGAGGTGAATTCAGATTCAATCTAAATGCTGTAAGAGAGACCAAGAAGTAGAGAGAGAGTGCGAAGAAAAACAAAAAGACAAGGAAAACCTCATTCAATTATAACTACGACAGTGACTGAACAGAAACCTCTTAACGTAAACATGGACATCAACAATGCAAGTTGTTTTCAACACACTGGTAAGAGTAATCAAATAATTCTTATAGTAATCTGAAGAATGCCTATTATCGTACGATAAATACGATTATGGCGATTAATCATAACGGATTTCACACAGGGAAATCACTCTAGGAGATTATCAAAAATGTATGATTTTTCCAATAAGCATTCCACACTTAATCGTATTACGTAGACGATTGCGTAATTAATTCGATCGACACAATTATACATGAAGCACATTATATAATACCAAAGAAGATATCAGGGTATCTCTAGTTATATTGGACTTATACATACACAACGCACTATACAAAAGAAGATATAAAAGTACTAATGTAAACAAGCATGCACCGATAGCACGTGTGAGAATCCCGCCGTATTTGCATTTCCTTATCAGAGCTCGTGAACGTGACACAATTCGTAGATAAATCTGGACAAATAGTAGCGATAGTATTTGATATGACTTGCTCTTTAAAGATCTTGATAGCAGAAGGTAACATATTACATACCTGACATGTGTAAAATAACCTTGTTAAAGAATTAGTGGATGAATTAAAAGCTATAGAAGTAAAAGAATTAAAGGCTTCGTAGTTTATTTCCATAAATAAACTCTAAAACCAGCACAATGTGAATCACCTGAAAAATCTGTACGCTTCTCAACAACACTTAGCTCCATTCACACCTGTCAATGTTATTTCCGTTACAGGTAACCACCGGGCTGTCATGACAATGTCGGTTAGGTGACAGACAGGCTTGGAAATCTCAGTCCAAAACCACAGATCAATAAGCATTGACATCGGTGTGGAGGCTGCTGGAACTGGCCGAAAGCCAAATATCGACCACAGGCCCAGTTAGGTCATTACTTTAGGTAACAAACAAGCTGTTAAGTCCTGAAGTTCTGCGTGAACAATGAAGATAGTGAATTAATGAATATTAAACAGTTTAAAGGTTAAACGAGCAAGAGTTTGGAACAATACAATAGAACAGTAAAGCCAGCAAAACCGAGACTGCTTAAAATGATGAAAAAATTAATCATCATCATCATCATCATCAATATATATAAAACTCTTTTGAAGCTGACAGAGAATCAACGCACAGCCTAAACCATAAGTCCTAGAGGTATGAAATTTGGAGGGTAGTATCCTTATATAGTGTAGAGGTGCACTAAGAAAGGAATTTTGAAAAGTCGCATCCTAAAGGGTCCAGAACGCGAGCAACGCCGCGGGCGATGGCTAGTTTTATATAAAAAAAGATCACGAAGAAAATAATATGCAGTAAGATCTTAATATATTACGAAATTATGCGAAAGATAACAAAGATAAGTTCGCAAACATGCGATCCGACGCTTAACATGACAAAACAATTTCGATAGCGTGATTCAGCCAGTTCAAAAAATCTTATCACGAAAATATAATTATGCTTTTATTAGTTAAATTGCGTACATATCGTAGATTTTGCGTTTTGTATAATTCCAGTTAACATTATCATTCTAATTGAAACGAAATATTTTATCAATTATAATTTGTTTCCGTGCGATTACTATAGTGCCAAAATAAGCTAAGAAGAACCATCATTATTATATTCTCATCGAATACCAATGTTTCGCATTTGATATTTCGAGTAGTAAATATAGTGATTGCTAGAGTAGTACTGAGCTAGGTAACAAAACTAAGGCTCCTATCGTTGGAGCTATTAAACAATTTATAGCAAGGTTTATCGGCCGTAATGAGTAAGGTCAGTTCCTTCCTTTTTTATCAGGCATATTAAAACACTATAAAAACACTTTTTATATGGGTATTTCTAAAAAAAATATTAAACGGTTGTTTTCGTCCACCAATCGATACCAAATAAGGTTATTTTTGGTTAGAATTTAAAATTTTAAGGTTTTATTAAAATAAATTCGTTTGTGATTGATTTCTAATGATACCTACATTATTTACATTTCTTTCTTATTGGACGGTGATATCATAAATATTAAAAGCTGTTTAGCAACAAGGTGCTGAGCATTTTAAAAATACTAGACGGTTCTATATATATTTATTGCTTATTATAAAGCTTATAAAGCTATTATAAAGCGTATTATTAAGTAAATAAAATTTTTATTTTTTAGGTATTACACAAACACTCAGTAAATGAAGAACCACCTGCGAATGCTATGTAATATGTAACGTATTACATAACTGTGTTGAAGTTCAGAGTATATATATTTTTAAAATCTTTATTGAAGCCTTAGTTCTGATTACAAGTCAGACGAATTCTAAAGATATAAAACGTATCAAGATCTAACCATTGATTCTAACGGATATTAACAAGTGTAATAATAGTTTCAATAGCTCTGCTGTTACCTGGCTGTTGCGCAACTTGATTCAGATTGACCGTATCAAGGCGTCTAGCGTCTGCGTTTATGTCTGGTATTGTTTTCTCGCGTCTGAGAAAGTTGCTAGGCCGATCAAACTGTCTCGCACCGTCACTGTAAATATTATTGTTGAACCGTAGTAAATTACTAATATTTTTGTATAAGCCGTGTTGGCCGAGTGGGATTATACCACGACTTTCGATCCGAAGGTCGTGGGTTCAAATCCCGGCCGTGCATCAATGGATTTTTCGTTCGGAAAATTTGTATGCCCATTAACACGAGCTTTACGGTGAAGGAAATCATCGTGAGGAAACCCGCGGCTTAGTCAGCTCCGCACGTATTGACCTTGTCCTGTGGATATGGCTAACTAGGCTGAGAGGATGGTATAGGTGCTGAGCAAGCCTACTCCATCTAAACATTGTCCCAGGCACTACAGTGTTCGTTTAAGTGTAGGCATAGGTTGCCTCCTGACGGTGTATAAATCATCTTCAATAGATGTAAACGCCTAATATTTTTTTTTTTGTATGATCGACGTACTGATTTACTCACTACGTAAATCAGGTAATGGAATATTTTTCATCGACATTGCTGGAAACTAATTTATAGAAAAAAAAAATCGCAGGTACATTTTTCAGAATAGATTTTTGTGTTATGGCAACTGGAATGTCTACAGTCGTCTTTTCACTTTCAATATGAACAGTAGGCGCAGTGTTACCAGTATCCGTTTTATAAACGAACAGTTTCATCAAGTTTAATGTCTACTTATTGCTTCGAAACTCTCGTTATGTTACTAGATCATTCAACTCAATTTTACGAAGCAAGTCTTGTTTTACTCCCACAAGTGACTTAATTACTTCATTTCACAAAGCAATCAAACTAGGCAATATCATTCTGTTTCCCGTTACTGAAACTTTCAAATGCTTGAGATGGATGTACCTTTCGCTAATAATGACAGCTTTGAACATACCGTAACGCAAGTAATTTTTTATAATCTATTCTTAATCTTAATCTATTTTTCTATGCTGTTACGATACGATGCAGTCGACTGGACGATGTAAAACAGATTGTTCTGTTTTGCATGTACCTACTTGGTCTAGCTTGAAAATGTAGACTTCGCACATTTTTTTTTAATACTACTAGCTAATGAAACAAGCAGACATCTCATTAGTAAAATTATACCGTACTAGCTTTTAATCGCACCACCGCTCACTTTATGAATACTTATACAGAGAAGCTTTAGGTATGTGTGAAACCAATGCAATTACTTGTAATCTTGCAAATATATTATCGCACATTTGTATTATAAAAATTACTTATATTGTAGATGTTTAAGAAACAAAGATTTTACAGGAAATACTGGTATTACAGATAAATGTGTAACCAAAAAAGACTTGGCAAAAGGACAAGCCTCCAGTGCCAAAACAAAATAATAAAATAAAAAAAAGATAAATGTGTGATAATGTGTTCGCAAGACTATGAGTAATTAAATAAATAATAAATAAATATGCACGGACACGTAACACAACGCCTTCTAGTTCCAAACTAAGCAAAGCTTGTACGATGGAAACTAGATGCCTGATAGAATCCATACTTATAATACATAGAAACACCCAGACACAGAACAAACATCTATGTTACATTACTTACTCAATATAATGACCAAGCCACATGAAAAGCATGAAGAGTGAATAGGTGGATTATAGCTAAGCGTGCTCCACCCTAGGCTGCAGCCAAATGCTTAGCTATAGCGCATAAAAAAAAAAAAGCAAAGATTCAAATTTTTCAATGCGTAGAAGAGATATCCGGATAATATATACAACTGCTCATAGATAGATATAAGTTAATTTGGATCACAGTTGAAGTACACAAAAGTGAAAGCCCGCGGTAAGATGGTAATACGCAGCCATATTTTAATGAAGATTGATGAATCGGAAGCGGTGATTGAAGATGTTTATAGCAATATAAATGCTTGATATCACAAGTTATGTTGTTAATTACAACTAGAGACCAAAGGTACTGGATCTATCAACACTTATTGCATTTTATGGGAAAAAGAAACTCATAAAGAAGTACCTACTAAGCTCATATTGATAGATTGGCCACTATTAAATCAATATAACGTGAGAAAATGTAATAGGTTACGTTTGTTACATAGATTTCTTACAGCTGATTATGAATATTGGAAGAATCAGAGATACCTACTAGAAAAATAAACAAGGACCTATCTGATACCTTTTCATAAACTTTATCTACTTTACATAATGTTTTATAAGAGTTTTCAGCTCTCCAAAAAAAACACAACAAACAAACAACAAAATATGAGTGTCAGAATAAAGAATTTGGTGATTAATCAGTAGTCCACGAGAGAACTGCGCGATATATCGGCTTCATCCCGTAGGACCACGGTTTCGCTGGACCACGGTTCAAAATTACCTAACAAAAAGTTCCGCTGGACCACTATTTTATAAAATGGACTGTTGAAAAGGAAAATGCTAGGCGCTATAAAATACAACAGACATATTTTTGTTTAAAACTCATCACACCTTATAATATAATCTCCTACCATCAGGATGTTTTAATGATAATAATTGTAATAAGGATGCCGGTGTAATTACAGGCACCTGAGACTTCAAGATCTTTACGTCTCAGAGTGATGGACGCAGTGCATTGCCTTACAGGGCACGTCCTCATTGGACTTGCTCTGTGAGATAATGCATTGTTATAGGCAGAAGTTACTACTTAACATCAGGTGAGCTATCAGCTTGTTCCATTACTTTTATCATAAAAAAAAAATGTTTTAGTAGTGGGTATGATATCAACACTATACCTACCTATTATAAAACATTTACTTCCTAACCGAAACGAATTACACTGTTCGTATAGCAGACAGCAATCACGTATAACCCCAGGCGCGCTAAACCAATAACGAAACGCAACGCTCAAAGCAACTTACATAATGGCTGCACTGCACATGTGGCTAAGGAGTGCCAATCTGATACCTAGATTGCGGTATCTGGGCTGGGTGGTCGTTTCCAAACTTGGGGTTGTATGGTCAGGTCTAGAGGTATGCGACAATAAGTACAAGGTAACATACCAGTAGGTAAGTTACTGAATTAACGGCCTCGACACAACACCCCACAAAGGGATCGATGAAGATCGAAAAACTTAATCGAATAAAAGGTTATGACGAGAGGATGCGATCCACAACAATCGACAGAGAGAGAGAGAGAGAGAGAGAGAGAGAGAAGAAAGTAAGCTCTGATCAAAGTAATCCGTCTGTATGTCGATAGAAATGAACTCTGTAATTCTCAGGAATACATGAATGTCAAAACGTCGAAACCACTGATCTAAAAAGGCTATTGTCTGACTAACATTGATTGCTTCTCATTTGGTAGATAACCGGTGAATGAATAGAATGCCTTTTGAGCTATCTCTGTACGTATTGAACCTTTTGGTCAATTCAATCATATTTTATTCCATATAGATACAGGTAATCTTGGCAAAGTCAAAAGTTAGTGTGCTAAAGATACAAACAGGATCTATAAAACACAATCCAATTATCACTAACACAGCTTCAGCAAACAAACCATCATAGAAATTACTAATTAAGTATGCAGAGCTTATAAAATACTAGCCGTCTCCCGCGGCGTTGCTCGCGTTCTACCGTTTAGAGTGCGACGTTTCAAAATTCCTTTCTTAGTGCACCTCTACACTATAAGGATACTACCCTCCAAATTTCATACCTCTAAGACTTATAGTTTAGGCTGTGCGTTGATTCTCTGTCAGCTTCAAACGAGTTTTTTATATATATTGATTGATGATTGATGATGATACCTTCTGCAGAGTCCAGACCAAAGAATCTAAGCTCCACACCCAATTCGCACGTCGCTTGCTTTAGGTACTACAATATTCTTGTAAGTTATAGCAAATAGCATAGCACTTGCCAGAGTCACGCGATTACATGCACCTAATTAAAAGGGAGGATTCAATAGGCTTAAGCTGTTGTTTATGGCTTAGAATCAATATGGACTTTCACAGGCGTAATAATCAAGCGCCAAAGTCTTCTCACTTGCATGTGTGAATTGAAGCGGGAAAGCTTATGTTTATGAGATGAGCACATCTCATAAATGGTCCTCCTAAACACAGGTTTAGGAGAGCAGGCAACATAGGTACAGACCTATGTTGCCTGCCCTATTCGGATCTGCCAAGTATGGCTCTTTGTGGAACAGTTCGTCCCGAGAAGAACTGTGTTCCGGTATTGGTGTCGGTGGAATTTCAGGCACATACGTCACGGACGCATCGCAAGGCACGTCCTCGACAGACTTGTTATAGGCGGAGGAAACTGTTAAAAATCAAGTGGGCCATCAGCTTGTTTCATCACTTTCCCTAAAATTTACTTTCCAAAAGAAATTTAAAAAGGACACATTTGGTCGAATCTTCACAAACGAATCTTTTTGTTCATTGTTCTTCATCGATATGACTTTTAAAACGTTAAGCTTTAATATTCTCGCTGTATCAAAGTGATTTTCTTTTGATTTTAAGTGGATGCAATGTTCAGTTAGTACAAGTAACAATAGCACTTGCCAAACCCACCCAAGTTTCACGGGAAGGAAAGCGACCTCACACGACGCTTTGCGGCGCGATTATGCTGTATCTACTTATCTACAACTAGCTGGTACGCGCGACTTCGTACGCGTGCGAAACTTTCCACCAAAAAAATATCTGTCAACCAGCATACGATGAACCTCGTGTCAAAAGCTGCTTTTGGTTTTGAAAGTTCAAGCTGTGTCTAAGAATCCACGTTTAATAAAATATAACAATATATAAAATAAAATATAAAAAAAAAAAAAAAATATAGCCTATGTTTCAATCCGGAAAAAGAGCATCTGAATGGTATAAGTCTCATTGAAATTGGTCCAGTAGTTAAGGCGTGATCCGCGAACAAACAAACCGACAAACTCGATTTTCGGAATCAGAATCGTTTATTTAATAGATCTGCATGTTTAGTTTATCCATATCTTTAATTTAACTTTTTGGCTTTTTTACAGTTTTATAATAGTACCTATTGACATAGATATAAAGTGCTTTATTATTTCCAATGTCTTTATAGAGGATTCTTTCAGTTACTGACATCTTTATAGGTGACCTTTAGATATCCCTTCAGTTTCTATTGTGCTTTAAGCTTCGGAAGACACCTTCGGATATGCAAGGCTAGACTGCACAAGTTTATTCAAACAATTATGCCTACAGCATGCTCGAGGAACCTATCTTAGGCGATTACCTCAATGTCAAAGGCCTTTCTCTTGACCATGTAACAGCACATGTTTGCACGGAGATCGAGGAAAGTGTTTACTGTGTTCTAACAATACCAATTAGAATATCTACAACGTATTGCAATTGACGGAGACGATTGACCAGTAATAAAATGATTTCTCTGTTAGCCAGAAGCATAAAGAACCCTGACAACACAGCATGAGCTGAACATCCTAGATAACGGTTCTTTCTACCGGAGATTGTTGAAGTCAAATTACACTGTCCCTCCTTTTTGTTTGACTAAAAGTGATAATGAAATCATTTTAATCTACTTTTCCTTTACGATGTTTCCCTAGGCTTAGCTCTCTATTGATCTTGTCTTTTCTGTGGGTCAGGCCGACTAAACGATGGTAGGTATAGGTGCTATATAGGCAAGCTTACTCCATCTTTAAAATGTCCTAGGCACAGCGTCCAAGCACCAGAGGCACTTTTTACCCATACCCCAATGACCGCATTGGGGTATGGGTAAAAAGTGGCTCCTGATGCTGTATAAAATCATCTAGATTAGATGCAGACTTCCTTCAGTAGACAAATCGTTTGTCTAGGACACTTATGCTCAACGAGGGGACCAAGAGCAGTGTTTGTGGATTCTCTAGCACAACAATAAAAGTACTTAGTCGTATATCATTTGTGAAACCAAATGACAGTCGCTATAACGCCTAGCATTAAAGGCCTTATGAATAAGATAATTTATCTTCAAGCCACAACCACACTGGGCATTTCTGTTTAGGTACCTATCATAAACAACGTGTAGGTAGGTTAGGTACAACAGTCACCCGGAAGAAATAAACTGTCCTTGCAAATATTGGGAGTATCAAACGACGTTTTATAACCCAGAGACGTTTTGCGCTTAGATGTTTTCATAGTATAAATGCGTTCGATCTATAAGTTGAAAAGTAAGGTAATTACCTGACTTTTTCTTACTCACGCACCAAATAGCGTCACAGCTGCTGCACATCATTACAATAGCTCTAGTTTTCCCAAATGTTTGAAACTTATGAATTAATGATGTCAGCGTGAAACCAACATGATACCAATCAATAGACGGGTTATACGCCTGCATGTTTGCACCAAAAATCGCGGAGATATTATTTTATTTACATACCAATTACCAATCGTGAGTATTCGCAGAGGAAATACAAAATCAATCAATCTTCTACTCAGTTAAAGGAACATTTAGAATCGTCTTTATACACCACACTTGTTGCAAGAAAGATATATATAAACCCAGCCTCAAATATCTTGCATATCAGAGTTCAAACCCTGCAAATATTAGGAGTATTTTTTTTAATGATAAAAGTAATCGAACAAGCTGATAGCTCACCTAATATTAAGTGGTAACTTCTGCCTATAACAATGCATTACCTCACAGAGCAAGTCCAATAAGGACGTGCCCTGTAAGGCAATGCACTGCGTCCATCACTCTGAGACGTAAAGATCTTGAAGTCTCATGTGCCTGTAATTACACCGGCGCCCTTACCCTTCAAATCGGAACACAGCAATGCGAGCATCACTGCTTGGCGGCAGAAATAGGTACGGTGGTAGTAATGAACCCGGACGAGCTCTCACAAAGAGCTTTACTACTGCTGAGCCCATCGAGCCCATGATAGAAGTACACCAATAAAATAAACGATACTGTAAAATATACAATGCATATCAAATCAAAACACTCTGCTTTCTAAAGGCAGGGCCGGGTAAAGCCACATTTCATGAAGATTTATTTGTGTCTCATGAGATAGTCGCTATTGAGAAATGAGGTACAAGTACGTTCGTGCTAGCACTGGTTCTTTTTTGCCCACTATATTTTATTAAGCCGGTTTGATTTTGGTTAGCCAATAGTCTTAGACTTGTTAAAGTACAATATTATCACCAATTCAACTAAATACAGTATTTACAATATTCACAGTATTTACAAAATACACATGAAACAGTTGAGCTATCTACAAACCGTTGCAAACGATTTATAGATAGCTCAACTGATCCAAATTAGTGTCAATCGGATGCGTACCCAACACACTGTCTGCATTACGTATTTAACTTGGTTTGGTAGTAAAGATGTTGCCGAGACGAGACTGCAGCGTACTGTCCTAATCCATCAAGATAGTTGTCTAATTCAACCAAATTCATTTGAAAAGACCCAGATTGTAACATCATCATCATCATCATCAATCAATATAAAACTCTTTTGAAGCAGACTTAGAATCAACGCACAGCCTAAACTATAAGTCCTAGAGGTATGAAATTTGGAGGGTAGTATCCTTATATAGTGTAGGGGTGCACTAAGAAAGGAATTTTGAAACGTCACACTCTAAAAAGTAGAACGCGAGCAACGCCGCGGGCGACGGCTAGTATAATATATTATCCATTAGGGCACTACCCTAATAAATTGTTATCCTCACTACCCAAAGGTTAGTTGGTAGAGAATGCTATTTTAGCATTAAGTTCGCCTGTATACACTACTTTAAGTTGTGCAATAAAGAATTTTCTATCTATCTATCTATTATGTAATGATCGCAGAGAAAAACTAGATAATGGCGAAGCGTTCCATTTCTTAAAGGTTGATATAAACAAGACAGAAGTGGACTCTATTATAACTTAAGAAGCAAGGAATTGCATCCGCTAGAAAGCATTTGTTCACAAACAATCATAAACCGTTCTTTCAGAACAATACGCTATTCAGCAGCATAGCCGGATTAGGTTAGGTAACCTATACATTCACGCAATTAAAAACTAAGTACAACTGCTTACATACTTTAAGATTGTAATCCACGTCTAACCATGATATACGGTTACTATAAAATTGCTATTCAGTTTTACAGCAAAGAATACAGACTATTAATGCCTACGTATAGAAGCGACACTCACAACTGTCTTCACATCATCTCTTCTGTGCTCACATCAATCGTACAATCTACTTCAATGTAAATAGCACGCTTAGACTCGATATGCTCAAAAAATACTCTTCCGAATGGAGAGCATCGTCGTGGAAAAGGGTCAAAGAATGTGTAAACAATCAGACTCATTTTTGGAGTATAAGGAGCCTAGACGTGCTACTATTGAGGGATACGACTAGAGGAATAGATTCGTCGTAAAGGGATATTGACAGAAATACCGGACTGTATCAATCAGTAAAAGTACCAGTAGACTCCCGACAACGACTACGCGAAAACGAACTCTGACGCGCTACGCAAACGAGGACGCAACGACGAACTCTGACGCGATGACCAACTCTGACGCGCCTTCGTCTTCGTGCATTTACATCGATGCTCCACAGGAGATTACTTTATCAAACATTTAATTAAAGCAGTCCACCTACGAAGCGTCACTTCTGTCACGCCAAGCTATACCACGCTATATATGCTGCACTTTCAAAAGTATCGCTCGCAGCCAAGGTTGGATGTTAACTAGACGGCGCGGCTCGCCACTGATATTTAGGTGCGTTTGTCACGAATTGCGTAGGCGACAAATGGAGAAAGCACCATTTCTCCGTGCGCTTTACATTCATAGGAAAATGTTTTAGTAATCGCTTATAGAAGCGCTGGGAGGATGTCGTATGTAAGTCTACTCCATCTACAATCATTTTCAGACTTTTGTTTATGAGTGTTTATTTAAATATGGATAGGTTATGGCCGAAAAGTTACTGGTTAAGGTAGAGCGAGGCATATTAACTTTTTTTTATTAAACCTGTATACTTTATATATTTTTTAAGTGTTTTCAATTCCTGAATTATGTACAAGTAAACATAAGTAAAAATTCTTTATTTGCGAAAAACTGTTGCTGGTACAGATAAAAGCACATTAAGGTTTGGATATAATGGTAACAAGTAAGTAGTACCGTTTAGTGACTCTGTTCCCCACACTAGGACAAAAAGCCTGTAAAAGCGGCGTCACAGCGACTCTTCGGGGACTCTCTTATTAAATGTATTTATACTACCCATTTATTTGGCAATATGAAGAGTTCAATTATGAAAATTCAATTATATAAATTATCGTTTTGCAATCGGTTTTTCATAAAACTTTTAGTTCACGACTAGTAAATGAGTTTCAGTTCTATATTCTAGTATACTTATGTCATGATCACAGATGAGATATCAGTTGAGAATAAGCCGCGTATTAGTATAATTCATCACTCTCTTTACTGGATGTAATAAATCTTACACCACGCAAAGGCGTCAATGGGCAGAAAACAATGTATCTAGGTATCTATGGAATTTATTAATATACCTAGATTTCTCGAAGCAAAAATTCTTTTCATTCATGTTTGTTCACGTGCAGGGTGCATGAAGAGTCTCAGCAGGAGATAAGATAAACAAGTTCTGAAATGACAAACCACTACAAACTTCCTCAATAACAAATAGCTAGCTTTTATGGTGGAAATAAGGGCTAGTCATCTGCCACTTATCGACTGATAGTTTATAGCTACCAGTAAATAATAAATAAATAAATAAATATTCACGGACACTTAACACAACGCCTTCTAGTCCCAAACTAAGCAAAGCTTGTACGATGGAAACTAGATGGCTGATAGAATACATATATACATTTTTTTTTTGTAAATAGATACTTATAATACATAAAAACACCCAGACACAGAACAAACATCTATGTTTACAACACACAAATGTTTGTTCTCGGTGGGGATCGAACCCACGACCCACAGCACGGAAGGCAGAGCTACTACCGACTGAGCCATGACGCCTGTCAGTAGACTAAGCGAATCCTATCAAACGTCTATACGACAAAATAGGAAGACCTATCGTACGCTTTTATTATTTACTAGCCGTCTCCCGCGGCGTTGCTCGCGTTAGAGTGTGACTTTTCAAAATTCCTTTCTTAGTGCACCTCTACACTATATAAGGATACTACCCTCCAAATTTCATACCTCTAGGACTTATAGTTTAGGCTGTGCGTTGATTCTCTGTCAGCTTCAAAAGAGTTTTATATATATTGATGATGATGATGATGATGATGATTCGGTAGCGTTGTATGTAGAGTCGTTAATCGCCATACAAACAGGATTTAGTCTTCCCGAAAAAAAACTAGCGTTTGTTTGTTTAGTCTTTTCGTTTCATTTGCTCTCGTGATGCACCTCAAGAGGATCTCCCAGTAGCTCAGCGTTGAAAACATCAGAAGCACAAATGAAGTGACACACGAGTCACAAACTCTAGCTAGCTGGACAAGGACACAACAACTCAAAAAAAAAAAAAAAAAAACTCTCGTCATTGTGCGATATCCGATAACGCACTATTAAACTAAAATCGCAATTACACAGTAACCAGCCGCTAGATTTATAATCTAGATCTAGGGAATGGTGTGCGTTTTCACTCTCCGAGTCGTGTTGTGTCGAGAAACTGGAATTGGACAGCCCGGCCCTTTAGGGCAGTTCCACATTAATGCGGTCGAGTCGTACGAGGTAGGAATGAATAGTATAATAACCTTTCTAAATTACGCGTACACAGTTTTCGGTATTTGGGAGAAGGTAGTCCTTCCACGTTGAGTGAAAATCTGAAGATATTAATTTTCAAACCCACGTAAAAGTGTTTTTTTTTTCATCATGTAAATTATCACTGAGTACCTTCGATCAATACATGTATCCAGACTTATAGATTTATATTTTTTTTAATAAATCAGTTTACTTTCAAAGTCTTGTTTAATTTTAAGTTTTGAGCAGAAAATACTAATGGTTGGCATAAGTATTATGAAAAATTTATTTCCACTAATTCTGATTTACTTTTGTGACAACCCTATTTGTAATTAATTACCATTGGTTATTAAACTTATGAGCTTGATTGGAGAAGCTGTCGGGAAAGCTATAAAGCGATCGTTAGTGGACACTAGCCTTTATTGCATATTTGAAGGCGCTGATGTGGTCTGTAGCCAATTCGTAAATTAATATTGAATTGATTTGATACAGTTCTCATATAATTTTTGATACTTTTAAGCAGTTTTAATGAGTTATTTCTAAGATATTAGTTTCAGTTCTAGTTATTATTGCTTTATATTTGAAGGCGCTGATGTGGTCTGTAGCCAATTCGTAAATTAATATTGAATTGATTTGATACAGTTCTCATATAATTTTTGATACTTTTAAGCAGTTTTAATGAGTTATTTCTAAGATATTAGTTTCAGTTCTAGTTATTATTGCTTTATGTAATCTGAAAACTAATTTTAATATTTGTTTTTATGCACCTACTTTATTTTATTAGCATCGATCGTGTTTCTATTCTATTTTTATTTTATCTCTTTGCTGTATGAACTTAATGAATGTTTCTTTTTATGGCACAAAATAAAAAAAATCTATTCCGTTCTATTCCTAGGCTGTTGTGTTTGTGACATGAGTTAGGTCCCGTGCGTCCAGTTCTCCGAGCAATGGGTAAAAAGTGGCCTTTATATTACCTAGATTAGATGCTTAAAACTTATTTCTCTTTTATTGTTTTTCATCTTTTCTTGGTGTGCAATAAAGAATATATATCTATCTATCTATCTTAATAAGATGCTGACTGCTTAATAACATAACCGTGCCTTGTTTAACTGCGAAAATAATCTATTCATTGTCACTGACTCCAAACGCAGTATAATGCGTGTATTGTATGAATTTATGGAGCTAAAGTTGATTTTCAAGATTAGTTTTTAATTTTTTTGAACTGGTTTAATATCTCTAAAACCATCGCACATACATATAATGGCAAATCAGTATATTTTGACCCGACTTCAAAAAAGGAGCATTTTCTCAATTCGGTTGCATATATTTTTTTAAACTTCAAAACGCCAACTCCGCGCCCTATCTATCTCGCGCCCAAGTGACTTGATCTTGGTTGGATCCTTTTTGCATAACTACATCCAATTTAAAGTTATCCAGTACTACCATGATTTGTTTACGATAGTTATAACTTTGACCTGGTGTTTCAATATCTGAAAGCTTCTATCGCCTTGTAATAAAGATGTGAATTAAGTAGCTAGATGATTAGAGGTTTAATTTGTACGGATTGTATTTTACGCGACTTTCTCTAGGGCAATAGAACAGTAAAACTTACGCTATAAACGTCTGATAACTAACATAACAATATATATATATAAAGTCCTCCACATCGTTTTCGATGACGGCGACCCTAACCAAAATTAAATTTACAATTACTTATTATCTTAAGTAACCTAAATAACTAATAATCTAATACTACTTTCTAGCATGAGCCCTAATATGGCTAGCTAGACCTAATTTAGTTTTAAATATCCTGTCACACGATTGACAATAGAGCTGACCTACTGCGTTATACGTGTAAGTATAGGAGGGCTTAGGTCTTCCTTTTCGGATTAACAATATTAAGAGAGACGTTACACGCTCGCAAAGCAATTTAAATAGCTATATCATATTTTGCTTAAATTTTTTTTAGCTGACTGTACTCAATGGCTTCCTTAATTTGATGTTGTCCGAATCGTCACAACAAAAATGATTAAAATCAAAAGTGACAATTGGGACAATTTTGTCCGTATATTTTGTCCGAATCGTCACTAAGTTTGTTTTTATGGTTTTATATTAATATTGAGATTAACAATATTAAGTTATTGTAAATTACGGGCTTAATATCTATAAATAAATAAATAAAAACTTTATTGAGGACAAGTACAACTTACAGTTACATAAGGACAGGCAAGTCCTGCAAACGGCGGTCTTATCGCTTAATCCGATTTCTTCTATGCTTGCCCTCATAGAATAATATAGCAATCCATAGTAGCTGTTAGATTAAGTTTGTTGTAAAACGGAGCGCGTGTCGCAGAGGCAGTACGCCACTTCATTCTAGGCACTCCTGAAAACCAGCGCTAAAGGAGCCATCGTGCACCTTTGGCATATGCTGAGCGAGTGCCTTTTTTACGCATCTATCTATAATTTGGTGTTTATTTAATTGTGTTTAAGTGTGTTTTTGCGTAAAATAAATGTTTTCTATTCTATTCTATTCTATATTCATAACATATTATAAATCATCTTTATGTTCAAAGTCAAGCCAATCACATCCAATGAAACACTTATCCCAGTTATACTTTACTTCCCGTCATTATCTAATAAAACCTCATTACATAAACTTAAAAAAAAAACCACTAACGCGTAAGTTTTCATTACAAATTGTACTTAAAATCGATTGCTTAAGGTATAAAATAAAATGTCCAGATAAAGGCGTGGTCGTGAGCTAATGATGGACAAAAACTTGGATGTTTGTATTGAATCACTTTCGCCAAGTATATAAGTCGGCTCAGCTGGACCGCGGGCTTCTAATCGTTTATCTAACGGGTTAGGTAATGCTTGTTCTCGATGGCAACTCGATACTGAAAGTGAATAAAATATCAAGTGTCATCGCAACGCGTGCCAGTAATAGTCAGCATACGGTACGTAGTACGCTACGCATGCAATGAATGCTTCCAATGTCATGAGGTTTTTTATTCGTTTAGAATTTTTTTTGTTAGACGACGTACTTCCGTACGTAGCAGTACTAATAGTAGTGAGTATGAGTGAAAATTATCTGGAACTACAATAAGACATACTTACAATACATTAAGAGAAACTAGAACTTCTCTTAATCCCAAGACATTGCGCCAAAACTATGACAGATTAATTGCCCCAAGACCCTTAAAAAGCTCTAGGTAGAGCTAAATATTGCAATATTGCATCACAGTACCTAACGACTTCCCGAGAATATTAATCTTATTTTGTGGACAGGACAATATAATGAAACGTAAAGAAAAATTGCATCTATGAAAGCTTGGAGAATCATTATCAGAATAATCATCTCAAATTCTTTACTAACACAACAAAGAGATTAAAATCACACAGATAAAACAAAAGTACGTGCCTGAACTGACCTACATGGCACTTTAATAAACAAACATTTTCAGAATTAATAACCTCCCTTTTTATGACCGTTAAAAACCGTGAACAATTCTTGGGCAATCATCCGTCAAAGTCTCGAAGACGAATGACTTTCTCGAAGCATAACTCGAACGAATTGCACACAAATGATTTGAAACAATGGTAGGGGTATTTCAATAAGCAGGTTGAACGACCGATTGCAATGGGGCTGATGCCTTCTCTTCACGGCGAGCGACAATGTTAATGGATGGACTTTCAAAACAGGCTGTTGTAGGCTAACTGATCGAATGTATTATACAGACTATAGATAATCTGATGATAATGTGACAGACGTCAATCGCAGATCAGACTACGCCCAAACACATGTCATGTTTCGATCGATTAGTGCTCAAAGGAGTAAGCAGAAGCTTTTAAGTCGAGTTTTGTAATTTTTTTGAAACGACACATAGCACTTTTATTTCAATAGTTTTTCTTGTGTTATTGTGAGTATTGTTGTTTAATTTTGGTGGAATTTTAACCAATAATACTTAGGTCGTAACATAAAGTGTGAGCCATTGGAATAAATGTGTGTAAAGTGGTTTTTCTGAATGTGAAAATTCGTGTTAGGTTTTGAAGAGAAAATCCACCATTTTATTTTCAAAACAAACGACAGCCGACTTGACAAATGACTTGACTTGACTTATATTATTACAATTACATATATATCACTTGAGCAAAATTGTCTGTCGAAATGACGGACAGAGGCCGTTAATGAAGAGAAGAAGAAGAAGAAGCTTTTAAATATACTACGAGTACATCCCTGAAAAAAGTTTCAATGCAATGTTTTTTTTAATAATCATTTAGTGGTTTTCCACACAGATTGGTGTGGTGAGTGAGACCAGGCAGACGAGCGCAAATCCCGCAAGGAAATGGGAGATTTTTCCAGGTCTTCCTTCCACAGTTCACATAGGAATTATGAAAAAAAAAAAAAAACAATTTCCTAGCAGTGGGACAAGAACACTTCAAAACCATATTTTAAAAGTAAAAACATTCGCGCGATAGAAGTTCCTCTACTAGCCGAATATTTTAAAAACGTAAAACTTCTTTTGATAATGACTTCAATCTATCAAGTTGATAGCAAATAACAAATCAATGTTCGTGCCAGTTCATTCTATCGCCATTAGGTAAATTGATAGGCTGAATGATTGGTCTTATCAATTAGTACATACCTACTATTTAATCAAAGAGTGTATTGCGACATACAGAGCGTACACTTTCTAAGTCTTTTATTCTGATTAAGAAATTGTTACTCAAGCATAGATTGAGAGATTCTCATACCAAAATGTATGCTCGAGTCCAGTAAATGGGAATACGGGCCTTAGTTATCGGTTTGACACTGTTATTCCTTTGTCTGCTTTACTTAATTTTTCAATGATGGAAATGTAATCCTGGAATCATTTGGAAAAGAACTAGGTAACCTTCCAAGACGTAGGTGGTCAGGTATCTATTACAACATGCGAATAAAGAGATTCTATGTCACTTTTTAGCAGCAGAGCTCTTTGAGAAAAGGTTACATAGTGCTACATCTAAACTATTTCTGTTTGCAATATCAAGGGTATGGGCTATGGGTGCTGTTTTGACAATTGAGACATGTATAAAATTTTTACGCTACAGAGTGAGGAATCCAATGCAATGTTAAACACTTGCCACTTCAGTGACATGCTCTGTGAAGTAATGCAGTTGCTGACAACTGAATTACCTAATTATCTTCGCCTTTAAAGGTACAGACAACTTCAACATTTAGTAAACTGTGAATTGCTTGCTTTAGAAAAGCTACGTGTGCAAAGTTTTAGTTGGAAGGTGACAAGCAGTTAGTTATTTACAGCCAATCCCAAAATAACTGGCGTCAATGCTAAAATCTAATAGACAGGTGCTGTTTTGCACGGGGCTACAGAAATATATGTCATAACTCTGTGCCGTGACATTGGCAATTTGCAAACTGGAGCAGGGTTAGATCAAAAGTATCGTTCTTTAATAATCTTGATCAGTCTGAAGATGGCCATCACTGGACGGATAGAGACCGACGATTTTAAGACTTCTCTTTTCACCGACTTCAAGGACGATGGAGGCCTTAAGGCGGCCTAAAAACTCCGTCATCAGAGTTGACAACTAACTCATACGAGCTTGCTTGCTTACCGACTTCAAGGTGATCTTGTTTTCTAGACCTCTTCTGTCTTTTCTACGTAAAAGAATAATCTAAGTTTAGATCACATGATACGAATAAGTCCCACGAGCAGGCAAATGTATGTAAAAAGTTTTATTTCATATTTTTTATCATATTTCAAAATGTTTCAATTTTAATTCGTTCTTCCGATTTCACAGTTGATTTCACGATAAATAAAAACTATAGCTTATTGCAAATTATTTCCAGTGCGTCTGTGTATTTTATATAATATGGAATTTGACTGAAATAAATTAAAAAATTTCGAGCTATAACCGACTCTACAACTTTTGGTGAGCAGGTGAAGTCATTTCAAAACTATCACATCGTTCCATCAGGCTATTTTCCATCTCATGTATTCTTTATGTACTCTCTCTTGTATTATTCATTGGAAATCAGGCAGAATGACGGAAATCCGGCAAAGATATTCATCGTTGCCATTCGTTGCTACCCGTTATTTTAACGATAAGTACACAGAATAGGAGACATGTTGACAGTCTGTCAAAGGAGCATATAATATGTACTGGAGTCGTTGCAGATGTGATACTAGACTTGACTAAAGCAGATGTAAGAGAAACTTGTGAATCGATGAATAATATGATGAGAACGCCTTGAAGCCGTCTCGCTGTGTATGAAAAATATCATAGAAACTGCGCCACTTTTTATATTCTCACTAGAAACGAGATTCATGATTTGTGAGCTTGTTCCGGATATTCCAGCACATCCCGGTACATTATGGATAACCGGAATATACTAAAATATACAGTTCTTGTTTCACATTAGTGAAAATTTAAATATATTGTAGGAAATGTTTTAAAAAAAATATTCTAGAATCCATCTTACGCCACTGCCATGAAGTGCCATGTATGGTAGACGAAACCCCCTATCTTTGAAGCTGCCTCAAACAGGTAAGCAGAAGCACGTTTAATAAATAACCTACTTTAGCAGTTTAAAAAGTATCTACTGTTTTTAAATCCATACGAACAACGCGATTCAATCTTTTGCTCCATATTGACAAACTGATAAGAGTCGGTATATTACACAGATCATGATCCCAGAGTTATGATTATACCTAAATGAAAAATCACGGAAATATGTTCTTTTTACAGATGTATTAAAGTCCTCATATAAACATTTGGGAAACTGACACTTATAACAATCTCACACGGTTTTAATGATATTTGTAGACTAGGGCAAAGGCATCATTACTCTTTTCCCAGGTTTCTCCCTTGCTAAATTTGGCTAGTCTGGCAAATCTACATCAAGTTCATCCCGCCGACTCTGTGATTCTCTGTACCAATAAAACTCTCGCTAAATGACGGGCAGATCGCAAGAGCAGGAATTAAAAAAAAATCTCTATTGCCTTTAGCGCCGATCACAGCCTCCTATTTCATTTCATTCAAGGCGAATAGAGCTGGCCAAGATTAGGTACGGTACGTACAATGCTCGGTTTACTTCCTCTGTAGTGGTTAAGATATTTTTAGACGCCTTTCGATTTCTACTAGTTACGCGTCAATGGCCGAGTAATCAGTCATAACTGGCTGCAAACGTATAATTATCGACTACGTGCTGTCTGTCGTATTTTACGTTTGTGTGTCATTACTTGGTGTAATATTCTCTAGGAATTACTACTCTGCACAGTATAGATTTCAGAAACAACAGGTTTCTTCTACGCATTTTGAACAAATCTGGAATTTAGCAGATCACGTTCACTAATGTAGAGTGCTTGACAAACATTAGGATAACTCAGAGGCACGTCCAATCGTTAGTATTTTGTTTCGCAGTCGTTACCTAAGAGTTTTTCATCGACTCAGAAAACCTTACAATTACTGGTTTCTCTTCTACCAACGAAACATACGACTGGTAGAAACAAAAAGCCACTGAATTGGATACCTCAAGGTTATGTGTCCATCTGATGATAAATAGACTGGTATTTCATTATAAAACTATTTATTAACGTTGGTATTGACTGCGATGACTCACTGTCGTCCGATTGAGTGTATGCTGACATGCAATAGCTCGATATTTTACATCATTCGGATCACTAGGAACACGCAGCCACGGCCTCCTCCCAACGTCCTTCGATACGTTACTTACTTACAAATTAATTAATATACCTAGAATAACTACCTAAGTACTGTAATACGTAACTTAGGACATAGGTAGATACTTCACAAAGTTACTTAGTTCGTCAAAGTAAAGTTAGATTTGATTAGTAGCGTCACGAAAATTTTACCAAATATAAATTAGTTCTATTCAAGTATACACACACAGCTGTAATTTTATTCTTGAAAGTTATTATATGGTATACGCGGTTACAAAATAAGACAAAAAATAGTAGTCTTTTTTTTTTGTTGTCTTCAAGAAAATAAAACCAAGTTGTGCTCGACTCCGGTGTAGATCGATGAAGCGCCGCCTTAGACACAGTAGATTTATGGTCTCTCGTCTAAATAAAGAAAACTGAATATTATAAGAAAAATGTTTTACCTACATGATAAAGGGTTTACCTTTTTCACACGATACGCGTAACAGACTAACGGAAGGTATCTCCATAAAAATATGTAAAAAATGTGACCGACTTGATCCTAACGGTGTTGAGTTCTGCCCACATCCGTGACGTAACCGATTAGCTCGTGTCATGTGATACCAATACGGGTGAGAGAACAAACATACACTTGGATATTCCATAGAGGGAAGGAAGTCTATCAAAACTATACAAACACAACCTGTATTCATGCTGATCGATGATGACCGAAGATCATGAAGTCGATAGGTGGAGAAGGTATATTATCGCAGCTATACGGATAAGCCTCAGAGCGATTGATCTACTGCGGCGTCCAGCGGCTCCAAGAAAACTTTAGTGGGTCATCTATTCTATCCATGTAAAGCTTTGGTCTCGGGATCGTAACAAACAATGCTGCGGTATGCGACATGCGATCTCTTGTTCCGTCGCAGTATGCGTCAGCGGCGAAGAGCAAACGGTACGCTGCGTTGAGCCGCATACCGCAGCGTTGTGCGTTACGATGCGAAACCAAAGATTAATGGAGGTCGTACGCTGCGTTTTTCAGTGTGGTCTCACTCGTTAGAAATGTATGGAAGAGGCCAAACATAACATTCAATAGTTCTTTATTCAGCTGGTGATGATAAGAAATAGTTCCAATCCAATCTATAATATGGCCTGTTTTGTTTTGATACATTATAGTGCACCAGAACTAACTTCGATTTGCTTTCATAGTTTGCATATTTTGTATGCTCAGTCTGTTGAATTATTTGTTTTTGTTATACGTAGCATCGTCAAACGTACACAAAGCAAATCACAAGGTCACATCTGCTGCGTGAATAGACAATTTGAATCGCATTGAATTGCAAAAACGTATTTTTTGTAACGCAGAGCAAAATACAATGCACCTGGATTTTACCCACGTCTTTGGTAATTTTCAAACTGGAACCGCTAATAGAAAGTTACCTACAAATTAATCAATATGCCTAAAAAACGTGTAGTTTCTTGATGAGAGGTGGGTACGTCATCGTCAAAGCCGCAGGGTTTAGTGTAGACCGTAAGGCAAAACTAGCGCAGGGTCGTTGTGAATTACCCTACATACAGGTAGGTCTTAGGTTTGTTTTCTTATTAATCATTTATCAACAGTTGTTACCAAATAAAGAAAGGGTCTGGGGGAATTGGATGGAGCTCAGATCCCGCATTTTTTTTAAACTTGCAATGATGGAACTTTGTTTACTTGTATATTCACATACAATGCAGTTTAAAAAAATGTAACAATGCCATTATAAAGCAGCGGGAATCATTAGATATTAGACATTTCACTTAAAAAAATGCGTCTTTTTAAATGTTTTTTATCGTATTTATGTCGTTAGCCTAGTGGACTGCAAAAGGTTTAGGTAGGCACCTACTATTCGTTATTCTGTGACGAAGGTCAAGTGTGGACACGCCCACAGTTTTTTATATCTCTGGTTATATTGTGGTAGCAACGTCATAATGTCGCCGACACAGAATACGACACTGTGTTCTAAATCTGGCGGGATGTACGCTCACGCGTCTATTTCGACATGTTGTTGAGAGATAAGAAATACTGAAAAGTATGTTTCAATTTTAATTTATTTTAATTACTCACACACTCAGAAGGGACATGATGTGAATGATGATTTTTTTAAAGAAATTGGTACTTTCAACACTTATTTATGGGATAAACCAGGTAGGCACAGAGAAATATGTATAATATAGAAGTAGGTAAATATAAATAGTGAAATTATAGTCACTCATTTGAACTTTCTTTCGAAAACAATGAATTTTAAAAGTAACAAGGATTTTCTGTTCATTTATGGTTCTCATAAAGCTGTGAGACTATGCACAGCTTAGTAGTCAATTATATAGAATTCTCACATTAGTTCTGAGTTATTTGCTAATTCTACAGCAGAGCTATTATAAAGTATATTTGCATGCAAATTTTCTACAAAAATGCACAAGTCATTGGAATAAGTAAACATTTTTGTGTGATGTCCATTTTGAATTGATTCTACTGTGACTAATGGATTGCTTTCACTTTAGTTGTTCCAACTGAAGTCACATAAAATGCATTTATCTTGTACCTACCTTACCGCGTGCAGTAGTATTAGAATCATGGTATTAATGCACTAGTTCAGTATTCAGTAAGTACATAATTATACCTAGTCTTAATACAACCAGTGATTTATTGAGTAATTTCAAACAAGCACAATTAGTTTACTATTTCTAAATTGGTCACTTTTAAAAACTGATTCAAGTTTTTCTGTTGACAAAAAATAATAAATAAAATACACTTACCCATCAGTGGTAACAGAGTTCAATGATAATGTCTCGGCGAATATCATCTCTTGATCTTCAAAAGGAGCCTTTTTCGTCTCAAACACTTCATCTCCGGGGGGAGTCTGATCATCAGGATCTTGTGGCACATTCTCACTGCTCGTGTCTTTCTGGCTGACATTATGGAGTCCAGATAGGTCAACCTTCGAGTCAACACCACTATCAGGTTGCACGACTTCTGACACCACCAGAATTAGAAGAGCACAGCTGAAATATTAAATTTTATTACAATATTTTAGGAACATGATGAAAGACTAATTATGTAGGTATAATATACATACCTGGAAAGCACTGATATGGTCAATAGCGACGTATAAATAACACACAGACCACCCTTCATAGTAATACGAGCGAAATATCCGCAGTCCATAACATTTTGCGCGAACAGCAAATAAACTAATTCTTAGCACATTCCACGATTTTAACGGTTGAATAGCAACGATTCTATTCTATTTACGTGCGCGCAACTCAAGCACATTCATAGTTTTCACTGAGGAATAAAAAAATTAACAACTGTTGTCTAGAAACGATAAAAATACGGGAACGAAATTTTAATCAGTTTACACTAAAATCCGAGAAAAATCGAAACTTCACATGAATAAGCTGTTTGACAGAAGTTTTTTGACTTTTGACATGACGTCAAGTGTCATTAGCCGATTTGCTCGAATTTCATTGGCCGACATCGTACTATTTCAGTGTTATCCAATTGGAATTAAACATTTAAGAACTAAGCACGAATTATATTGGCTAAATAATAATTACGTTCCTTTTCATGCCATATGCAACAACTCTCACCCATTAACTTTACGCTCTCCACAGATGATATAATACCTACATATTTTTATGTCTATGTATGAAACTGTGTTTTATGTACATAGGTATGTATGTATTGCTCTATAAAATTATGTACATTTATACCTACATGATGCAAGATAAAAACTGTTGAAACGATCGAAACGAAACATTGCCTTCTATCTGACATACGAGTGAACATAACACTCACAAAAGTTTTTCATTTGTTGACGTCATCCATCACCTTCCTTCATCTCATCTGCGCGCCGCCGCTTCGCTGATTGTTGTGTTGTATTGGGGATTTGGTGTGTTCTAGTGTTCGACTATTGTATTCACACAATGGAAGCATTATTCGCCTTACCTTTCACAGTCCTTGAAATCCCGAACATTAAAATAAAAAAGCCGACATGGCTACAGGCACCGTCCGCTATGACAACGTTTTCACTGGTCCTACTATCTTACTTTTTGGTTACCGGAGGTAGGCGTCATGTTTTAGTGGTTTTCTGATGGTGTTCCTTTATGATTCGTGTTGAGTTGACTTAGAAGTGCTTTAATTGTTTCCAGGGATAATCTATGACGTGATAGTAGAGCCACCAAGTGTGGGGTCGACAACCGACGAACATGGTCACAGCCGCCCGGTGGCGTTTATGCCGAACCGTGTGAACGGCCAGTATATCATGGAAGGACTAGCTTCTAGCTTCCTGTTCTCTTTGGGAGGACTGGGTTTCATCATTTTGGATAGGACGCACAACCCTTCAACTCCAAAACTGAACCGTATTCTCCTTATTTCTGTAGCTTTTCTATGTATTCTGGTTTCTTTCTTTACTACATGGATCTTCATGAGGATGAAACTTCCTGGATATTTGCAAAACTAGATTTCTTTTTTTATGTGTAAAGTCTATTATTACTAAAATAATTGAGTCTGCTTTAAAGACTATAACATAATTTAGGTTTTAATAAAATATTTTTATTTTGAATACAAATGTTATTTTATTCATAAGTTTAGCTTTCCAATCAAAAATTATTTTTGTTCCGATTAGTTTCTTTTTTTGATGTTTGCTGATCTATACCTACTTAAGAAAAGAAAATAATTAATAATTTAGTGTGATCTAAATGAAGGTAATGGTAAAGAAAACCAATTCATTTGCTTACAAGTTGTATTGAATTTGGCAAATAATTTACTAAAATACAATTTGAATAACAAAATCTAAATTATCTATGTAAAAATATCACAACACAATATAAAAAGTAGTGAATGGTAGTCACATAAATGCAATATACAATATAAATAAGAGATTCACAAAACATTGAATTCAATATCTAGACACAAAAAAGGAAGACATTTTATAATCAGTCGAAATACACACTTACAACTATTTTACTACAATTGCATTATTTGTCTAAATTAAATAATAAATAAGAACTTTGCGTTTATTTTAATAAGTTTGATATCATAGCCACCAATCTAATACATTTCACCGTATCATAAATGGTGATATCGGATACTACTATTTCAGAACACATTTCTATAACCTAGTTTTACTTTTGAGACATTTTTTTGAGTATTTTCTTAGATCTTCATAGCCTTATTCTGAATGCACTGGAACGAAAAAGGGCATGATTACGATATGTTTGAAAAGTTAGTAGTGTAATGTGTTTTAATTACAACTTAAATGAATATTTTGGTCTCAACAAGTAGGACCTACCAACTTAAGCTAAAGTTTATGTTCGTATGCTACTTAGTTACTACATACATAAGTGTTAAGTTATTTTTATTGGTTTCTAACCATTTTAGTTATTTGTAAGGTTTAACTATACCTAGGTATTGTTATTTCTATAACTATTTTTATTATTGTACATCCGAAACGGATAAACTGTTGGTTCAATTTTAAGCTTGTAACACCTTTATGTACACAGTTATACAATAAACATAATCTTTATCTTTATCTTTACCAAGAGATATTTAGAAGTGATCATACTTATGAATATGAGTGTGGCTGGGTATGCAAGTAGAGGAAGGCTGAAGAAGTGGTTGGATTGTGTGAAAGAGGATATGAATGTGAGAGGAGTAGATTCAGAGTTGATGAATGATGGGATTGAGTGGAAGAAGAACCCTACTGACCATATTTCCAAAGTTATTTTTGTTTTCTTTTTCAGAAATCAAGCTTGGGTGCTTTTACACCAGAGATATGCTAAGCTGTTGCTAAGAATGTGTTTGAAATCCACCAATAGGGATTGTTTGTTTTTTTGTTCCTATTGGTGGATGTCGAACACATCCTTAGCAACATAGCTTAGCTCTAGTGGAAAAGCACCCTAAGGTAAATAATAGTTTGAATTGGGACTTAAGCATTAAGATTTTAAGTCAGAATAATTAACTTACTGGCAGAAGTCAGAGCTCTTATCGATGATGTGCTCAAACTCCGCAAAAGACAATGCTCCATCATCATCCAAGTCCGCTTCTTCCAGAACATTTTGCACAAGTGTCTGTAGCTCCGAGTCTGATAACTTCAATTCGGATCCACATAGACGTTCGATCACCTCTCGGAGGTCTGACACTCCAATCATGTCATCCCCATCAAAATCTGTAATATTAGCAGACTAATTAGGGTGGTGAAGTACATTTTAAGCAGTGAAACCACCTTTGTAATGAAGAAAAGAGAAACAGAAATGTGAAAGTATACATTTGACTTTTTTTTCATATGTTATACCTACTTCATGTGGATTGTTGGTAGATGGTTTTTTTATCTGCTAGTGGGCATCAAACCATTTCCACCTACTACACTAATTTTATTTCAACTATTCTGCGAAACCATGAATCAGAGATACTAATCAATGAATCATTGTAACCTTTCCTGTTATTTTTGGTCTATATTTTCAACCAAGAAACAAAGTTTCAAATGTGAGTTTTAAGACCGTCAACTTACCAAATATCCTAAATGCATGCTCTGCCTTAACAGCCTTTGGAGCCATTTCACTGAACACAGACATCATGTCAAGAAAGTCCTCAAAAGTGCAGTCTCCATCGTTACTGGAGCTGAACACCTTGCAGATCCTGTCTCTGAATGGATTCACTCGGAGTTCAGGGTATTGGAGAATTTTAGCCATTGGTAGTTTGGCGTTTTTGTTGTGACCTACTTTCTCAGGAGCCAGGGCTTTGAATTTGGAATGTGCGCTGAAAATAAAAATTACAAAATTACAACAGCAGGGTATGGTGGTACCCTGGTATCAGGTGCAGTGGTATCATATACACATGGG
The DNA here is from genome assembly GCA_918843925.1 of Eulithis prunata. Taxonomy (NCBI): domain Eukaryota; kingdom Metazoa; phylum Arthropoda; class Insecta; order Lepidoptera; family Geometridae; genus Eulithis; species Eulithis prunata. The sequence goes on from OU974007.1 coordinate 1,046,702, forward strand.
GTGGTTTATGGTACTAAACTATGATTTCCGGTTCCAGCCAATGGGACAGGACTTGAGTGGTGGGTCAGGCATAGTAAAAGCTATTCTTCCTTCCAAGTGAACATTGCAAGGCTCAGCTTAATGAGTGAGAATTCAAGAATATTGTAAAAATGAGAAGGGAAAAATTTAGTTTGGATGATAATGTAATACTCACTACAAAACTTCCTTCTTGGTAAAATAAGTGAGATCCTGGAAGAACAAGGAAAAGATTTAGGTACAAAATAATATCACTAACGCTGACTATTGCGAACTTTGAATTTTACGCATAAATTATGAAAAACTGTTAAGACCTACCTCATAGTCTTGAAGTTCCTCTTCAGTAAATTGGCTTTTCCCTTGGCCCATTTCGAGAAAATCAATAAAATCATACAAAACAAATAAACAAAGAACCACCCATGGCCTAGCAACCCTAGCAAGCTAGCAAGCAGCTAGCAAGCAAAAGGAAGCAAGCAGACAGAGCAGAGCAAGCAAAATAGCTGTAGTGTAGACTGGACTGACAATGACAATGACAGTGACAGCTGACGTGCATGACATCAGCCGAAGTTGCTTCCGCACCGCACGCAAGACGATGCGATTGGGCGGAGGCGCGGCGGCCGCGGTACCAGCAAAAGAAAAACAATAATGATTTTATAATGTAGGTAAAAAGGTATCTAAGTAGATAGGTACCTACCTAAATACATTTTTATTATGAAAAACGATTTCATTTATTCATAGTAGGCAGGTAGCAGGTAGGTACATCATCTCTAAAGTGATTTGTAACGGCTCATGTTTATCTTGAATATGATTAGCCTGCAGCTGTAACCAAAATAAAGTAGGTAGGTAGTGTAGTGACCTGCCTACTTACAAGAAAAATTTGAGGATTTCTATTTACAAAATGTTGGTATTGGTAGGCAAGTGGCGTTGCGCTTACCTACACACCATCGCCTTTCGGTTTTCGTGATGCGAAAATTTTACCCCTCCTATACGGCCCACCAGGGTTGAGTTCGCATAGAACCGGGAAGGTCTTATTGCAGGAAGTCGATAGCCAGGTCTTGGACCTCGTAATGAGCATGCAGTCAAACTTGGTGAAGTTCTTCCTGGGGTGGCCGGGGGCCCATGCTCTGTATGTTGTGCAGTCGAGCGTGTCACCTAGAAATTAACCAATTTATTATAGGTAAGTAAGTACCTAGGTAGGTACTTACTCGTTTGACATTTTAGGTAAAGTACCTACTTACATAAACTACGTACTGTGTATACCTACTACCTAAATACGTACGTTACGCGTAGTAATCGTGGAGGAACCTACCAAAAAATGAGAAATTCATTACATGTTACCACCTACCTAGTGCCTACATCTTGCACGTCAGTTCTGTCCCATTGTTGGCGACAATATTTTAGTCAAGCAAGAGCACTGTTTGCATAGAAAGTTTTTAGGTACTACGAACCATTGTCCTTAGAAAAGATGCTATTATTCCGTCTCCTCAGACCAGTAAAAGCCACATCCACACCAGCTCCAGCTAAGAGTTGTGCCACGGCTTCTGTTCTCGTCTCACTTGTGACGTCAGCCAGGGCGCTGCTTCGGTTCCTGCATTCCAACTCAGCGACGGTGAAGTTCATTTTTTTAGGAAGCAGCAGGAACATGCCGAGAGCTGGCACGCAAGTGGAGTTTAGATCAGCTGGAATTACAAAAATAATCAAGTTTATTGACTGGAAAAAGATGCTATACCGACAGGCTCAGAATATTTTCTTTGTATTAATGTTACACGGATTTTTATATCATTAGTTATACTTTACTAAGGACACTAGTTATTATAACTTATACCTACCTAAGAAATAAATATGATTCCATGAACATGCGGTTGCAAAAGTACAATGACAAAAGACCACCCCGTAGCAGACGCTTGTAGCGCAGAGCTACGAAGTAGCTACGCCTGACGTAGCTTCTTCGTAGCATATTCGTAGAGGTGAACTAGTGGAAGCAAAAGATTTCAACGAGTGTACTTGAGCTACACCTACATACATATGCGCACAAAACATAAAGCAAACGGTAGAAACATAAAGGCCCTAACATTCATGGCACATTATAAATACGTACCTACTTAGTAATGTTAATGAGTGTTTTTATTGATGAACTCACTCAACATGAGACTTACGTATCGGCTTTCCATAAATGCTGTAGTAATCAAACGCGGTGTCATTCACCAGTGACTGACCACCATCCGCCTCCGCACATTTGAGAACCTCACATGTATACTCTTTGGTTCCCGTCGCTTCTGGCGGGCTGAAGTTCAACGCTAAGCCTTCATTACGATCAGAAAATAAACACTAATAAAGTAAGAACATATCTGTCCCACGTACGCAACGTACGCAACGCATTATGAAACATGGATCCTGATATTTGTATGGTTAGAAACATACTTATCGTGGGATAGCATTGCGTATGACAAGTATGTTTCTAACCATATAAATATCAGGGTCCAGATTTCATAATGCGTTGCGAACGTTGCGTACGTGGGACAGATATGTTCGAGCCTTTAGGGATTGTGTAGGCTTATGTATCCCTGAATCACACTGTAAAATTGAAAGCGCTCGTGGTGTAGCTTGCTTAGTCTATCTTTCGATGGATGACGGGTAGTGGTATTTAGCCCTTTCGGAGGGCATGTTAAACTGTCGGTCCCGGCCCTAGTCGTTAAGCCATGACGAAGGCCGTAAGGCGGCTTAAAAACTTCGTCACCAGATTTGGCCACTAACTGATACGAGGTTGCTAGCTTGCTTACTGTTTTTAACTCCGACATACACACTGAGCACTCACCTTTCTTCTCAATAGCAAGACGCTGGCAGCTGGTCAAAGACGAGAAGTTAGCTTTAGCAGCAATGCCGAGCTTGGAGCGGTAACACTTCTCAATGAGATGGTATTTCGGCACTTGAGGAGTTTCCGAAGAACAGCGCTGATTGGCTATCACTACACAAAGGCTGGTGAGAACAGCTGAGATGATGATAATGACCATTGGTACAAAAAATTCAAAAAATATTTGAATACTACAAAAACTTCTTGATGTGTTTTTTATGTACTGATCGTTCATAATCCACTCTGCAAAAACTTTGTCACTGATTTTTTTTCCCATAGGCCCCACCAGTGGGCCAGCCGGTGGGCGCGATGGGAATAACCCTTTTGAAAACTGCTCTACCATTATTTCTCCCTGCTTTGACTCGCTCCAACTGCTTTCTGCTATGTCATCGTGGTAGCATTCGTACCTAGCAGGTATACCTATGGTACGCGCTAATGAACAATGTTTGATTTAAATTGAAGTGCTCTTGTAAAAATCCTTTTGTCCTCATTCAATCATTATCTCTGTGACAAGATGATGACCGACCTTGGGGATAGGCCATGATAGTCAGTGATGTGAAAATTGGCCTCGTCAGTAGTTAGCACACGAGGTCAATTTTAAATGTAGTGGGAATTTATCAGAGGTTTTACTTCCGAACCAGTCGTAGGTCTTACTATGGTGACAAACCTTTTCAATGTAACCTCTATACACACTGTCTGAAATAGTTTTTTTTCGAAAACCGTCAAAAATCTAGACGTGTATTCAAACAACTGTCATATATTTGGAGATGCATTTTTGCTACGCTAATTTTATTGTGAAGATATATAATTAAAATACTGTTTGATTTATTCACTTCTGGTAAAAATGGGATGCTTTTACTCCAGGGGAATGGTAGAGGTATGTAGTTTGCTACTTTGTTGCTATTTCCTTCAATGTCAAGGTGCCGTCGTCGTCGGCTTATTGACGAAAACTCAAAAACGTGGCCTTCTAAAACTGGACTGTAGGTACATACCTACCTACTGCCTAACAACTTATTCCTTTTACCTACATAATTCATGATTTAGGTTGACTAGTTGACTAAGTAACGTTTGATTTGATGGCGCGTGAATGCTAAGTAGCATTGATATAGGTACATACTCGTAGTTACTAAGAATAGTCAAGATTTGAAGTCTATACTTAGGTACCTAATTTATAAGTTTAAAAACTGGAAAACCTGACTTCAATTTAATGCAATGATGATGGCAGTTCATTGGGTTTGTTATATTGATCGTAAACACCACAGGAAAGTCACAGGAAAGCATAATATCCTCCCTTTATTGAAGTCTGTTAAAAAGTAGACCTTATACCTATGCGTTTTTAGGATGAAATGGTATACGACATGTCACCAATCCGACACCTGCCCGTCATCTTCGTGAATGGTGTACCTGGAGCCGGAAACCAGACGGTGGCTCAGACCATCTCCAACATCACAGGGTATACCATGATCAGGCCGGGCGAGCTGGTCAGGGCCGAGGGTCAGAAGGACACCACCAGGGGCAGACTTATCGCTGATAAGCTTCAAGCACAGGAAGATATTCCTGAGGTTGGAGCCGTTTTTGCTGCTATAATCTTCCAAGTACTTCTAAACCTGCTAATAAATGCACAAGCAGATGATCCATTAGCATTTATTACCTACTTGCTTTCTATGCAAAAATCATATTTTCGCCTATTCAAATCTTTCCACATTGATGAAACATGGAATCATTCTAACGTATTTAATTTTCTTCTAGCAAACAACAGTAGACCTAATCAAAGAAGCGATGCTCTCACAAGCGGAAGCGCAAGGCTTCATTCTAGTCGGCTTCCCGAAGAATCCTCGTATGTCAAGCATGTTCAACAGACAGGTCAAGTGGCCTGAGAAGATTGTCGCGCTGGAAGTTGATAATGAGGTACCTATCTATCAAATGGAGTAGATACAGGAAGAAGATAGATAGATAGAAAATACTTGATAAACTTACTAATAACTACTTGAAAACAAAACTTAAATTAATAGTGCAATGGGCGATCTTATCGCTAATCAGCGATCTCTACCAGGCAACCATAAAGACCACTACTGAAAACTTTTAAACGGGACAACCTCTTCACCATGAACAATCCAACCTTAAGTGCAGCGTACTTAGAATGTTATAAAATTCCATTCTATCCAAAGCGGTTGGTTTAGTTCGGTTATTATAATATGTCTTCAAGACATCCATTGCTTCTGAGAGTCGAGCATAGCAAGACGCTTTATGATGCAAACAGTTTTTTATACAAAGCAAATATGGCCACAACTTGCATGGTAAATTCTAACCCCCTATCTTATAAAAAGTTAGAGTAGACATAATGTCCTGGTTACGTATGGTAAACAAGACATAAATGTCTACTCTAACTTTTTATAAGATGGGAGTTAATCGTAATCTTCAACTTCCAGGTAGCAGCTAGCAGACTTCAACACAAGCTATCAGAGCTCGGCCGGCCAGAGTCTGAGATCAATGCGGCGCGCCAAATCGTGAGAGAAGCAGCCCATAAAGTTAAAAATGTACACAAACGGTTCGGAGGACATGTTATCACGGTAAGCTTTATAAAAACAATTCATTAGTATTTACTAAATACACGGATTTTGGTAGCTGAAGATCATAAATATTTATGTAATTAGTGCCAATCTGAAAAATATCGTAGCGTCGTAGCGTCGTAGCACTGCCACGCTTGGTAGTACTACGCTTTCAAGGTCTAGTCAGTCCTTATAATTCATTTGAAGTCATCCTAACCCTCAAAACTTTCCTTCCAGCTGGACAGTACCGGCAACCCGAAAGCCTTAGCGACGACACTAAAAGAAATCCTCTCAGACACGATAGAGAAGCATCAGAAGCCGGAGTCCCTCGACCCGCGGCCTCCCATCGTAGCGTCGGCCCCCGCGGTGGCCACTGCAGTGGCCCCCGCAGTGGCCCCCGCAGTGGCCTCCGGCAAACAGGAATCCTTTGAGGTGGAAACGTGACTTTTAGCCTAATTTAAATGTTGTGAGGAATTTTATGTACCTTTGTATTATTATATATCGATGTTATTTTTTGTAATTATTGGTTTTATTTTATTTTTCTACATAAGTTGAAAACTAGGAAAACTAGAAACCTATGTACCTGACTGTCACTTCCGTAGGCAACAAAAAGAACGGGATCTACTATCTGTAGGGCTACTCTTGACCACCGCCATTCCAAATTGGATCCGGATTTTGACAGATCTCGTGTCATTTTGTACTGAAAAATGACATTACTACTGTCAAATTCCGTGAATCCGGATTGGAACTGTGGTCGAGAGTAACCCACCTGCTGGAAAGTGGTTTTCAAGATAACCTCTTTTTTTATTCTTGGATGAAGGAGTTTTCATTCAGAATAAAGTAGGATTGTCTATTTTTTTTGTATAAATTTTTGCAATGTTACCTTTTTATCTGCACCAAAAAGTTATAGGTCACAGTTCAAGCTGGCCGGTTGTTTTATTTTTCTAAATTTCAAAAATCGCAATCAGAATGACAAACACCAGTGTTCGCGTCGTTGTCAATTGTCACAAAAGCGCATCGATTTTCAAAACAAAAACATGAAAAAACGCGTCCATTGCGAAAAGTACACTGTTGGAAGCTGCATCGTATCATTAATTTGTCATAATTCTTCCCGTTTTCGCAATAAATCAGCAAAATTACTGTTGTCCCTGTTGTCAATGTGATTAAGTTATTGGCAGTTGTTGTCAAAGCTTGAAGTTTAGGCGGGAATTCAGTCGTGTGTCTAGCAAAATTGGCAAAGTCACCACGCTGCGTAGATCCGTGATCAAAGTGATGAAGATCAAACTTCGTAAGTAACCACGCTCTAGTAGAAACCGTAGGTACTGTCACCAGAGCCAGATCCAATACTCTCTGAAACAAATGACGGTAGGGTCTCTAGGATACGCGTCCGTTGAACTTGGTTCTTCTAAGCATGGTCTTGAGTGAAAGCTTCATCAATTTTAATAATAAAGGCGTGTATTATGCCAGCTGCCCTAGATACTTCATGAGAAAATAAGTTTCCATTCAGAAAATGTAATAATATTTACCTAGATACCCTACCTACCTAATTAGGTTTTAGAATCTCAGACGATGGAACTTCTAACTTTACAAAATATTTTTGTATACCTCTCCAAAGCACACATACCAATTGCATCTAACAACTAATTAGGTTTTAGAATCTCAGACGATGGAACTTCTAACTTTACAAAATATTTTTGTATACCTCTCCAAAGCACACATACCAATTGCATCTAACAAAATGTTCCGTAACAACACCTACAAACTGACTGCAATTCTTTTTTTCTATAGCACCACTGGGCATTATGTCGCCGCCGCTCTTACCACACTACATTCTACACCCCTCAAAGGGTTATATTTTGCAAACAGCGCGAGACCGCTTCCCGTCAACGTCTTCGACAGACGAGAACGAGACGGGCGTGGATTGGGACCCTGAGCGGCATCCTCACCCGGCCTTGCTTCATCCGTACCACCTGCCGCGGCACCCAGCACCGACCCCGCAGGCCGTCATCGTCGGATCCGTGCGGAAGCGAAGGGGGAACCTGCCGAAGCATTCGGTGAAAATTTTGAAGAGGTGGTTGTACGATCATCGATATAATGCGTACCCCAGCGACGCGGAGAAACTGGCTCTTAGTCAGGAGGCGAATTTGACTGTGCTACAAGTGAGTTTGTAATACTTCAGCTGTTCTGTAGCTTCTGGACTTTTTGGTACCTATTGTTTTTTGCACTTGCACAGCTTATACGCTGCATGTGCTACGAGGTTATGTGTACTATGTCATCCAAAATCAGATTTCTTTTATTGAGTTAAGTACCTAAGATTTATGCTGATTAGAGAATGAAATTGAACATTTCAGAATAGTTTTCCCCGAATCCGTTCTACTCAAAACCAGTTCTACCCAAAACTGGTTCCACTCAAAATCAAATCCAATCCAGTTGTAAGGCTAACTGACACCAATCCCGATCTACCAGGTGTGCAACTGGTTCATAAACGCCCGTCGCCGTATACTCCCCGAGATGATTCGACGCGAAGGTCACGACCCCCTCCACTACACCATATCTCGCCGTGGTCGCAAGACGCCGGGAGCATTGGCTGGCGTAGGGCCGATGGTGGGGCTCGGCCCTTCGACCTCTACGCTTGGGATCTCGTCCACTACTGGTGGGGTTACTGTCGCTACGTGGGATGGTATTGTGATGGAGGTTGGTGGGCGTATTTATTAACTAAGCTGTGCTGTGTGATTATCTGTATTATGTGAACTGATTACGCATAGGAATCCTTTTAGGAACACTTCATATCCAGGTTGTCCAGGTATACCAGCTCAAATGTAATCACCTTTGTGTTGGTGTACGCACGACGCATCATAATTTGCAGTAGAAGTGCTCTTAAATACCACATCATACTGCCACGGCTTTATCAACGTATCCTCTCAGATGCTATCAGATCCCTATCGTGTCTGGGAGCTGTTAGTGTCCTAGTTACGTCATCTTATAGGACAGATGAAAAGGTCTAGTAGACACATTTTTTAGTTACGAGCTACCCAAGAGCAGATTCTACTTATACCCAGAACGTGATGTTCCAGAACGGACAGGACCTCAGGCACGACTACTCGGACGGTCTACTGGTCTACCGCAGCGACAACGAGCTGGGCGAGGAGGGCTACACCAGCGCCATCAGTGAGGAAGAGGTCAAATATGATCCGTCGGTGTGGCAGTCCGTCATCAGATATGGAGCTGAGGATCCGGAGATGCATCCCGCTAATCGAGGGTGAGTTATCATCATCAGTGTCAGTCTGCTCATCCACACATCTTTAGTACTTGTAATGTAGAAGGAAATGTTCTTCCTAACTTTCTGTCACACTGGTGCAGAACAGTTTGAAGGTTAGTCGGCCGCGGTCTAGTCTGTCGTAATAGTCCTAATGATCCAGCAATGTCGGCAAGAGGAATCTGTGCAGAGGAGCCTCTACGCAAGATTCACCTGTTTACGACATTTGTACAAGTAAAACTACGCCATGGCAAGACTCAATTTTAGTAGTTCCTAGGCTTGCTTAGTCTATCTTCACCGATTATCTAAGTTAAGCGACGTTCTACGAGGTCACTATTTGGATGGGTGACCGCCAGTGGCATTTACATTTGAGCGCTTCTGTGCTTCGGAGGGCACGTTAAGCTGTCGGTCCCAGCTCTAGCAGTCGTTAAGCCACGACGCAGGCCATAAGGCGGCCTAAAAACTCCGTCACCAGAGTTGGCCACCAACTCATACAAGCTTGCTTGCTTGCTTGCTAACATGCAGGTGAAGGGTGGAAACTAGTTTACCACCAAAGCAAAATAGGTAAACCATGAAACCTTCCACAGAACGGCATCTGTCGTAACAGTTAGCACGACCGAGGAGCAATACGAGACAGTGAGCACCACCAGTGACTGGCACGTGCCAGCGCTGCGGCCGCGACGCATGCAGGTAACGTCACCCCTCCCCCCGCCACAGCACCCTCTGCACACGCTGCAGCCAATGGCGCCAGTGCAGGCGCTGGCGCCAGTGCAGCCGCTGGCGCCAGTGCAACCCCTGCCGCCGCCGCCGCCGCCGCCGCCGGTCGCCGTCGAACTCGAGGTCGCTACCACCGATATGTGGTGCCACACTTAGATCCTTCTACTTGGATCCATGGTGGCGAAGTTTAGAAGCTTACTGGCTGAAAAACTGATGAAGATGATCTTTGACGGAAACTACCTAGCAGTCGACATTTCTAATTTACTACGAGCTTACAGCATCGAATTCTTGATAGGCTTTTCTCGATAACATTCCGATGTATGCAGCAATTCATGAGAAAGTTCAGATTGTTCAGGTCAGTAATTGATTTCGACTCAGAATGGGTGCACGCATCGGAATTCCAAATTAGCTCAACGTGTTTATGACGAGGACGTCGGTGTTAAAACACATTTTTTTGTTTTAATCTAATACGTTGGTATGAAGGTCCTATTTTAGTTCAATAAATTGTAAAACTAATTGTTTTTTTTATTTTGGGGTGTTTTAATGCCGGCATCATCTGAAAGTTAACTTTTCTATATAATTATTCTGACTAAAGTGTTAACTTCAGGTGGTGCCGAGTTTTGATGATGAGAAGCTCCTTGGGGATGATGACTTCAAATGCCTCTACCTGTTGGTAGAGACTGCCATGGCTGTGCGACAGAGGGAGAAGGAACAGGAGAATGCAGTCCTTATCTAGCTGCGATGGTACACCCATTAGGACCATATTCTCGGAAACGTTCGATAAAATCTCGTGTGGCTTTATCGGTTCTGCACCTCGCCAATGAGATTTGTCAAGCGTGCAGTCCGAGCATATATAAGGTGTCTCTGATCATCAACAACGTAATGATTATTTTAGATTTAGTAGGCAATGTGAAAGATAAAAGGCTCAAACGTCATTCAAATTTGAGTACCACTTAAAATTGCTCTGCTTATGTTTGACATTACTCATTTGTAAGCGATGGCAATAATTTAAGCGTGACTTAAATTGAGTGGCGTTTGAATATTCGACCGAAAATGTCACAAAACTGATGTACCTAGGTAGGTGTACGTAAGTATAGCATTATTCATAAGTAGCAAATCATTTGAGTTCGTTTAAGTTTTAATTCGAGAAGTCATCATCAATATTTTTTTAATATATAAAACTCTTGAAGCTGACAGAGAATCAACGCACAGCCTAAACCATAAGTCCTAGAGGTATGAAACTTGGAGGGTAGTATCATTATATAGTGTAGAGGTGCACTAAGAAAGGAATTTTGAAAAGTCGCACCCTAAAGGGTCTAGAACGCGAGCAACGCCGCGGGGGACGGATAGTATCAATAAGTGTATTTTTTGTTATTGTTACGTAAGATAAGTTTTTGAATAACACATTATAACAATTTATAAAATGTGTTTGCCTATCATCATCATCATCGTGTCAGTCTGAATGCCACTGACTGATGGACATAATATTTCTCCTCTTCAAGATTTTGGATAAGAACATCCGACTCGCAGTGTCATCGATCCACTGAGTCGCGCCGTCTACGAGTCTTTTACAAAGAGAAAAAGAGGGAGATTTAAAAACAAATTATTTATTGAACAGTTAAAATTAAAAATAAAATATCAGTATATTTACAAATTGTCTAGAGTAGCGAGGTATTGTGCGTGCAGTATACGTTAGGCCAACTTCGCAACCAGAGGGTCGAGGATTGTTTGCACCTCGCCGAAGATAACATCCACAGACTGCTCGGCGTTTATCTGAAGAGAGTTTGTGAAATTATCAAAATCTATAGAGTTGTTCGTCAGTTTTGAAGGTGCAAAGATTATTTTCAAATACAAACATACCTACATACAAATTATTAGCAAAAAGATTAGCTGAGTACACATAAAATCCCGACATGTAAAAACCTCGATGAAATTGATGGCTCCGAATATCAAAAGTATATCTCATCATCATCAGCTATCACTGACAGGAAGATTCGATTTTGATTTCATGGAAAATTTGACGTCACATGAAGATTTTATAGAACGCTTTCGAGCATAGGTCCTATGTTATAAGACATAGATAGAAGGACATAGATCAATGGTTCTAAGAATATGATTTAATCGTCTTCACGACATGGTCTTTTATGTCCACTGTTCCCTTCAAACTCCTACTATGCCTTAAAACATTGACCGCAAGCAGTAGAAAGAAACCTTTTCGCAGAGGGGCTATATCTGCGAAAAGGTTTCTTTCTACTGCTTTTAAATTGGATCTTATTACAAAAGTCTACAGATAAAATTGCTTTGCTTACCCTCCTAAGCTTATCGGGGTACCCAGCGAGTACTTGAGCGTTGTTATCGAGGAAGGTCTTCAGCCTCAGTTTGATGGTCTCCTCATTATCATCAGCTCTGCCTGAGCTGGCTGCGCGGCCCAGTAGACGCTTGGTGAGGGTTTCGGATGAGCACTCGAAGTAGATTATCACCTTGGAAGGATAAAATAGAAGGTTGACACGTGTTTCCCTTGGAGCATATAAAACGTTTCAATCAATATGTAGGTAAAGTATATACCTACTTATTAAATCTAGACTTTTTGGGTAGGTACCTACAAAGCAACGAACCTGTTTGGGAATTTCACGCAAACTTAAAATATTTTTGCATTAAATAAGTACTAGTAGATGATTTTTACAATGCCTGAACACAGAGACACTGGACGGAACGCTATTATAGTGCCTGCATGGATGGGACATTATTTATAACATTTAGAAAGCTTGCCCACGACCTAGGGCAAGCATTCTAAACAGCACATCGAAGTTAAGAAAAAAATACTTTAGTGTTTTCCCACACCGTTTGAGCACTTGAGCAGTGTGTAAATATATAAAACAACTCTGGCAGCTGCATCGGAATAACCCAAGAGGCAAAAAATGTCGCTGCAGTTCGCGCAGTCCCATACAAATCAATACAAAGCAAAAATTCTGACATTGCTCTGCTCTGATTGCATCTAAGATCCCTGCAATGGACGCGGATCTTAAAGGTATACTCACAGTGACAGGAGCAATATTATTTTCAAACGCGATGCCTTGAGATTTCTCTCGCGGGTAGCCGTCCACCAGGAAACCCTTGGCAGACTCCGCTTTTGCTTCCATCGCTTCCTTCAGAAGGTCTAGCACCAGGTCATTGGGGACCAGCTCACCTGGAATTGACAGGCGTCACAGTTTAGTCGGTGTAATTCTGCCTACCGTACTGGCCGTGGGTTCGATCCCCGCTAAGAACAGATCTATTTTGTGTGCGGCAAACATATTATTCAATTCGATTGCAGTTTTATACCAATCTGATTCTTTTTTCAAAAGCACAAGTGACTGACAACCACGAAAGTGGTTTGCGTTTTTGGACTCTATGCAATTCAGGTTTTATCAATAGGATTTTTGGTCAAGAAAACACTAGGTACCTAACCGTCTATTTCATACGATGCGACCCATCTATACGGGCAGGTTTAGGTGCCGTGTTAGGCGAATGATGGTTTTAACTGTATTCGTCTTCTGGCTGTTCAACCTCTGTTTTTGAATTTGGAGGTATAAGCCTGAGTTTCCTGATCAGTCTTGAACTAAACACTATTTTGTAACACAACCGAAATATCCCAATTCTTACCCCGTTCCATAATAGAAGTGAGGCACTTAGCCCTTTCTGAGCCACTTTTCACCTCCGCCCGCAGCAGGTCTCCGGTAGACAGATGCGTGAATCCATACTTGGCGATGATCTTGTCACATTGTGTGCCCTTGCCCGAACCTGGCCCGCCTAGCACCCAAACGATGGGCTTTACCTTGCTGTCGATCGGAGCCTGGAAATGAAGAATGGTTGTGTTACAATGGTAGTGAGATTTCGTCATCTCAGTATTCACTTCTATCTGACTCATAGTGTATCATTTATCTTTGTTAGCCTACCTCTACTATCTAGAAGTTTACTTTAATTTGTTTATTAAACATGGTCTTATTAAAATACTTAGACTACCAATACTAATGAAAGTGAAATAGGTACTAGAGAAAGTTGTATGAGAGATCTCTTGCTTTATTTGCTAAAGTTCACATTTTATGATACAGCCAGGTTACGAGAGTGCTACGAGAGAGCTACGAATGGCCTACGAAAAAGCTCTACAATTATTTTGAGAGCTCCTACTTTATTTTTCAAGAATACAAAGTAATCTTGGTACGTGCAAAAAACAACCTTTCTCTGATAGGCTTTGCATTTGGGAGATTTGCATTGAAGTGGACACGCTGGGAATTTGTCTATAATGGGCTCCTCACAGGGCTGGCATAGCTTCTCATCCATGGCGTATTCTAAAAATACTACAGTTTCGTGTTATTTTCCAAGATTCACCTAAAATTGTTTTGCTGGGTAATGTTGGGCAACAAAGGCTGACGTTGACAAGGTCATCTTTGACACCGTTGTTTTAAGTATGCAAAGAGATTGATGACAAAGGTGCGTCGAAGAAATATTTTGTCTATGTTCTTATGTAAGTATTCTATTTTCAAACTACTTATCTATGAGGTAAAACTCTGTTTTTTTAATACTAAAGCTCTTGCTATTCCCCGACCTTTATTTGTTGACCGTTGACCGGTCTTGTTTAAACACTAATACGTGCCCACGTATGGTGCAGTCTGTAAATATGTTTTCCACAAAACCAGCAAAGACAGAACCGTTAAGAAACTCCTTTAAATAATATATGTGAATCGATACATACTATGTACTCATTCTGATACGAAGATATAGGTATGTACGCAGTGTGATCGATACATATTTAAACCTAACTACTTAAACGTAATAGCTTCGGGAAGCTTCCGATCAATATCTAGAACTTTAAGCAGTAGGTAGCATTACCTTGACAATAAAAGTTAAAGGTTTCCATTAGTACGTATAGCATTTTGAACATTATTTTGAACCTTATTAGGTTCATTTATCCGTTACACATAACTTACACATATTAGGACAATTGGTTTAGGTTTGTAGATAGCGCAATTAAATTATCGTGTGTGTATTCGTGTATTTTGTAAATATTGTAAATAATTGAATTTTATAGATATTCGGTAGCCAACATAATATTGACCACCTCACTCAGATAAGAAAAAAGTAAATGTTTACTCGATCAAAGTTTATTTTGGTCTATCTTCACCGATGAATGTATTTGAATTTTGAACACACAAAACACGTGATGCGTATTCGAGGCTGATTCTATTTTAATACCTTTCAGCATTGACAGTGACCGAGGCAAATGCCGAGACGAGAAGAAAAAATATAAAGATTGTCTTAGTGATGGGATTCTTTACAATATTTGTTTTTACCCGTGCCTATGAAAGGGACGCCAGGGATATATTTTAGGTCCGCAGAATGAATCCTAGAGATATCTAAAGCCTAATAACTTGCTCTACATACCTGTCGGCCAATGTTAATTGCCTATTTCATTATGATAAGTAACGATGCACCGATTACATCGATAGATCGCCGGAGCAAATAAATAATCGAGTGTACTTGGTTGGACCATGTTTAGGCAAGCGTAGCAAAGAAAGCCCTCTGGCAATGTGGAGCTACGATCTGGGAGAGACCTAAGTCCGGCAGTGGTCCGATATAGGGTATGAAGATAGACCGACTAGTTGTCTTGTCTGCTAGAATCATGCTAGAACGCATGAACATTTGTTTAGGGGAGAAGCCAAAAGTCCCACGCACTCAACACAAATTCATTTAATGATTCGTATCCGACAACAGTGTATTAGATTCAACAACAGAACAATAAGATAACAGCAGTACGTGGGGCTGCCAGTCTATTAATTTTGTTAGTGTCTCTACATTCATGCGGCTGCTAGGATTTCTGAAGATGTTTTAAATTAAAACAACATTAAATACTTACTTTGAAGAACATGAAAATACTAAGACACGGTTTGATTGTTTTTATAGTAGGGAGAATACGGTAGGATGTTTGCTCTTCCACGAAAAGGGAAGACCTTCCGCGCCAAGCGACCATTGGCTCGGGGTCCAAGGGCCAATGGATGGTATTCGGCAGTATTACATATTTTCAAACTCCGTGATAACTTCGTGATTTAGGATTCGGCTAATGGAAGAAATTAATGCCCAAGAAACGCAATGAATAACAAGCATTTGGAAATTCAAAATGTACCTAGATATTTACGTATCTATGCCCACCTCAAAGATAAGCGGCTTCGAGCACAAGTTGTTCAAACTGACATCGAACCACAGCCCCACCAACCACAACACAACGTACACCAATCTGCATTTAACTAAACTTTCATTATTTTTCATAGCCACACAACCACTCGAAGGTCGGGATTCGCCGTCAAACTCTGAATAGGTACTTATAGAATATGGGTTTTTGGCCTCGGAATAAGCGGATAGATCTTGCCAGCTGGCAGATGCGATCGTTGGGTGAAATGCGCAGATTCTCACTGGATTATTTTGGAGAAAATGCAGACATTTATACTTCAGAACGAAAGGGTATGACCGCATGCTCTTTGATGCTCGCTGAGAGGTTGATGACGGCTTGCATGTTTTGGCAGAGATTTTATTGATAAACTTATTGACAACAACTTGAAACAATCATGTTTTAGAATTGACCTAAAGAAATTGGATTTAGGAAAATACTTTTCATCCCACCATCTCGGAAAGAGTATTTTTAATCTTCAATATCTGAGTGGAAAAGCCGTTTTTATTCTCTAGAGGATAAAGTAAATTGAATTTAGAACATCGTGTGCACTAAGTTTGTGAATTAAAAAAAACATTAAACCTATTTACTGCTACCTCTATGGTGCCGAATATATCATACAACTTTTTTTTAATTTGTTAAAAACTTAGACTCGGAACCTTCTTGGTGTTCTTTTTTCAATTTGCTTTTTTAGCATTTAGTCATTTCCTCGCTGAGGTGGAATGAAAAGTTACGTGTTGCACTCGAGTGCAAAGATTTTTCACCTCGTGTTCTTTTGATTCCCTCGCTAACGCTCAGGATTCCAATTTTAGAATCCTTCGATTGCTCGGTCATCAAAATTGAACACGCGGTTAAAAAGCAACTTTGCACTCTTGTATAACAAATAACTATTCTTTAGTTTAAAGTGAGCAGCGTCATTTTAAAGTGTTTTACTGTTGGTAATTGAAGTACCTATAATCTAAGTAGCTCTCTAAGCAAAATTATTATTGCAAATTAGTTCCAACAACTTTTGTCTAAGTTGATGGCTGCCATAATCCCCTGAAGTTTTCAGGAGAAGTCTTATTTATTTCACTCTGGAGGTGTAGATTATTCATAGAAAAATAAAATAAACAAGTGAAAACGACATCAACTTATGACCTGCGAGAATTCGATTAATGCACTTTCGATCGTATTAATCTGTTATGTAATCGATCGAGATAAGATAGCTAAACCTGTGTTCTTACTGTGTAGGACAAAAGATTCGTATACTTACCTACACAAAATATTGATAGAGTATTAATAGTGATAGGTATTTATTTGCTTTTTTATCTATAGCTATAATAATAGCTGTTTTAAAATGCGTCAAATATCCATCTTTTATTTTTGTTTTATAAAACCAAAATATACCAAAAAATACCAACTTATTTTTTACAGTGTGGGAAAAAGCGAGCGTTTTACTTTTCCTAATAATAAGCATAATATAAGCTCTGTTTATGGTAACAAAGTATAACCCAGAAGAGTCAATGACATTTCGCAACACTGCGGCAAAGACACCGGTAAAGATATTACCTACTTACGTGCCAAAATACAAGGTATAGAATAAAGTGGGTTACGTAGTAACTCAATTGAAATTCAAAATAACTTAGAAAAACGTACCAACTTACTTAGGTACCAAAATAAAATTATATCCTATAGATAGGTAGTATTAGGTAGCATTACCTAATTAACGGAAGTAATGAGAATAATGATATAACACTTAGAACACTTATATAGAAAAAATAAATAAATATGGTACCTACCTACTTGTATATTTAAGCCATGAATATAGTTTATATTTGAACCGAGGTAATTTTTCTTTTTCCTTTTGTTATTTTACTGAAACTTTAATTCCCAAAAATATTTTTTTTTATAAAGAGACGACTTAATGCTGAAACATTATCACCAGTCAACCCAAGTTTTTCAAATTGGTGATTTAAAAATGTCATTGTCATCTTAATATTGTATAACTTCAATGAAACTATTTTCTAAGATTCTATTATTACCGTGATTTGATACCGCTAATGACGTAACACTGAAAATTACTGAAAGGCACAATTTCATCAATTAAATATGTGAAAGATTGAAGTGAAAATTTCTACACATAATTATGTACCATTATAAGCAATTAACTGAAGGTTTCACTTACCATTTTAATTATAACACAGCGCGTGCAATCCTAGTGATATGGAATGTGGGACACGACCGTCTGCCACGAGCTTTGTGGGCCGACTGCGGCGAAGCGCGGTCAAGGCCACGGTAAGGAAATTGTGCCAACGAGAACAGCGCGGGAAAACATACCGGGAAATTTCAGGATGGTTCCCATCAATATCTACTATTACCCACCTACCCACCTCTAATTAATGTAAATGTACCTATAATTCAAGATTTATTAAGTATATTTTACTAGGTAATAAATGCTTAGGTGCCCTTTATGACTTACATTTATAAGTAGGTAATAAATATTCATGGAGATTTTACACAACGCCCTCTAGTCCTAATTTAAGCAAAGCTTCCATAGGAACTAGATTGCTGATATTTTTTTTGAACATACGTACCTACCTACTTACCTACTACTTATAACAGTAACACCCAGACATAGAACAAATATCTGTTTACCACACGCAAATGTTCGGTGGGGATCGAACCCACAACCCACATATTTTAATACTCAAGCTTCCATAATTTGGGAAAACGGGAAAAATACAATGAAAATGCGATTTCAATAAATAAAGTGCTCATTTATTAAAATAATCACAATGTAGTTTTGGTTCGAAACATCAGCTTTTGAAAAGCAATACAACTTTTAGTTTCATAATTTTAGATCATTTTAACGTAACTTTTTTGAGATTACGCTGAATATTTAGAACAATTTATATATAAAATATAATATACTTTATGCTCTCCGAATAAGGTAGGTAATCATTCAAAATTTTATATAAAATGTGCTTAGAACTTTATAGTGAAATTGTATCATCTACCTAGGTAGGTATCTACATTTACTAGTTAGTAGGTATTCTAAACTAAAATCTAGATTGGCCTCAGTGACTAAAACTAACTACGTGATACTAGAACTACCTACGTGAACAAAAAGGCGAGCTGTGTTACTAAATAACCTATTATTAAATTTTTAGTTTTTCTTGAATTTTTTCTAATTGTAGATGAATTTTTGACAAATATTTTTTCGATATTTCGTATTCTTTGCTGTATTGGTTACGCTAATTGTCTGGAAGAGATCGCTTTTAGCGATAAGGCCGTCCATTGTATTGTCTGTTTTATGTTATTTCCTGTATTTATGTAATTTCTCTTTGTGTATAATAAAGTGCTTATCTATCTATCTAATTGATGAATACTAACGGTTGACTACAGACTACTATTAGGTTAGTGTAGTGAAGTTTGTTTAAATGTTTAAAGGGACAGAGAGCAAAACAGTCCGATTTGAAGACTTTGGCAGGGTCACAAAGATTTTATAACATTGCAAAGGTGGGGCTAAATTCGAACCCACGTATCTAGGAACCATTTGTTGGTAATGGTGTGTTTAGTATAATAATTACGTGACCTAATGTTTTTGCACACCGGGATTTGTAAAAAAAAATATTTAATCCTCATTGATGGGGATTTATGTAAAATATCCCAATTCAATAAATGGTAAAAATAATAAATAAATAAAATAAATAGCTCAACTTAATGTGTATTTTGTAAATATTGTAACTACTGGTACTGTATTAATGGTAATTTTCTTTGTGAATAAATGAATGATTGATTGAGTTGCTTACAAAATGAGAAATTATTATTTTTGGTAGAGCACAGACTATAAAAATTTGTTGCATCCAATGTTGCCTCACGTAGAAACAGCGTTCACTATAAAATAATGATAGTACGTAGGTACGTAGGTTACATTGTGCAATAGTCGAATGCAACGATAAGTATTGTGGTCTGGAAAGATAAGTGTTATCGTGGTTAATATTATTGCAATAGCAAAATAAATAATTATATTTTTTTTACCCTACTACAGTGAAGCAAAAAGGAGAGTAGTGATTTTGATTTTGAGTGGGAGAAACACAGCTCATCTTTTATGTTTTAATTTTTTTTTGTTGCATTAGTGTTACTTGTCTAAATATGCAAGGTTTGCATCTAATTCTATTGATCTAATGCCCGAATACTGAAACTCTACTTACATTAAGTTCATGCTTATGTTATTGCCATCCCATAAATGGGTAGGACAACTTTAAGTGGTGTTTAAATTAGTGAAGTTTCAGTATTTGGGCATAGTAATAGGCAGATAATTGAAATAACTATTCTTGTGTTCACTTCGTTCGATAACTAAATATAAGAAGAGCCAGTTCTAAAAGTATCACATTTTTGAACAAAACGGCCAACGAGAACCATTTCTGCTTTTGTACGGCGAATGACTATAATCAGACTAACAAATTGCGCATTGAATAGGTAACGAATTCAACTGATTACAAAAAAATTTGGTCGCTTTTTTAAATTAAAATTTTTGGTCGACATTTTGTAATTTGGTCCAAATTTTATAATTTAGTCAGGTACTTATCTAAATATTCAAATTAGTTTTTTTCTTACAATATGTACTTATGCTAAGGCACTTTTTACGAATTCATCAATACTTATTAGTTTCTTAAACGTTTCACATCTAATCATACAACTATAGTGAATTTTTTGCAGAAATTATTACAAGAGATACCAAATCACTGTAATATTTTGGTTCCTTAGATTAGAGCCTACCAAATAATTTGTTTTTTATTCTAGTAGTTACAAATATTATTTTAAACTTATGTACTTAAATACTCCGCACCAGAAATTCTTTTCTAGATGCCATTATCCAATCCAACCTATGTACAAACAATTTTATAAGAAAAGCAAATTCCATACACATTCAGTTTTGGAAAAATGTAGGTACTTTGTTACTATTTATAACAGTGATTCTATTTCACGAAGACGGTTTAGCTATGTTTGTAGTAGTGCATGCACATACACCAATCGTACGCCCCGTCTCTTTCCATCTCAATACGTCTGAGTGCTGCGGAGCTTACGCACACAAACATAGACAAACCGCCTTCGTGAGATAGAACAACTACATCCAGCTACAGATTTCTTTAAAAAAAAATCTATTTCTGGCGCGGAGTAAGTACCTAAACTTACAGTTTTTATTTACTTAAGACCCCTATTTTTAAATATTTGACTACTAGGTACAAAGATTAAAGATTTCGGCACATTTTTACTATTCACAATAAACTAGGCACCTGTGGTGTTACATACCTATCTTTAAATTCAACTATTTTTACCCGACCACGGCGAGGCCAAAAGTAGGGTTATATGATTTGGACCGGTATGTTCTCTCATAATTTTTATTACGGTGGACTTTATTTGTCCCTAGTGATATTTACAATTTGGGTAAAAAAATTAGTTATGTTAAAAACTAAGTTCAGAGCTTTTTTGGGTAAATTTCACGAATTGTGATCTGTTTTTCGAAATGGGTCATGTTCATATTGTTCATGTACCCCACGTTGACGGCAATGTATATATTAATATAATTTATTATTTAATATTAATTATTATTTATTTTTTCCAGTTATCTATCGTAATCGTTCGTACTGTTCTTATTGTAAAGCTTAAGTATATTATAAACTAAAGTTAGTTATATTTGGTGTTTTTATATTAAGTAACTTAACATTATTATCAGTGCGTTTTCTAAGTAAGTGCGTTAAAGTACTATGCACCTACTTTTCTTCATTACTCGTACAAAATATGTAAAATTAGTGAGAGCCACGATTGATGATTGACTTCCACAGTCAGAGACGTACATTGAAGTATAATCAACGCGTGCGAAATATCAAAACCAAAATATCTATCAACCAGCATACGATGAACCTCGTGTCAAAGGCTGCTTTTGGTTTAGAGAGGTCAAGCTGTATCTAAGAATCCACCTCTTTAATTTTAATTAAATATAGCCTATATTTCAATTCGGAAAAAGGGCTTCCGAATGGTATAAGTTTCATTGAAATTGGTCCAGTAGTTTAGGCGTGATTCGCGATCAAACAAACAGATAAACAGACAAAGTCGATTTTCGGAATCAGAATCGTTTACTTAGTAGATCTGCATATTTAGTTTATCTATATCTCTAATTTTAGTTTTTGGCTTTTCTACAGTTTTATTAGTATAGATAGTTAAGTAATGAAGAACAAAGACAAACTTTCAAGAAAAAATTAAATAAAATGTGACATATATTTTGGTGGAAAGTTTCGCACACGTACGAGGTCGCGGGTATCAACTATATTCAAGTGACGTCTCTCAGTGTGGCAGTAAACACTTGAATTTCAGTTTAATGTTATTTTTCTTATACAATAACTTATTTTTATTATTTACATGTGAGTATTCATAGCGATATCTCCGCTACTATTTTCGTAGAGTCTCCGCACGTCGTCGTGGGTCATCTGTGAGACTGTGGGCACTTTGGCTACTCTGTTTATGATGGGTTTTACCTGAAATATAGATTTTGATGTACCTACTCAGTGGTAAGATACGTGGAAAAGGTAAATAAGTTGTAAAGTGCCTCCTACAGTTAAGACCAAATTGTAACACTTATTTATGCAAATAAACATCTAGTATCTTGTGGCAAATCCTAATAAGCCTAGATCGGGAGCAAAGGCTCAAAATGGAGGAGGCCTATGTCAAAGGACAAAATGAATAAAAATTACCGGTTACACAAGAATGTGAAGATATTATATAGGTATACTAAGATATTAGCTTCCGCCCGCGACTTCGTTCGCGTCCCGTTGGATACCGTTAATTTTCCGGGATAAAAAGTAGCCTATGTGTTAATCCAGGTCACGGATAATATATATTCCAAGTTTCATCCCAATCGGATCAGTAGTTTTTACGTGAAAGTTTTA
Organism: Eulithis prunata; assembly: GCA_918843925.1. Classification (NCBI taxonomy): domain Eukaryota; kingdom Metazoa; phylum Arthropoda; class Insecta; order Lepidoptera; family Geometridae; genus Eulithis; species Eulithis prunata. The sequence continues at coordinate 1,069,221 of OU974007.1, forward strand.
TGATGTTTTTACAAACATCCATCCATCCATTCTTACAAACTTTCGCGTTTATAATATTAGTAGGATTAGTTACTTAGATAATTAAACAATAGTTTTAATAAATTAGAAAGTTAAGCACTACGTACATATTAAGGTTCTGTAAATTCAGAGAATAAAGGCTATTTTTATTTTATAGTGGCTAATCTAGGATTTCGGGGCAGGGCAAGTTTAAGTGGTGTTTAAGTTTGAGTGACGTTTCAACAGAATCAACAGGATCAGATGGGACTTAGATGAAGTCGCAGGTGGAAGCTAGTAGCTAAAAATCTTCTGACATATTGTGTTCCGTTGGGAATGCCGTTGGGCATGGTTCCGTTGGTCTATTCAATTTTAACGGATGCTATAACTAATGTAAGTTACCTTATTACTAGGCATGCCCATGAATCCGTTGCCAACATGTGTTCCGTTGGGAATGCCGTTGGGTACGGTTCCGTTGGTCTATTAAATTTTAAAGGATGCTATAACTAATGTATGTTACCTTATTACTAGGCATGCCCATGAATCCGTTGCCAACATGTGTTCCGTTGGGAATGCCGTTGGGAATGCCGTTGGGTACGGTTCCGTTGCGAATGCCTCCGTTAGCGTGACCGTTGGCCATACGTGACATTGCGTGAGCGAATTGTTGCATTCCTGGACAACAAATGGAAAGTTGATAAAACGTTTAATTAAATAAATTACTTTGGGTAAAAAAATAACGCTATACTCTTGACTACCGTTCCAAACTGGATCCATAAATTTTGTCAAAAATTGTGTCTGGCAGAGCAAAGTGACACGAGGTATTCCAGTCAAAATGACACTAATCCTGATCCAGTTTAGAACGGTGGTGGCCTAGAGAAGACTTACAGATTCAATTAAGGACTCGGGTGGCCATTTCGAACCACATTTACTCTCATCATTCCCCTGCCCTTATCGCACGCTAGGTGGGGTCGGTACAACATGTTTTCTTCTTCCACTCACTCCTATCATTCGTCAATTCTGAATCTACTCCTCTTACATTCATATCCTCTTTCACACAATCTAACTTCTTCGGCCTTCCTCTACTTGCGTCTTCTCTTACATTCATAACCTCTTTCACACAACCCAACCACTTCTTCTTCGGTCTTCCTCTACTTGCGTACCCAGCTGGTATTCTTAACTCTCGTATGGGCACTCCCCTTAAATATTTATTTTTTCTGTTCGTTAGTATTTGTTGTTATAGCGGCAACAGAAATAAATTATCTGTGAAAATTTCAACTGTCTAACTATAACGGTTCATGAGATACAGACGGACAGACAAACAGACGGACAGCAGAGCCTTAGTAATAGGATCCTGTTTTACCCTTTGGGCACGGAACACTAAAAAAGCGTGTGTTTATCACCTGTGCTGGTAGCTTCTTGTTTGGGTATAGTGGCGATGACTTCAGCCTTCCCCAACTCTTCGAGTATAACGCGAGTGAACTCACTCTGCACGTCAGTAGAATCTGTGTCACCGTCCACCTGTACAGAAACATGTTGAAATTACAAGAAATAATCATAGTTGGGTAGTGCTGGTCATCATCAGGCACAAGACTTTAAGTGAAGACTCTGAATACTAAACTATCGTTGGATCATACTGCTATGTCTCCCGAGGACGTATCCTATTGACATTGACAACTCACGATCATAAGCCGATGGTCCTGATCAAGGGTCTTCAGCATCGGTAGACTAAGCTCCCGGAAGACCTCAAGTCTTCTTCTGAAAGCGGCAACTGAGTCATCGCGCCTGCCTCGGCCTAGTTGTAGTTTGGAACAGTCTAGGAGCACCATGCGAGGGCTGATGTGGAACTGAAATATTTTAGGTTAGAATTAATTGAGCAATGAACCTAATACCGCGTTCACACTCAGCTCGCATGTCGCTGCCGGCATTAGTTCAGGACTTATTGCCACAGCAATATCGCCTTTATTCTTTAGGGACATGAATACGCCGGGATAGAGGCATGATCGTATTTAGTCTATGCTCATGCCCACCTTCCTGCCGATTGCAGCTGAGTGTGAACTAAACATAAGGCTGGGCGCAAATGGGCGACCGACCAACAGCCACTGGTGGCCTGCGACAGTCCATTTGTTTTCTGGTTATTTCGGCCACAGGTCGTCATGCATGTGGCAGATGTAACCGACTTCGTCAACGCAGGATTAGAAGTGCAATTTGCTATGCGAAATCTTCTAGGCATTTCTGAAGAGTTCGCGTCCCGTTGATTTTCCGGGATAAAAAGTAGCCTATGTGTTAATCCAGGTCACGGGTCACGGACAATACATATTCCAAGTTTCATCTAAATCGGATCAGTAGTTGCAGCGTGAAAGAGGAACAAACATACATACATCCATTCATACATCCTTACAAACTTTCGCATTTATAATATCACCTACCTAGTACGATTATTTATGAAAGCTGGTCAAATCTAAGGTGTTTTGAGTCCTTACCTCATTCTGAAACAGTTCCATCTGTTCGACATCCCTCGGGTATCCATCGAGCAGCAGTCCATGTCCACTCCTGGCGGCCTCGGCTACGGCACTCCTCACCAGCTTGAGGACCAGCTCGTTCGGAGCCAGCTCCCCGCCGCTGATGGCAGCTCTTGATAGAGCACCGTCTGATGCAAGACCGCCGCCAGCATCTGCTAGTGCTCTGAGACGCTGGCCCAGACTGCAGAAAATAACCAGGTTTTAGTGGTTTGGAAAGAGCAGATCATTGATTTTGAAGTAGAAAGACTATTTACTACTAGTTGTCAGTATCGGCGTTTCGGTTCCATCTTTATTGCGAACCGCTAAAGAATGGAACACATTACTACTATAAAAGGTTTGTACACCTAGATTTAAGACCACTAGCTCTCAGTTAAGATAGTGTTGTGCACAAACTGTTGGCTAAATAAATAAATAAATTTCCGGGGTCCGTCTTTCTTGATCACTATAACCTGAAGTCCTGAATGTCTTCAAGTCAAGAGTGAATAAGTGTCTTCTAGACCGTCTTGCTCCATCGTCGGCTTCATCGTCGCTTACCAAAGTCAATTGCAGTCAAAAGATGGTCTATTTAATTTATTTGACTTGACTAGGCTTGCTTAGTCAATCTTCACCGATTATTATCTATCTGCGCGGTCGCTATATGGATGGGTGACCGTTAGTGGCATTTACATCTGAGCGCATCCGTGCTTCGGAGGGTACGTTAAACTGTGGATCCCGGCTTTAGCAACCGTTCAGCCATGACGGAGGCCTTAAGGCGGCCTAAAAACTCCGTCAACAGAGTTGGCCGCTACCTAACTCAGACGAGCTTGCTGCTACCACCAGGTAGAACCCAAATTTTCCGAATGAACTCTTTAGCAAAGAGCCCTACTGTTACCTGAAGTGTGTCCAGCCAGGTCTCTGCGTCACAGCTCGTTGGCACAGCGAAGCCTTGTTACTGCCCGGACCACCCACCACCCATAAAACAGCTGGGTCCGTCATCGCACCTCGAACTCTTATTATTTCGGCCTGAAACGAATACCAGCAGTGTAAGACTCACAGCTGGACCATCAGAAATCCAGCTGTATGCTCGTGAAAATTGCAATAAGATCTGAGCCCGTAGTCTGTGCATTTGTTTTACTTTCGACTCGATTATAGCACACGCAAACGCATTCGCAAAGCGAGAAATTTTATATGAAACCCGGATAAGCGCCTCTACCGGGAGATTTTGGAATAATGCAATTCCCAACAAAATTTCTCGCTTTGCGAATGCGTTTGCGTGTGCTATAACCGAGTCGAAAGTAAAACAAATGCACAGACTACGGGCTCTGGGGCCCAATGGCTCACTTCTTCAGAGATTTTACTGTAATAGAGATGTCGGTTTTCGGCTGAAAAGTGATGTCATCCGCGTTAAATTAAAATCTCTGCCGAATTGAGCACTAGGCCCCAGCACTTTCCAATATTAGTCTAGCAGTCAGATTGGTTATATAGAAGTTGGTTAAACTATAGAAATTCGAGCCTTTTTATATACAAAAAATACAACTGAATTACGAACCTACTTTTTTTCATTTTTTGAAGCCTATTAAAAAAGGTATTTGAAAAGCTAGTTAGGTACTAATTACTCTAACTTTTTAAAACTAGTCCAAAAGTTATTGTTAATCCCTAAAATCTACTTTATGATTTTCTGCCTAAAGAAGATCAACTGAAAATATCGGCCAAGGGCAGGCACGTAGGCCGAACTGTACGTATATCCACGCAGAAAAAACCCAATATTTTACCAATATTCCAAATAAACTCAATTGTTTAGGTCAAGGTGCCTGCGACCTCACATTCAGGGGTGATAAATGGTTAACCTGTATTATTATATTTTTGCCAAGTCATAGTTTCACGCGGCTGTCTCATTTTGGGAATAATACAAGCTATTTTAGCCCAAGGAATAAAAGCAGTCCTCTGCTATATATAAGCCTGCCTACAGATTTTCAAAACGGTCAATTTTTAGAACATCCTTTTTAGTATAGTGTTTACCTTTGACTATAACAATGCATTACCTGACAGCCTACGTCCATTCTTGTGTGATGTCAAATGGTGTCTAGCATTTCTTTACTTATTATTTTCAATGTTTGAAACTGCAATGTGCGTCACCGTGAAGATAACGAGGTGGAATGCGTGTATCAAATCATGATGACATCATCATCAATCATCAATCAATATATATTTTTTTTTTTTTATCAGTATATATAAAACTCTTTTGAAGCTGACAGAGAATCAACGCACAGCCTAAACCATAAGCTCTAGAGGTATGAAATTTGGAGGGTAGTATCCTTATATAGTTTAGGGGTGCACTAAGAAAGGAATTTTGAAAAGTCGCACCCTACGGCTGTGTTGATTCTCTGTCAGCTTCCAAAGAGTTTTATATATATATTGATGATGATGATGATTATTTCATTTTAGAATCACCTTTGGATATTTGCACACTATTTTAATAGTAGGACATAACGGAGACATTTGTAACACTATTATTTAAGACCAAGAATATTTCAATTACAGATTGTACCTACCTATTAATTTACCTATGTCAAGCAAATAAATGTTCTGATTTCTGCTAAGTGATAGTTACCTTCAGAGTCCCAGTCCTAGGACTTGAAACCTTTGGCAAGGACACCGGCATGGTTGATACGGCTGGTACCAGAGGAATTGGCACACTTGGCACCACGGCTTCTCTTCTATCCCTATATAACAATCATATTTTAAACAAAATTTCACGTTCCATATAAATCTAGAGATTTAGAGCCTTATTCTCAGTTAGGCAGGGATTTTACTCTACTAGAGTCAGAGCTTTCAGCCGATATATAACGTCATCTCTATTACATTACAATCTCTGCCAAATTGAGCCTGAACAAAGCGTGAGATTTTAGACGCAAGATCATTTTCGTAACAGTTTGACCTTATGAGACGTATTACTTTCAGTACACGACGGCTTCAAACTAACCTCTTAACCTGTAGCATGTTATGATTGTTTGACTTCCCTCACTACTTCAGGACTGCTCTTCTGAGGACTAACCTTTCAACTTCCACTGGGTCTCTATCCCCAATGTCCGGTACACGCTCAACGCCAACGATCTCGCCAGGAATGCCGCCGTTATCATCAGCAGAGCCGAGGATCTGAAGTACTGCTGCCCTGAAGTCTTTGTAGACGTCTTCAGGATTCCGTTCTCCGTTCACCTGGAAGGATGAATGGTTTTGATTTCTTATGATGATTCATATTTAGATAAATAGACAAATATCGGTTACAAGTAGTACTAATGGTACTAGTGGGACAACTCAGTAGAGTTCGGTGCTTGTTCTACCATCAATGGTACTATTGGGACAAATCGGTGCCAATTGTACCAGCAATGGTAGGTACTGCCTAATGGTACAAGTTATCCGGCGACGGTTAAAGTCAAAGGTGCCCTTGTGAAGGGGTAAGGGGTAGAAAATGGAACTACAGCTTCCAACTCATTCCGTGGTGAATGATTTCGTTAGACATTTCGTCTGGTTTCAGAGGAAATTCCGCCTGCGAACACTCAGGTTGTGGAACGATCTTCCTACTGAGGATTTTCCTAGTGACTACAGTTTGGGGCACTTCAAAAGACTTTAAAATTCTTCTCTGGTGTTAATCATCTTACATATAACAGCAGCTTGATCCATCTTTTTGCCTCTAGAAACCCGATTAAAGTAAGTCAGTTTTAAAACTAAAGAAGAAAATGAACTTCAAACGCGAAGGAGGTTCTATTCCAGTCCATAATTTCGTGACGGGTGCCGCTAAAATATTTAACAAGACCTAGTTTAATTACTGGTATTACTGTATCAGGTCACATGCTCATACAACATGGATGGCACACCTGTCATAAATTCAGAACTGACCTACTTATACTCTGAGTCAGGTCAAGAGATTGGTGGAACATCACATTTCAAACATTTTTCATGCAATAACAGCAAATGAAAGTCCTCTGCCATTATGCACAGATCCATACCAGGATAGCGTCACAGCTCAGTTGGTATAAGCTCTGCCTTTCATGCTGTGGGTCGTGGGTTCCATCAGATAGAATGTCAATAATAATGGGAAGTACACAAAGTAAGCAAGCTCGCATGAGTTGTGGCCAACTCAGGTGACGGAGTTTTTAGGCCGTCTTAAGGCCTCCGCCGTGACAGAGCCGGCACTGACAGTTTAACTTTCCGAAGCACAGAAGCCGCACATATCACCACATACAATAACCAAGCGAATTATCAATCAATGCGAATCATTTATTCTCACGCGTTAGTGTAGTCTTACGAGTAATTACACTTCCATTCCAACTCATCGTTGCATAAGAAAGTACAAGGCATACTAGGTACTGTAATATTTAGTATTTCATATTTAGGTCGGCGGTTATACCGCTACAAAAAATTCATGGTCTCCTTGAAACTTGTCGGAAAGGTAACGCCTACCGTCGATGTTTTAGTTACTCATATTTATTATTTGAAGACGAATATTCAGCTACAAAAGTTTTCAAGACTTTTAAAATCATGATACTTAACTAAAAAGTGTTTTTTATCGATTAGTAGGTGTTACAATCGAGTTATTCGTCAACTCGCGAGCGTGCTAGTTGAAGAGTCATAGAGGTCTTCATCCTCCCGTTGTGGGTCCAAACCTAACAAACTCTTTTGAGCATTTTCATTGTTTTCAAAGTTCAACGTGAAAAATACAGTGTTTGAATTTGGACATTGCTAAGACTACCCTCCATCCACATCCTCAACATCATCAACCAAGAGATCTGAGGATGTCTACCGTAAGATAAGATAATGTTTATTTCCAAATAACATAGAGCCGCACAGTCAACTATAATTATACAGACTATACCTACGTTTTCCAGAGTCGAAATCTTATGAGTCCGTCACTGAGGACTAGTCAGTCATGCTAGATTTATGTTTGTGCGCCGAGACTATGAACCTACGACAACGCTACTTACGAAATTCAAGCGTACCTACAAGTGTTGCGGGTTCAATTCCCGCGAAACCAGTTTTCATGATACAAAATATTTGAAATCGTAGTAACTAGTAGCAGATATCCACGACAAAAAGATTAAGAACTAGGTACAACATTTTGGTTTATAGTTACGAGTATCGTCGATGAGTCACCATCGCTTGGAGACATCTAGATAGTATTTAATATCACATAGGACACGTGTTAAGTCCCATCGCCCCTTTGATCTAATAAATAAACGAGTGGAGTCATCGAGTTAGAATCAGTGGAGTGGTAAATGTGGCTAGGCTAGGTAAGGTAATTAAGGGATGAGATCACGCGGGTGATATTTTCCTTCGTTAAATACTGTTTTCTAACAAACTTCAAAAACGGAAGAAGTTTTCAATTCGGTTGTATTTTTTTTCAATAGTTTGGCAGTCAAATAATAATAACTGGAAAAAAAATACGTCTTCCACGTACTCGACATTACGTACGTAATTTTGCTTTTCTGTGGTGTTTACGATCAATAGAGTTAAAAAAAAAAAGAAATAAGCAAATAAGACTAAGCTTTTTTTTTTTACTCGTCATCATTTTCCTTTGGATAATGACATCGGGAGGAGAACTACCTAGAGCAAGAGTTTGGCAGCAGATTTGTATAACTTTGATGGTAAGTAATGAATTTTGAAAGCTTTTAGTAACAACATTGTACCTCACTTTTATGTTAAAAACCTATCGAACTAGAAAAAATTGTATTTTTAAAGGTATCTTTGTACACAATAGCACACAATCATAAAATGACCCACCACAATTTGGCATACCTTTGTCATACTTTCTAAACTTCGTCAAATATGCATGAGCAGTTTAATTGGTCCGTATTATAGTCGATAATAAGTACATTTGTCGACAACTTAAGTTACAAATTGGAAAAATCGAATAATGTTTTATTACTATAATTTTATTACGCCTATTCTGATCGCATTTACGACCGACAAGGAGGTAAGAAGCGCAGTGAAGGCCCTTACCTAATGGACCACCGCCTTATAAAGGTTGTTGGTTGGTAGAGTAAAACTACGCGTTAGTAGAGCTACCTATCTCAAAAATTATGTACGTTACTAGCTGGTGCCCGCGACCTCGTCAACGCAGGATTAGAAGTGCAATTTGATATGCGAAATCTTCTAGGCGTTCTGAAGAGTTCGCGTCCCGTTTATTTTCCGGGATAAAAAGTGTTAAACCAGGTTACGTAATATTCCAAGTTTCATCCAAATGGGATCAGTAGTTTTTGCGTGAAAGAGGAACAAACATACAAGCATAGGTACATCCTTACAAAATTTAGCGTTTATAATATTAGTAGGTCTCTCTATAGGCAACACTTATAGTAATTCAAGCTCGCATAATGAAAAGAAATACTTTTTTCAGCAGTTTTTTATGAAAATCTTTGAGTCACGCTTGGATTGAAGTTTGCCTTTTGTCCATGTTAAACACTATTTCTACGGGTCTCTGCAATCACAGTGATCAAACCAAAACCTTTCTTATAACATCATCATCGTCATCAACCTATATCAGTCCACTGCTGGACGTAGGCCTCTCCCAAGACGCGCCACTGAGCCCGGCTCTTCTCATCCAGTGTTTGCCAGCTACATTTCGCAGATCGTCACCCCATCTAGCCGGAGGGCGTCCTACACTACGCTTATCAAAACCTCTTAAAACATAACCCTCTTCAAACAATCGGCTAAAACAAATATCGCCACATGGCAGTGTTGACAAATCGATGTTCATGTATAAAATAGTGGGGTCAGGCGGACGATCGATCTGAATCTATGACGGTCAACGTACAATGTCAGCTATCTCTTCGATGTCATCATCATTGTATAATAGTGAAGACGTATGTTTCATTACTTTCATTCAATATCTAAGTAGGTATCTGAATGAATAGTTTCTTTATGCACCTTGTTACTATTTCTTTTAATAGATTGTTAAAAAGGTGCCAATTTTTTTGGCAAATTTGGTGGAGCCCAGGCCCAATTTGCAATGCTGAAACTTTATTGTATTACAAATGTTACAATGCACTAAAATTGCAGTTTTTAATAATAAAAAACTTTATTAAAAAATAGCGGGAGTCATTAATTATTTATTAGATACCTATACCTATAATTCTACTGCAAAAAATGCTGCTTTTCTAAGGTTGACTATCGTTTCTTTTTGTTTACGTCAAAAGAATTAATATATTCTGAGTTTTTATGGTTAGTACTGTAAAATAGATTTAGATAAAACCAACAAATTCTTATAAATAAAAAAATAATATAATTTCGATACTAGATGGATGATAGTCGGACCTGAAATGCCTCTTTTTCTGTGGTAGTGTGGCTCAACTGAAAACGCTAGCTAGCTAAAAGCTAACTAGACTAACTTCTACCTAAACGAGACAGTTACCCAACAATTTTCTAATAAACTATGCATGTGACAAACCTTATACCCTATATTTTAACTGTCTAATGCCTCGTCATTTCTAGGCAATTTAATTTATAAAACCTGTGTTAAAAACTATACCAACAATAATTGTTAATTTTATAGTAGAAAATAAACACAAAAAGTGATTGTGGCCCATGAGGGGATCGAACCCGCGACCTTCGCGTTATTAGCACGACGCTCTAACCAACTGAGCTAATGGGCCGCTGAGAAATGCGTCGAAAAGAGATGCCAGTTCAAGCTAATATTTTTTAAATTGGTTCAACAGTCACCAACCACTCAATACAAACGTCACGTGTGGATTCACACACACACACACACACACACACCCTAACACGTCACAAAATTACGACAACTTGCCAAATATCTTTGGACGTGCCTCTGTCTACACCATAACACATAAAGAATCTTAGGTAAGAATCTGAGATGTCTACCGTGCCTGGAGATTTTCTTATTGATCCAGATTTGGCGCTTGCAGACAACAGACAATCTCGAAATATCTTTAGCCAGTAGATGTTATTGTAATCTACGCTCAGACTCAGATAAATATAGCTCACTTATTAAAATAGTCGATAACACGCGTCAGCACTAGATAATAGGAATGTAATGTACCTACCTAACACATGTAAGTAGGTATAAGCAGACTAGTCATTTCTTCATTGATTTCTTTCAGAAAGTAGATGGTTGTAAACGACAGCGGAAAATCAATTGAAGATTATAAGGCGTCACATTATCCAGAGAATATCCAATTATTCTTATATAACTGACAAACTACTAAAGATAGATAGATAGATAGATAGATCGTTTATTTGACATACACACAGAAAATACAGAACGGACATAGAAAATATAGGAAACTTATAGATACGTACAAGAAACAAACAAACAAATAGTAATAGCTAAGCAACAGCTATAGGTAACCTGACATAATAAGTGGGTACTAGCCAGTCTCGTTCCGCGCTGTATGCAGCCAAATCGGTCCCGACTCAGCTTATTGCTGTCTAACAGGGCAGATGCTTCTACCCTGCTGAACAGCGCTAAACTGATTTTGATAAAAAATTTATCTATCAGATAAAAAAGGATCTTTCAAACCGGTTCATAAATGAAATCATAAATCATTTATTGTTTGTGAATCAGGGTGGTACAATATTAGGGTGGTTAGTAACTGAAAACTAAGGGAATTCTGAGGTAACAAACATAAAAAAAACTAACTGAGGAACTCCTTGCATTTAAGAGGGTTAAAAGAATTGGTCGCATAAACTTGTATCTATATATAACATTTGGCTCATTCCAGTTGTCCCCTGCGTCAGTCCTTTGCGTCGGGGATTTCAGGAACTTTTGTCCAATAATCCCCTTAGCGACCCCAGCGACTGCCGGCAGGGGAAAACTGGAATATTTCAGAAATTCCCTTAGGGATCCATTTACACCTTACATCTATAGGTACTATTATAAAACTGAATATTTATTATTATTATTATTGATTATTAATGTTTCATTTCAAAGCTTGAGACTTACCGCTACTAGCATATTGGTCTGGTCGAAGTAGTCAGCAACAGGCATCACATGCCGGTAGAAGTTGTTAAGCTCCATGCGAGCTAGGTTGAGTACGACGTGGCCCAGCCGAGCTCCGTACTCTATCTGCCGTTCCAGTACTCTTTGACGCCAGCTAACTAGCACTGCGCCGTTAATTGTTTGAATCTGTGGGGAAAATTGTGAATTTGAATATGCCGATGCAGAAATCGTTGCTCAAGCATAGATTTGAGCAGAGATCTTCATACAAAAATCTATGTCTGGGGGTCAATTGCGCTAAGTTTTAACAGCTCACCAGTTACTGTTACGTTATGGCCGATTTTCAGTGTTTCAGAGAGATTGACTCCTAGGAGTTCTTTCAACTAGATTGATTCACAGTGTAAATCGGCCATAACGTAACAGTAACTGGTGAGCTGTTACAACTTAGCGCGATTGACCCCCTGATCAGTGCTTGAGCAGCAGATACGGGCCAAATGCCGATGTACCGCTCAAACAGTGATCCAGATTCAAGCATAGATATTTGTATGAAAATCTGTACTGAAATCTATGCTAATAACGAATTCTTTAACAGCATGCGGGCCATAAAAGACACTCCAAGCGCTGTGACATGTGACAGTTCAGCGCTTTTAGGCAGTGGCGTAGCTAGGTAACCAAAGACCCTAGGGCAAAAACTAAACTAGGGCCCCAAATACACTATCATCAATATTATATAAAACTCTTTTGAAGCTGACTTAGAATCAACGCACAGCTTAAACTATAAGTCCTAGAGGTATGAAATTTGGAGGGTATGTATCCTTATATAGTGTAGGGTAGGGGTAAGGGATGAGAAGAGCCGAAGACCGGGCTTAGTGGCGCGTCTTGGGAGAGACCTACGTCCAGCAGTGGACCGATATAGGTTGATGATGATGATGATGAAGGTGTAGGGGTGCACTAAGAAAGGAATTTTGAAAAGCCGCACCCACAGGGTAGAACGCGAGCAACGCCGCGGGCGAAGGCTAGTTTAAAATATAGATATAAGTTGTCATTATTAAAGTCGCATTCCTGGAATCTGATTTATTTATATTCCGAATGTGGGCTCCTTGAGCTTGGGAGTCCCGGGGCCTTGCCCCGTCTAGCCCTCCGGTCTAGCTGCTATTTGGGCCCGTATATAAGTCGATTTATCGCACAAGCACCAATGCTCGAGTCCGGATCAGCTAAGCAGATTGGCTTCTGAAGGAATTTGCGTCTCGGTTCCACATGTCGCTGCGATATTCATAGCTACTAAGATTCGAAGTGACTATGTAGTACTTAAGTACAGGGTTAGTTGGGATCCGACATTTATATTGGACACAACTACATTAGCCAATGAAGGTAATGGAATAGATGCGTGACATTTTGTTTTAAATTCACACGACGACACAGCGGTGGGCACAGGAGTAAAGGTGCTATCGTATTTCTAGACTAAATAATGAATATCGACTATTGCTGTCGTATAGACTCTCAGAATCGGAGGCGAAGCCCTATTTGTAGTCAGATACTCCCGGCATTTAGACGAGCTATTTGACATCTCATTTATTGAAATCCATTGGGTTGATCGGCTGTTTTAAATGTACAAATAATCTTACCAAATACAAACATACGCGCGAAATATTTAATTTATTTTAACAACAAAAAAACACAATCAAATCGGAGCCCTACTTTCAGAGCTACGCCTACGAGAACACACACAAACAAACAGACGGACACTCGCCATCAATCTTATAACACCTCTTCCGTTTGCGGTCGATGGTTAAAAAACATGGTTACACTGCGCATCGACGGATTGCCTACAATGACGTAGCATTTTCTTTTCATAATCACTGTCATGTTGTGATTCACTTTACTCGGAAATTCGGAGCAAACACGGAGGGGTGGTTGTACCTACTCGTACCACATAATTGATGTGTGCTATTGGTTCTGCTATTGGTCTAGCTTTATTGTTCGACCAACTTCTGTGCCTATTGCAATCAAAACTTTTGAAAGGATTGATAACTGAGATGACGGCTGGTAGAAGAGCATGGAGAAAAGACATTTTGTGCCGATCCCACATAAAGTGGGACAAGGGAAGGATATGATGATGATGATGATGACTTAGAATAGCCTCACACATTAAACACTGTTTGAATACTGCATAAGATTCTCCCTGTCACTATCTAACACTGATCACACTTAACACATTTACTGACAACACTAAGATCGTCAAATAACGTTTATCGATTGGAGACAGACAAAATAGGTGGCTACAGACCACATTTATGTCAAGGTCGAATATAATGTTAGGTAGGACGTGCTAAATAAATACTAAGTATAATTACCGAGATATATAATATTGCCTGTGATCGACGAAAACTATATAAAAAAATATCATTCAAAATCAATGTCAAAAAAGAAAATTACGACGAATACAGTCATCAGCATCTTCCTACCCTGTCCCACGCTGTGGGTTCGATACAACATGTCTTCGTCTTCCACTCTCCTCTATCAGCCGTCATCTCGGTGTTCACTCCTTTCTTACTCATATCTTCTTTCACACAGTCCATCCATCTTTTCCTTGGCCTACCTCTACTTCTACATCCGTCCACATTCACATTACGACGAATACAGTATTTACAATTTTCACAATATTTACAAAATACACATGAAACAGTTGAGCTATCTATAAACCGTTGCAAACGATTTATAGATAGCAATGTGTTATCTTGAACCACTTACCTTATCAGAATATTCAGCGACATCTCTCATGGACCTCGGATAACCAGATACAAGGTACGTCTTCGCAGTAGGAGCCATCTTCATCTCCAGCATCAGGACCTCGGTCACAGTCTTACTGGAGAGGTTTCCAAAATCTTGCATGTCTGGTGGAAAAAAAATAGATCTGATGTCCTTTAAACATTTTGGGGGAATTCAGTTATTTGGTGGGTACACACACACGTAAGTACATGCTCGTACAAGCATGTACGTACGTGTGTACCCACCATTAGTCACGGCAATCGGCCCTGAAGGATACTAACTGTTCCTGCAAAGAGTGGACATTTGATAAAGCAGGTAGATACCTAACGAAGAATTCTTTCGGTATATAACATTGGCCTTCTAAAACTGGTCTAGCTAATATGCCTGCTAAATCTGTTAACATCACTTCTTCTTCTTCTCTTCGTTAATGGCCTCAGTCCGTCATTTCGACAGACAATTTTGCCAATGTCAAGTGTTAAAATTGTAATAAATAAGTCAAGTCAAGTCATTTGTCAAGTCGGCTGTCGTTTGTTTTGAAATGAAAATGGTGGATTTTCTCTTCAAAACCTAACACGAATTTTCACATTCAGAAAAACCACTTTACACACATTTATTCCAATGGCTCACACTTTATGTTACGACCTAAGTAGTATTGGTTAAAATTCCATCAAAATTAAACAACAATACTCACAATAACACAAGAAAAACTATTAAAATAAAAGTGCTGTGTCGTTTCAAAAAATGTCAAAACTCGTGTCCTGTTAACATCTTCTTCTGCTCTTCAATAATGGCCTGTGTCCGTCATTTCGACAGACAATTTTGCCAATGTCAAGTGTTAAAATTGTAATAAATAAGTCAAGTCAAGTCATTTGTCAAGTCGGCTGTCGTTTGTTTTGAAAAGAAAATGGTGGATTTTCTTTTCAAAACCTAACACGAATTTTCACATTCAGAAAAACCACTTTACACACATTTATTCCAATGGCTCACACTTTATGTTACGACCTAAGTATTATTGGTTAAAATTCCACCAAAATTAAATAACAATACTCACAATAACACAAGAAAAACTATTAAAATAAAAGTGATATGTGTCGTTTCAAAAAATGTCAAAACTCGTGTCCTGTTAACATCTCTTTTCGCGGTCATGCAAGTGACAATGACAGAGACCTTTTTTTATAAATCTCTGTCTCTGTCCGCAGAATATGAAAGACCTTTGACTACCCCATTAGGAAACTCTTTTGATACTTGATCTGAAAATGTATTAGAACGAATTCCATCCAAACTTTCAAGAAAATATCAAGGATAAGATAGGTAGAGCGCAGTAGAAGGCACCTTTATTATACGTCCCAAATAAATTTACCTACGCCAAACATCTAGCATAAAATATAAGATTATTTTTAACCTAACCATCTTGAAACAATTCCTTCTTACACTAAAATAGAGTTCAAAATGCTAGGTTTAGTATATGTTAGTTTAAGCCTTGGGATACGACGTGTACACGTGCCAGCTCCCACGACGACGACAACGCGATGTCCAGGACAAATTATAGGTTTTCAATCGTGTTTCTAATGAAAATAATAATAAAACTCGCAACGTTAGTAGTAGCAGAGGGAAAGAGAGAAAGGCCCAACATCTTATGGATCAACACGAATAAGAAGTCGTATAAGCCCCAACTGTCAAAAATTATTGCTCTGGCATTAAAGAGGAGCGGAGACCTGATGATGGGAATGGATGTACCTATCCCAAGAAAAGGTACAGAAAAGAACTTCTAAGATTTAGTTCCCAAAAGGATTGCACGTTGTAAGAAAACAGCTAGTCAGGCGCATATATCAGCCACGAAGGACGTCAGAAAATTTATTTGGTTGATAAGTTCGCACGAGTGGCCAACTCTGGTGACAGAGTTTTTAGGCCGCCTTAAGGCCTTCTTTATTTGGCTGATGATCAGCGTCTACTCGTTGTACCTTGTACCAAATCTACAGTTAAAACCACAGCTTTTTGCACAAGTATTTAAAACATTCTAAGCTTGACCATAAGTTTTAACCAGTACAATTTCGCCACCGCGATTAAGGTTACCGTTGAAAGCGCCAAGTTCCAATGCCTTAAATTATGCAAGAATGTTGGCAGTACTCATGCTTAAATCATGTGACAGCCGCCGGCTTACTTATACTACTAGTATAGTATTATATAATCTGTGCTTATACCACAGATCATAATAATACTATTAGTACTAATACCTAGGCCGGCTAGACTTCCCCTCAGATTTTTTTTTACTAAAAGTCTTGGATGTAGCAGACCAAAGTGGGGGTTTCTACTTATGTTTGACGGCGAAATACTTTACGCGGTTTATTGTAGGCATTCCATGTCCACAATGAATAATAGTCCGTGTTAATACTTTAGGGATTCACTTAAAACATGTGTTGGATAGAATTTCTAATTATATTTTTATTTTATTTTATCATCAATACATCAATACATATATATAAAACTCTTTTGAAGCTGACATAGAATCAACGCACAGCCTAAACTACAAGTCCTAGAGGTATGAAATTTGGAGGGTAGGTTCCTAATATAGTGTAGGGGTGCACTAAGAAAGGAATTTTGAAAAGTCACACTCTAAAGGGAACGCGAAGCGAACGAGATCTTAGTGACAACTTGGACAAAAATGCTTTGTATGTTTGTTCGACGAGATCTTTTAAACCGCTCATCCGATCTTCCTAAAATTTGGTAGGTATACGGATAGTACTCTTAAGTTTTACTGGTTTGTTAAATGAAGTAAATCGGTCGTTAAGTTATGAGGGTCCAAAGGAAAAAAAAAGTCGTCCAATAATATCAAGTGGGGTGTCACATGATAGGGTTTTGTTTAGACATTCCAAAACCGTTTTTATTTTCATTCTAGGTTTAATAGTTTTTGAGTTGTTGTAAAAATTATAAAATTGGCAAACCCAGTATAACGTGAGCTACTATTTCTTGGAGTTTCAATGATTTTGTAGTTTAAGTAAGACTGGTACTTAGCTAGACGGCGATTTCGAAGCGATTTGCAAATTTTATTACAACCATTGGTCAATAAAAATTGCTTGTGTTTTATTAACCTCCGACCATCACGAGATCTCAGTTCGGGGCGAACTACTAGTTACTCACTGTATTTAGATAGGTACCAATATAGTGGTACTAGAATACAGACCGGTGACGCCCCGGTTTGTACCTAAATGCGTTATGTTCTATTCGTCGTACACTTGATTAGAGGTATTAGTTTAATAGCTCTAAATGCTCGGTTACTAAAATGCTTTACGATATATTACTATTCAATGTAGGTAATTTTACGATGGACAAATCTATTAAATGTACAGGGTGAAAGGAGAACTCCCTAAAGCAACAGCTATCCTGAAACCGGACCAATATTTTATTACCTTACTAGCTTCCGACTGCGACTTCGTTCGCGTCCCATTTGATCCCGTTAATTTTCCGGGATAAAAAGTATCCTATGTTACTTCTAATACCTCCAAGAATATGTGTACAAAGTTTCATGATGATCGGTTAAGTAGTTTTCGCGTGAAAGCGTAACAAACTTACATTCACATTTTAAGTAGGATATCGGTTCACTATACATGTAACCATCATGATCGCCGTCAATCTCATAACACCCCATCCGTTTAACGATCGGGTAGCCATTTTTACCATAGCCATTGAAATAGTGCAATTGGGGGCGAGACGCCGGTCATGGTGACATTATAATGTGTGACGTGTGCACATTTATAAAATGGCATGCATTGAATCTCGTGAGCTGGCCACATTATTTCTAAATTATGTTAATGCGCATCTACCATCAACCAATGACACGGAAATTGACGGTCAACTGTAGTACAATCAGCGTAGGAAGAGCAATTGTGGTTTGGAAAACTTAGGTAAATATTTCGAGATTCTGTTTTTGATTAGAAGTAGAATGTATGGCACAGATGTGTGGAGCCTGGACCAAGGCTTGAAATAAGTGCTAAAATAAGTTGAAATAAGTTGACTCATCATGATGTGTCTAAAATGGATTTCAAAGGATTTTTTCTTGGTCTTAGATACACTTTTTTTAACATTTCATGTCCAGCAAAACGGCTAGCTCTGAAGAAAACGGGAATATGTAACCGGAACGTTTTAGTGGAAAGTACTTTTGCCGTTGACTGTACGTTACATATTGATAGTGTGGTAGTTATGTACAATGTTTTGATGTAACATAAACTACATATATACAGATGACCTACATACAAGTCATTCTAACAACTGATTTTGCCCAAAAATTGCGAAGACGCATTTTTTTTAAGTCAGAATCACTTCTAAACATGGTTCATGTCTATTCTTTGCAATATAAAAACAATTAAAAAAGAAATAGATATGGCGTACGTGTTAGCAATGCAGCGTAGAACCAACCTCTTTTGAGTTCAAAGAGTATTGGTTCGCGCTGGCCGGCAGTGTTTCGAAAATGGAAGACCGTGGAAGTCAATACGAGCGACGACAGTGATTTCTGATGTGGAAATACGAATAATTATTACGAAAAATAGTATGATAAATAAAGTAAAGCTTTGTATATTACTGTTTAATTTGACATACAATAATACTTTTTCACTAACAGATTTCATCAGTATCATTAAACTGAAGAAGTCTACGGGCTAAGATGCGCACGCGAGATATTTGTCTACTCGTTCTGTCAAATTAAAGACATTTTGCATGCATTTTGCACCAGTTTTTGATCTGTTGCATTATCTGTGGTATCTAATGTTGTCGACAGAATGCGCTTTATTATCAACTTTTGACATTTCTGCGTGACTATTATCTCCTCTGAGGTACCACGAGTAATAGTTACGAGTATTTTTTGAGTAATAAATGCTTAGGTACTGTGGTAAAAGTAAGAGGGTTGGTTATTGTGTCAATGTAGGAGGGAATCATATCATTGAATGGTAGTGAGTACTGACCGTTTCCAATGGCATATTGCTGCAGTAAATCCGTCATATTGATGTGTATGACGCCGCGACGCTCTTGCATCAGGTTGTCGCAATGTGTCACCTTCCCGCTGCCTGGACCACCTGCTGACAAACAAGTTAAAAGTCCATACTTGCAAAGCATATTATTATTCAACTCTATCTGGGTTTAATAAGGTTTTCATTAAGCATAGTTTGGCCTCGGAATATTGAATTTTGGAAATTTCTACCTTAAATAGCACGAGATACTTTGGATTTACAAATAAGATGAGAGTAACCCAATTTATATTGAAATTTATTGAAATGTAGCGACTGCTTTACCTACTCTCGTTCCAATAAGTGAAAGTGAATTAAAAGAAAATGGCAAGTAATCGAGCCACTTGCTAGAAAGGCCTTTAGTATTTGCAGAACTTGATGCAGTACTGGCGTGGGTAAGCCAAATTGAAATTAAAGTAGGCAGTTTAACTAAATTATTTACAGTAGTTGGACCGAGCATGCTAAGCGTGTTATAGGACTTCAGCGTACTATAACACTTCTTACATTTTCATTTAGATACAGCCACTGACGATTTTGTGAGCTAGGTTAATCACACGAAAAAGTTCAAAGCGAGGCGAGCTCGCCGCTCTCCAGTGCAATAGAGCAATAAGACTTGATTTGAATAGCAATAAAAAGAAACACTCAATCAATCATCATCCGTTTCTAGGGACATTGAAAGTCTGGGAGATAGGCACGTTGATTGTGTGAAACTTGACATTGTTTTTTTTTTTTTTTTAATTGGCGTCGTTGACATAGTTGATATTCTCCTCTAAGGAAACAGAGGGCCTAGTACGAGTTTTGGTGTGTAAATCTTGTGTGAAACGTCGTGACGCCCAGCACAGCAGTGGGCGCTGATTTGTATGGAGACACTGAGCGGATTCTTTGAGTTGTTCGACATGCGAGTACGAGCTTGGTGAAGACCAAGCTTCTCAAAAAATCGGCCCACTGGTGTGCTGGGCGTCAGACGTTTCACACCCACACTACACACTGAAAACTCCTCAGCAAGATGCACCATGATTAACCTGGCACGTACGAAGACTTTCGGGGAAATTGTAAATATTAGGAGATTTCAACACTCACCCAATATGAATATAACAGGCACATTAGGCGGTTCAAACTTGACGTGGCTGGTGTTCTGCATGGGGAAGCCTGCGGCCGGCGGTGTAGCACGGCCGGCCCACGCGCTTGGACCGCGAGTTCTCTCTCCGGTTGTCTCCAGCTCTTCATTGTGTTGTTCTATATGCATAAACACACAAAACACATAAAATAGTGAGGAAAATAAGTATTTTTTACTTTCACTGTGTCGGGGGGGGCCTGGGGCAACAAAAGCAGGTTGAATAAAAGCCTAATGGTTGAAGCCTAATGAACACAACAGGATACAGTGGTAACCATAGGTATAATTCGGAAATTAAATTGCATTGCCCTACATATTTTACAAATCTAACATAAAATATTTCAAAATGAAACGACTTGGGCACCAAATAATTGCATAGAAATTATTTGTGGACCTTGGCGCCCACCGTGTTGCAAAAAGTAGTTTGCAATTTGTGGATAAGTAGTCTACAAATTGAGGAATGTTAAAACATTTGTCAACTTATTATTTCTCATTACTAAAACTGCCTCTAAAATCAAATTAATGGTTAAATAAAAAACTCTTGAGTTGCAATTATATTATGGCGCCAAACTAGGGCTAGCTGTCATCCCCATTTTGGGCACCAATGATTATAAGGTACTAAGAAAATGATTATAAGGTACTGATAAGGTTACTAAGAAAACAAATAGAAAGTATTTAAAACTAAACATAACTTTGTGTCGATTAAATATTTACATTCAAGCCTGGCTAACCCTGCCCCACGTTGGGCGCCAAAGCAAACCAATATTAAGGAAGCTAATATAGTCCTTGAATTTTATTTTTTCTACTACAAGTATAAAAGATAATAGTAAAAAAAATGTGAAAACGATTAAGTTACAGATGGAACAAGTATAAGTAAAAAAAACTCACCAGTATCTAAGCAGATGCCCATAGTTCCATGAAGATGCGTTTTAGTAAAAATATTTTAAATAAGTAAACAGCACAGAGTCCTTGCACTAATAATTTAATTACTTTACTAATTGGCACTTATCTACAATATCAAAACACGCGTTAAGTTCTGTCGTCTAGTCGGCCACGGGCAATCACACGCCGGCAATTAATAGTTTATCGATTGAAGGACGCGACCTTCGTAAACGAACCTCAAAACAAACTAAACAAACGATAAATTCAAAATTTAATACATGTTTTAAAAAAATCTGCAATACAATTTGCTTGCAGTTATCCGAAAGTTATGCCTCCGTGATAGCATCTCTGCAAGTGGCTGGTACATCATCGGCATCGCGGGCCAGCCAGCTCAGCACACTTCCAACGCACGACTGATCGCTCGCTACTGTGACTGACACCTACCACCGACCATCAGCCTGACAGACCTATGTGCGGCTCGCTCTGCGCTGTGTCGTTATAAAAGCGCGAGCAGGATGGATGATCGATTGAATAATTAACGCGTGGTACTTGAATGAAACGACTCGGGGCAGCTTAATGCATGGCCTGCAAGACGGGGATGGATGGGGGTATTTGCACAAGGCAAGAAAACGAGCGATTAGGGTCATCATAATGTTTCAACCATGAGTTCGACAGGTCAAGGAGCCTATATTTTATTAACTCCATTACAATTCGTAATTGATAGGTACGTTTTGAAAGTTCTCAGAAGTATAATGAAATGACACAAAAGTATGAACCAATTATTGGACAGGTAAATACTCGCGCAAGGAGTTTTGTCCTAGTCTGTAATTACCTTATTTTATATTCATATACGTGCTCGTACTTACTACCTACTTAGATGATTCATTTGTTTGGGTAGATTTGTAATCGGGTAAAATGTTCTGGACACTTTACTAACATTCTTTAACAGAACCTATGTAAATACATTAGATATAGTAAGCCTGATAAGAACATATAAAGGTTATAATTATAGTAATAAATATAGATTTATATATCAACATTTTATTTTCTCTAAAACATTTGCACAAAAAAACTAGTGAGTGCAGAGATTCTGAACAATATGAAAGAATAACATAAATTCTATAACTGATCACATTTTTAACAAGTTGCCTCTCGAATTTCAACCCTACGTGTAAAGCAGTATAGGGTGTAAAATTACGTGGCAGTTTAATAATAACTTAAGTACAGATTTTGTACCAAGAGGTTTTATATAGGTAACTGAATTAACTATCAAATTAGTGCAGCGGAGCTAGGATGCGCACGCGTGATATTTGTCTACTCGTTCTGTCAAAATGAAGGCATTTTGCACCATGTTTTGAGCTATTGCATTATCTGTGGTAATGTTGAATAATTAATTCACAAAATAGAGTATAGAGCGAGTCGACAATATCTTGCGTACGCATCCTAGCCCCGCAGATGAATCGAAGGATTGAAGTGTTTTTAGTAATATGTAGTTTATATTAGAGTAATCTCGTATGAAAGATTCACTCAGCTCCATCACTATACCTACACACACAAGTAAATAGGTACAATCGACAGAAAAAATGCATAACCATTTAAGAAGTCGAGGGTAATGAGGCACATAAGTGATTATGGACTTTTAGATGGATTATTAAAATTATTCTCGCTAAATTATTGCCGTTAGAAATATACTAACAAGTAGAAAGTCGTTTAGTTTCTTCTTATTGACGATTTTATCCTATAATATTACAATATTTTTATAAATTCATAAGATTCTACAAATAAAATAATAATCCGTTCAATTATATACATTGAGTAAATATACAAATTATTCTACTTATCATAAGAGTACATAAATGGAAGAACAATTTACTTATTATATCTATTAAATGCTTTATTGCAATTACATCTAAAATGCGCGTGAGTATACAACGTAATGTAACGTAATGTAATGTCTAATAGGATCTAGGATATCTAAGTCTAGGCGAAATAAATAAAAAGTGTACAAGTTGATGATAATGATGATATAACCCCTTTATTCATATTCAACTGTCATTTTAGCGTGGCATTAAAAATGCTCTATCATTGTCACTTGCATGAGAACGAAAATAGATGACAACAGATTTAGCGATCATTTTCGTTAGCTCAGCTTTAGAAGACCAATATGAATAATATACCCCCTATGTGTATAACTGATAAGTCGTCCGGTCAATCTAGACCAAAAATTAGAGTAAAGGTGCATAAAATCACGAGCTGAAAATCAGCTACCTAAATTGTTCAAAAGATAATTATAAATAAAAATTTCGAGTTTCCCATCATTCCCGGTTATGGAAAAATTTTTACTCGATGAGTAAGGTCAATAAAATTAGTTTTTTGCGATTTTCAGCAAACGGTTTTGGACCTTTGACCTCGAGATTTTTTTTAAAATTTATTAATCGAATTTAATCTCTAGACTTTAGCTGGTATAACCCTAGCAGCATTTACTAGAAAACTATAGAAAACATTCAAATTAACCCGTCACGTAAACATTTGTTTCATTTCTAGTAAATAATAAAACGAATATCGCCTATTAAAGGAACATTTACGTAAAAAGCGGGTTTGCGGCGCCTACTGGTAAAATAGGACAGACAGAAAGCACAGTATAGTGTTTGAAGTGAAAAATAAATAATTGCAAAAATGTAGGTAGACAAAGAAAAGTGGATCAGTCTTCAAATTGTCATGTCTGTTTTAGGCCCTGTTCGCGAGGAATTGGCACTAACAACCACTTAGTTAAACACGATTACCGTATACTGATTTATTGCTCAAGCACTGATCCGAACTCAAGCATCGATTAACAGCAATCTAAGCTTTTTTTTTTTTGCACATCTGCGATCAGCCTGCTGGCTATAAGCAGATCTTGTGAAGGATATTTAATGGCGTGCAGGGCTGTACTCCAGTGAGTTTATCCCTATTTTTATTCAGTTTTGTACATTTGGTTCTAGTATATTCCGGCGCTTCAATCTTTTTTGGGTATTTGGCTCCAGTAGTTTCTAAAACCAGTAGAATCTAAACTTGAGTAACGATTTCTGTACCGGCATGAACTTAATGATCGTGTCATATTCCAGAATAAACGAATATTGTATCTTTAATGTGTCTGGGACAAGCTAGATGCAGTGTGAATGGCGAAAGAAATAACATGTTAGAAAATATCTTTACTGATCATTGAAGAGGTGGAATGTTTGCTTTAAGATTGTTGCCATGACTTTGTCTTCTAATCTTACGGTTATTGAGAGTATCCAGCAGCCCGCTAATAAATACGCTATATAAAATATGCGCAATCACTTGCATTAAATCCGTGAGAAAAAACAATGCAAGGAGTTATAAAAATTTAGATATGAGCGCCAACCTGTTTTCTGTGTGAATGCTTCAGTAATAACGATATTTGTTCTAGAATAGGAAATGAATAGGTCGTGTTTACACAGAAATAAAGGGGCTGACAAATTGGATGCAATATCGAGGAAAAATAAAATAATCGTCACATTAACAACTGCGTCTAGATCTAAATTAATATAGAAAAACGATAAGCGATACTAGATGTGACCTAGATGTGGATGGCCACATCTAGTATCGCTTATCATCTACAGGAATAATCTATATAGAAATCTTAAACATCTATACACGGTGTAACATAATTACTCTATAAGTTCGAAATAAGGGTATTTTACAGGCCATGTCGAACAGTGTTTGTTCTACTACTTATGTTATCTGTATGTGTAAGATTTCAGATATAACAATAAAAAATTTACTGTTCCTGGGAGCGAAACGGTGGGATTTCAACGGTTAAAACACGCTAGGTTTAAACATGCAAATGGTCCCAGAACCACGTAACAATACAATTTTACAAAAAATCGTTACAATACAATTTTACAAAAAATCCTGTGAGATGTACTGAAATCAGTACAAAAATCATTTATAAAAAACTAAGCAGCCAGTTACTAGAAAAGTTATATTAGAAAAGTAATTTCATGGAACACACAACCCTCTAGTCCCAAACTAAGCAAAGATTGGAAACTAGGTTGCTGATGGAATACATACATTTTTAAATAATTATAGCTCAATTTATAAAGAAAAGTAAAAAATATACAGAAAAACTAACCATTGCCAACGAAACACAAGTACAATACATTCTCAAATGTTTATATAACAAAATAAAATATAAAATATTATTTAAATCAACGAGTAGGATGGATATTATCACAATATTTAAGTTATATGCCGTAATCCAGGTATATTATTCTATATCCAGTAATATATAAGCAGTATATAAGTAGTATATAAGTAGCTGGTAGAGAATGCTATTTTAGCATTAAGTTCGCCTGTATACACTACTTTAAGTTGTGCAATAAAGAATTTTCTATCTATCTATCTATATAACACTTATGTATACTGTACCTACTTAAATAAATATATAACAGTGCCCTGAAAACAAATAAATGTGACAATCGTAAACGTATCGTAACACTAGCGTATTCGAGATACACTGCGCGGTGACGCTACAATTGTTTGGCAGTCCAGCTGGCTTGACGTGCAATATGATTCAAATACGTTAGGTTTACGTAACACGGCAAGTCAGATTTGTTCGTAAACACTCTAGGGGTACAATCTTGAAGCATTACAAAATTGTATTTCCCATTCTAATGTAGGTGTGCACTATGAAATGAATAGCCAAAATTCAACTCTATGTAGGAGGCCCTAGCTAATATTTTTCTATAATAATTTATAATATTGAATACATTAAAATAAACCAAATATACATACAAGTTACGTTGTAAGTGGTCTTAGTAAATTTTAAATCTAAAAAGTGTCTTTTTATAAACATTTTTACTAAAATTAGTTTTTCAACCATAAATTTTTCAAGTTTTATTATTCTATCTATTTTTAAGTAAAATCTGAGAAACCTAGGAATACAGGATGTTCCATAAATACGTTCTCATTTAAAACACACATCAACTTTCAAGTGAGTAGATAAACAAATTTTATTTTTTGATTTGTTCAATAAATGATTCTCTAATCCCAATTTAATCAACTTAGAGTTCCTAAGCTTTATCGCGTAAACTAACTAAACTGACTTCATACGAGAGTATAATATATGAAATAGATATATGAGATGAAAAGTAAATTTTACAAAAAAAAATAAAAAATATCTATGGAGATTTGTATGGTCAAGAAGGGGATCAAAAAAATCTTCTTAGACCCCTCTTTATCATTGCTAAAATTGCCTCTTTTAGGCACATTTTTTTTGGAATATGAAACTACTTGTATTTTAATAAAATTTTAACATTACTGTATGACTCTGTAAACTAATAAAAAAAACTATTTACTGTGTTTTTACAATATTAGTGCCTATCAACAATATTTCATAAGAACATTTAAAATACCGCCCTAATTAACAATCGCTTGATATAACCACGTTAGTTACTAGTACACGTTTGATGACTAACACGACGGTATCAAGCGTTTTTGAATAAGGCGGAATTGTGCGTATTAACAATATTACAAAAGAACATTCTAATAACAGTCTATTATAATAATTTACTACCTACCTACCTAATTTTGTTTTATTTTATTTAAGTAATAGATTTTTCTAAAAACGAAAAACCGTGGAATGATATAAAATTTTACTTACCCTACGTAAGGTCCTCATTGTGCGAAAAACACCACGCTGGTCATTTCCTTGTTGTTAACAAATTAGTCATTTGATCAGTGACCATACTATCTAAACTGGTAAATACGTATGAGCTTCGGCAATCTTCGGAAATACGTTTGCGCCTAGAGTTGATCTATTTGATCTAGATCTGTTACAACATGTAAATAAGCAGTAAGTTGTACATAATAGTTATGTACCAACTGTTCTGATATGGCGCACTAGCGTAAAATTACTGAAATTAAAATGAAATTATGATATACCATTTTACTATCATGAATCCGATAAATTCAAATACAAAAAAAATTACTTTAAAAAATATAAATACAAATTAAAGCAGACTATGATCACCAGTTGAGCTAGCCGAGGTCACAGGTTCACCTAACAAGTGCCCAAGAAAACACCAGTCACACAAACCACTCATTTAGGCCGAATCTTCTCATAGAAGTATAACTGCGCTACATTATTAGCTTCTTTTACCTGTAGTTTCCGTTTCACAAACTTGAAATGTTCCAATGCAAATTCGTAGAGCTCATTCTCCATTTTCCAAATTCTAGACTCTTGTATTTTCTCTATTGTTGTTAGACTTGGTTCTATTTTGCTGCTGGTCTGCCGTAGATGTGATTTGTTACTGTTGAGGTAATATTCTGTAGCCCCTTTGAAGAAACGAGGTAATGTCGCTTCGAGTATTGTGATGAAGTCTAGCATTTCTTCGGTGACGCCTACTAGTAGGTAGTGGTTGACTAGATTGTACTTAGCTCGCTCTAACGCCCATGGATTCCCTGGTTTCCTGGAAATGTATACTAATGTTATTCGAAGAACTTAGTCAGCTCCGCTCGTCTTTCGTGTGGATATAGCTGAGTAGGCTGAGAGGATGGTATAGGTGCTGGGCAAGCCTACTCCATCTTAACATTGTCCCAGGCACTACAGTGTACTAGGGTGTAGGCATAGGTTGCCTCCTGACGCTGTATAAATCATCTTCAATAGATGTAAAGGCCTAAGTAGTATGCGAAGAATACTTTTTAAGTGGTCCAAATCATGTTTGGCACAAAAATAGCAAAATTAGGCAGATTATTTTTTCATCCGTAGAAATACAAACAGGAAGACGAAGTAAAAACCAGCCCCTACCAAAAAGATCAAGGACATTGTAAAGATTGCGACAATTCTAGAGTTCTTTGATGTTTTAGTTTAAATCTTTCTTTCCAGAAACCATAAGATTTCTAGCTCTATAAGAAAGGCGTAAGGTGCCTTCTGGTAAGATCGGCCTAATATTAAGTCCGGATAAATCACGTAACTAAGCAATTATCATATAAAAATATCGCAGAATTGTTTGGCATCCGGACTTACTATTACGCCGATCTTACCAGAAGGCACTATACTTCTATCATGCTATGGACATTTTCTGGCTGATAATGTTGTGATGTGAGAAATGTAGCTGGCAAACACTGGATGAGAAGAGCCGAAGACCGGGCTCAGTGGCGCGTCTTGGGAGAGACCTACGTCCAGAAGTGGACTGATATAGGTTGGTGGTGATGAAGATGAATGTTGTGATGGTTAATAGATTAATTATTGACTTTGACTTTAGTTTCGAACCCACGACTGAGGAGATAATTGGCTATCACTAGACTACGAGATACCTATAACACTACTTAGCACTAAAGTATTAAAGTATACCACAGAACAACTAATGTCATGATTATCACTAATAAGTATCGCCTACGCAAAGCAAATGGCGTGAGGGAATTCGCTCTGTTATTGCAGATGTACCTACTGTTTAGGGTTCCGTACGCAAATAGTCCGTTTACGTAGTTTTTGTATGTCAGAATACTTGTACCTATTCCTCGTGGCCTGTTTCTATATAATTTGTTTTTTTTTACTTTTTATTTTTATGGCAGGAGTCATTGTTGTTGGTAGTAGCTCTGCCTTCCGTGCTGTGTGTCGTGGGTTCGATCCCCACCAAGAACAAACATTTGTGTGTGGCAGACATAGATGTTTGTTCTGTGTCTGGGTGTTACTACGTATCATAAGTATGGTACTTACAAAATAAAATATATATAAGTATTCTATCAGCAATCTAGTTCCCATAGTACAAGCATTGCTTAGTTTGTGATTAGAGAGCGTTGAATAACTTGTGTGTTTTTTTATCCTTGGTACAAAGGTCAGAACTCTTAGTTCACGAGTTTATCACGCACTTGGCAAGTTTCATAATCTCGCATCATACACGCTATGGCAATTGGTATGCGAGACGTACGGTTCAATGAAGCTCATGTATGTTTTCTAAGAAACACTGCTAAACTGATATCAAGAAAAATAAACACTAATACCTACCATGAAAAAAATATAATAATATCTTGTTATGATTATGCGACCTAGATAATCTCACTGAGCGTACCCAATGAAGACGTAGTGTTTTTTCATCCTTTGGGTGATGTAAAGACACAAGACGCCACTGAAAACCAGCGCCTGGGCAGGGTGTTCACATATCCTGCCCTGGCACCATGATGAGTGGTGGCCACTCACTATGTAAATTTTTAAAAATAACAAAATAAATATTTTTTCTTTCTTTCTTTCTTTCTTCATTTTTGTTATATTAATTTACTTTTTAAGTTTCATTTTATAATATTGCCTTGTGTATTTATAAAAATAACAATATAAATATGATAGAGATTTATATCTTTATTGTACACCAAAGTAATAGAAAAAAAAGATACAAGGAAATAATGAAAAACAAATATGAAGCACAATGGGCGGTCATATCGCTATAAGCGCTCTCTTCCAGACAACCTTTGGATGGACGGAAACGTTAGATTTTTAATACATACATATTTTCAATTTCTAGTATAGTGTTCTTACCAGCACTCGGCAGCGTGGCCGCAGAAGAATGGCACTTGTAGCCACATGTTATCAGGGTTGCAATCCGCCTGGCTCCTCTCCACACACTCGTCGAAAGTCTGTAATGTATCATTTTATTTACGAACTAGCTGATACCCGCGACTTCGTACGCGTGCGAAACATTCCACCAAAATATCTGTCAGCCAGTATACGATGAACCTCGTGTCAGTGCCTGCTTTTAGTTTAGAGAGGTCAAGCTGTATCTAAGAATACACGTCTTTCATTTCAATAAAATATAGCCTATTTATTTCGGGTATAAAATTTTAAGGCTCGTTTGCTGATTTTCATCGCGACTACTTATGTTTCCTTGTAGGTAACGCGTCAGTGCAAAATATCTAGGTATATGAGGTAGGAACAACAAACAGTCGTGACTGTAATTTTAAATCATTATTTTGCGGTTTTCCCGTCATTTATTTATCTACTTCAACTTCAAGGCTTGTAACTGCGATTATACGTTGGCTTAGCTAGACCAAATATGGATATAACAAGGTTCTTTAAGTCTAGTTTTTAACTACATACTTATATGAATAAGTAGGTACATAATATTAGATAGATAGATAGATAGAAAACTCTTTATTGTACACCACTTTTACAGAAATTAATAAATAAACACAGTTAATTATTTTTATGTGAAGTACAATGGGCGGCCTTATCGCTATGAGCGATCTCTTCCAGGCAATTTTTGGTTGGACTGGATTTTATATGAACGAAAGTGACGGTGTAATAAAAGACTACATTTAATTAATATTAATATTTTATCTATCCCACAGTTTTCGTGAGTTTAGTTTTTTTTACTGTTTTTTCGTCACGCTTTTAAATAATAGTATACGAATACAGAAACCGGTACTCAAGCATAGAATTGAGTATATTTTCGTACAATAATCTATGCTTGAGTCTGGAGTCAGTGCTCGAGCAGTAAACGCGAAAACGTATCTGTATGTAAAGGTAAAATTAGGTAATTTCGGTCAGTTCCAATAATAAAACTCACCATTTTATCTCCATGTTTTTTTCGTACCAAATGTGGTCTAAAATTGTCCCCATTTCGGAGAAAATAGTAGTATGACACCAGCCTATCTAGAGGTCGTCGAATTAAGTTTATAAATAATGGCTTCGAGCTGGTTCCTAACCTGTGAACAAAGAAATCCTATTAATTATTATAAACGCGAAAGTTTGCGAGGATGTATGTATGTATGTTTGTTCCTCTTTCACGCAAAAACTACTGATCCGATTTGGATGAAACTTGGAATATATATTGTCCGTGATCTGGATTAACACCGCCGTCATGGCTTAATGACTGCTAGAGCCGGGATCGACAGTTTAACGTGCCCTCCGAAGTATAGACAACATGTACATATTCCTCAAGTAACATATACAGGGTGTTACCAGACCACTTCCGAAAACGAAAGGGGGAGCTACAGCACACCAAAACCCAACCAAAAAAAATCAGTTATCCTGAAAAATAATTATAACCGGAGAAAACAATGTTTAAAGATTTGTATTTATTGCGCCAGCCCGCAATGTACGCATTCACGTAGGTAAGGTCGAGGCGTAGTACTATTATTTATTCTGTGTCGTAAGTGCCTACTAACGTAGGTAGGTACTAACGTAGGTCGCTCGCACGTCGCGTACTTGAATGACCCGCGATGAACTCTCAGCTGTTCATGCTGTAGTAGACGTAATCTGCGTGCTGCGTGTACATTGCTGCTTTATTTATTTTATTTGTTTTTTTGCTTTTTTAAATGAGATAATTAGGTAGATATGTCTTATTATGTTGTACTGTGTGTATGTAACTAGAAAAAATTTTAAAAAGAGATAGTCAAGTCAATTTTTTTTTTCGCGATTTTTTTCGCTTAATGTTTTCAGTATCATGGTCTGATTGGAACCTCCAAGTTTTCGGAAGTGGTCTGGTAACACCCTGTATAGTATAGATAGATAGGTACTGTAGGGTAGGTAGCTAATTAGTGTTATGTTTATGTGGTCTTAAGAATGAAGTCAACAAGATAACTTAACTCACCAACTGTTGAGTCAGGTCAGTACCGATAAGAGTAATCATTTGTTTAGACTATGATTTCATTGTAACTAGATCTAGATGCTTGTAATGTGCTAATATTGAAGGATTTCTTGAGATAATAAACATTTCAAAGACTTTGTTTACGAGATATTTATGATTTAACCGCAAACTACGCAAAGCAAATGTCAGAATATTCAATACCTACCAAATATGTTAATTATTATTCACACAAGTGTTTGGCTGTGGATTGAACCCAGAACTGGTACAAAAGCACTGCGCTGTGATATTCATACAATAAAAATGTCAGCAATTGATATGCCAGATAAAGCTTTTTTTTAAATATTTAATAGAACATCTTTTGACTTCAATAAGCGACTACGAAGCTGATGATGGAGCAAGACGGTCTAGAAGACACTTATGAGTTTGAGATGAGAAGGCATTGATGAGTTGTGAGATACACAACAAGTCGTAATAATGATGAGATGAATAAGATGATGATAGATAACCAAGTTGAATTATACACTCTTGACTTGAAGACATTCAGATTATAGTGATCAGGAAAGACAGACGCCGGTAATGTGTTCCAATCTTTAGCGGTTCGCATGATGAAGGTGGAATTGAAACGCTTAGTTAAAACTATTTAGATACCAACCTTTCAAAGTTTAAAAAAGCCATATGCCCATGATAAAGGGCCGGCTTCACTTCGCTCCATCTCGTTACATTCTGAGCGAAGTGGTACTGGTTATTGAGCGTCATGATATGACTGTTTGCCGTTATATTGATATGCAACACCTTGAAGTTGTTCTTCTTGCACAAGTCGTACGCCACACCGACAAAACTTGTGGATCCTGTCTTCGGAACTCTGTTGTATATGACCACAGTGTCATCATCGTTTCTGTCCGCTTTGGGGAAGAATTGACGAGATTCTGCATGTCTTTGCGCTAGTCTGTATTCTGGAAATAAAGGATATTTATTATATCCTCGGACTGAAGTGGAAGATCTAACTATTAGTAGCGAGTATTTGAGTAAAAATTATATAGGTAGGTAACGACAGTGCTTAAAAAGTGACTAAAAATAAAAGACATTTCAACACTGTGTGACGTAGACATAACAGCGAAAGCTGCTCGTCTATAAACTAATAAATAAAATAAATAAATATTCTCGGACAGATATCTAACTACTAGATACCGATCTAGTAGGTATAGGTAAGCTCATTCTTTCAGACTACTAAGCTGGTGGTGGGATGGACTTACAATTCTTATAATAGGTAGGTTTTAGGGTTGTTTGATTTTATAAACTTTTTAGTTTAGTATAATATAAAAGACTATCAATACATACCTAGCTTTCTGTAACTATCTTCCAATCGAGCGATTTCAGACTGAAAATATAACACAACAACAACGAGAACACATAAACACAAAAAAAGAAATAGTTTGTTTACGTTGAACATTGCTGTGCGAATTCCGTTCACGCCGCGTTACGCTGAAACATGCACTGGCATATTTTAAAGCATGTACATTATAAATAAACACATAAATAGGACACCGAAAACGAAAAATAGTTCTGTCGGTCAATCGTCGAGTCGATTTTAGCTTCTTTCTTGCTTTGCTTTGCTGGTCTCGCAGTGCTGCCAACTGCTAGCTTTAGACAGTAGCTGAAACTCTTGCAAAAAGTTGCTAGATTGCTAGTTTTACCCTTGGGAGTTAGCGTGGCGGCGGCGGGCGGGTCTCTCCCTCACGCAAGTGGCAGCCCAGCCCACCAAAACGGAAGGCCCACTGGGTGGCACTTGATGCATTCTTTCGCAGATTTCGTTATCAGGTACGTAATAAAATGTTACCGTCCGTCAATTTTTCCTAAACTGATATGACAAAAACAGCTTAATTTTAGCACTGTCAAATTAGGTCACTTTAACCAAATGCACCAACAGAATCTACACCTCAGTAGGTACCTACATAATAGCCCACACAGTTTTGTATACAAATATTTGCCGTTTTGCATTTACAAGATGATTTTAGGTGCCAGAACATAAATGAAGATAAGCACTCGTTATTCGCTATAGTAAACATTATGGTTAAAATAACTAACTACTGGATAATTTAACAGATGGATTGAAAGTCAAATAGAAAATCATGGACGTTTTTTTCGCGATAAGTACCCCCAAACCACACCAAAAAGCGCTAGATTTAGCGCTAATAACATTGAGATGGCATCCTTAATTCGTTGTCATAATTATTAGCTACCGTCAATCTTAGCAAAATGTCAATGTCATGTCAATCAGTTCACAAAACTGCGTTCCAAAAACTATTTAATTCTTAGCATGACTTTTCTTTCCTGTAGGGACTTAGTTGCGTGTCGTTTTTACTGCTACCTACTACCTACCTACTCACCGAACACCTCTATCCTAGTTACCTACTTACCTAACATGTATGGAAGGATTGTGGGAATCACTTCGCCTAGGTATTTAGTGGTACCTACCTATTCTATTGTTTAGCGATTTAAAACAAGCATCACACCGTAGTTCCTTTAGTCAATAAATAAATTCCGACCGCATTGACAATCAAAATAATCAATGCGCCACGGTGTCATGGTATACGTATTTATTTACGGACTGTCGGCGTGCTGAGGTACCTAGTGAGATATCTTTGTCTCTAATAACAATGAAGTACCCCCACAGCGCGCAATCACTAAAGAAGTGCCTTGTGAGGTATTGCACTAGGTAGGTACATCCATAACGCTGTGGGGCACCGAAACGACACCCTTCAAACCGGAACACAGTAATTCAAAAAGAATTATTTGGCAGCGGAAATAAGTAGGTAGGTATCTCTACGCTGATAGGTACTTAGGTACTTCCCCAGACGAACACTTTCAAAAAGAGTCTTCCAACTAACGGCCCTACTAATGAAAAATGACAGGGGTAGGTAATAGAATGGCAAAAATAGCATCAATTAATTTTACTGTCCTTTCATGTCAGAAATATCTCGTCGGATATTATTTAGGTAAGTAGGTAGGCACCTAAGTACATTATTTATATCATTATCCTGATGCTATATAGCAAAACACCCCACTCTAAATTACTTATCTATTGGTTTCTGCAACAGTCCACCACCAACGGCTTCAAATTATACAAACTAGTAGCACGCTCTACTCCACGGTAATACAGTCGGTCTCAGCGGCCCATTGCGGCAACACGTTTATTTTTAAATAGTGCCCTTCGCGCTCGTTCACGAAATAAATTGAACCACCTTTAAAATCAGTGCGACATTAAATCTAGAGCTGGCGTGCTACATTGCTCTACTTAGTCACAATAGATATCGTACCAAAATGCACAAAACTGCTACTGTCAAAAATTAACCCTAGCTTGCTCTTTCGCGATTTATAATGGAAGTAGACCGAATCCTCTACATCTTCGGAAGCTTCACACGCAAGAAAGATAAGCGCAAGTCCCTAGACCAGTCGTCAATCAGCGCCGGCAACAGCCCCCTCCACGGTAAAACCCGTCCAATCAGCAACTTGAACATAGCTCCGAGGACCTCAGCGTATGAGGTCAAAGGAATTTCAGCGTATGAAGCGAAGGGACGGAAGAGTGTGAAGGAATGGGACTGTAGACTTTGCGGGAAGGGGCTGGCTGAGCCGAGGGTGCTGGCGTGCCTGCACAGCTTCTGTACGCGTTGTCTGCAGGACTTGCCGCAAGATGGTGCCGTGGAGGTGTGGACTGAAGATGGTGGTGAGCATTTCCCATATTTATTAGCAAACAATTTTGCCTCTATGTTTGCAGTCAGTTTAAGAAAAAAAGAAGACAAAAGAGTATGTTTGGGAGGATATCGAGTCACTTCTGATTAGAAAGAAGCAACGGCTAATAAACTAAACTCTCCGGCTTCCTGGATAGTACTTCCACTAGACGGGCATCCAGTATCCAACAGGGGCGTCCATTGTATCAATTAATGGCATATTAAATGGCCATTAAACATTTTGATGGGCTCTCCAGATGCACTAACGTGGTCATCACTCTCGCAACACGCATAACTATGTTTCCGCACCATTTTAAAAAGACCCATTGGAAATTTTTATTTCAATCTGCTGAAATGAGCTGCCGATTGCAAAACTCATCCGATGGTTTTAAGTATCTAGAACAATACATTGATGAGGCAATTTTGAGTAGCTTTTCAATCTCTTAGTTATAAAATTAAGCCGGTACCTATTTTAACGTTTTTACAATCAACACTATCCGGGACTGATATAGTAGTTTAGAGTTGTTTTTTATGGCCAATGAGGACTTTTCATTTCACCAAGAAGAAGAAAAAAACAGGGCAAAAATAGTTCCAATCATCCACCGCAATTTACTGCATCCCATAAGATGCGAGTTGAATTTCGGTTTTTCGTAGGTAGTGTCATTTTTGCATCCCAATTTTTGTTTGTATTGCTGATCTAGATCTGTCGACTACCTATCCATGTAGGTAGGAACCTAGACTACAATAGTTTAATGCGGTAAGGTGTTAAGAAGACTTACAAATGCTGCGGAATTTTCTGGTGACCTAGCTTCCTTTAACAGAGGTAGGTTAGGTACTAGATACTTTGTAACTGCTAACTAATCTTACTTAGTATCTATATAGTCTGGTGGATTAGGGGCTTATGTCAAGGTGAACTAGATACCTACTCCGACTTTATCAGCATTATCAACCCCTTTCATATGAATTCTTTATAGTTCCAGAGTATCTTCAATTTTATTGGCCCTCAACGACTTCCATTCATCTTTACTCTATTCCTTATTTAGGTAGATTTTCCTTAGTCAATATTGATAGGTAACGAAGGTTCTGGCAAGGCATTAAGGAGGATCCACAGCCACACGACCACCGATGGAGTTTGATATACCAATTAATTGTCAGTCAAGTCCACTTCCACTATCAACAATTAGTCACACTAAAAGAACCGAGATTAGTTTTAATCCAAAGACCTATTAAACACGGGTCGATAAAGTCGTGCCGAATCATGCAGATAAGAGGGATTTTTGAAAACGAAGAAATAAGAATTCCAAAAGTTTGACACCAAAGCAAGCTGACACTGATAAAATGACGAATGATAGTTCTAAAACTGATTTTAGTCCAGATGTTTATTACGATACAGGGGTTATTTTTGGAGATTCATTGATGCGGACTCAACACAGGAACTTGGCTAATGCGCCGCCCCAAATAGACAAGCCACCCTGCGAGAATGACATACGGACAGACGGACATGTAAACAAATGTTTTACTTACATAAATACACAATGCATAAAGTTACGCAACGTCGTACAATACCTTCTTAATCAAGAACTCCGTTGCATAGGCTTCCGGCATAGTTTCAGCCGATGCAGGCTAGAACTTTTATAAACCGTAGAGAAGAGTTGATAGCAATTTTACTGACCTAACTACTCGAGGTTATTGTCTACACACGTGTGATTCACCTTATAATTTCATACTTTAATAGCCGGCTGTTAAAACTCAAGCGAGTTCATTGATTCATTCACATCATAACAATGATGTTTGTGATATAAAACAGATACTGGCAGGCGTGCAAACCAGTTTCATATTATTATTAGGTAGGTACCTACAATGTTTGTGTTATCATTCGTCCAATCTTTCATGTGCCTGCCTAAAGTGTAATGTGAATTGGAGGCCCATGGCCCAGTTGGTTAGGTAACACTTCCCCGTATCAAAGGGATGACCTACTCGTGGATTTCAATCCCATTCCACTTTCGTGTTAGGTAGATGACAGTTTAGAAGCTGAGCATGTTTAAGCATTGTAGAAATACGTTGGCACCTTTTTGACTTTGGATATTTCAAATGTAAAACAAATCTACGTGGCTGTTCTTAGCTGGTCTCACGGATCATTACGAGAGCAATGAGTTAGGGTGTTTGATCTATCACATACAAAAATGGAGATCGTAATTACCCTGAGTTACTCTAAGAAGGGAGCTGGTAGTATGGAAAGCGTATGACTGGGCTTTATCGATTGAACAGGAGTAGGTACTCATAAATCTAGAGTAGGTAAGACCTAGTCCTAGAATTACCAGGCCATGGTAGAAAACCTAGTGCTAATCGTAGTAACTATACAGATGACTACCAGTATCTGCGTCTAAAACCTCGAGTGGTGTATGAGGCATGTCCGTAATCCATCACAAGATTTTGACACGGATTCACGAGCCAAGCTCTTTTGTAGTGCTTCTAATCCGAATGGATCTGCTCAATTTCAATGTCTTGCAACATCACAATGATCAATGGTTTGCAGATCTCTGATAACAGAAATAATGAACAGAATTAGGTAGGAAGTATTTACACGGCGAGATGATTCATAAGTTTCATAACTTCATTCAGTCCTGGCAATTAGGTACCTAGGTAATATAATTGAGCCACATAGCTATTTACGCGTTACGATGTAAAGGAGTCTTCCGGAGTAAAAATACTTTCATTGCCAAGAGCAGTGACTCAATGCATTTGTCACGTTTCTAATTATATCGACTAGCGGAACATCTATCACACCAAATTATGAATCTGGCTCGAAAATTTGTTTATTTATTTACGCTCTCTACGCCAACACTGAGCTACCTAGGCATCTGATAGAGTCACGGTTAGTAAAAATGTTAATTGTGTCTGAACCGTATCAAATCCTTTGCTAGAAAAGGCTTAATTACTTGCTTATTAACCTAGTTTGTCGAAGCTGTAGAACCTAGCCAAACTCTTGATAAAATTGTTGCTCCAATTATTATATCTTCCAATTAGGTAGTGCTTACCTATATTTAACAATATTGATGAATATTCGTGCAGGGTCTACACAGCTGGACCCTGGTGAGTCCCGTTCAGGGTCTGGTGTCGGATCTGCTGGTTCTGGCTACGAAAGCGACCTGCGACACTCTGGGTCTGATGGTAGCTGGGATCCTAAGCCGAAGAAATACGGAATCTTTACTAGACAAGTGAGTACCTAGTTATGCGTTTCACAGCTGGAGCCTGGTAATCCGAGTTTGCTTAGGTATTTTATGTGGATTAGAAATGCACACCTCTTACTGAGAATATAGAACGCCTTCAACACCAAAGCCACCTTTGGCATCGCAAGGTAAAGCATTTTAGAACACGAAAGCTTACCGATACAGGACCTGCTAAAGTGTGGTACAAGTTCTTTCAATTATTTGAAGGAGGTCTGCCTGGGTGGAACGTAGGTACCGGCCGTTTGTAAATCCAAGCCTAAAACCAAACTCTGGTTTCCACCAACAAGCTATAGCTATCAGAACGTGGATCCAACGATCAGTCGATACCTAGGTACCTACCTAGTAGACAATAAAATTCCCTTCTAGAAAAATAAGTGGTCTTCATTGATTAAAGTCAAATTATTTTTAACCTCTGCTGCAGATATCAGGAATAAACTCTTCGTACATCCTCTGCCCTACCTGCGGGTATGAAACTCCACTGCCGCTGGGTGGCATATCAGCTCTGCCCCTGAACTACATACTGCTGAGGAAGATGGCAGCATCTCAGGACGAGAGCGGGGTAAAGGTGTTGTGTGATCTATGCAGCAATGATAATAAGGTGAATGGTGTTCTGTGTAAAGCTAGTCGATTTAAATTACGTAAGAAAAGGGTTAGCGCAGAACAGACTATGGGAGAAAATGGTCGAGAAACCCAGTAGTTTGAAACTATACTGTCCAATAACACACACGAAGCTCTCTGTCCTGTGGCTGGGCGGCTGCATCTGAATTTCTAAAAGGTAATAAATCAGTGGTGAGCATCCCCACAATGGGAATCACTTCACATAAAGTTTTACGTAAATGAACGTAAGATTTATTAATAGAACCACGTGGGGAGTCACTCATCCGTACGAATTCACTTGAAACACGAACGATTTCAACAAATTACCATTTTCGGTGTAACGCTACATTATTTAGAAGTTCTGTGGTATTCTCAGTGTTATCCATCACCAGCGAGTTTGCGCATCATTGGATACATGTGTGGTAGCGTCGTGATCGATTGCTTAGTGAGCTTTTTAAAATCCTTTGGTGTTGGTAAAACTTTAGCTGATTATGAACGAATTCCAATGATCTTATGTAAAAGATCATTGACTAATTCCAATATACCTAATCCAGCTGGATATATGTCCGTGTTTCAGATTTCAACTGTGTTCGCATTTCTTTCAGTTTTTATTCATGACACCGCCATAAATTTCTTACCTTGTACCTAAAAGTGATCAAGTCATGCCAGGAAACACACCTTTTCACCAGAGTTGACATTTTTAAAACTTCCAGGCCGAAAGCCGGTGCAACCAATGTCTAGTGAGCATCTGTTCGTCTTGTGGAGAATCACACGGCAGACAGAAGGCCACTTCTCGGCACTCCCTGCTTCCGATAGACCCGTCTCCGCCAAGCTACTGCAGCCAGCATCCTCGGTCCGAGCTTAGCGTGTACTGTGCTACTTGCCAACAGGTAACAGGCGAAGGTTTGACGAAGACAATCGAATCCACGAAGCTTCATGCTGCACCACTAGCCATCTAGAACAAACTGAATATCCGATTGGCCGGAATCGACGTCATGAATGTCCAACAAAAGATCCAACTCCATAACCGTTCGACGCAGATATCATAACGCGCTGCGGTGAATTTGGGCCAAGGTTGTCCGTCCAACCAGTGGCGTACGACTTCACGTAACAATCGTAATACGTAACAAACGTGGATTAATCTATTGTGCCTAACCTTAATACTAGGTAATACGTTCTTATATTGTGCTGTCGTTCTGACGCGAGGAGTGTGACTCTACTGTACTTCAGCAGATCTCGACGCCAGCGTTTTGCTGTCGAGCTATCGTTGTAACTCTTAGCGCGTTCACATTCAGCCCATGCCGCTGCATTAATGCCGCGATTAATGCCGGACTTATTACCACAGCAACATCGCCTTTATTCTTATTAGAAAGCAAGGGCATGAACTCGGGCCGCGAGCCGGGATAGAGGCATGATCGTGTTCACACTATGCTCATGCCCACTTCTCTGCCGACTGCGGCTGACTATGAACGCACCACCTGATAACGTAATGTTCTGTAACGTAAACCTCTTGAAGGTTAGCAGATCTCTCTCGATCCAGCAGTGTTTCAGTAGGGTATTATATTCCAGGTGGTATGCCGCGACTGCTGCGTGATCTCCCACAGTGGGCACGCAGCGTGCGGCGCGTCGCGAGCTGCTGAAGAGAGAGTGAGACGACTGCGTGACGCATTGCAACGCGTCACACACGTGCCGGAACATGTTGCTATAGCCACGCGGGCTTTGCATACACAGGCGTATGAGATCGACGTAAGTATCTTAGGTACTTGTATTTTAGTGATTGTCGATTATCGAAGATCTGTTCCAGTAGCTTCTGTATGTAATCACCATAATTATCCACCATTCGATAGCTGTATCCATTTTCTTTCCAGGAACACCATCAACCAATCTCAAGCTCTTCAAGGTTTTACTAAGAACTTCTTAATTTACATTTCCAGTCACAAGCTGCCCAAGTGGAAGCGGAGATTCAAACCTGGGCGGATCAGTACAGGCGGGCGGTGGAAGCTCACGGCAGGGCTCTATGCACGGCAGCGACTAGAGCTAGGCAGAGACATCGGCAAAGGGTCGAGGAAACGCATCGTCAGCTAGAGGAAAGGGCTAGATATGCGAAGGAGGCTGTTGACTTCACTGAAGAGGTAGAAACTTCTGTTCGTGTTCCGCTATTAACTTCAAAGATAGCACAATTTACATTTCATATGCGTATCAAAACTAATCACACGAACTCATCAATTCAAAATGATCAGAAATCAGAAAATTTATTTGCTTGACTTATATAAATGAATAGGTAGGGTAATAATGTTACAAAATTTAATGTCTCCATTATGTCCTACTATCAAAATAGTCTGCAAATGTCCGAAGGTGATTCTAAAATTAAATAATTAGGTACCTACTGCTATACAAATCCCATTTCTTGTTTTAATATTCTTAGGTCCTTTTGATTTATGTACTAGGGAGTAACGTATTCATAACTTTTCTAGCTGCTCGTCCAAGGTAAAGAAGCCGAGCTCCTATCTCTCAGCGGTCCTGTGCTAAGAAGATTAGAACTACTAACAGAAACTCCGGCTGGAGACGCGCCTAAGATGGAGCTTCGGTTCGCTCCGAGAGCCCCGGCGGCGCTGGACTCCACTCTGTTTGGAAGGCTGCTGACTCAAGCACCAGATCCTGCTAAATGCGTCTTGAGAACTGATGGTATGCCTTACGAGTTCTAGGATCGTTCGAATATTTGAAATCTCCTACTAATATTATAAACGACAAAGTTTTTGAGGATGTATGGATGTATGTTCCTCTTTCACGCCAAAACTACTGACCCGATTTAGATGAAACTTGGAATAGGTATTGTCCGTGACCTGGATTAACACATACCTAAGCTACTTTTTATACCGGAAAATCGACGCGAACTCTTCAGAAACGCCTAGAAGATCTCCTATACCAAATTGCATTTCTATAATCCTGCGTTAACGAAGTCGCGGGCACCAGTTTAAAATATTCAGTTCAAACTCTTGGAAATTAAGTTACTGCTGTAAAGTTAATTTTCATTTCAGGGTTCCAAGACCTGCGAGTGAATTGCCAGCACGAGGTGATAATGGAACTCCGAGATAGTAGCGGCGAAAGAATTTGGTGTGGAGGCGAACAGGTCTAGACACGTGGCTTAAAAGATTTAATTGGAAATCCCCTCATGACTACACTTTATTTTTACGTGGTGAACTGTTATTTCCAGGTTTGTGGATACTTCCGTCGGCGTGACTCCAGCGCCCGCCCTGCATCAGCCGGAGTCAACGACCGTGGTGATGGCTCCTACAGTATTGCCTTCACTCCACCCGCCCCCGGGGCTTACCTGCTGGCTGTCACTTTGAATAATATTCCAATACATGTAAGGAAGCAAAACATACGCTGAACGCTATAGGTACCCAAAGGGAGGTTTTAATAA
Organism: Eulithis prunata; assembly: GCA_918843925.1. NCBI lineage: Eukaryota > Metazoa > Arthropoda > Insecta > Lepidoptera > Geometridae > Eulithis > Eulithis prunata. The sequence continues at coordinate 1,111,990 of OU974007.1, forward strand.
TAGTGGTCAAGCCCCCCAAAAGATTCGGGTTTACCTACCCAAGGCAGAGTATTTTTTTTTCTATGACCCAAGGACTTGTTTGGGAAAATCTTTTGTGCTGGGTCAAGCCCCTAAACCCTCAAAGCCCCTCCACTGTTTGACAAATAATTGGAAAGTTCAAAAAGATTTGCGAAGACTTACTTACCACATTTAATGTCCTCTAGTAGCTTCTCTTCCACGTTCCAGGGTAGTCCATTTCCATGTTGTGCCCGCACCGCAAAGGTGCATTCAGGACAATTCCACTGCTGTGCCTTCTGCTCTTCTGGAGGCAAGCGTGATGCGACCTGCGGATGTGGTGCTACCATGCCGGGGGGCTATAGAGGTAATGGGTTCTACTATCCTACCACAAACACAACTATCTTCAATTCATTCAATAAAACAAAGTAATCATACAAAACCTAATGACGCGATGACGATTCAAAGTGATCAGTGAGATTTTATTGAATAAAACCTTTTTGACTTTGACCCACTCGTCCAATTATTTCCCATTTATTCAGCACTAGCTCCGGCCTGCGAATTCGTCCGGGCCCCGTTAATTTTCCGGGATAAAAAGTAGCCTATATGTTAATCCAGGTTACAAACTAGGTATACCTCTATATTCGAAGTTTCATCCAAATGGACCAGCGTGGTTGAAACACTATCCAAAAATATCCAAATATCTAAACTTTGAAATTCATAATATTAGTGGGATATTAGTTAGGTACTACTCTTTTGCTTTTCTTTGTAGTGTTAAGTATAGTATTATATGATCTGTGGTAGTGTGTTTTATTTGAACTCTTACCTTATTGTTATTTGTCACATATAAATGTATTTTATTCTTATTCTTAATAACTTGCACATTTGTTATGCAGGATGTGGTCACGGTCACGTGGGCTGGCCGGGTGCTCGTCACTGGTCCTGTTGTGGCAGTACTCAGCGTCGCTCTGCCTGTGAGCCGCACAACCAACGCACCGCGGCCGCGAGAGCCACGCTTTATCAATTCTCATTGTAATCGTGGACTAAGAATTTGTGTTGTAACGAGTGGCTTGTACGGTATCGGTCGTGTGACGTCGTACGTCATTCGGAGCCCGTAGTAGTTTTATTTTGTTTTTCGAAAAGTGAGAGAAACTCAGTATTGGTATCGAGAGAAATGGTTTGAAAATTATACGATAGAGGCGTTTGTCGGGTTTCCATACAGTACGTCTCGCAAGACGCTTTTCGATTATTCGTTTTGATCAAACACAAAACCCAGACGGGCTCAGCTTGAGAGCCGCGCAACCAACGCTCTGAAACCGCAAGAGCCTCTCTTAATTAAGATGGAAATAAATATATGTAGGAGGTATGTACCTATACGTTGTTCAATTCATTGTTTGATTTACACAAAATATGTACTCGTTTAGATAGGTCGTATGTTTTTTAAATGTACGTCTTCTGTATGTTTTCTAATTATAAAATTTAGATTATGACCTCGCTTATGTTCAATATAAATCTGTTTCATATTTGAGTCTATTTGTTTAACTCTGGATTAAACGTTGCATACTTGTCAAAACATCTTTTATTTTTCTAGGTGGTTTATAGGTAAGTACCTACTTAAATTGGTAATCAACATCAGCTGATGGTAAAAAAAACAACTTGTACATTCATTCACATTACAATATATTTCAACAAACTAATTATTGCTTATTTCTTACACACACAACATTAAGATTTATAAAATTTATCAAAAAGATTTTTTGAACTACAATATTCACCATTAATATTATCTGAAAAGATTTTTTGAACTGCCCAACAATAGTCACAATTTATATTCTCTGAAGTGTCCTGCTAATCAATAAGTTATCTCACTCTAACTCTTCACAACAACACATGACACAAAAGAGACGAAGATACGTAAAGCCTTTATAGTCACAAACATTCGTTGGAATTAAGGCCAGTGTTTCATCTCAACTATTTATCAGTAAAACTATCCGTCAAATTAAAAAATATGTTTTTGACGAGTCTAAAAGAGAGACCGCTTTTATGCCGTGCTGGCAAACGCTGCTTAGATTAAGTTCATACTTAAATTATTGCCATCTCTTACCAACGAGTAACGTCAAACAGAGGCAGGGCAATTTTGAGCGGTGTTTAAATTGAGTGACGTTTCGGCCCTTTGGGTTCTTTTACACCAGAGTTAAGCTAAGCTACGTTGCTAAGGATGTGTTTAAATTCCACCAATAGGGATCGTTTAATATAAAAACAAACGATTGCTATTGGTGGATGTTAAACACATCCTTAGCAACGTAGCTTAGCTTAGTTCTAGTGGATCTTATCCTTTTCACGCACAACCAACGACACGTACAATAACAGACTTATTAAAACATATCTCACGACAAAGTGTCAATACAACCGTATGGAAGGAACATATTAATGCGTAAATTAATTAATATTTATTAAAATTAACTAATCATTTGATTTAATTAATTGCTTAAAATTATTAATTTAAAATTCTATTCTAAACTGTTTTAAGATTACACGTTCTACGAAAAAATTAAGCTATCTAGTAACGTTTAGAGACGTTCATAAAATAAATATAATATAATTAATAAAATAATTTGCTACCTAATTACATTAATAATACTTAAATTAATTACCTATGGAAGATTCTTACTAATCGCGATTGCAAAACTTTTTAAACGACTTAAAACTAGACCTACAGCTGGAAATTCATTCTTAAAATAATAAAGGATGATTACTGCCTTATTTTAGAAGATCATTAAAAATTTCTTAGAAAATTATCTCCAAAAATGAAATTTCCTCTCCCTATAAGTACATGCATTATTAATTGTCCTAATTCATGCATATACTCCATGGTATAGATAGATAGATATATCTGTATTGTATACCAAGACGAAAAGAAAAACAATACAATTCGTCCTCTAGAGAATACGCCTATCCTCTAAACATCACTTTAACATTTCATAAACTAACATCTCATTTTTGTTTTAGTCGGGGTTTTATTTTTGAAGTTATTTTTTGACAGAACGATTCGACAAATATTTTAACGTTCTTTAGCATCAGATTAAATTTCGAGTTTAAAATCCTACTCACATGCAAGTTGTTTTCATTGCGTTTAGAGTCCCAGCGCTGGGACGGGCGTGTATGGAACCGGACTCGGTGCAGAAGCTTGTCTCACACTCATCTCCCAAGCGTCTAACAGTTGTCCCACTGAACAGCTTTTCGGTAATCTGTGGACGAAGAATGGTGGGTTTCGATGAGAAAATAATGCAGAATTCAAGCCACAGGGAGTTTCGGTATTTGGCGTCATCATGACCCTTTACAGTAGAACACAAGAGGGGTTCCCCAAGGATCAATCTTCGGTCTAATACTATTAATCGCATATAGAGCAATATCACGACTAAGTGTCAATTAAACCGTAAGGAATGAACTTATTAATGCGTAAACTTATTAATTACTAGCTTTCGCTCGCGACTTCGTCCGCGTTTCGTCAAATCCTGTTGATTTTCCGGAATAATAAGTTACCTATGTGTTACCTGGCTACGAATTAGTTTGTAAATAGGTAGGTAGTCGCGCGGCACGAGCACGTGCACGTCTAGTATACATACAACAGGCTGGCGAAACTCTCGAACTAGACTCGTGTTTTCGAAAAACTAACAATGTATAGAACGGGGGTCAAAATTTGAATCACGTTTCATACAAAACGAAATTTTCAGTAAGGTGCCTTCTGGTAAGATCGTCGTAAGTGGAAGTCCGGATGCCAAGCAATTCTGCGATATTTTTATATGATATTTTATTTTTTATTTTTTTTTATATACAATATAGGCAGCCGTTTGACCACAATCTCACCTGATGTTAAGCAATGATGTGGTCGACGATGTAGCACGGCTACCTAGAAGATACCTATTCACTCTACTCTTGAAAACTTCCAAATTATAGTCATTCGGGAACACAGACGCCGGCAACGAGTTCCACTCTTTGGCTGTCCGTATAATAAATGTAGACGCAAAGCGTTTAGTGCGGATAGGTGGCATATCCACCATGAACGGGTGTCTCGTTTCCGTACGCCTAGTGGTCCGGTGATGGAATGGGGAAGGGGGAACTAGCTCAAACAGTTCCATTGCACACTCCCCAAAATGTATCTTATAAAATACCGACAGGCTAGCTACTTTCCGACGATGCTCGAGGCTCAGGAGCTTAGCCTCGACCAACGCATCGTTACCAATGAGCCTTTTGGCTCGTCTGTCTATGGTCTCCAAGGCCTCAAACTAATTGCTTAGTTACGTGATTAATCCGGACTTCCACTTACGCCGATCTTACCAGAAGGCACTATATTTAATTTTGGTAGAATGGGAGTCCCGCTTCTTCTTCCACACATTGTTTGGTGTGTAATGTACCTGGCACATCGTCCGTCCATAGCCTCCCTAACAGTATGCAGGAAGGGCGATGCCGGCGCGTGCTTGGGCCTTGGGCGCGCGGGCGGCGCGGCGGGGTACTCGCGCGGCACCAGCACGTGCACGCTCGGCACGCACGGCAGCCGGGCGTCGTCCAGCTGCGCGACCAGCGATATGGCGCCCTTGCCGCCACTTAGCTGCATCGGCTCTAGTGACACCTACACAACAATATCATCCTAGAGGTATGAAATTTGGAGGGTAGGATCCTTATAAAGTGTAGGGGTGCACTAAGAAAGGAATTTTGAAACGTCACACTCTTATTTATTTTTATATAATACTTTATTGCACAAAATTAAAAATTTGTTACAAAGGGTGGACTTGGTAGAACGCGAGCAACGCCGCGGGCGACGGCTAGTCATCAATATATTTAAAACTCTTTTGAAGCTGACTTAGAATCAACGCACAGCCTAAACTATAAGTCCTGGAGGTATGAAATTTGGAGGGTAGGATCCTTATATAGGGTAGGGGTGCACTAAGAAAGGAATTTTGAAACGTCACACTCTAAAGGGTAGAACGCGAGCAACGCCGCGGGCGACGGCTAGTACTTAATATTATAAATGTGAATGTAACTTTGTTTATTACGCTTTCTGCTGCTGCATGAACTCTTCTCTCATGACACCCTTTCATTGCCCAACATTCAGATCCATACACTATCCATAGATCCGGAGTTCTGAGGTAAGAAACATTAAAAAAAAAACCGAATTGAGAAGCTCCTTCTGTTTCTTAGTCGGTTAAAAAGATTCAAAACCTAAAATCCGACTACTGAAAATAACACTCAAAAGTAGGAAATAAGAAAATATTCTCATCTGAAACAATTATGTACTCGCACATAGTGATATTAAGAAGATAGACGTGGTTATATGGCGCGATATACGGTCTGGAAGAAATCACCAGCACAATAAGGCCGTCAATTGTAGGGCTATTTACGGTTACTTTTTTTGCTTAAGTTCGCAATAATTTTTCTCTTCGTACCTAGCAGCTGTCTCACGTTTATTTACCTTAAATCTGGAATCCAATCTGGCTATTTCGCCTTGCAGAACATCCGGTATTTCCATTTCCGGTTCCTCTAGTTTAGGCATCTTCTGAGGTGGCGGCAGATTTCTAAACAAAAAAGAAACAATACATATCCAACTCTGATTGGGTAGGTTACTTGGTTTTACTAGGAACAAATACCTCTGTCTACCGAGAACAAACATTTGTGTGTGCTTCTTCTTCTTCTTCTCTTCAATAATGGCCTGTGTCCGTCATTTCGACAGACAATTTTGCCAATGTCAAGTGTTAAAATTGTAATAAATAAGTCAAGTCAAGTCATTTGTCAAGTCGGCTGTCGTTTGTTTTGAAAAGAAAATGGTGGATTTTCTCTTCAAAACCTAACACGAATTTTCACATTCAGAAAAACCACTTTACACACATTTATTCCAATGGCTCACACTTTATGTTACGACCTAAGTATTATTGGTTAAAATTCCACCAAAATTAAACAACAATACTCACAATAACACAAGAAAAACTATTAAAATAAAAGTGCTGTGTCGTTTCAAAAAATTACAAAACTCGTGTCCTTTGTGTGTGCTAAACATGGATGTTTGTTCTGTGTCTGAGTGTTACTATGTACCTATTTTAAGTATTTATTTATCAAATAAAAAGTATATATAAGTATTCTATTAGCAATCTAGTTTCCAAGTATAAACTTTGCTTCGTATGGGACTAGAGGGCATTGTGTGTAATGTCCAAAAAAATATTTATTATTATTTATCTTCTAAATACATAAAACTCTTTTGAAGCTGACTTAGAATCAACGCACAGCCTAAACTATAAGTCCTAGAGGTATTAAATTTGTAGGGTAGTATCCTTATATAGTGCAGGGGTGCACTAAGAAAGGAATTTTGAAAAGTCACGCTCTAAAGGGTTTGGAATGCGAGCAACGCCGCGGGCGACGGCTAGTTGTCTATAACAATTCATTGCACTGGGTCCATCATGGACAGTTATTTTTATCTATCACTCTGAGACGTAAATTTGTGAAATTTCTTTTGTGATTTCAATTTTCAATTTCAATTTTCTTCAAACCGGAACACAGCAATGTTACCACCACTGCTTGGCAGCAGAAATAGTACTTACTTGATTTCCGGTCCATTCAACATATCCAAAGTAGATCCAAACGTCCGCTTGAGCGTGTGGTTCGAGAGCGGAGATTGTAGACAGTTGTTCACTACTTCTAGTAGGGGATTGAAGATTTGTTCCTGAAAACCAGGCTTTCGTTGACAAATAAGGAGAATTAGGCTCATTTTGTATGATGACGTCATGTTTCATAGTAACTCGCTGGATAAAGGTACATGGTATGGTTTGTATGTATAGTTCTCGAACTTCGGTCATTCTGTATCGAGCCCCGAGCTTCTATCAAACTTGAGGTTTCTTTTGCACATGCAAATGCTATTGGTTATAATATATTAGAAGACATTTGTGGTACAGCGTATAAATAATCCCCTAGGCTAGGAGAATGTTCAGCCGCTATGCGCTACGACTATAAATTTCAGAGTTACACTACTGACCCGAATTTATAGACGAAGGCTGAACCATCCTCCAAACATAGTTTCAATCAGCATTCGACAACGCAGAGCCTGTATCCGCCTAGGAACATCTATACCGTTTATAAGTTTGAAGGTAATTTTAGTAATATGAGTTTGTTCACCAATCCAAATCAAAGCAAAGATTCCTAATAAACTAGGAACAAAATACAATGAAAAACAATAACAGAAATTAAGAACGATGATAGATAGAAAATACTTTATTGCACACCTTAATCTAGGGATTATAATAAAATGAAAAACAAAACTTAAATTAATAGTCAAATGGGCGGTCTTATTGCTAATCAGCGATATCTTTCAGACAACTTTGATGATAGTTAAAATAGTAATAAACTGTGTCGTAACTAACCTTGCCAGTGGGTAAGCCGACCCCAACGCCCTCGCTACGCTTGAAGTCCAACTTTTCAAGAACCACTTCACATTTGATGAGGGTCTCCAAAGGCATGCGTTTGCTCGGGTTCGATAGAATATCTAGTAAATTCTTCATTTTCGTCAACTTTTCCACGTCTGAAATTAAACAAATGATATACTTACATAATATTATATATACAGGGTGTTACCAGACCACTTCCGAAAACTTGGAGGTTCCAATCAGACCATGATACTGAAAACATTAAGCGAAAAAAATCGCGAAAAAAAAAATTGACTTGACTATCTCCTTTTAATTTTTTTTCTAGTTACATACACACAGTACAACATAATAAGACATATCTACCTAATTATCTCATTTAAAAAAGCAAAAAAACAAATAAAATAAATAAAGCAGCAATATACAGGCGTCATGGCTCAGTCGGTAGTAGCTCTGCCTTCCGTGCTGTGGGTCGTGGGTTCGATCCCCACTGAGAACAAACATTTATGTGTTGTAAACATAGATGTTTGTTCTGTGTCTGGGTGTTTCTATGTATTATAAGTATGTATTTACAAAAAAAAATGTATGTGTGTATTCTATCAGCCATCTAGTTTCCATCGTACAAGCTTTGCTTAGTTTGGGACTAGAAGGCGTTGTGTTAAGTGTCCGTGAATATTTATTATTTTATTATTATACACGCAGCACGCAGATTACGCCCACTCTACTACAGCATGAACAGCTGAGAGTTCACCGCGGGTCATTCAAGTACGCGACGTGCGAGCGAGACAAGAGACGCCCGTCTTTATCGCGCGGTCGCGTCACGCAAGCATAGAAAATAATAAGCGCGACTACAAACGGTAGGTATTATACCTACCTAGTGCCCGCGTCTGCGTCTACTTAGGTAGCCTACCTAGGCAGCCAGCCTGCCTTATTTCTACAAACTACAGAATCTTAGATACCGCAAAAACACAAAGTTGAAACAAATTGCAAGTACCTAATCTAGGCAGGTACATAATGGAAAGAACTTATGCACCAATAGGTTGTTTAGGCTCTACCTGGATGAAGCGTGCATTTGAGTAAACACATACGCAAACACTTTACTAAGTATTTACAATCGAAGAGAATCGAAATCGTAGCTTTGTAATAATTTCATGATTTCATAATAAAAACAACCCACTTCTTATAAAGGGTACTTACCTACCACCTTTAGTAGTACCTACTACATTTTTTTTCTCTACGTTTATAGGTTGATGTATCAGAATTGGAATAGAAAACTGATATTGTTACTATTCGTCTTTGCACATAGAAATACATCGTCGGAACTTTGCTACCTTGCCGGCGCGCGCGCGAGCGACCGTTCCGCTCAGAGACTGTTTGTCACTAGTGGGGCGCCCCGCGAATGGCGTGAGCCAGGCGTTCAGCTACCCGCGCGGAGGGACGGCAGCGTAGAGGGGATGGAGGAGCAGAGGGGCAACACTAGGCGCTATACGTTATTAATTACTTAAGTAGGTACCTATTAAAGTACTTAGGTACTTTGGTTTTGGGAAGGACTTAGATGACAGAGCACTAAATCATTGTGTCATAAACATAAATAATCGTAAACATTACATCAGATACCTAATACCTACTTAGTTTACTTACTTACCTACTTTCATTAAATAATTAGTAGGTAGGTACCTATCTACAAATAGGCAGGTCGGCACTTAGTCAAAAGAAAATGTAGCGAAATAGAAGTCTGAACCTTAAAATTACTCATTTAGAACACAAAACAGATTGATGACCGAGCTTGCGCTGGCGCTTATTTTTTCTCTGTCGGCATCTTTCAAAGGGCTGTTTTGGCGCAATTTACCTACTCTCTATCATTTTGCTTATTTTTGATTTATTTTTACCTAGTTCGTGTTTGATATTCGTACTGGACACTTGTGCGCGGTGCATACTAATTGCATACCTTTCGTGAAAGAGTTGTTTTTTTATGTTTTATTTTATTAATTACCTACTTAAGTTAATTAGGTACTTAGTTCGTTTATGAGTGTGTGTTTTTTTATTAATTTATGTGTTAATTTAGAGTTACTTTTAGAGTAGGTGGATACTTTTGTTAAGATTTTAGATAGAACAGTGAGTGTTAGTTACTATGTTTCGTGCGAGGGAATATGGGTGCGATACGGCTGAAGAAATGAGAAGCCGTATTAGATTAGTATTCTCAGACCTTAATGCGAGAAGTGCCGAGAATCCTTTATTCCTGGATCGCGTTCATCAGGCAACAATCAGGCGAGCTCAACTGTGCCATGAACGAGGAGGAGCTCAGTTAGAGCCATTTCTAGTTTGACCGAGGCTACAGCGTAATTAGGTAAGTAGGTACTATTCCAATTAGGTATAAATAAACATAGTAGGTACCTACCTACGTTAGTAGGCACTTACGACACAGAATAAATAATAGTACTACGCCTCGACCTTACCTACGTGAATGCGTACATTGCGGGCTGGCGAAATAAATACAAATCTTTAAACATTGTTTTCTCCGGCTATAATTATTTTCCAGGATAACTGTTTTTTTTTTGGTTGGGTTTTGGTGTGCTGTAGCTCCCCCTTTCGTTTTCGGAAGTGGTCTGGTAACACCCTGTATAATAATAATATTATGGGTGTTTCTATGTATTATAAGTATGTATTTACAAAAAAAAAATGTATACATACATTTTTTTTTGGCTAATATTTTTTTTTGTTTTCTTTTAGTTTCCATCGTACAAGCTTTGCTTAATTTAGGACTAGAAGGCGTTGTGTTAAGTGTCCGTGAATATTTATTTATTTATTTATTTAAAATACAACTTTGTTTAGAAAAATCTAACAGCAGAATCGACATCTTTGTGATTTTATTCAACTTTGACCAGCAAAGGTCAAATTACGTTAGTTTAGAAAAATGTAACAACAGAATCGACATCTTGGTGATATTACTGAAAATAATTTATAAGTTTAAAAAACTGTAATAATCGACTTCAATTTGATACGCATTCATCATCACTTGATGATTATGATGATGGCAGTTTATTGGGACTGTCCTATTGATCATAAAAACCATAGAAAAGTCACAGGGAAGCAGAATACGCAATGTGTACGTGGATGACGTGTTTTTTTCAGCTATTTTCATTTAATTGCCAAACTACTAAGCCGATTTTGATATATTATAAAACTTTTGATTTTATGGGACCAATCTGGAAGTAATACTTACCGTTTCAGATATATTTTTTTGAATCGGTTCATAAATGACAGAGTTCTAAGGTACCAAACATTGAAAAAAAAAACAACGGAATTAAAAACCTCTTTCTGAAATTGGTTAAACATATCTTTGACTTTCAGGCCTGTAATTTTATACAACTACAGTGCAAACAACTTACTTTCACCCTCACTGACCATCCGATGCACCATTCTGCGCAGAGGTTCAATGTACTTGGACAGCTGTCGTACTTTCTCTCTATAAGCTGCCTCCTCGCCGCCGGGCGAGGCCACGCCGCCTCCGAGGGGCGTGTTCAATGATGATGATGGTGAAGCTACCATGCCCATACCCACGTTACTGGAATATAAGAGTTTAAATTGTTTTTGTAAGTTTAAGGGGATTTTAAGGATAGGTTTAGGGGAATTAGTTCAAAAGATATTTTAGTCTAATAGAGATGAATCTGTGCCAAACTGAGCATAGAGCCCAAGGTCGTAAAAATGGAAGTAAAAATAACTGATGGATCATAAAATTTATTAGAAAGATCAAATCTATCATAATTCGCATCGCATCGATTTACTCGCATACGTGACCGCTATATTTTCACGTCCTTGCTAGTTAATATGTTAGGTAAAAGTCAATAGAGGGTCAGACAAAAAAACACTAGAGACCGTTTCTTGCATGTTTTTCTATGCTTTGGTCACGAGAAATTGGCACCTAGAATCACCTAGTTAATTAAGAAGACTATTCTAGATTAACCTTTTAACTTTACTGCTTTTTGACCTTGGCGAAGATAAGCTGAAAGTCTTCAGAGTCTTACCGCGGAGGCTGAGGTCCGTGATGAGGCATGTGAGGTCCAGAGGGCGAGGGGCTGCCGACCCCGCCACATCCGCCCAGACCGCCCAACCCGCCCATTGGAGAGGGCATTGCACTGCCCATCACACCTTAAAGAAAAATACTTACTGACATTTCATGCAGCGTTATTTCCAAAATTTGTACAAACATCTAATGTTTGTTCTTGGTGGGGATCGAACCCACAATCTACAGCGCAGAAGATAGAGCTATAAGCAACTTTAGATAAAAATGTGCCTTCTGAAACGACTTAATAGATGGACAAAATTAAATGTAAATAACATTATTTATATGAATAAATGATTTGATTTAATATACCAACATTACCAACTAAGCTGTGACGCCTGTCAAACAAATCGTGACAGATTACATGGCAGTGGTGGAGCCAGGTTCCCCCCCGAGTACATAATCGAGACACGAGGTTTGACATTTTTTGAAACGACACATAGCACTTTTATTTTAATAGTTTTTCTTGAGTTAATGTGAGTATTGTTGTTTAGTTTTGGTGGAATTTTAACCAATAATACTTAGGTCGTAACATAAAGTGTGAGCCATTGGAATAAATGTGTGTAAAGTGTTTTTTCTGAATGTGAAAAATCGTTTCAGGTTTTGAAGAGAAAATCCACCATTTTCTCTTCAAAACAAACGACAGCCGACTTGACAAATGACTTGACTTATATTATTACAATTATATCACTTGACATTGGCAAAATTGTCTGTCGAAATGACGGACAGAGGCCATTAATGAAGAGAAGAAGAAGAAGATGAAGAGTACATAATCTCTCCCATCTAAACCCCGCCAGAAGAGACAATAGTAATACGTTACCCATAGGTACAGGACTAGGTCCCCCCATGCCCGGCGAGGGCGCCGATGGACTCGGGCTCTGGCGCAGGAACTGCGCGGGCGGCGGCGCGCGGCTGCCCCCCCCCGGGTACAGCATGCCGCCCTCCTGCTTCACGCCGCGCTGCATGTGCAGCATGTTCATGCCTACCATCTGGTTGCTTGACATGCCGCCAACTGGGACAAAAAACATAATAATGAAATAATAAAAAAAAAAAAAAAAATTCAATAAAAAAGGTTTACAAAACTTAAATTAAGTAGGTACTTGTTTAGTTATGTAGTTGTTGCTTTATAGCTAAACCTTTGTGGAGTCTATACATTGACTCCTCGCTCTAACTAAGTATAACTTGTATGTAGACGCGAGGTATCTCTGCTTCGGCTGGTTACAGTAGGTATTTGCTAGATTAACAATTATAGGTACATAACATTGGTAAGCACATAAGTAGCGCTTAGTAGTAACATGTTATTAGAATAGCTGCTGAAAACCACCGCCTGGGCAGGGTGTTCACATATCCTGCCATGGCACCATGATGAGTGGTGACCATTTTTGTTATTTTAATTTAATGTTAAGTTTCAGATAATATTGTCTTGTGTATTTATAAAAATAACAAAATAAATATTTTCTATTTCTATAATAGTGAGAAAAAACTAATTTATAATAGGTACTTCCTAGGACTTTTTGGAATTTATACTATTATAAAACTGTAAAAGAGCCAAAATAGAAATTAAAGACATGGATAAACTATGTACATATGCGGATCCATTAAATAAACGATTCTTATTCCGAAAAACGAGTTTGTCTGTTTGTTTGTTCGCAGATCACGTCTTAACTACTGGACCAATTTCAATGAAACTTATACCATTCAAAAGCCGGTTTTCCGGATTGAAACACGGACTATATTTTATTGAAATCAAAGACGTGGATTCCTATATACCTACAGCTTCAACTTTCTAAACCAAAAGCAGCCATTTGCTACGACGTTCATCGTACGCTGATGACAGATATTAGAATATGATTAGATATTAGAAGATGAGAAATATGAATTACCTTGTCTATAACATGTGAATAGGTCCTATCTAGTTGATCCTTGATGGATAATAGTAAAAGCACAAACTACCTAACGTAGATACTGAAATAATATTGATAAGTAGAATGTATGTGAACCATAGCCAACTAGATTTAACAATTAGAGAAAAACCAGATGGCTTCTAAAGTCGAAGACCGGGCTCAATGGCGTCTTGGGAGAGACCTACGTCTTACCCATTTGACCGCCCATCTGTCCTTGCATAGAGTTGGGCGCCATTTGTCCCATCTGATTACACGTCATTTGACCCATGGAGTTGCCGCCCATTGGCTGTAATAGAATTGAGATGAACGGTAAAAAGATTGAGCGTAGTCTAAGAGCCGTATTTACATGTCTTAATTCACTTGAGTGTTTTTTTGGCATACGAGGGGAAAGTACTTAGAAAAATAGATAGATGGATATTAATAGTTTTCCTCTCGTTCATGGGTAACGCTGATAGCAATGGAGAATTATGTAAGATAGTTTCTGCAAGTTGGCCTATTATATTTTTTTTTACTTTTTCAGTTTTAACCTCATTTTAAGGTTTTTTTTAATTATTTTAAGCAAACGTTTGACCACAATCTCACCTGATATTAAGCGATGTTGCGGTCGACGGTGTAGCACATTTACCTAGAAGAAACCTATACATAAAATACTAGCTGTCGCCCGCGGCTTTGCTCGCGTGGCGCAGCATACGCATTATTTGGTTAAAAACTTCGATCCTAATTTTAAACCATTTAGGGTGCGACTTTTCAAAATTCCTTCCTTAGTGCACTCCTACACTATATAAGGATACTACCCTCCAAATTTCATACCTCTAGGCCTTATAGTTTAGGCTGTGCGTTGATTGTCAGTCAGCTTCAAAAGAGTTTTATAGGGTGCCTTCTGGTAAGATCGGCCTAATATTAAGTCCGGATAAATCACGAAACTAAGCAATTATCATATAACAATATCGCTGAATTGCTTGGCATCCGGACTTACTATTACGCCGATCTTACCAGAAGGAACTGTATATTTTAATAAGAAGAAGAAGAAGATAAGCATACCTGCATACCACTCTGCATGGACATCATCTGGCCCTGCATACTGGGCCCGGCCAGTTGGCTCTGCAGTTGGCTGCCCATGTTGCCCATGCCCATACCACCTTGCATGCTCATTTGAGACTGCGTCATGCCCATCGGACCACCTCCAAGTTGTTTTTGCAACTGTAATCAAATAGAAGTAAAAATTGTTATCAATTAGTGATAACAAAAGAAAAAAATATTAGGTACTTACTAAAGTAAATAAAGCCACGGAGTAGCTGGACGGAGGCCGTAGGCCGCAGATTATGGACATTGTATACAAGTGTTGTCATACATGTCCATAATCTACGTCCTAATCAAATCAAAGAACTCTCTAAAATAATAACACATAAACAAGATTTGGACTACCTAAGCAGGTACTATTATTTAGAAAAAAAATTCTTCTTTGAATTCTTTTGAAGCATCTTTGTGGAAGATCATGGCTAGGTTGTACAGTTAACATCATTAGTAAATCTAAATGATGATGAGACAGTTATGAAAAAAACTTCTGATATGGACTGTACCATCAAAACATATACAAAAAATATTAGCTAACCTGCATATTCATCTGGGGCCTTTGGTTCAAAGTTTGCAGTAGATTAGTTGCCGGTTGTACTTGTTGACCCTGGGACGAAATAGGCCCTTGCTGGCCCATCTGCATGCCCATACCAGGGTTACCTCCCATGCCCGGATTGCCCCCCATGCCAGGATTACCTCCCATACCAGGATTACCTCCCATACCAGGATTACCCCCCATTCCAGGATTACCAACCATACCGGGGTTGCCACCCATTCCCGGATTACCCCCCATTTGCTGTTGCATCTGTCCTTGAGGGCCCATGTTCATCATTTGGTTTCTACAATTGAATATTTATAAATAGTACCTACTACTCGTTCAAAAATAATCACATGAGACTTTTAGTTATCCATGAAAAATTTGATATAAAGGGTATATCAGTGTTGAAACAACACTTACCTAGATCCTTGTGAAGCCAAATTCTGCAATGCGTTGATGGGGTCTGGCGCTAAGTTCGACTGACTGTTCGGCCCCTGTGGTTGCCCCTGCTGGTTCTGCCCCTGTGGCGGTGGCCCCCCTTGGTTCTGGTTTGGTCCCTGCATGTTTTGCGCGCCTTGATTTTGCTTTGGCTGAGCTGAAATTTTACGAAGCTTGCTAAGTTGGAGAGGGAAAGTTTCGTTGAACGAAAGCGCTGGAAGTTGCAACTGTCACAATTTAAAAGTAGGCTTGTACTGGACACTACTATAGATATATCAGGATTTGTTAATGATGTCACTACGGATTGAAACACACTGTCTCTGGCACGCCCCTTATCTTGCGGAAAAGGGCTTAATATTTAACCATTCTTGAACAAAACACTCATGCTTAATTTTATGTAAAGCCAATTACACTGTAAAACACTATGATAATTTTTAAGTGCTAATAATAACTAAACTTGTCCTGTTGTATAATGTACCTTTTAATGAACAGAATGAGAGATTCTGTTCAATGTTTATTTTTTAACTTCAATACGTGTCTGTTTCGCAGAGCACAAGCACAAACTGAAAATTTGACTTATATACAAATCTGAGTCACTTATCTGAGGCTGTGACGTCTGTGAGGTCGGGTAGCAGTGACCGACAGACGTTATCTGTGTTGTGGACATACATATTAACCCATTCTGATGATAATGACTTATGGTTACTCGGGTTCAGTTGTAAATGTGTTTTACTTTCTTATCACCACAACTGTGCGAAACTATTCTATACGTACACTACAATCGCGGCGACAAGTGGTTGAGTTTAACTTGCACCAAACTATTCCATACGTACTTAGGACACTCGCGGCGACAAGTGGTTGAGCTTAACCAGCACATGACAGAGGTGCACCGGCTGTGTTGTGTGAGTGTGAATAAAATGTATAGGTACGGGAAAAATCAAAGGAAAGAGACCGCGAACAGAAGTCCAACACGTTTGTCCGTACTTATCATCATCTCCTTGCCCTTTTCCCACTTTGTGGGGTTGGCACAACATGTGTCTTCCATGCTCTTCTATCAGCCGTCATCTCAGTTGTCACTCCTTTCTTACCCATGTAATTTTTCACGCAATCCATCCATCTTTTCTTTGGCCTACCTCTACTCTTATTCCATCTATATTCATATCCAATACTATTCATGACATTCATCTCTCCGCATAACATGACCATACCATGCTAACCTACTGCTCATCATCTTTTCATTCACTGACGCCACTTTCAAACTTCCTCTGATATCCATCATCTGATATATTACTCATTCATGATAGTTTTAGATAGCGTTTGTTCGTACGGGTATCAGCTAGTAATAAAAGTATACATACACATCTCTCGCACATGTAGAATAAGCTTCGCCACCATGTTCATGTACTCTTCTCGGGTCTTGGCCTTCATGAACACATGGTTCTCCATCTCACTGCTGTTCCTTGCTACATGCATGCCTGACCGCTGGATTACTTCCTCGCTAAATATGAAAATTGTTAATAATTTCTTCAGAAAACTGCAAGGATTATTTGAAATCGTTTTAAATACTAGGTGATTTCTATACTATGAAACTAAAAAAAGCTAAACTAAAATGAAGGATATGGATAAACTAATAATGCAGATCTACTAAATAAACGATTCGGCAGCCATGTGCTACGAGGTTCATTGTATGCTGGAAACAGATATTTTGGTGGAAAGTTTCACATGTGTATGTATACGCAGGTTTCAGTTAGTTATTAAATATAAGAAAAACATTGTGAGGGAAGCAGGTAGTATCCTAGCAGCGGCAAGTAACATAGTGAGGTCTCCGTTCGGAGTGAACTAGTTTATAATCTTTATTTTTTATTTAATACTTTATTGCACAAAATTATAAATTTGTTACAAGGAGTCCTCTTTAATCTTGAATAAGTAAGCTACCCTTCTTCAGACTTAGTTTCTGAGATTAAATACTCCTTGTGTTATTTGTTATTTATTTACAACCAAAATTGCATTAGGGGTCAAGATAGATTTACACGAGCCCTTTTATTTGGTAATTTTGTAGATAACCAGTGTTATAAATAATTCCATTGCTTACAGGCTTGTTGGGTCATTGTCCTAAGATGCAAGCATCCTAGTAGTTGTAAAATTGTTGATTTAAAAATCGTACCTAATGCTCCCAAATGATGTTTCAATGCAGAGGACTGTTTTATTATAATAGCAAAGAGGTCAGATAAAAGAGGAGAAAGGTGTAGACAGCGGCGTCAAGGCAGCGATGCAATAAATAAGTGCTCAAGCAGAGTTACATGCCAAGAATATTGAAGCCATGAATTTGTGCTAAGTGGCCACTTACATTTTTGAAACTACGCTCTGGCGAAACGCTTGTGTCCTCCAGTTATCTTCTGTGCCAGCCATTCTTTACGTTTTATTTACGTCTATAAGCACGAAAACGATAGCAATTCTACAAACTACTAAATTACAAATACAAAATACAGTAGGCACTTTTTTTTTCAACTTCAACTTCTTTCTTCTTCTTCTTTTGTTGCTATGGCTGTTCGGTGGCTAGGGCTGCCACGAATTTGCCAATGTCAGTGTTTTTGGCGTTTACTGGTTTACTGATCTTTTAACAAAAGGCGGAGATCTGAGTAGGTAGGTTAAGAAAAATGACCGGTGAAGAAGGGAGACTCTAAAAAGTTGATTTGTCAAAATAGATACGTACGGCATATAAATAATTAGGTATGTAGCTATGTAGGTAATAATAGTAGGCACTTATTTAGGTACCTATATATATATATATATAAGTTATTTACAATTTTATTTTATTGGTAGTTATAAATTTACACAATATTTTAATAAAAGGAGAGAATACAAGAGATAACAGAAGTTTAGATGTAAAAGGACGTGGGATTTCGAGGGGAGTGAGATCGTACAAAGATAGCCGCAGCCTTGGGCAGGAGAATAGAATATGGTCAACACTTCCCTCGTCTAAACCACATTCACATAAGGAGTGGTCCCTGATCCTTATTTTAGCTAAAAAAACTGGCGTGCAGACATGGCCTAAGCGAAGTCGACAAATGGTTGATGTTGTTATTTTATTAGCCAAACGAAACTTAAAAAACCAAGGTCTAGATGGAATTTCTGGTTGAATATCACCGTAGTGTTTGCCTTTCAAGTTCCTGGACGACACCCACATCCGTGACCACGATGTGGTCAAATGGGACTTAGGGACAACACATAGATCATGAGCATAAATTTTTAGATGGTCATGAGAACCTGTATGAATAGCCTGCTTTGCGCACGAATCTACCGTTTCATTGCCAGGAATTCCGGAATGACCAGGAATCCATGCCAGTACAATATTTAATCCAAGTTCTTGACATCGGAATAGCGATTCTCGAATTTTTAGAATAATAGGAAAATTAGACTTAGAGCGGAAAGGATTAGAAAGTATAGACTGAAGGGCACTTTTAGAGTCTGAGAAAATAATAGAGTTATTTAAATTATGTGACTGAATAAAAAATATACTTTCAAGTATAGCTATTGCTTCTCCTGTAAACACAGAAGTAACGGAAGGGCATTTGAAATTTAAAATTATTTTAGTAGATGGAATCCATACTGCTGAGCCTACGGGACTCGAGTCATTAAGCTTGGAGGCATCTGTATAGATAGGACGCCATCCACTGTATGAATTTTCCATAAGAAAATTAAATTCATTTTTTGCATTGGTAGAATATTTATGAATACCAAAATCTAATAATACATTGGGTTCGAAAACTAAGGCTTCATACGGGATGGAAAAAAGAGGGAATGATTGGGTTTGGATAACGGGGTAAGGAAGGTGAGAATATTTTCTAAAACTACGAATTAGGCAAGGTATTAAGTCCTGATTATCATCAATTTGGGGTTCTAATAAGAGAAATAAATCATTTAGGATTTGGAGAAGAGGATGTTGAGAATTTTGGACAAGTTTGAAAAGGAATCTATCTGAAAGATACTGTCTTCTGAGGGAGAGTGGAGGTTCAACACATTCCACCTGCATGGCGTTGATTGGAGAAGATTTCATTGCACCAATGATTATTCTGAGGCATCTGGACTGGACCCTATCCAGAATCCCCAAAGCTAATTTTGTACTTGGGTCTAAAAGAAAAGATCCATAATCCAAATGGCTTCGAACGATAGCATTATAAAGGAGTTTCTGACAGTAGGGGTGTGAGCCCCACCAAACACCAGACAGGGAACGGAGGACATTAATGTTCTTTTCGCATATATCCAAAATGTAATTACAATGAGGAATTCCTGATAACCTCGAATCTAAATGAACACCTAAAAACTTTGTACTTGAAAGCTGTTGGATTCGTTCATGTTCAATATATAAATCAATAGATGGAGTATTTCGTTTTTTGGAAAAAATTACACAACTACTTTTGGTAGCTGAGATGGACAGACCATGGTCTTTCAACC
The DNA here is from genome assembly GCA_918843925.1 of Eulithis prunata. NCBI lineage: Eukaryota > Metazoa > Arthropoda > Insecta > Lepidoptera > Geometridae > Eulithis > Eulithis prunata. The sequence continues at coordinate 1,131,862 of OU974007.1, forward strand.
AATCACCCAAAAGGGAAAGGGCTGTGTTAAGGTTTTCTTTAACGTCACAAATAGAATTTGATCGAACATACAAAGCTAAATCGTCTGCATATTGAAGAACTTTACAAAGTGGAGTGATGGAAGAATCAAGGTCGTGAGTGTAAAGACTGTATAATAGAGGACTTAGCACTGAGCCCTGAGGAAGGCCCTTCCATATACGTCGAGCGGGAAAGAATGAACCTTGGTGTTTTATCAAAATTTGCCTATCCATTAATAAGTTGCTTATGTAACGAACAATCCTCACAGGGATACTCAGCTGGAGAAGCTTGTTCCTGAGTATTGGAAGAAGGACGTTATCGTATGCCGAAGTAATATCTAGAAAAACCGCTACCAGTGATTCTTTCTTTAAAAAAGCAATGCGAATATCAGAAGTAATCAGACTTAAACTATCCATAGTACTCATGCCTTTTCGGAAGCCAAACTGAGTTTTAGATAGAATACCTTTGCTCTCCACGATCCACTCAAGGCGAAATTTAAGCATGTGTTCAACAATTTTAACTAAGACCGAAGATAAAGCAATAGGTCTGTAAGAATTTGGGTCTGAACGACTCTTTCCGGGTTTGCATATTGGAATAATAATTTGAGTTTTCCATTCATCCGGAACAACTCCATTTTCGAAGAAAATATTAATCAGTTCCAAGTAGTATATTTTAACGCTATCAGGGGAGTGAACTAAAAATGAATACGGAATCCCATCAACTCCAGGGGATGAATCTTTTAATCCGTCTAGTGCAAGATTTAATTCATTAATAGAAAATCTATTGTCAAAAATGGAAGATGGTGGAATGAAAGAAGGGGGAGAAGGAACGGAATCTATATTAGGTACAGAGGTTGGTGATAATTTATTACTAAAAGGAACTACCCACGATGTGGGATCATTTGATGATAGGTCTGTAGAGTTACAAGAGCCTCTAAATCGTTTGATCTGATTCCAAACTACTGAAGGTGAAGTTCTAGGGGACAAATTTTCACAAAAGTTTTTCCATCCAAGTTTCTTTTTCTTTGTTAAAACCTGTCTCGCCTTTGCCGCACAACGCTGATATTCTATAAAATGTTCAGGAGTCATTGAGTTATTGTACTCAATCTCTGCCTTTTTCCTGTTCCTAATAACAGTTGTACATTCTGAGTCCCACCAAGGGTTAGATACTCTACAAAGTGTACGGGATTGTTTTTTAATGGGAAAGCACTCATCTGCAGTTTTAATAATAGCATTTAATAGCATTGAATATGAATAAAGTGCATTATCTAAATTTACAAGAGGAAGATTTTGAGTGGCAATGTGTAAAGCAGAAGAAAAATATTCCCATTTCTCTTTAGAAACTCCTGTAAGTCTATACTTAAGACTAGGTTTAAAGTTTTGTTGTGGGGTTACACAGTTAGACATAGTGATTATAATTGGGAAATGATCACTCCCATAAGATAAAGGCAAAGTTTCCCAGGAAAGAAGGGAAGATAGGGAGGAGGAGCAAACCGTTAAATCAACAACACTCTGAGGGTCCTGGGACGGAAGGGCCCGACGGGTAGGAGATCCATCATTTATAACACAAAGGTTTGCCTCATCAAACATTTCTGCGAGTAAACGCCCAAATGAACTACTGTGACTAGAGCCCCATGAGGTGTGGTGGCCATTGAAATCACCAAGAAGAATGATAGGAGGAGGAACAGATGAAACAGCTAGAAGGATCTCAGAAATTAAACTGGGGTTAGGCTGAGGAATATATATTGATAAAAATGATATGTCAAATACTCTGACCGCTACTAGATTAATTTCAATGGGATGGGATGGGAGGGAAATTTGGGAAAAGGGTAGAGTGGCCCTGACAAGCAGGGCACTACCTGCGTGCCCGTCAGACCTGTCGTCTCGGAGACAGGTGTAACCTGAAATCCGAAAAGGACTTCCTGGCCTCAACCATGACTCCGAGACGGCAATGACTGACGGGCAAAATTTAGAAATTAAGTGAAGAAGTTCAGGCTTGCGCCTGCGGAGACTTCTCAAGTTCCACTGGATAATGGACACTGGATCCATTATGAGTGGTTAATGTGAAGATCTGGGAAAGTTTTTGTGCAACGTTGGACGGTAGGGATGAGTTGTTGTTGGAACACAACTCGATTAAAAGGTTTATTAGAGTTTCAATAAGGAAGCTCTGGCGATTGTCATTTGATGACTGCGTTTGAGACAATGCATGACCATTGGGGAGTGACGAGGATGGGGTGGAGATGATTGCCTGATGCGATGCTTTGTCATAAGATTTAGCCAAAGGAGCGCGAGGATGGGGCTTAGCATAGACTGTTTTGACATAGGATCGGGAGTTTGTAGGGTTGGAAGGAACTTGTTGGGAGGGGTAGGAGGGGGAAAACAATTCCTGAGTCACCTCGGAAAACGAGCGTCCTAGCTTGGGGAAGTGGGTGGCAGCTTCCTCATAAGAGATACCATTTTGGGACATGAAGGCTTTAATCGACTTTTGTCTATCAAGCTCTGGGCATAACTTACTAGATGCAAAATGATTTCCCGTGCAGTGAAGACAGTAAGCCTTAGATTCTATCGTGTCGCAGCTTTCTCCTGTGTGTTCTTTGCCGCATTTAAAGCAGCGTGGTTTCGAGCGGCATTGGGCTTTGACGTGTCCAAATCGGCAACAATTTTGGCACTGAATTGTCGGCAATTGGTATATTTCCACTGGAAGAGATGTATGAAAAGAAAATACCCTATCCGGTAGGACTTGACCTCTGAATGTAAGCACTACAGCCTGAGTTGGAATCCAGGTAATCTTACCGTCTTCATTGGACTTACGATTAAGTCGTCGAGCCTTTGCTACGAAACCGCAGCCATTGGGGACTTCAAGGTTTTCGGCAAACTCTTCCATAGACATATCAACGGGGACATTTCTGACAAGACCCATACGAGTTATGTTGAATGTTGGTATGGATGCCACGTACTTGTATTGGCTTAGGAGAGTTGTATTGTCCAAGAACTTGTTGGCATCGGCGGCTGAGCGGAATTCAACTGAAACCCTATTTCTACCAATAGCTTTAATACCATCGTTGCAGATATTACCTACATGATGGTTGGCCAAAAACTGACCAAACTTGATTGGGCGAATTGTTGTACCGGCGGAAGGATCAGGGACCTCTCGAGACACATGAACGATGAAAGGACCTTTATCTGCTGTTGAATATTCTTTTACACCGATAACTAGCGTGGCGTGCAGCCAGGTTGTTTGTACAGATGCAGGGACGGGGGCTGAGTTTACATCTGCGGATGTCGCCTTGACTTTGCCGCTAGAACCACCGGACTCCTCAGAATCTACTTCCTTTCTGCGCTTACGAACCGCAGAAGGCTCGGAAGATGGATCCGGGGGGTCCGGAGGAACAGGCGGAGGATCAGGACATGGAGAAGACGACGCCGCGTCAATCTCCATTATCCCAAAAAATCCTTAGTTTTTTTTTTGCCCTAAGGATAATGAGGGTAGGTCCTATCCGTTATAAAAGATAGATGCTACTATGTATAAAACTAGATAAAAGCCCAATAAAGGGCCTTGTTTTTAGGTAACTCAATACACCAGCATAAATACCTTAACAAACCAACTTAAAATTAAGCGAAATATCGCGAGAAAACAAATAAAACTCAAAAGATCTCACTCAAAGCTTGTTGCTCCAAGACGTCCAACCGAAGAAAAAAACTTTTCTTCAACTTCTTTGTTTTTTTTGTTTTGTTTGACACTGATATACCACTGTATTTTTAATTTGTCAAAGTTAACAGGCTGCCAATGTTAATAGTGTCGTCAGTTCAGTCAGTAATCAATCAATCAGTTGCCAAACGTGTGCGTAGCGGTGTGGTGTCTCGCTCTTTTGTAATTTTGTATTCCTGTACATTACAAAGCTTACTTGGGCGAAATTGTTTTGGTTTTCGTTTAGTCGGTGAATTTCATGAGTGAATAAATAATGGCAACGTCTACTGTACTTCGAGTAAAGCGAAGGCTCGAGGATAATCCTCAGGATGCTTTGGTGCTCATGTGCAAAAGGATAAAGACAGATACTGATGAGATCTCTCCATCGCTTTTTGTATTTCGAGGAACCGTTAAAAATCAGGTAAATAAAAGTACTACATCATTTACTTAGAACCACCAGCTATTTACCAAAAAGACCAACTATCTACCTAGTGCCAGAGATCAGATTCACCACTAACCTAAATATCTGGAACTATATTCCTCATTGCCATAACACCTGATTTCCAGGAAACGCCAAATGTGAAGAACATTGTACCGAAGACTGATTTGAAGCAGTCCACCTCTCAAGTCAAGGATATCATCCACAAACTCAGAAATGAGAGAAAAGAGCAATCTACTGAAAGTCGATATGAGGTAAGTATTCCATTTTTAACTATAAAATGTTACCTACATTATTTACTTGAAATGTCATAACCTAACAAATAGCTGCCTACAGACATTTTAGATCTCATTCAATCGAATTGAAATCATTGTGAATCCTAAACATTTAAAAGATTGGCACTCAAGGCTCACTATTGCTTCTAGTTACAGAAGAAATGTAGATCCTGGCATGATTCATTAGCACTATGCGAAAATGGAAGGGAAATGGAGTGTAGGGTGCTTTGCACACTCAAAAAAATCGAAATTCAACTTTGTTGCATTCAAACTCAGCGCTATTAAACCATGCTGGTAACTGTGTCTCTGGATATGAGGAGAACATTGTAGGATATGTGTCCTCCTACGAAAAGGGAAGATCTTCCACGCCGAGCGACCTTTGGCTCGGGGTCCGAGGACCAATTGGATGGTATCCGGTAGTATTACTTATGTTCAAACTCCGTGATAACTTCGTTTGTGCGATCTAGGATAGTTCTCATGTAGCGAGATAGATGGCGCTACAGATATTTAGATATTACTTTATATAATATTATTATTAAGAGCATGTAGTGTCCCACTGCAGGGTACAGGCCTCCTTTCCTTCTCTCTAGTCTTTTCTATTTTGGGCATCTGTGGACCAGTCTTTTAGCTAGGCCTCAATCTCATACCTCCATCTTGATCATGGTCTGCTGTGAGATTGTTTCTCATTTGGAAGCATTCACTTATTAGTTACTAGTTGCCCCCCGCGACTTTGTTCGCGTCCCGTTGGATCCCGTTGATTTTTCGGGATAAAAAGTAGCCTATGTGTTAATCCAGGTCACGCGCAATATATCCAAGTTTCATCCAAATCCCATCAATAGTTTTTATGAGAAAGAGTAACAAACAGCCATCCATCCATACTTACGAACTTTCCCGTTTATAATATTAGTAGGATAAATTATGTGCGCTATTCCAGGTGGTAAAACTGAGCCGAGGATTGAAAGACAGTGAGACTGAAGAGTTTGATCTGGTAGATCTGCAGAGGAAGGACGATGAAGAAGGAAATGTTCAGTATGCTTATGACTTGTACCTGGCTGCAACTCAGGACTTTGACGTGTCTATGTTGGACCAACTTGTGAGGTTTGTATTAGAAATTTTGAGACAATATATAATTGAGTATAATAGCTCCTAATAGTCACACAAACAGTCTTGACTCATACCAATTATCCCACAAATTTTATTAGATATTTGAATGTTTGTGTTTTAATCACGCCGCAACTAGGTAATAATCCGATTTGGATGAAACTTGGAATGTATATATTTCCTAACCTGGAGTAACGCATAGGCTACTTTTTATCCCGGAAAATCAACTGTATCTAACGGGACGCGGACGAAGTCGCGGGCAGATGCTAATAGGAATAATTTAATAAATCATAAATTTTAAAAATATTGAAACAAGTTTGCGTTATTAAGTCAATGTATACGAAACTACTTCGATATTGCTTAGTAAATTATCACTGAAACTATTTCAGAATAGAAAACTTCGAGTCTGATCTAGTCCTCAACCAGAAGGAAGCAGGTAGTTCCTCCGACGAGGCTGAAGATGATGATGATTCTAATGATGAGAATAACTGGAGGAACGAGTACCCCGACTCTGAAGCCAGCAGTATCGATGAAGAGGCTATTGTTAAGGCTATGGAGGGGGTTGATATTGGTAAGAATATTTTCAAGTACAGTTAGCAACATAAAGTTGATTAAGAAATTGAGTTTTAAAATCCAAGTAAATAAGTGTCAGTTGTAAAATGTTTTAAACAGTTCATTCAAAGAAATTAGTATAAAGATTAAATTAATAAATTCAAAATATACAGGGTGTTACCAGACCACTTCCGAAAACTTGGAGGTTCCAATCAGACCATGATACTAAAAACATTAAGCGAAAAAAATCGCGAAAAAAAAATTGACTTGACTATCTCTTTTTAATTTTTTTTCTAGTTACATACACACAGTACAACATAATAAGACATACCTACCTAATTATCTCATTTAAAAAAGCAAAAAAACAAATAAAATAAATAAAGCAGCAATGTACACGCAGCACGCAGATTACGTCTACTACAGCATGAACAGCTGAGAGTTCATCGCGGGTCATTCAAGTACGCGACGTGCGAGCGACCTACGTTAGTACCTACCTACGTTAGTAGGCACTTACGACACAGAATAAATAATAGTACTACGCCTCGAGCTTACCTACGTGAATGCGTACATTGCGGGCTGGCGAAATAAATACAAATCTTTAAACATTGTTTTCTCCGGCTATAATTATTTTTCAGGATAACTGATTTTTTTTTGGTTGGGTTTTGGTGTGCTGTAGCTCCCCCTTTCGTTTTCGGAAGTGGTCTGGTAACACCCTGTAGTTGATCAACGTTCAACTTATAATGGTGTCGATTCTGTTGTTGCATTTTTCTAAAGTTACTTTAACTGAACAGGGCTAGAATCATACGCGTCTTTGTTGTTTCAGTATCGGGTGGTAACATTTTTAGTGTTGTCAAATTGGGTTAGCTTAGAAAAATAAAAAACAGAATTGGCCCTAATATTTATTCTGTGATTGGTTTCTTTCAGAAGACAACCTCTCCAGCGACGAAGGCGAAGACCAAATCTACAGTGACCCGTTGATCTACAACGAAGATGCGAAGCGCTACGGCGAAGCGTACGCGAAGTACAAGGCGAAAGTGCTTCGCGAAACCGGTAGTGATACCGGCTTCGTGCACTGCACTACTATCAAAGAAATGGATGAGGAGTCAGCCGATGGTTAGTTCCTCTTTTAAAATAACTAGCTTTCACCCGGGATTTCGCCCGCATCCCATTATCCTGTTGATTTTCTGGGATAAAAAGTATCTTGTGTGTTAATCCAGGTCACGGACAATATATATTCCAAGTTTCATTCAAATCGGATCAGTAGTTTTTGTGTGAAATAAAAACAAACATCATACATATCCTTACAAACTTTCGCGTTTATAATATTAGTAGAATTATCATAGGAATCAATATGATCAATATGAATATAAAGTATCAATATGAACATCTTTTCCTATGGATACTTATAATAAATAAATAAATATTTTTTGAACATTACACACAACATCCTCTAGTCCCAAACTGAGCGAGAATGATGTGTCTCAGTTGTCGATTGGCAAGTTCAAAAACGTAATAAAACGAAGACTTCTTTTAAAAGCATACCATAAAATATCTGATTATTTAGAAGACAAACAAGCTTGGGACGAACTAGCTCCAACTCATGCAATAAGAAAAAATTGTGATCATTCCTAATCATACAAAGCGTAATGACGAGTGATCAGTAAGATTTTATTGAATAAAAGCTTTATGACTTTTAACTTTTTGGGTTTTATGAAAACATTTTTCTCTTCTCAGGATACAAAGAGGGCAGTGACGATGAAGGGTTCTACTACGGCCAAGAAGAAGACTCCGAGCAGTACCGGCAACAATACGGCAGCGAAGACGAGTACAGTCCGGATTGAACCGGTTTGAATCTGTTTATCTACCTACTACTTGTTGTAAGTAACACATTGTTACTTATAAATTCTGTATAAGCTTACTTTTCAATTTTGTAAGTCGTACGGTTTTTTACTCAAAATTAGTGGTAAGGAAAACATTTTTATGAGAAATAAATTCTCTTTTACTGTTATGAGGGAATTTTATTTGGTACTAGCTACCCGCGACTTTGCTCGCGTGCTAGCAGCATACGCATTATTTGGTTAAAATCTTTGATCCTAATTTTAGACCCTTTAGGGTGCGACTTTTCAAAATTCCTTTCTTAGTGCACCTCTACACTATATAAGGATACTACCCTCTAAATTTCATACCTCTAGGACTTATATTTTAGGCTGTGCGATGATTGTCAGTCAGTTTCCTACTACCGAAAACATTCCTGATTGATATAAGAAAAAATCTACCATTTTGCTTTCAAAACAAACGACAGCCGACTTGACAAATGACTCTACTTGACTATATACCTATATATACCTACTATATACCTAGCTATAAATTATCTGCTGAAATGATTATAATTCCACAGACTTTTTTGATAATTAGTCGATATAAAATGAAATAAAAAGCAACACTAATATGTGATAAATAATGTATTGTCTGGCGATATTTTTACAATATCATTGTATTCCTACATCAGTTGATTTTATAATCAATTAATTTTAATTACTATTAAATAATATATTACGTGATTTTGAATATGTTATGATGTCGTTAGTATTTTGTGCAGTTTTTGATAAGATTTTGAATTGTCAATATCGAGACAAAAATCTAAACTTGATAACGTTGTATAAGGCAAGTCTAGGGTTCGAAATATTTACTGACAAAAAATTGTTTAAAACTTGTCACTACTTGGAAATCAAAATATTTAAAGATTTCAATAAGAACGCTGACCCAGAACTAAAACAAATAGGATATACATAAAAAGTAAAGGATAAAGATATGTATAGGTTACTCATATTGAGACTACTATTTAGATGAAGTTTTCCCAAAATACTAACGACATTTTGAAAACTGTAAAACATTTTATTCGAGATGGCGCTTATCTAGAATGGCGCTTGTTTGAACGGAACACAATATTTATATGGCACGTGACATCAGATACTGCGTTTTACAAAATCAGAGAAATTTCAGCAAAATTTATCATTTTTGAGTTATTAGTATCTTTTATTAACACCCTGAGTATCTTTAACATTTTTAAGACCAGTGTAAGCGCAAACGGGCCACTGACTAACCACCAGTGGCCTGGGATAGCCACTTTTTATAGTTTCACATGGTGTACTAAGTGGCCGCCACCGGCCACACGTGTGCGATGAGTTTAAAAAATGCATGAAAAATAAAACAAAGTGGCTGTCGTAAGCCACTAGTGGCAGTGGTCGGTGGCCCATTTGTGCTGAGCCTTAGATACATTTCAAAAGTAGGTACTTAGCAGTTTAAAATAACCCAGAAATGATCAGATTAATTTGAAAATTGCGTTTTAATGTACTCTGAAAGTAGACTACCAGGTGTAAGAAGACTAATTCCTGAAGACTTCGAAGGGTTAAGTATAAGTACCCATCCAATGTTCATATGAGTACTTTAACCCATTTATGTTCTTGGAACCCAATTGGTTTTTTTAGTTTTTTTTATTGAATTGTGAAATTTCTCTGATTTTCTTTTGTGGGTTACTATTTTCTTACAAAAAATGTCATGTTTACAATATCGTTACGTTTACAAGCAATTTTGTAAGTAATTACTTATGTAAAGTCGTTGTCAAGTACTATGAGACGCCATGACACATTTTTTAAGCTTTCGAAAGTTCTAGAATGTGTATTTTTTTTAAATCTGGCTTTCACAAAACTAGGAAAAATGTTAACTCAGAACTTGCTTCTGACTCTTCTCTCAGATATCCTCAAAGATCTTGAGTGCTAAACGATACGAGGAGATGTCTACCGTACCTCAGAATTACAGTCATGGTCATATTTTATTTAGCAAAAGTTTCAAATGAAACTTTAGTAAACAATCTGGAAGACAGTGGGAAGACACAAATACCTCATTGAAAAAAACTTCAATTGTCTATGACTCATAGACAATACATATTTTTAATTTGCGTCACAGACTATAACACAAATTAAATCTTATATGTACTTGCAAACGACTTTACTCAAATAAACTCAAAACATCACAAATTCAAGTCCGAAATACACATGTCTGTATTGTTACATAGCATTGCAATTTCATGATTTCTCTGCATTAATTCAGTAAAATCATAAGGACCACTATAAATTGTATCATTGATGAATCTTTGAATCAGCGCAGCGGTCTAACCGCCAAGTGTAATGGTAATAGAAATAGAAGTTATAAACTTTGATTGCCATTTTTACGATATGAAATCTTCAATGTATTTCAAAATGATAAGTTATATTATAACCATGTAGCTATTAACTACATTTTTAAATTGTTCGGGTAATGCTAACACCCGTATTCTGATTTACTGCTCAAGCAAATGATCCGAACTCGAGCATAGATTTTTGTATGAAAATCTCTACTCAAATAATATATGCTTGAGTAATAATTCCTTTATCAACAGTACTTTTAGTTTGTAGAAATCACGACCAACCCTATTGAACTCTGTTAACATTACTTGACGGTCAGATCGCTTGCACTCTAGCTACATTCATGTGTATCACAGCCTCAACGGAAGATCTAGATATTCTAGATATATCATTGCAAATTTGAGACTCATTCCAAAGTTAAGGACAGACAAACACAGATTACGAAGGTATATCTACGGAATAAGTCTTTTATTCACTTAATTTCTAGTTTATAATTAGTGAGATACCTATAAATGCAATATTATTAGTCTAGCAATGCTTTGGCATGACAAAACATGGTAAATTTTAAATTTTGCTTATACATTGATAAAACAGCGATTAATCGATTAATATCATAATTTACCTGAATGGAATGAAGCAGATATGATCCAATCACGAGCGAATATAACAGTATACTGAACAATGTTACAATCACAGGAATACCTCTTGCCATAAGAACATTACAAAAAAATACAGCTATGTCAAAATAGTGTTCAAATTAATTGTTTTTATTTCAATTACGGATTTAGGAATGTAATTCATAATAATAAAAATTCACAGCCAATGCAAACGTTTAGGTAAGGTTGCAATGATCAATTCTTAGCCAAATCACAGGCCAAATGTAGATGTAAGCCAAGATTGTAGACAATGGTGTACAATCTTGACTCTGTTGTTGCATTTTTCAAACCAACCTTATTTGACAGCGCTGAAATTATAGCCTCCTATCTTATAAAAAGTTAGAGTAGACATTATGTCTTATTTACCATACGAAATCAGGACATAATGTCTACTCTAAATTTTTATAAGATTGACCATAGGTCTTTATCCTTTCAGTTATTTAACTAATATAATATTGTCGTTCTCAGTTCAGAACGGCAATATTTTTTTTAGCTGTCAAATTAAACATATCATCCCTGATTTGTTTAATTTGACAAATTACAGTGCCCACTTATTTTGGCTGTAAATGAACTGATAGGAGAATTTCGTATGGATATTTGAACAGCTATGTTGACATAGTTCTGTATTGCCAAAAGCCTGAAAACCCCACTGGTTTTAAATAAATCGGAATGAGCACTTCGCATTGAGTCAATAAAATTCACTATCCATTAATATTAAACAAAAACAACAAAGAAAGAACAATCTTAAAACAAATGGTAATAAAATTTAGTTACAGTAATAATATCTTTACATATATTTACAGTTTTGGTAATAATAACGTATACTAAAGAGGAAGGTTTACTATTCATACATAACAATGTAACAAAACTCTAGATTGAGGGCTTAATATGTACACTAACCGACAAGGGCTGACAAACTTAAATAAATGGTACCAAACATTTCAGTTTTTAACTACGCATAAGCACGAATTTGTATTATAAGACAATTATTAGTTACAATCAGTAAAAAATTGCAGATTGTACAAACTTACTGTCAATGTCTTGCATTGTGGATACATTTTGATAGTAGGTACCTACTTTAAGGTGCTTTAAGTCATTGATTGGTAGCACAAGCTTCTGCAGTATCACAGAGTCAATGTTTAGTCATTCACAAGTCTGCCAGCCTGTTCAGACACCTTACTACAATTGAAATTTCGAAACAGTGATTTGGCATTGATATGCAGTATATATAATAATCATCAATTATTGCACATTTTATAATAAATCCAAATGGATACAATTACGCCTAATTATCAACAGAAGCTTTATCTTAACGAATTCAGGAAACGACTTTTCATTGGCTAATGTAACATAGAAACTGACTAGTATAGATTAAAATGCGTAAACGCAGCGCGGATAAATTAGTCAATCTCTCTGCGATCTTCTTTAAAAGAAAGGTTATCTCTTCCTCATCGACTGCTATATCTTCTATGACTACCCCCTCAAAGCTGACTGTGTCGCTGCCAGAGGTACTGAGAGAAGAACGTCATATAAGCCAATGAAAAGGTCTCCTATAGCACAGCGTCACTGACCCGCGGCACAGGTACGTTGTTATTCGCCGCAGCGTCCTGGTTATTAGCCGTACAGTAGAACTGCTTATGCGCTTTGTAAGTGTTCACGTATTTGAAGGATATGTCGCAAGATTTGCAGTAGTTGGGGGTTTCTTCTTCGGTTCCTGGTTCCTTCTTTATTTCTACGGCTGTGACGGTGACGGGCACGACAGGAGGAGATGGGGTCTCTTCTTCCGGTTCGTCCGTTGCGTGGACGAGCCGTGCGTGGCGGACCACGTTGCCTCTGTAAGTGGAAGTGTAGGCACAACTGCTGCATCGATGGACCCTCTCACCCGTGGCCGCGGGGCTGGGCGACGTGGCCTCTGGGTTGTCGTCTTCGACCACGCACGCTATGTAGCTCTCTTCCTGGAATAAAGGACATTTTTGGTGAGTGATTTTCTTATTTTCTGTAGGTAACTATTCAATCTCGATCTCTTAGAATTGTACTCGTATTGTAATTATTCCATTAGTTAGAGAATACTCGTAATAAAATGTTCAACCTAAAAATACCGGAGATGAAGACAAACAGATACTAAAACTGGTTCATTTTGGAAGGTCTTAATTAATTAGGTATCCAGATATATTACCTGCATATCAGCTGGCTTCTTATTATTGAAGTGCATCCGGATGTGCGTGCGCATTCCCCGGAGCGTGTTCCCGCGGTACCGGCAGATGGTGCAGCGGAATGCCTTGACGCCGGCGTGCGCCTCCATGTGCCTTTGCGCCGCCGCTGCCGTCGGGGACACCACGTCACAGCACGGACACTTCCAACCCCCCTCGGTACCGGACCGAGTCTCTACCACCGGAGTCGTCACCGCAGCGCGAGGAGATCGCGTCTCCCTCTTAACGCAGTAGTAGGACTGATGCGTCGTCAGATTATCCAGCGAGTTGAACGTGATCCCGCAGGCGAGGCAGATCAGCTGCCGGTACTGCGGAGGCGGACCCGGCTCCGGAGCGGGACTCGCTCGCTCCTCTCCGCCGCCCGCGGAACAGTAGTGACGCTTGTGAATCCTATAGTTCTCGACCTTGCAGAACACTATGTTGCATTCCTTGCATTTGGACACGCCCTGCTTGACCAGGACCTGCGGTAGGCCACTCGTCACCGGTAACTCAGACGCTAATCGCATGGCTAGGCCGGGAGGTAAGAGAGCGGGGGGACCGGGATTGAACTTCTCCTCGTGAGGCGATGGTGCGCTCGCCGGCTTCGGGGTCGGTCCTCTTGAACTGTTCCGTCGGCGTCGTTTGGGTGAGATCTCTGCGATCGGCGAAGAGGATCGTCGGGGTGAAGGAGACGGGGTTCCAGGCGAGCCAGGAAGTGATGGCGCGCATACTATCTGCTCTGGTGTTGTGGACCTCAGTCTGTTCTCTTTCTCGTGCTCATCCGTCGGCACAGCCTCGGGAGTTCGCCTCACACTAAGGTCCAGTGGAGTTTGCCCGCCATCTCTAGAGTTCTCTCTCGGTCTGTTCGCGGATTTTAGAACCTCGGCCGCTTTTCCTTCGGTGGGTAGGTTTGGTAGCGCACCGAAGGGCTGGAATGTTCCGTTAGGGAGCAGGAAACATGGGTTATCTGGATCCGGTAGGGTAGTTCCGGGAAGTGTGCTAGCGTTTCGTAGCAATCCTATCGGTAGGATGAGAATCGGAGTGGTTGGTAGTGCAAGCGCATACCCGCTTCCGGCCGGCGGAGTGAGGCCTGGCGATGGCGGGGCTGAACCCGACGTCACCGAGCTTCCTCTGGTCGCCGTCGGGGTGTTCTTTACTACCTGCCTCGTGCTGCAGTAGTGCATCTTATGCGCGCGGTACGTTTTAATCGAACTGAAGCGGATATCGCAATCAGCACAGTATCGATCCGGCGCTGGGGGACTATCCGCGGTCTCTCCGTTCGATGTAGGCGTCGGGGCGGGAGTTCCGCTGCTCACGGGCGACGACGAATGCATTCGCATGTGCCTGTTCAGGCTCACTTTCTTATCGGCGCTATAGGAGCAATACGTGCATTGGTACTGCTTGTGGGGAGGTCGCGGCGTCTTCGAATCTCCGCTCGATTCGTCCGCGTTCGTGTCCCCCGGGGAATCCGTGCCATCGGGCTTCGGCCTGCGGTTCGTGCAGTAGTGCTCCTGGTGCGCCTGCAGCGTGCTCAGCGAGGAGTAGCGGATGCCGCACGGCTTGCAGATGTAGCCCGGGGGGCCGGCCGAAGGGAAGAGACCGGGAAAGGCCGCCGCGGCTACCGCTAGATAGTCTCTAGGTTGCGGCGCGATAGAGGCTACCGGAGGTACGGGTGGCGGCGACGGCGACGGAGGCTCGCGCTTGAGGACTGTGGCCAGCGGCGCCAGCGCTGGGTCCGTGGCCAGGCTGGTGTTGAGACGCAGTCGCGGCGGCGACGCCGTGCCGGAGGCGGCGGGTGATGCGCCTGACGCGGGCGACGTGGCGCCTGAGCTCGGCGTGCGAGGTTCTCCCGGCATCGCCTCGCTCTCGTTTCCCCATTCCTCGTCCTCACCTGGAAAAATCAAAGATGCCTGTCAGAAAATGCAACTTCAGGGAAGTACCTAAGTTAAATCAAAAGTTTTTATGAGAAGCGAAATAGTAGTCCGCAGATTTTAGATCATAAAATCCAAGCCTCGCGATGGCCGGACTGTTAGTGTTTGTATAGTATTCAGATTTAAAACAGAACTAGACATTGGAATGCCGGAGGAATAAAAAGAAGCTTGCCGTATCGGCGCCTATTAGTGCTGTTAGGAACGATGTGAGCCAGCGCGCTGCGGGGATTCTCGCGATAGCCGTCACTCGTCACGTTTCGTCGCGTATCTGTCGACGTCAGTCAGATGAGGCTCGCAGTCGAGGCATACATTAGCGCTCCTAATTGAGACGTGGTCGCGCTATGTAAATGTCGCGGCGTGGGTGGGGCGCCGGTCTCCGTGTCCGAGGCCGCGGATCGAGTGCGCGAGCGTCGGTCGCGGGGCGCGGGGCTCGGCCGCGACGCTCGTCCATCAATATCGTGAGCCGGCCTGCGGCCAAACAGAACAAAACCTTAACGGGCCCGTTGTAATTGGATCTGATTTCCAGAAAACGCGCGCTCACCTTCCTTTTTGAGCGACAACGATCTCTCCCGAGCGAGGAATTAACCTATCTTTCGCGCAGCGATCTCGACTCAAAACGCCAATTAATGAGAGGCTCAACTTCATTCTCCCGAGTCTGTGAAGATCATTATATGGGCACGACAGCGAGATGGACGCGACGATTGGTGCGGCCGCGCACCCGACCGACATCTCGCGGTAACGAATACCACTCGAATCGGATTGCGTTCGGGTCACGCTATCCTAGTGTGCGCAGTTCCGATTGGTCATTACGATTGGTGGGTGACGCGCGATTGGTTCGCTAATGCTGCCTCTATCTGGCAGCTTAATGTTAGCGTCATACCGAGGCGAGCTTATCGCAGTTCGTTAGTCGCGTTTGGCTTCTGTTTTCGCTAAGTAAGTTATAATCCGGTGAGGGCTGCGCTGCGCGCTCAAACGTAGGTACGCTCAATCAGATAGATGGCGTGACTCGGTGTCGTTTATGCAGCTTTTCGAAACTGAACGTCGATTCGTTAAATGATATCAATCTTTGCCCTTTGTCTTTATAAACATGTCATTGTGCTTGCATAACACTACCTTTATATGACTTCATAGTCGTACCTACAAAGCTAGTGCCCGCATGGTGACTAGAAACTTGAAAATCCGTTTGCTAGATACGTGTATTTAACCTTTGACTGCACGAGACGAGTACACTTTGTGAACAATGCACCGTGTTTAAATGTCAAGTGTCTTTATATTAATCTAATACGAAGTAACGAGACCAGCATGAGTGAAACACGTGCCCACATGATAAACAAAGCCGGCGCCTTATCAGATGGAAGATCGGTAGCCAATTAAAATGCTCGTGCATCTGTCCGTCACAATCGGACGATACGCATCTGTGACGCTTTTGAGCGATCACCTAGGACCATTGATCCATAACTGATACAGCTTCGATCCGGCAAAAAAAACTGTCTCTAAGTAGATGGATTTTCAAAGGATTAAAAAAGTGCCTCAAAATAAAAAACAATTATTCAATTCTTATTATTATATCAATCGAAAATCATAAGTAGGTAACGGCCGCACCGCCTATCACTACTTATACTAGATCAACAAATTCTAATGAAGATGAAAGCTCTTTGTTTCTTCTAGGGCAACTAAGCTAAGCAAAAATGTGAGGAATATAGTTTTATGATCCCTTTTCAAGGCTCAGAGCAAAGAATATGTAATACGTAGTTGCTACGTAAGAAGCAGGACTCCCGTTCTAGCATAATAACACACTGAAAATCTCGTTTTGTATGAAACGCAAGTTAAAATTTTGACCTCCGTTTCATACATTGTTAGTTTTTCGAAAGTACGAGTCTAGTTCGAGAGTTTCGCCAGTCTGGCTCAGAGATCAACTTTTCGTTTTTGATGGCTTTACATTGCCAGCAAAAGTAAGAAAACCACAAATGATAATTTTCATTTCTCTTTTCAATTTCTCTGGTCTAACCACGGAATACCATTCCGATGAATATTTGTGGTTTATATGTCACATCTCGGCTTCAAAAAAGATAAGTTGAATCGGATTATCGTTCGGAACCATCTTGATTCATTCGAGTTTGTCATTTCGATGAGTTTTGTTAGATAGGGGATCATAACATTCATAACATTGCTTACAAAAGTTGTGTGATAAGATCATGCCTAAGTTCACATGAAAATGTTACCTAAGAATACCTAGGTAGGATACAAAAGCAAAAAATAATTGTTTCGATGAACTTCTCAAGTCCTTATTCTTTTTTATTTTTTTGAAATCTTTTATATTGTAAGGACTTTGAGTCGAAGTCCTTATTTTATTACACGACTTGCAGCATACCGCCAACAAAAGAAAAACGCCGGAAAAGTTCTGATAATATGTTCTTGGTATTCTATATTTAAAAAGTAATGTAAGAGTCTATGAAATGAACACCGGCCGAAAACAAAAGAAACTATTTCCACTGACCTATCATCGAGTGGAAGTGTCGGGCGTCGTGCGTCACGATCGGACGCGCATTAACATATCGCTTTGATTCGCTATCGGGTTGCGAGTGCGTTGTTACACGTCACACGAGTTTTTTTTATGGAAATGAGCAGGTTTTATAGTTGACAGTCTTCGTGGTTATAAAAATACGGGCGCATGATGAGATACCGTAAATTATTTGTAAAACACAGTGCGAAATATAAAAATAAAGTTGGGCTGGTTCATGTAGAGAGTATCTACGAGGTAACAATCTGCGTTCTGAAATAATTCGTTTGTGATTGAACTCTAGTCTAGTTAATTGGGACGTTAAATTCATTCGTAGTGTGCATAGTGTGCATAGCATTGTATAGGTAGGTACAGTACACTAGATACGTAACTGATAGATAAAGTAAAACGCTCTGTAGAGCTTTTATAGTACCTAATGGCAAAACACTTTAGCAGAACACCGAAAGAATTGCCATTTTATCTAAAGCTGGAATTACTTAGTAAATAGTAGCTTTCTCATCGTGTCTTCGAAGTGTTTTACTTAGGACGTAGTACAATAATGTTGGTAGATAGAAAAGATATAAACAGCACCTTGAAATATATCTAACAAAGTGTCACTTAATCGTATGTCAAGTTTTTGTCAAACGTTGTGGGTAAGTTTCCATTGTCCTACGATAATAACAATTCTCACTGAAATACCATAATTGGACTACTCATTGCATCTAAATCGATATACTTTACACTTACCTACTTAATATTATGCAAGCAAATAGTCTTGGATCTATTGTGCAGACAAAGGAATATTACCTATGTTCATAAAAACTTATGCATATAATGTTCCACTAATACTAATAATACTAATACTAATTTTCTACTTTATTGTAGCGATGAGTAAGAAAAATAGGAATTTTTGAAATAAGTACTTTACTCTAAATGGTTTGTAAAAAAAATTCGTTGACAAAAAATGTGCTCTACCTATAAATTTTCAGGCCCATATATTAAATGTTTTACGTAGGTAGGTATTATATGAGTTGGTATTGGTAAACATTAATAAGGTAAGGTATGTAATCAATAAAAGTAGATAAATTAGCTGTAACTTCTCTATCAGATCCTATTATTTAAACGAAATTAACATAACCTATCAAGTTACAATGACCGCTTGACCTCACTTTCGTTTTCAACCAAGACGTGTTACTGTCGTATTGCAAAGTTGTTACTACAGTGGAAACGCGCTCAACAAAAACTCGTAAGTGAAGTACTAGATAAACATTTCCTTATAGTGTCCGCGTCCTGCCTCATTCATGACGAATAAATCTTGATGTCTGGAAGTACGATAGTGCAATGTACGGGCGGTGCGATGTGGCTATGAAATGTTCTGATAGTGTCGCCTCTGTTAGTTTGCTATCTGGGATTTCTAACTTACGGTCTTTTACTTGCGCTGCTCGATTTTTTTTTTTTTTTTTTTTTTCGTTATTTTTTGTTTGAATGTGGATGTGGAGCCTTTTTGCATGATTCGGGATTTTTTTATCATGCATGATTATAGAACTATAAATACTTATTTAGAGATTAGAGATTTTGTTTTTTTTTGTTTGAATTTGGAACTCGTCTAGTTTTCGGTATTTATCATAATTGTGACAACTAGCCACAAAAGCCACAAACTAAGAAGTAGAAGTTGAAATTGAAACTTTAGTATAAAAAAAATCATAGCCAGAAAAGTGTGCATGCACATTTGCGCTATACTTTGCTTTAAATTAGAACAAAATGCATGACTTCTGTGACCGATCACCCTCATATTTGAAGCTAAGAAATTAAATTATGCACCCAATTAACCCAGTTAGGTCGCTAAGTACCCACACTACAACCCTTACAAAGCAGGTAATCTTAGAATCGCTGACGAGAACGTGCTTGATAGATGTGGGGTTAATATTCATGGGGTGGCTTGGCTCGCCACATGTGCGACGAGGAGTTGCGAAATTTAATGTGCGGTGGATGTGGTTTTAAAGTGACTATTACCTACTACTGTGGATTTGTGTGTTACAATATTGAATAAATTTTCTATCTATCTAATCTACTAATCACGTTAAAACCACATCTGGGCTGGATTTTGTCTGGCCCCTAGGCTTAACTATCGCGTTTTTTAATTAGAAAAAGGTGCTATAATTTGGATTTATAAAAAAAAACACTTTGGCCAAAACACCCTCCCTACGTCAGTACTTTTCTCGTAGCAAAAAGCGTAGGACATGTCTACGGCGTAGAGGTCAAAACTTCCTTAAGGAAAATAAAATGACTTTTTTTCTCAAAGTATTTCATAGGTAACTATTACCTAAGTAATAGGTAGTTTTTTTTTAGCTGAACTTAATCATTTCAGTTAAAAGAATAGGTCCCTAGATGTTATCATGTGTATTCGTTGTAACAGTAATATCGTGATGTAAACTTGGTTACAAAAAAATACCACATCCACAACTAATTTATTTAATGTTATCGCTCTGTCACATTTCGTTCTAAATATGCGTATTCGTACTAGTAATTAAAAAAAACAAGTGCGCGTGTGATCGTTTGGTAAGTGTTTGAGGAAATTAACCCGTTTTCAGTGTTATTTGTATTTATACTCATTACTATTTAGGCACTTTACTGATAGATTTTTTTTTTACAACAATTTTTTTTTATAATAAATATAATACAAGTATGTACACAGGGTGTATGTATATTATTATTACATTATTTTGGTTGTAAAAATTGCCGCTTTTGCTATCTCCTTCTTCTTCTCTTCATTAATGGCCTCTGTCCGTCATTTCGACAGACAATTTTGCCAATGTCAAGTGATATAATTGTAATAATATAAGTCAAGTCAAGTCGGCTATCGTTTGTTTTCAAAAGAAAATGGTTGATTTTCTCTTCAAAACCTAACACGAGTTTTCACATTCAGAAAAACCACTTTACACACATTTATTCCAATGGCTCACACTTTATGTTACGACCTAAGTATTATTGGTTAAAATTCCACCTAAATTAAACAACAATACTCACAATAACACAAGAAAAACTATTAAAATAAAAGTGCTATGTATCGTTTCAAAAAATGTCAAAACTCGTGTCCCTGCTATCTCCTTTTATTGACATGAAAATGACAGCATTTTAGAGACATTATCGTGCCTAATTGAATACCAATATTTGTTCAAATTACCTGTCGAAATGACGGATAAAGGCCATAAATAAATGAAGAAGAAGAAATAGTCAAAATAATCACAATATTGTAGTGGCAGTATGAAAATACATGCTCTGTATGTGTAGTCTCAATTTAAGGCATATATAATGTGCATAAAATAATGTGTTCTACGCAAAGGTTCTACCATTATTACTGCAGTAGCCATTACAGTAAATAAAAAAAAAGTTATTCGCGTAAATACTAGGCCAGGGTGATTTGTGTAATTAGTCGGTTGGTATGTTAATCTGCTCCACACCCACCAGTGGTTATGCTCAGCACAGAAATAAAAAAAATAAAAAATAGCTGTGACAGTGATGGGTTAAGGACATAAGGACCTACCGCTATCGTGGATTAAATTGTACTAAAAGAAAATACTACGCGCGGTCATGAATATGGTATGGTAGTCGTTTTTTTGGTAAAAAAATTCTGGAAACGCACTCGAAATTACTTCCTCAGTACATAATGGCTGATTGAGTGATTGGTCTAGTACGAGTTTCGGTGTGTAACGCTGGGCGTCAGACGTTTTACACCAGATTTACACACCAAAACTCGTCCTAGGCCCTCTGTGCTTAGTCAGAGTTTAGTTAAGAGTGAAGGTCAAGTGGAGGTATGATATCAATCAATAAACTTAAAACAAAAATGTATAAAAAATAAATTCGGTGATACGTAAAAGCGTTGCTGTAAAATTATTTACGGCTATTGTACATTCCGTACAATCTTACAAATCAACGTCCCACGTTCTGTATGTAAATCACTGGGCACATTCGTGAGCGCGAACGATTCTAATTTCCTCCGATTCCGATGTCCCCATAACATGCAATCTCTAATCGTAAACGCGGCCCGCGAGAAAAAACTAAGCAGCCTCAAAAAAGTCTAATTCTGATAGGCGCAGGGGTCTATTATGGAGGCACGCCGTAACTCAGAAACAAGTAAACACGGCAGCGGGGACATTTGCATAACTATCGAGTTTTTAAATCTATGCAAAACGCGACGATACGTTGCACGGGCTCACGAGTCGACCCCCCCGCCGCGCCTTCGGAAAAACACATGCGATTTCATAACAGTCCCCCCTCTCATACGTAGCTTACGTGCCGGGTTTGATTAATAACATGGGATTAGCAGGACCCGATTAAAAAGTAATCTAAATAACCCTTACGAGGTTTTAATTACTTATAATTGTTTTGGCTATTGCGATTAGAAAAAAAACGCAATGTTTTCATCTGATAAGTTTCACCTTTCAATAATTCGATTCGCTTTCGAGTTCTCTTAAGTCAAGATGGCCGACATAATATGGCGGGGAATCGATAAAGTGATAAAAATGTAATAATAAATAAACAGTATAAAAGTTGCGTACACGCATCGCTGGAGGCGTCAAAAGTGGGCGGTACTTATGATGAATAACGTGACGGAATCCGGCGCCCAATCGCATCGATCTCGATTTTAATTATACGAATCGAAAACATCGAGACAGCTATAGATCGAATATTAATATGTCGATTGCAAATGCATCGATAACGGCAGTCGGTGCTTCATTTGCCGATACTTCAGGCAGTCGCGACACACGAGTTTCGAATTTGCTATGCGTGTAATTTGATTTGAGGAACTGGAGACATTCCTCGAAACAGATCAACTCGATAACGGCCTTCCGCAAAAGATCACAGATAGTAGCCCAGTTGAGAAAAATAAAAGCACAATTTATTATGAGTCGTCGTCGACGCCGGCGCGATACTACCTACTAGCGGCAGGCACGATCTTGATTCTCTTTATTTGCATTCCATACACGGAAAAAAAAGCTTGTGGAATTAGTTTTCCATCAAGAATAATATTATTCTCAGGAATATTGTTTTATGTTAAGTAAATATGTGCTTGAATTAACAATAATGTCTTAGCTCAACAAACATGATATTCTCCGTGAAAAACAGTATTATTCTTAGTACATTTACTAAAAATAAAACAATAGGTTTTGATTCAAGTGTTTTGGAGTGTTAGCTGAATAAAAAGTACTGTCTCAAATTAAGATTTTCATGTGTCTCAATATGAGAAGATGTTGTTTGAGCTCAAGAGCCGTAAAGTTTTGATTCAAAAGTTGCAATAGTGACTTAAACTAAAATATCAAAATCTGTTAAGTGGAGAATATATTCTTAAAATAAGATCGACATTTTCTCCGATTTGAGAAATTTACGTTTCTCACATCCAAAAATTATGAAAGTTTTCAAACAAGAAAAATTTTTTTGGTTCAAGAAGATTTGTTTCTGTAGAAGTATATAATGGGGTTGAATTAAGAATCCAAAATGGTTCAAAATGAGCCTTTTGACGTTTTTCATTAAGAATAATTAGATTTGCTTTAAGATATTATATTTAAGACTAAGAAAGTCAAAGCATTGGCGTAAGAATCCGAATTATTTATAATGAAATAGTTCAATGTTTTCACACAAGACTTTTTCGTTTTGGGAGAAAAAAATGTAATGTTCAACTAATAATATTAATGTTTCTAAATAAGAAAGAATAACGTTTCCTTATAAGTAGTTATAGTATTTGGATCAAGAAGAAAATATTTTTAAGGTAAGTAAGGTTAGCATTAGCGGAAGAATCCAAAATATTTTAACTGAAATAGTTCAATGTTTTCACACAAGACTTTTTCGTTTTGGGAGAAAAAAATGTAATGTTCAACTAATAATATTAATGTTTCTAAATAAGAAAGAATAACGTTTCCTTATAAGTAGTTATAGTATTTGGATCAAGAAGAAAATATTTTTAAGGTAAGTAAGGTTAGCATTAGCGGAAGAATCCAAAATATTTTAACTGAAATAGTTCAATGTTTTCACACAAGACTTTTTCGTTTTGGGAGAAAAAAATGTAATGTTCAACTAATAATATTAATGTTTCTAAATAAGAAAGAATAACGTTTCCTTATAAGTAGTTATAGTATTTGGATCAAGAAGAAAATATTTTTAAGGTAAGTAAGGTTAGCATTAGCGGAAGAATCCAAAATATTTTAACTGAAATAGTTCAATGTTTTCACACAAGACTTTTTCGTTTTGGGAGAAAAAAATGTAATGTTCAACTAATAATATTAATGTTTCTAAATAAGAAAGAATAACGTTTCCTTATAAGTAGTTATAGTATTTGGATCAAGAAGAAAATATTTTTAAGGTAAGTAAGGTTAGCATTAGCGGAAGAATTCAAAATATTTTAACTGAAATAGTTCAATGTTTTCACACAAGACTTTTTCGTTTTGGGAGAAAAAAATGTAATGTTCAACTAATAATATTAATGTTTCTAAATAAGAAAGAATAACGTTTCCTTATAAGTAGTTATAGTATTTGGATCAAGAAGAAAATATTTTTAAGGTAAGTAAGGTTAGCATTAGCGGAAGAATTCAAAATATTTTAACTGAAATAGTTCAATGTTTTCACACAAGACTTTTTCGTTTTGGGAGAAAAAAATGTAATGTTCAACTAATAATATTAATGTTTCTAAATAAGAAAGAATAACGTTTCCTTATAAGTAGTTATAGTATTTGGATCAAGAAGAAAATATTTTTAAGGTAAGTAAGGTTAGCATTAGCGGAAGAATCCAAAATATTTTAACTGAAATAGTTCAATGTTTTCACACAAGACTTTTTCGTTTTGGGAGAAAAAAATGTAATGTTCAACTAATAATATTAATGTTTCTAAATAAGAAAGAATAACGTTTCCTTATAAGTAGTTATAGTATTTGGATCAAGAAGAAAATATTTTTAAGGTAAGTAAGGTTAGCATTAGCGGAAGAATCCAAAATATTTTAACTGAAATAGTTCAATGTTTTCAAACAAGACTTTTTCGTTTTGGGAGAAAAAAATGTAATGTTCAACTAATAATATTAATGTTTCTAAATAAGAAAGAATAACGTTTCCTTATAAGTAGTTATAGTATTTGGATCAAGAAGAAAATATTTTTAAGGTAAGTAAGGTTAGCATTAGCGGAAGAATCCAAAATATTTTAAGTGTTATTTATTAGTTAATAGTTATTTATTTTGTAAGAATAAATTTAGGTAGGTATTCAAGAAAAATCTTAATGTTTCTAAATAACTAGTAGTTCGCCTCGAACTGAGATCTCGTGATGTTCCCGATAAAATTATGCCTGAAATTCCTAAAATTGATTTACAGAGCTGATAAATATCATCATAACTTGGAAACGGTTTCATCAATTCTCCCCAAACATAGTTAAAAACCATCCAAGACATGATCCAAGATAAATAATCTTTTTTTACAAAAGCCGTCAAACTTATAACACGTCTTCCGTTTTTCGGTCAGTGGTTCATAAAACCCAAAGATTTTTTTTTACCATGGTTGCGATAAGCTGTGCACATCGCATCGATACCGCTATGTAGCAAAGTTCCATTCTTACCTGAACTACAAAATCATTGAAATTCTACGAAATGGTAGAGTTCACGTTATACCTACTGGTTTTGGTAAGTTTACAATAAAAACGGATTTGCAATGTCTAAACAAACCCTATCATATGACACCCACGATATATTTGAACTTTAATTTTTTTTTACTCCCTTTGGACCCTTATAACTTTATAACCCCTTGACCGCTTTATTTCATTTTGCAAACCAGTAAAACTTAAGTGTAGGTACCATCCGTACCTATAGGTACCTACCAAATTCTGTTAAGGTTGAATAAGCTGTTCAAAAGATCTCGTTGAACAGACATACAAACATACAAAGCATTTTTGACCAAGTTGTCACTAAGTTCTCGTTCGCTTCGCTCTATCGATCAATAATTTTATTGGCCTTTACATCTACTGACGATGATCTTACAGCTTCAGGAGGCAACGTATGCCTACACGTGTAGTGCCTGGGACAATGTTTAGATGGAGTAGGCTTGCCCAGCACCTATACCATCTTTTTTACAACATCTCTATAACAACATAAGTGCAATATACGATTTGAATTTGAATTTGAATTTCAGCCTAGTCAGTCATATCCACAGGAAACACATCGTCAATACGTGGAGCTCACTAAGCCAAGGGTTTCCGGGTAAAAACGGTTTAAATATAACATAGGTATAATTTATCAAGATCTTATTTATGCAGAGGTACTACTTATCTCTCTTAAAAGAGCTCGTAGGTACCTACCTACTTAGAATAGATATTTAAGTACCTACTTACTTTTAAATACATACCTACCTTGTCTACGTAGGTAGGTACCTCCTACCTAGTTAGCCACTTGCAAAACGTACCTACCTACCTACTTATCATCATGAGATCGGTTCAACTGACTGAACATGACTTCATATCATCGTCGTAGGTAGGTAGGTAGGTACCTACCTATTTCTAATTCAAAGCCTTTATTTCAGCATTCATACACACAATAAGTAGGTATTACAGCCATAATAGAAGTATTTAAGGATATTTATACTGGTTTACATTAATATAATAATACCTATATAGGTATTTAGAATAGTTCAGAACACAGTCAGGTGTGCAGAGGGTGCGGCTTATCCCAGTGTTTCATAAGCACTGAGTCCACATCCAGTCTGTCTGCTATAAGCTTTAGGTAGGCGTTGACGCTGCCCCGCACCTAATACACCAGGGATGATAGTCTATTGCGGATGATCGCATAAAAGTCATCTCTACGTGTGCCTCCGCAAACATACCTGACGCGCTAGAGAAGCGGGGCAGTCCCATCAGCATCCTAAAGCTATTATTATTATACTGGACGCGCAGGGCATTCCAGCCACGCTGTGTCAAACTGACCCATAGACTGAACGTATAGAACGATTGGCAGTAGGTACGCTCGAAACAGACGTTTTTACTTCCGTTAATTAGGTAATGCATCGCGGAAATCTATGGGCCAGCATGTTGGCTCTGACTGATAATGCCCTACGCTAGCTTTCCATATCTACCTCGTCTGAGAGTGTGTCGGTGACCCAGTGGCCCACCAGAAAGTGATACTGACGGAACATTTTAGAGCCTGCCTTGAAAACTACCATCTCACTTTTGTTGGCATTGTATCGGCGATTATTTGGCGAATAGTAGGTAGGTACCTACGCGAACAGCGCCAGATTTGATTTCGAGAATTACCTATGTACCTACCTTTAGATACATACAATACCTACTGCGTTTTTATTTGTTACTTAATGCATAACTGATGATAAAAAATACTTGTCTTTGGGCGGGGCGCGCTCGCCTCAAGTTGCGACACGTTTTTAGTTTGGTATAGCTTCTCTATACGCTAGTAATAGTTCCTCAATGACTATATACGACTTTTTGGGACAAAAATAATATTCACTCTATATTGTGCTTTATCTAGCACTAAATAGAGTACAGGAAGTTAAAATAAACGGCTGCTACCCGGCACCTAGCACTACCTTCAGGTAAGTCAGGTTAATTAAAATAATAAAACTATTCATTATATCTAGCACACGTAGGTTCCAATTTCAATGCAGTAAAATAAAGGAATAATTTTCGTGATGAGTTTTATATCTAGCACGCGTAGGTTCAAATTTCAATGCAGTAAAGTGAATAATAAAAAACTAATAGCATCCATCCAACATGAAGTCATGAAACAATGAATGTTGTTCTTGGACGAAAGTCAAGAAACACGTTTTTAATGTAAGATAACGTAAGTTCTTGGATTACCAGTCAAGAATCACAATTTTAATCTAAGAACGAATTTACTTGGATGATTAACTATCCAAGAATTTTGAGTTTTAGATGAACATAAATCTTCTTGACTGACACTTGATCGTCATTGGTTGGTCACACGCCGGACAACAGAACTTCCGTTGCGAAAGATTGCGGAAGAATCAAAAAAGGATTGAGTGTTACCATCTCAAAATAGGTACTCCTCAATTGTCGGATGTTTTTAATGACTATTCTTATTAATGGAATTTTATTCACAAAGAAAATACAACTAATATAGGTAGTATTTACAATAGTTGAGCTATATTATTACTAGTAGTTCGCCCCGAACTGAGATCTCGTGATGGTCGGAGATTAATAACAATTTTTATTGACCAATGGTCTAGCTATGTAGGTACCAGTCTTACTTGAACTACAAAATCATTGAAACTCCAGGAAATGGTAGCTCCCGTTGTACTGGATTTGGCAATTTTATAAATTTTTACAACAACTCAAAAACTATTACACCTAGAATCAAAATAAAAACGGTTCAAAAGATCTCGTCGAACAAACATACAAAGCATTTTTGTCCAAGTTGTCACTAAGATCTTCGTTCGCTTCGTTCACTCGATCGACTCTGACTCGAGTCGACTCGACTTGACACGAGGTTCATCGTATGCTGGTTGACAGATATTAAACAGGAAAGTTTCGCACGCGTAGGAAGTCGCGGGTATCAGCTAGTGATACTATACGTAGGTACCTATTGTAAAAAAACCTTTACACGCGTACGAAGGCGCGGGTAGCAGCTAGTGATAAAATGATTTTGGCAAAATGTTATAAGTATACACGCCTCGGGAATCAAACCCGTTCTCTTCCAAAAAAAGTTGCCTTACGAGCTTTTTTTATTCAAATAAGTTTGTTTTATTACGGGAGTCGATAGTTAAGCTGATGAGTTAATACACAACAAGTCGTACGTAATAGTGATGAGATGATTATGATTAGGAAAAACACAACAAAATACAGTTCTAACAATATTTGGATGTTTCGGTAGGTACCTACATGACATGAAGTAAGTTTATTCTGCTTGGTTTGGGACCCCGAAATGCGGCTAGCGGCAACACTGTTGTTTGATTCGTTTCGTTCGTCTTGCGCGTCGGTCGGTGCATCTTTTTTTGTGCATCAAAGTTTCAAATTTGGTTTCAAACTACTTCAAGAGTGAGTAAAGTAAAGTATTCAAGAAATTATCTCATTAGATTATATTAGAATAGCCTAATTCATTTTATGTTATTAGATGAACGAAGAACAATATGATGCAGGCGCTGGCGGAACGGACGGAGACGCTATAGAAATTGGTTTGTTGCTGAGGAAATGGGGAGTCCCAGAACCGGTCATTAATCGGTTCGAAGGTAAGCCTCGTTACAATTTACCATTACTTACTAGGTAGGTAGTGTAGGTACAATACGTGCCACGAAAGATGGGACTTGACCGCGTCTCCCGCGCTCTTTCCGGCGCCGGCGCCCCGAAGTCGCCGGCGTCATTACCATTAAACGGACGTCAAACCATGTGGTGTGGCTCATCTTTGAGAGGCACGTATTGTACCTACCTACCTAATAATCTTGTAGGTAATAGACCGTAGTATTATCCTACAAGGAAATAGGTACGTTTTTTATTTTTGAAGTGCAGCCCCTTCATTCACCCTTGCGTAGGTACTAAGTAGGTAGGTACAGTAGATAGCTGTTTCCCCTAAGGCTGGTCGCAGATCTACCGGCCCGGCGCTCCTATCTATTACATTCTAGGCTCCCGGTCCGGATCGGGTCGAAATGCGTGCAATGAAATAGCAAAACATGGTGGCCAGACTTTCAATGTAGAGGAAGTCACGTGTGCGCGCCACCATAAGTTATTTGACATGTAAGTAATACATAATCTCTCTTCCAGAAAACGAAATTAAAGTCAAGCAACTAAGGCACCTAAGTGAAGACCTTCTAAAAGAACTTTGCCCTATAATAGGCCATAGAATTCTAATTACATCAAAACTAAATGAATATTTCACTGGACATGTAAGTAACAAATTTATAATTTTGTGCAATAAAGTATTAAATAAAATAAATAAGTAGGTAATACACTCTAAGCAGGACATCAGTGCAGGCCTTACCACCCCATACAGAACCCTCTAAGCATGAGTTTGACTTACTCTAGATCAGTTTTTTATTCCTTGCAACGTTTTCATCTGTGAACCAAATTGCTAGTGAGACAATAGGCTACTAGAAACTTATAGTTTTTGGGTTATTTGTGGAATTGTTTTTTGCTTGGTAGGTTTTATGCTAGTTGTATGGTATTGCAATAGTTGCCGGAGTCTATTTGAATAGGTACCAATTTTGTTACCCGGGGGGTCAGATGGTGGGGTTTTCTACAAAGTTTACTCTCCTGCAGATGCTGGTAACTCGCTCTACCCTATACTACAGTATTGGTATTTGTTTTATTCAGCACGTGAAACTATAAATAATGGAATTAATTTTCATTTTCAGACTGATACTGATACTACACTCACAACAAAGTCTGTGACGAGTGACACTAACGATGAACTAGGAGATTTGGATAATATATCAATTGAAAATCTATTTTCAATTGTAAGGCCACCTTTCCCGGACTTTGATTTCAAAACTCTTCTCAGTACATCACCGTGTGGGAACAGTATAATTACCTACTACAATTTACATAACACACTAACTAGTAAGCACAGGAATCAGTTGGTGGATATTATCGTCAGACATATATTTACCAGGGTTGTAAACCAGTAAGTACCTACTTTATATAAATAAATTATGTGATTTAAGCCTCAAACTAAGTACAATATCATAATAAAACCCAGACACAAACATGTTCATCACACAAATGTTTGATTTCCGTTGAACCCACAGCCTACACTGCAGAAGGTAGAGCTACTACCAACTAAGTTTAACATATTCTGTGGTTTTACTTTACTTTTAAAGTTTTAAGGGTACCAGTATGGTACCAACTCGCACCGTAGTACTTGAACTTTCCGTAGAACTTCTAAACTACACATGATAACCCTGTCGTGTTTGGCACATAAAGTGACATCTTTTACTACCCAAATAAGTGTAAAAAATATATTTTTTTTTAATTCTTTATTTAAACATTGTCTAATATTTTTTTTCTTTTTAGACCAAAAAGTTGCAGATCAAATCAAGCTGCTGTGCTATCTGATCCCTCCAAGAGGGAGATTAAATAGGACAACAAAATTTACAACACTGGAATGCATACAAAATTTCATAGTTGAAGTTGAAGTAAGTTTCATTTTTACCGCCTAATAAAAAAGGGGTGTTATGGGTTTGAAGTCAGTGTGTTTCTGTGTCTGTCTATACTGCCTGTGTGGAGTTGTTGTAGTATTCTGTTTTGACTTTTAAAGGGTGCGGGCTCGTTTCGTACGACTGGACAAAAGATTTGTGCACAGATAATTATTTACAACTAGCCGTCTCCCGCGGCGTTGCTCGCGTTCTACCCTTTAGAGTATGACGTTTCAAAATTCCTTTCTTAGTGCACCCCTACACTATATAAGGATACTACCCTCCAAATGCCATACCTCTAGGACTTATAGTTTAGGCTGTGCGTTGATTCTCAGCCAGCTTCAAAAGAGTTTTATATATATTGATGATAATAATTGCATCATTGTAAATAATTAAGTATCTTCTTGAAACGCAATAGAACATCTGGTAGATAAAAAGCTGAATTTCTTGTTCTGTGAAATACTTGTTCTTGTTCTGTGAAAATTATAGACTTAATATAATAATAATGTAACTTGTTTCAGAATTTTGGAGACATATCAAAAACAATTGATGACCTTGCCACAGCAGCAAAAAAGAGGAAACAAACCCTGCAACCCTGCAAAATTTGTTGGTCACTAGCTGTCGCCCGCGGCTTCACTCGCGTGGTACCTTCACAAAAAGTAGCCAATGTCTTTTCCTAAGATATAATCTATTTCCTATCCTAACCTATTTCTATTTGCAAAAAAAATATGATCAGTTACTTACCAACACCTCACTCCTTGGATCATTTAGGATATTCCATTCTTCAATAAATTCAGTGACATTTTTATGGTTAGAGAATTCCCTTTGAGGATATGTTGAAAGCCAATACTCGATAACTTGAGCCCAAGGCTCAGAATTGTTTTTTAGGAACGCTATTTTATCTTCCTGCTTATCTGCCAAAGACATGAAAAAAAACTTAACGGTGATTCAATAACATAGACGATAGTCTAGAATCACTATATTTATAGAGAGTTCTAACATCATTCATTCTATTGGTATCTCATGTCTCTGAGAGAACCTTCGACATAGATATAATTAGGTATGGATCTGATAATTTAATAATATTAATGTAACAAATATCTAATATTGGTATCGATTCGCTTGTTGCATTTTTGTAAACTAACCTAATTTGACAGCACTAAAAATGTTGCCGTCCTTTTCTTATAAACGGAAACGACAAGGATGGTTATAATGCAACAAGCGAATGGATACCAATGACTACTTAAATAGTATTTTGTGCCTACATGATCTAATTCTACTATATCTAAGTCTACTACTAGGTATATCTAAATCTACAAGTAATTGCATGTCTTGTTTAAAAAACCTTTCAGTTCTTCAATATGTTTGTTTTTTTTCGCATTTTCACTCTCCTCTGACTTACTTTTTCTTTTCCAAATTCCAAAATGAATGTGGTTTTACATAAGTTTGAGGATGATATTCCCGTGTTTTACAAAATTAAACATGTTTTGATTAATAAATATGATAAAAAAGTTTACTTCGTTTGTACAGTTTTAGAAACACTAGATTACACTTCACATTATATGGCTTATCTTGTTTGTGAAACAAATGTTGTAGAAGTTGTTCACTTACATGATTGTTGCAGTTTGACGCCAAATATAATTCACACAGTGAAGCAAAGTATGTATGTTGATTTAAGATGTTAATGTCAATAGTGATTAAATATGTATAGGTACCTGCCCCCCGGCCATAGATGTTTTTGTATGTGATGAGAGTTTCATTCTAGGAACATTATTATTATGTGTGTTGTGTTGTGTACATTGGCAAGGCCATAATTAATTATGTTATAATTTCAGAAATATTATTATGCTACTTTTCATGATTACTTTCTTATATTGTTTTTGTGATTGTTGTGTTCCTTGGCAAAGCCAAACATTTTGATAAAATAATTTGATTTAATTTAGATAAATAATTGAATAAATTATGTGTCAATGTAATTATTGTTTTCTTTCATTTCACAGATTAAGGACATGCCATACAGATTAAGACATACCAGAAAGCAGATTTTTAAGGTAAGTGTATTAATACTCTTAATTTGAATAGCCGGTGGTTTCATACTAAAACGGGATTTATCATAAGGTGTTATACTTTTTGTGTATAATAATATATTGCTTAGCTAAAGTTTTTATTAATAAGATTGTACAAGATTTGTATTGAGAATTACTCTTTTTTAGGTAAAACTATTATTTTTCTTAATTTGATAATCCAGTAGGCGGATGGGGGGTATGACAATTATTTTGACAAGTAATTTCATGCCTTATTTTTCCGCTTGCTGTTTTGCTTTCTGAATTTCCAAATTAATAAAAATAATAGTTTCACCTTAGGTGGAATTTTCAATTCAAATATCATACATTCTTACTTTAAAAAAAAAATACTTGAGCTAAGAAAATTATATTATATGCACAACACACAGAAAGTATCCACCTAAGATAAATCTGGTTTTAGTATGAAACCTCTAGTTATTTGAATTAAGAATATTAGTATACTTACCTTAAAAATCTTCTTTCTCAACTGAAAACTATCATTACTCTCCACTTAGAATTTAAAAGGCTTGAATTAAGAAAATTATATTATCTAAAGAATGCACTGAAAGTTTCCACCTAAGATAAATTAGGTTTTAGTATAAAACAAAAGCTTATTTGAATTAAGAATATTAGTGTACTTACCTTAAAAATCTTCTTTCTCAACTGAAAACTATCATCACTCTCCACTTAGAATTTAAAATGCTTGAGTTAAGAAAATTATATTATCTAAAGAATGCATTGAAAGTTTCCACCTAAGATAAATTAGGTTTTAGTATAAAACAAAAGCTTATTTGAATTAAGAATATTAGAATACTTACCTTAAAAATCTTCTTTCTCAACTGAAAACTATCATCACTCTTCACTTAGAATTTAAAATGCTTGAGTTAAGAAAATTATATTATCTAAAGAATGCACTGAAAGTTTCCACCTAAGATAAATTAGGTTTTAGTATAAAACAAAAGCTTATTTGAATTAAGAATATTAGTGTACTTACCTTAAAAATCTTCTTTCTCAACTGAAAACTATCATCACTCTCCACTTAGAATTTAAAATGCTTGAGTTAAGAAAATTATATTATATAAAGAATGCACTGAAAGTTTCCACCTAAGATAAATTAGGTTTTAGTATAAAACAAAAGCTTATTTGAATTAAGAATATTAGTATACTTACCTTAAAAATCTACTTTCTCAACTCAAAACCATCATTACTCTTTACTTATGAATAAACATTCTGGAGTTAAGTAAATTATACTCTCCATAGAACGCTTAGAAGTCTCTATTTAAGATAAATCTAGTTTTAGTATGAAACAAGTTTATTTTAATTAAGAATATATTTTAAATCCGCTGAAGAAGTTGTGATTTCTGAACAAGACAAATGCATTCTCCAACAAAGTAATTATACTCTTGGGTAAAGTAAACAAAAGCTCTTCAGTGAATATTATTTATTTTATCTTTTCAAGAAAATCGTATGTTTTGAATTCCAAGAAACTTGTTCTAGTTGCTCAGAGACATTGTTTATGTCTTCTATTCAGAAGATATCCTCTTAAGTTGAGATAATAATGTGTTGAAAAGCAAAACAATAAAATTCTAAATCTGAGAAAATATCTTTTTCCCTATATAGGAAACTATATTATTCTTGACCAATAAATATTGTCTTGTTTTAAGACAACTTTTCTTTCCGTGTATGTTCGGCATTCCATACGCGTCTACTTTCATCAAAAGTGATTTTGAATTCCACGTGCATAAAGTGCATGTTGTAAAATAATAACGATTTCTTATAATTTATCAGCAGCACGTCATAAACAAGAAAGAAGACAATGGAACTGTTAAATGAATATGATCCATTTCTCTGATATACAATCTGGGTGCCGATATCATCTCTCGAGCGGTCGCAACCCGCCTACAACACGAAAATAATTAACTCAGTTCACCGTCAAACATGATGTTAAACATCGGCTACTCCCATACCAATTACTACCGACAATCGATCGACTAACAAAAACGGGCGCCCGACACTAGCCCAGACTGGTTTATAAAAAAAAAGAAAATGTCGAGCTGTCGAGCTCTTGTCCGGCATGTGAACGTGTTAACAAGCCTTTGATGGATCGGCCTGCGATATAACGCGCTCCAGATCTATCTGCGCCTGTTTACAATTTCAACGACCGCAAAATTGTTTTCTATTACTTGACACCCGCCTCGTAGCATACTACACGGCCATCGAGTCAATAACAGATCTCGCGATAGGCTCTCGAGAAATCAATTGAATTTATGAATAAATGTCATAAACTTGTCAGACTCTTATCAACGCGACAAATATTTTTTAGAGCCGCATTCAAGAGCGGGAGAATGCGCGTACGATACGGCTCGCCGTTTAATAAATTCGCATTCAATCGTTAATCGGTATCCGTTATCTTCGAAATTGCTAGCGTGGGCCGGAGATGAAGCCGATACGCGGCTCCTCCACAATGCAAATTATATAATTAAAGAAAACAGTTCCGATTGCAATCTTACGATATTAATCGAATAACGTGACTTTTATCGGCGCGTACGTCAAATTAGTTTTTAAAATTGCCGTTTTAAAAATGAAAGCGGCGATAGTGTTGCGCACGTGCAGAACCAAGTCGGGATAGAATCGGATTGTTGCTTCAAATAAAAAGGTGTCGTTTCGACTGTGGCGGCGGGCGGAGAGTTCGAGATTTGAAAATTAGCATTTTTGTCGAATAATTCTGGAGCGGTGTCGCGCCGAGCACCCGATACCGAAGAGTTGGCCGAATCTGAGATTTTTTCTACTTTTTCCAGGATTGGAGTTAAAATTATGGCTGCCGCACGAACTAGTTTACTAAAACCTGGTACCTAGGTTAAGTACCTAACTGAATAACAAGCCTGTCAAGCTTTATACCAAATTAATTTACATTATATTTAAAAAGGAGTTGGAATCTAAGTAGATTTATTGGCAGAGTTGTTCGTGTTCACCTGTCCTCAAAGTTATAAATCCATCTACATTTTTATCGCCCAATTTACATTCCGTAACAAAAACCAATCGCCACAATGTCGATAACACCGAAAACTAGACGAAAGCTAATTGCGTTTCTGTAAAAATCAGTGACCCTTTATCTCTCCTCTCCCAGCGCGCTCATCGGGCTCGGAGCCGAATTTATGTCGTGAAGTAATCCCGGCCCATTTGTATAGATAATTTTTATTATTGCCATCTCTTCGAGCCGGCCGCAGACGATAACCGCCAACCGAAAGAGTTCGTAATGACGATTTAAATAAGGAAGATGTATGCCTTTCGTCTTCGATAAGTTCAAATTTGAATTTACTCGTAGAAGGAATTTGTAAGTGGAATTTGAAAAAAGATTGGTAGGGATGTGCCTTCTAGTTCGATACCGATGTTTAGATTGATTTATCGGTACAACTAAATACTGTTTTTAGAACCTTTAAACTTGGTAAGTTATGCAAACTGTAATTATATTCAAGATCTTTGTTGAGATACCTACTTATGGTATTTCAACAAAAATGCGATAGAATAATAGTGATCTCTTGCGATGAAAATCACGACCGTGCATAACTAAGTTTCTATTTTATCTACCTACCTACTAAATGTCTAATAAAAAAACCGTTATTTGCCTATGCCTACGTTCTATTACTTGTATTGGTCCTTCGGTTGGGAAGAGAAGTATCTCTTCAATATCATTTTCTTACCTTTTTGTCTACAAATACATTACAAGATCAGTAAAATATTCAATAACTCCACAAACTACGCGTGTAAACTATTTTTAACATGGCCACACCGAGTTTAAATACGCTCCCGCACTTATAGCTGTTATCTCTCCCGATGCATTAGCCCTCGATAAAGCACAGATAAAAACAGATCGGTCGGCGCCATGCCCGATTCTGATATTAAAAGAAAAAAATCGATTTCTCTCCGATAAAGATGTTGTTGGTTAATTGTAAATTCCAACATAAATGTAAATGTGTAATAAATTTCTTGTTTGAAATGGTATTTGTTGTTCTACACTTATTTTAGTGGAAGGGTAAACTTGTTAGCATTATTATGGTTGACACCTCAATTTGTTTTTAATTTTTTTTGTGAAGTCGATTAGAATGTGACGTCATGATCTGGCTCGAAGAACTCGAACTGCTATGTAAGTACTTTCAATGCTTTAATATTTACCAAATCTAAATGTCAGTATGCCCTTCAATATAAATGTTGAAACCTTTTCATAAACCTTTCGTAGGATAGAGGGCATTCAGATTAATGACCACTCGTTTCATATAACTGCCATAACAAATACAGACCGCTCGATTTAACATGTAGCTATGAGGTCACTTCACTAGCTCACAAAATGACGGTCTAATTTCCCTCCAAAATTAATAACCCGCATCGTGCATCGTTTTTCATCAGCCTCATTCTAGCGGCTTTATTTATCGTGTTTTCCTCAAAACATCATTTACATCCCTTTATTCACGTTCACTTTGAAAGACAAAATTTAGTCTATTCGACAAAATAGTGTCGTATCTACTCGCTAATGACATCGTTCCTACCGTTTATATACGTCGCCCATTTTATGTCAAACGCTTTGTTTGACAGCTCGCGTGTAAAGGTTAGAGAAAAAAGTTTTCAATCCACAGTTTTTACGTTAGTTTTTGTAGCACGATAAAAGTAAGAAAACACTAGCATTTTATGATTTACAAGACAGGACAGCATTAAAAACAATGCTCATTCAACATTCAACAAATAAAATAACAGTGATATCGGCTTAGGCCGAATGCCGAAAGCTGAATACAATCCGTGCACAGTGGGCCGAAAGCGATCCAGATCTGGCTATCGGGATCTCAGTTTGTTCTCACATCATTACCCGCGCCGACGGCTACAAATTTACATCCAACACAATGGCTATCCAGCATCGAGACATCATTAAGGTGATGCCGATAGCGCCAGTAACAATGTAGAATGAATGCCCTATGCCACCGCGACCGGACATTCGAAAATTTACTTTATGAAATCCTTTAACAGAGTTCAGATTTCCATAGCGGGGGCTGGCGTTTGTTGGGGAAAACTCAATGAAGCGTAATGAGAAAACGTCATATAAGTTACAAAGTAGCGCGCGATTATGAACGCAAAAATGAGAGTTACAAAGCTGAATTTGAATTGAAAGGAGCCGATTACAGGGCTTCAGGGACGGTTTAGGAAAGGATCAGCTAAGTCGATGCCCGAGGCTATCTTGGCAATACAATGGGAGTTATAATATGGGTGATTGCGGAAAAATTGGTAATATGAATATCTTAGCGGGATCTGAATTTCTATTTAAATATCATACTTGGGCTTTTATTTTGTGTTATATAAAATATGAAATATTATTTTTGTGTTTGTTAGACTAAGTTTACTGGTTTTTATCGTACCTACTTTCTTTCATTATAAAATGGAACTAACTAAACTAACTAAATCTGAATAAAATATATACCCTCTGGTATAACAAAGGACATAGGTATTTAAATGAAAATAATTAGTATTTTTACCTTAGTAAAAATCATTCAATAGATACCTATTCCAAGTTTTTAAGCTCTTTTATTGCAATTGCAGGTAGGTACTTATTATCGATTACAAAATAACCATTTAGTGGTCACCCAATAAACAAACCAAATTAGCCTGGCAATTCAAATTTATTCCAGCGTTATTATCGTAAAAACGCGTATCTAAGGGCTGCGTACTGTCGTGTTTGCATACAATACTTCGTTACGTGGATTGACGGCGATCGCCGATTGAGGCGCGCGATTCGTGTCGCGGTGACGTCACTATCGCACATCGATACATGGCTACATCCCTAATTTACTTCATGCTCCTCAGCACCTGTTGAATTTTAATTTTACCGAAATCACTTCATGTATACGATACCATAATCGTTTTATATATTACTAGCTGTCGCCCGCGGCGTTGCTCGCGTTCTACTCTTTAGAGTGTGACGTTTAAAAATTCCTTTCTTAGTCCACCCCTACACTATATAAGGATACTACCCTCCAAATTTCATACCTCTAGGACTTATAGTTTAGGCTGTGCGTTGATTCTCTGTCAGCTTCAAAAGAGTTTTATATTATATTGATTGATGATTGATATGATTATATAATTTTATGTAATGTATAAAAATATGATTAGTAAAAAATGTGCTCGAAAGCCATGACGCCTCACACCTACTTATTACACTCGTGATAACTTTTTGCTGCGAACGTCCGCAGACATCAGATTTTGGTCCGTTTCTATTACTCAGATCTATGATAGAGTCAAAATAATTGCATTACGCCCACTGTACGCACGTATCGCGCGATCTACATACAATGCGTCAGATATTTTAAACAATCAAAATAATTATACGATAGCGCATTCGACATTCCCGATACTTATCTCGTGCAAAAACAATAACGATACGATGACGAAAACAATCCGGTTACGGAACAATCGGTGCGTCCTACGAGTTGCGAGCGATAAGTAAAACATGGCTACCGGGCAAAAATAGCTGAGATAAAGGCGATCGCATCTGTAAACAATAGCACGAGTATCCACGCTCTCATTAGCCAGCCTTGTCGAGATACTCACGGGAAATTGTGCAATTGTGGAATCCGATTGAGGATCGACAACTCGCGATTATATCGATCCACTTGTTTGGAGCGTCTCGTGTTTTGCAATTGATCGTTTTATACTTTTGTTTTTCTTTTGAATAAAGTCGGGTTTATTGGACCATGTTCGTTTATTAGCTTTTACATTAATGTGCAAAAAACTCACATAAAATTATAATTTTATTTATCTAAGCGTAAAATTCCTTTGGAACCACAATAAACACACATAAAATAGAATCCATAAAACCAGGCGTAGTTATACCTACCATCCTATCAGAAACCAACGATAAAGAAAATCAAGATTTAAACTATAATCGTAAATCAGTATCGTTAAACCTCTGACCCGCACCTCACCGAGCACTGCCGACGCTCGACAGGTTAAATAAAAGCCGCGAATAAACTTGCAGTCACAATAGCTACAAATCGACTACAAATTCGCTACAAAACCGTACATTCCTCAATAAATATCTTAGCACGCGTCTATACTGCGGGTATAAATCCGCTGGTACAAGCAGCGTACACTTACCTTGCACTTACTTTTTGTTTATTCTGTGATTTAGGAAATTTCATTGATGAAAATTTATAAAAATTATGATTTCTTAATTTTATAAATTAAAAAAAAAAACATTTTTATTAAATAACTCAATACCTATGTACGTTTCTTTCCACGTGGTTAAAGTTTTAGTCAGATTTTATTTTATTATTGAAGTGTATAAGAATTGCATATTATGCAGTCGGAGAGAATGAGATGGTCTTCAACTGAAAGCTATATCACATACCATAATACCTAATATACTTTATGCAGCGGGAAAATACATTGATATGATGAAGATTATTTGCTGCCACTTCTACGTACAGCTCTCGATAAGACTCTTAAAAAATAACGACTGGTGTTGAAGTTTATGAGCCATACATAATAATACATTTAAAAATATAAAATAATGTTATAATTTATATATAACAAAATATTGAAACTTGGCTAGTATGATTAGAATTAATTTTTATTAAAAGCAATCTCATAAATCATGGTAAATATCGCGCGTTTAGTCTTAATATGAATAAAATAACACCTATATAGATAAAAAAGTACGTATTTAAAGGCAAATAGATGTTACGTATAATTTGCAGATTATGGAAAAACAATTAAGTTTGATTTGTGAATACTAAAAATGTATTTTAAGTGAATTTTTGTGTTATATTTTTATTATTTGCAATAGATAATACTGATATCGCACCTTGGACTAGGTAAGTTCTTAATTTATTTCAGGGTTCAAAAATATTTTTTTATACTAAAAGCCAAAATTTAAAAAGTAAAAACAAACTTAAAAGTTAGGACGCAAACTATTAAAAAGTAGGCCAAAATTCTTCTGTCTCCAGGCAGTCGACAGAATTTTGACAGATGGTATCACACAGTGTCCACACTGTCTCTCGATTCGAAGCGAATTCGCGATCGCTGGGGCGATAGCCGACGAATGACAATATACAGACAGCCGCGCGATGGTACCACGATACTCATGTGTGGCCACCCTTACTTTTTATTCGATTGTAGATTGTATTGTGTTATGAATCGATATTTATTTCGGCTTGTCTTGTATCTCGTATTCATATTGTAGATACTCTTATTAATAGGTTTCATCACTGTTTTGTGACCCTGGTAATTTTTTTTAGTTAGGACTATAGTTCGCCCGCGACTTCGTCCGCGTCTTGTTTGATCCTGTGGATTTTCCGAGATTAAAAATAGCATGTGTTAGTCCAGGCAACGAACTATATATTCCAAGTTTCATCCAAATCGGACTAGTTGCAGCGAGATTGAAAAACAAACATCCAAACTTCTTAAACTTTGACATCATCAATCATCAATATATATATAAAACTCTTTTGAAGCTGACTTAGAATCAACGCACAGTCTGAACTATAAGTCCTAGAGGTATGCAATTTGGAGGGTAGTATCCTTACCT
The DNA here is from genome assembly GCA_918843925.1 of Eulithis prunata. Taxonomy (NCBI): domain Eukaryota; kingdom Metazoa; phylum Arthropoda; class Insecta; order Lepidoptera; family Geometridae; genus Eulithis; species Eulithis prunata. Next base: position 1,173,146 of record OU974007.1, read on the forward strand.
ATATAGTGTAGGGGTGCACTAAGAAAAAAATTTTAAAACGTCACACTCTTAAGGGTAGAACGCGAGCAACGCCGCGGGGGACGGCTATTATAAAATATTAGTAGGATAAGAATATAGTTCTAAAATATAAACAGATCCTTATCATTGACCAAAGCCCTACACAAATCTTGTCAAAAAAGTTGTATCTCATTTTGATTCCATTTTACAGCGAAAACATTGGGTTTTGTAGCATTCAATACCGGTTCTATATCAAAGATTTACGTGTAACTTTCAAGTGATAAAACCTCACATTAAAGGTCTTGGCAATAACTTGATCAAGTACCTGCTGTGTGGTGAACGGAACTTACTGTGCTACCATTGGCTAACTGCGGGGAATTCAAAACGCATTTGTGCTCGTTAGATGTCCATTCAGTTACCTTTGCACCTCGGCTGCATTTGACGACACTTACCTGCAAATATAAAAATTGTTTAGTTAATATTTTGTAGTAACCAAAAACATTACTCCTGGACACATATTAATAACTAGCCGTCGCCCGCGGCGTTGCTCGCGTTTTAGACCCTTTAGGGTGTGGCCTTTCTAAATTCCTTTCTTAGTGCACCCCTACACTATGTAAGGATACTACCCTCCAAATTTCATACCTCTAGGACTTATAGTTTAGGCTGTGCGTTGATTCTCTGTCAGCTTCAAAAGAGTTTTATATATATTGATGATTGATGATGATTGATATTTGTTATCCTACTAATATTATAAATGTGAACGTAAGTTTGTTTGTTACGCTTTCACGCGAAAACTACTTCACCGATCATCATGAAACGTTGTACACATATTCTTGAAGGTATTAGAAGTGACATAGAATACTTTTTGCCCCGGAAAATTAACGGGATCTAATGGAACGGGAATAAAGTCTCGGGCGGACGCTAGTATAACATAAATAAATCGAACAGTAAATATATTCTATCGTTTATATCGAGGTAATAACTATTCTGATTTCAAATAGATAAGAAATAGAAAGTTATTCTCTATCCATACTTATATGACCCATAAACGATACCACCCTATGTTTGGCATAGTTTCCCCGAAACGCCGCATACTTTCGTTGACAAATTAACAACGGTAAGTTCTGTCATGCATGTGAATGTTAATGCTAGAAATGTCTTTGAGTTGACTTTTGTCATTTTGTAAAAAAGATCTAATAACTACACATAAATAAAAATTACCTATGAATGTATCAATATGTCAAAATTGTTTCGAATCACTTCGTGGGTTGGCTAGTTTTGTATAATGATATTTAGTAAAAATGTTCTAGCACACAGAAATTAGCAGCATAATAATGAACGCTTTCGTGATATGTCACGCACGTTTCACTCGATCAAGTTTTGAGAATGACTCTTAGACTCGGCCTAAACCCTCCGTCACCAGTTGGCTACTAGCTTATACATACGAAAGGTTAAGGTACCTACCTTAATATATTTATTATTATAGCTTTATGTAAATAAGTATCATGGCACCGTACATCAGTAGATGGCGCGCGGAAGTGGCTGCGATTGGTATCGCACGCATGGCAAACCGTCAAACGTACCTACGCATTTTGTCTACATTACCTACGCATTTTACTAGAACAATGCAATAATACACTTAAGTCTTTGATATTCTGGTATTTTTACGTATTTCCTACTAGACGCTTTCACACCGGAGCCCGTGAGTTATGTTATGTTGATTATCGACAAGCGAGAATCGAGAAACTCGCAGTTTTAGTATGGAGAAAAATATAGTTTGTTAATTTCCCGCTAGAGGCGCTTATCGGATTTTCATACAAAATATCTCGCAAGTCGCTTCTCGATCTCGACATGCGTTTCGATCAACAAAACAAAACTCAGACACTCAGAGAACTCGGGTTAGTGTCAAAATCCCCTTTGAGATTTCCCCGTATTGGCGCTAATACCGATATTTTTGATCGACCAACTGACATTTAGTATCGGTACTACATACTACAGTATTATATATGATCTGTGGTATCGGTATCGGCCAGTGTGCAAATGTTTTTTGGTTCTATTTATAAAAGCGGAAAAGTCACTTTTCACCTGATACTGGGTTATCATCCGACACATTATCACTCGCGTCACGCATTGCGTGTCATGCGTGACGTGACGCGCCTACGATACCGTGGGGGACACCGATGTATTAAAAATGTACGTCATTGTAAACAGTTTTTTTTCTAGGCTTTAAGCATAATATAGTATTATATGATCTGTGCTTTAAGTATAGTTTTTTTTAATAAACGCAATTTATTTTAGATGAATTAGAAATTAGTAAAGCCGCTTTTTGCCATAATCCCCACAAGCCAGGATTAAGCATGATAGTGGGGAAAACGCCAAATTTTTTTTGAAGATTGTCATAATCCCCATTGGTGGGGACAGCTTAGTGGGGATTATAACAGTAAACCACTTTTTCAACCCATAGGTTATCCACAGTCGCAAATTGACGTAAAATTATTTGTAGATAAAAGTATAGTAGAATTCGTCTTAATTTTCTTCGTGAACAATGTTCTTTTTTTTCTAGCTTGCTTTAGTAAATTTTATAGTTATTTTACGATGATTGTGTAATACTTTTCAACATCTTGAAGCAAGTGAAGGTAGAAAGTGCTTAACCAGTGTAGCCAGTAGCCTTAATTCTCCAACAAGCATAATATATCAGGAGAATAGATTAAATAGGCTGAGCATAGGCGGTGCGACTAAACTATTTATTTTATGATGATACAGCAATATGCTAATGATATTACCCAAATCGTCATTAGCCGTGGATATGACTAGTAGGAGCGCCCGGCCTCGCCTGGTTATATCGTGCGATGTTCACCAGATAACGTTAGAAAATATTTTGTGAATTGCCTATTAGACAATTCTACAAAAAAATACTTTATAATATTAGTTAGATTAAGTCAGTAGTTATTTATCTAAACCACGAAAAAAATACCTTAGAAAAAATATAAAAGGATTAAGCAACAAATTAGGCAGTAAAAAAACTGAAAACTCTGTAGTAGGTAAATTGAATTATTTTTATTTTTATCATAATTACATTACCTAACATTTTGTTTGACTGTTTGAAAAGCTTGATTGAAAAGGTTGAAAAATTATAGAATTACTACTGTCTTTCTAGTAGGTAGGTGTATTTCTATTTTTATCATAATTAGATACACTAACATTTTTGACTGATTAGAAAGCCTTGACTATATTTTCAGATCCTCTTTACTTAACTTAGTTTTTTTTAAGAATAGAGGGGGATAACACATGATTTAAAAGTCATTTGAACTTCAGAAGTTCAAATGGACTAGGAAGTCCTAGTACCTATTCTGTGTCTAGTATTCTGTGATCTAAGTATCTGCTCTTAGCGAGAGCGTGCCAAGTAAACATAAATGTAAGCTGGATGCGCTAAGTAATGCGCTTGCGCAGTGTTATCGCAACACGTGTAGCGCTCCAGATCTAACAGATTGGTTGCTTTTAGCGCATTGATAATGAACCTTTCAATTTACTATTGAGCCCTTTCTATATATTAGACATAGACAGGTATACTTAAACATAGACTAAAATAATATTTTGTCTGTGGTATAGCATGTCAAGCAGCTGTCTTATCGAAAAGGCCATTATTGGCCATTGAATAATAATGTAAACTGACAGTGAAGAAAAATATGATAGATAAAAATTAAGTTGTAGTGATTGCTGACATAATAGCGGCGGAAGACCAGCGTTGGTTGCCAGTTATCCAACATATGCTGAGCCAGGGTACGTTTTTACGGCACACTAGATTACCTTATAATACGTACCGAACGTTCCTTCACCGCAATTTCTTCACTTTGTTGCAAAGCTGTACATCCCGTAGTCTGAGTTTTGTTATGTTGATTTGCGACAAGCGAGAATCGAGAAACTCGCAGTTTTTGGATATGGAGAAAAATAGTTTGCAAATCTCCCGCTAGAGGCGCTTATCGGATTTTCATCATCAATATATTATCATCATCATCATCAATGAAATATAAAACTCTTTTGAAGCTGACAGAGAATCAACGCACAGCCTAAACTATAAGTCCTAGAGGTATGAAATTTGGAGGTTAGGTTCCTTATATAGTGTAGGGGTGCACTAAGAAAGGAATTTTGAAACGTCACACTCTAAAGGGTAAGACACGAGCAACGCCGCGGGCGACGGCTAGTATATTATAACAGAGTTTCAAATGAACCTTGTTGTCTATAACCAACTCATTTTGAACGATTAAAGATCGGAACGTAAATGGCAAAGAAAGAGCATAGATTATACATTTACCTAGTACCCAATAGGCGCTTTCACGCTGTATCGGCGCCGATAATGTAATTTTCGCTCGAGCCGATGACAGCGGCGCCTTGTAGATCTCAGGGCTGTCAGACAATGTAAACGTTCGTGAAAAATTACACGAGTTTTGACAGTTTTTGAAACGACACATACCTAGCTTTTTTATTTTAATAGTTTTTCTTGTGTTAATGTGAGTATTGTTGTTTAATTTTGGTGGAATTTTAACCAATAATACTTAGGTCGTAACATAATGAAATGACTTGACTTGACGTAAATTATTACAATTCTATCACTTGACATTGGCAAAATTGTCTGTCGAAATGACGGACAGAGGCCACTAATGAAGAGAAGAAGAAGAACACCAACAAATTCAATAGCAGTCGTACTGTAAATTCAAAGCAGCATCCAAAGCTAGGCGATACGTATATCTAATAGCGATAGACTCTAAGACCCTGGACGTTCCACAATGGCGATCGTATCAGCAGGCCCACGCGGCTTGTAACGTGTCAGCCTGTTTGTATGACCCGACTGAATTTTCAGAACAATATAGCTATATCTACAGCGTATAAGCAAATGTTGTAACTAGTGTAGGACGTTGTCATATCGTTGGTAGTGTGAAAACAGCCTATTTTTTTAAATTTATTTATTTAATACTTTATTGCACAAAATTATAACTTTGTTAGAAAGGGTGGACTTAACGCTGAAAGCATTGTCTGCCAGCCTATAGCGGTATTTCCCCATGATTGTAGGTATCGAATAATAAGTACCTAAATAACATAAATTAAACCTATTTACCAATTTTTTAAATATACCTACCAAAATAATAAATTTAATATGTGGTGTAGGTAGGTACATATATTATACTAGCCGTCGCCCGCGGCGTTGCTCGCGTTCTACCCTTTAGGGTGCGACTTTTCAAAATTCCTTTCTTAGTGCACCCCTACACTACATAAGGATACTACCCTCCAAATTTCATCCCTTTAGGACTTATGGTTTAGGCTGTGCATTGATTCTAAGTCAGCGTCAAAAGAGTTTTATATACATTGATGATGATGATTAAAAAATTTGTACCGAGGTTTTTTAGCACAATTTCATTGAGTAGTGTCAAAAAATGCTTGAGTTAAAACATTCTAGAAAAATCTGCCTACTCTTGAAACCTAGCAAAACTGAATCACAAATCTCAAAAATTAGCGCCCAGCTATCTGCAGTAGTAAATTAAGGAGTAGATAGGGTACATAAATCCCCCGTATCGGTCAATAGCCAATCTGATCTACCCCCACTTAGGGTAACCATTTTGGAATAGTATAGGAAAAAAGCCGGATTAAAATGTATTCCTCGAAGTATCCTTCATTTTCTGTGCTTATTACCTTTTAAGCACTCATTTGATTTACCTATATTCGATTTTATTCGATTTGTTATTTATTTTAAAAAAAATTAGAAGTGAAATTATATTGTACTACCTGTCAAACACAATTGAATTGCCATATTATTTCTGTCAATCTCCCAAATCCGAACTGACAATGTCCGGGTTCGGACACAGTCAGTCCGGACAGAAAGCAAAAAACCGGACAAATCCGGACGGATGGTAACTCTACCCTTCGCTGACACCCCGGACCGGCCGCCAGTGATTGCTTTATAACGGAATTTATGACGATCCAGGATAGAGCGATAGCGCCGAAGGAAATGCATCCTTTTGCCACACTGCAGAGAGTCACATTGGATTTAAAACTTTTTAACTTGGCCTAGGTATCTGGAGATTTAGGTATAAGAAATGTCCTATAGGCTACACGTCTTCGGTACATATAATTTTTATAAGTAATTCGTCATTATTCGTAATTTCTCACGTGAAATTTACATGAAAATACCGTAGTACGCTGTGATAAGGTAAATAGAATATGGGGAAATGAGACGATTTAGAAAATTGTGACAGAGCTCTTAGTATTGATGAACTGAAAGTTGTGCTAGCCACTTTCAATTTTTTTTCGCTGCTAGAAATTTATTTACCTACAAGTTATATATTAAATCTATTTTAAATCTATTTAACGATGATGAAGGCGAAGAACAACCAATCAATATTTATGAAACTCTTTTGAAGCTGACTTAGAATCAACGCACAGCCTAAACCATAAGTCCTAGAGGTATGAAATTTGGAGGGTAGTATCCTTATATAGTGTAGAGGTGCACTAAGAAAGGAATTTTGAAAAGTCGCACCCTAAAGGGTCTAGAACGCGAGCAACGCCGCGGGCGACGGCTAGTTTTGTATAAAATGGTTAGTATATCCATAACAATTCCACAGTTTCATTAAGTAGGTAAGGTAACATTTCCCATAGAAACTGCTCGATAATAAATACTTGGAAACAGCTTAGACACAAAGTGCCAACGTCAGGCATCATCACAATCGCACGCTGAAGCTTGTATCGTGGCACGGACAGATCGCCCACCCACGGCTTGCTGATTGCTAAGGTTGACTCTACCTACACCAAAGTAGGTTTTGCAAGCTTTTTAATGGAGTTTTTAGGCCGCTTTAAGACCTCCGTAATATTAGGTACAGTGAGTACTTATTGCCGGGCCAGCACCGTAACTTGACACATCCCGTGTTCATAAAAAGCTAGAAATTCAAGTATTTAGTTGCCGCTTACTAGAAATAACGTTAGTTTATTGAACACCCCAAACTACTAATTGTACTTTCATCAATTTATTTTGCAAAGCACTCACGGTTGTAAACCTATTTACTTGTCCGAAAACTTTCCCAAGTTTCAGTACATTCCTAAAACAATGGCAACCCTAGACACCCGAACGCTGATAGTAAGGTCGTGTCGGGTAACTTCGGCTCCACTCGGTGATGTCCGCGATATGCCCACGCGCGGACTGACGGAATTTGATTTTGGAATAATATTATGAATAGTTTCACTATCAAGCGTATGCTTAGGTGGGAAACAAGAAAACGGGAAATGTAAATAACCTACCAAAAATTACATAATATTTGTGACTAGCCGTCGCCCGCGGCGTTGCTCGCGTTCTACCCTTAATATCGCGTGCACACTATGCCCATGCCACTGCCGGCATGTATGCCGCTTAGTGAGAATAAAGGCAATGTTGCTGTGGCATTAATGCCGCGGACTTATTGCCACAGCAACATCGCCTTTATTCTCACCAAGCGGCATACATGCCGGCAGCGGCAGGGGCATAGTGTGAACGCGGTATTAGAGTGTAACGTTTCAAAATTCCTTTCTTAGTGCGCTCCCATTCATACCTCTAGGACTTAAGTATAGTGTAGGCCGTGCGTTGATTCTAAGTCAGCTTCAAAAGAGTTTTATATATATATTGATGATGATGATTAGTGTACAAGAAGTAGGGTCGCCGAGGAATGCTTATTTCTTAGGTATGTACTTAGGCGTAGTTTATAAAATCTGAAAAAGTACCTTGTATAATACATAACTACATAGATAAATTGTCGAAGAGACTTAGTTCAGCGGCATACGCAGTCAAAAAGATCCGCTTCCTTACAGATGTGGAAACCGCAAGACTAGTCTACTTCAGCTACTTTCATAGCATTATGTCGTACGGCATTTTGTTGTGGGGGAGTGCTGCAGATATAAACACCATATTTGTGTTGCAGAAGAGGGCTATTCGAGCAATTTATAACATGGGTCCCAGAGAATCACTAAGAAATAAGTTTAAAGAAATAAATATAATGACAGTACCTTGCCAGTACATCTATGAAAACTTATTGTATGTTAAAAAAAATATAAATCTATTCAACAAAAAAAGTGATAATCATAATGTTAACACTAGAAACAAAGACAAACTCGCTGTTCCCACCACTAGGCTCTCAAAAATTAGTAAATCTTTCAAAGGGCAATGTGTACGCTTCTTTAACAAAATCCCAAGTGATGTGTCTCAATTGTCGATTGGCAAGTTCAAAAACGTAATAAAACAAAGACTTATTTCAAAAGCATACTATAAAATATCAGATTATTTAGAAGACAAACAAGCTTGGGACGAACTAGCTCTAACTCATCCAATAAAAAAATTAAAAAATTGTAATCATACCTAATCATACAAAACGTAATGACGATTCAAACTGATCCGTGAGATTTTATTGAATAAAAGCTTTTTGACTTTGACTTTGACTTTGACTACAAAAACAGGCCTTTGGTACCTAATAGGTAGGTATTCGTAGCCAAAGGTAAAACTTCACAACAGTCAATGATAAAAAGTCCAGAAAGATAGAGAACGAACACTTTTATATCAGGTTAGGTAGGTATCGAGAAATATTGTCTGACTATTTTTGATGGAGCTTAAAAGCCGAGATATAACAGACGGTTTATTTATAGACAAACAGATAGTATAATCGATTCGCAGGCGTCTTGTTATCTATGGTTTTAAGACTGATCGATACGTTATCTGTGGTTTGAGCGCACTCACACTGGACGATACTAGAGCTATGAGTTTTATAATCATGAGAGATTTACCCTGGGGGGTCAACAATCAGACAATCGTCGTGTTACGTGAATGTAAATAACGTACGTACACTACGCCTCAACGACAGTTTGACGGCGGAACGCAGCCTCCATCTCCTGTGCCTTGATCACGAATAAATGTGACAATCGCAAACGTATCGTAATGCGAGCGTATCCGAGATACACTGCGCGGTGACACTACAACGGTTGGCAGTCGAGCTGGCATTGACGCGCAATATAACTCGAATACGCTAACGCGGCGACTGTCAGATTTGTTCGTAATAGAAGTACTGAAGGGCTCGACGCGCGAGTTTTATTTTTACCCAACTCCTGCCAAGTGGAATATTATCGGTCTTATTCCAGAACGGGGACTAAAGAAAGTCACGGTTTAAACGTCAAGGTTTATATAACCCGGCCGAATTAACATGACACCCGGCTCGGAACTCGATACTTCCACCGCTGCACCGCTTAATTCGTCCGGGTTGTATAAACCTTGACGTTTAAACCGTGACTTTCTTTAGTCCCCGTTCTGGAATAAGACCGTATGAGTTTTAATAGGTTGACCTATCTAAATTAAGCCACTATAAATATCAATACCTAGTTGAAAATTTTATTTTTCAACACACTTGCTCATAAAGTGGCTCTATGGTCACCGCAATTAGGCACATAATGACACCCATAATCAAACTGTGACTTTTTCATTGCTATAACTCACAAGTGAGTTATAGATTTTTTTTTTAAATTTTATTGGTTGAGTAGCTTTGTTACTAAAAAAGTATTTATTCAAAAAAAGATCGTGTTCAATAGAACAAATAAATGAATGTTCCTATTGCTTGCTCATTTCATGCAACTTCTTATTTCAATAGATAATTTTAACTCGTACGTTTTTAATAATTAAAACTTTCACTCAAATATAACTTTTGTTTTCTCTGTAATAAAAGAAAACTTTAAATTCCCCATTTTTTACGTGGCAGAATATTCGCAACCCTAAACGCGGAAAATAAATAAAAAAAAACCTCATCCCTTTAGTCTGTGGCCGATCGCAATGCGCGCGCATAGGAAAACTGATTATTTTTTCCCGCCATAGCGAAACATTTTTCACAACGCGTTTTCACTGTTGAAATTATAGTTATTTTATTGTTATTTTATTCACAAGTGTGTTGAAAAACGTCGTATGATACACGTGTGTATTGGTGATTACCGTTCTCGGCTTTCTTAAGACCCTCGCCTACGGCTCGGGTCTCAATGGCACCTCGGCGGTAATCACCAATGTACCACACTAGTACCATAATGTACTATTACAATGATTTTTACTCATTATTTGAATGCATTCCTTACTGAATAAGCAGATGTTGGGTTTATTATGTTATCCTGAGGTACTAAATGGCATTAAAAAAGATTTGAAAAACACGTAGCCATGTATTTCAATATACTATGACTAACAGACACACTCAAGTTTTCATATCTTCACCTCACACACCTCTCGCCTCTCTACGTTAACATTAGCACTAGTTTGACGCTCTCGAGTCGAGTAGGTACTCAGAATCAGAAAATTATTTAAAATCGTCTAATATGTGTGATTCTAGGAAATATCAGTGATTCCAGGTGCCAGTCATTCGCGACCAGGGCTTAGAAAAACTACTACTACTACTGCGAATCTACCACTAAGTTTGCAACGACTAAAATCGTCACTGCACGGCAAGGAGTGTGCTAATTCGTCCAAGCTGCACGGTGACGAAAAAACGTTTGACAGTCGAGCTGCGTTGACGAGCAATACGTTTAGAATACGTTGGCTTTACGTAACGCGGCGACTGTCAGATTTGTTCGTGATGATTACGATACCTTTACGATTGTCACATTCATTTTACCCCTCCGAGCCCCGAGTCTGTGCATTTGTTTTGACTTTCGACTCGAGTGTAGCACACGCAAACGCATTCGCAAAGCGAGACATCTTGCTGCGGGAATTGAATTCCCAAATCTCCCGGTAGAGGCGCTTATCCGGTTTTCATACAAAATTTGGCGCTTTGCGAATGCGTTTGCGTGTGCTATACTCGAGTCGAAGTTGTCGAAAGTCAAAACAAATGCACAGAGCCCGTAGTCTGTGCATTTGTTTGGCTTTCGACTCGAGTATAGCGCACGCAAACGCATTCGCAAGGCGAGTCATTTTGTTGGGAATTACACAATTCCCAAATCTCCCGCTAGAGGCGCTTATCCGGATTTCATACAAAATTTCTCGCTTTGCGAATGCGTTTGCGTGTGCTATACTCGAGTCGAAAGTAAAACAAATACACAGACTACGGCCTCAGACTCGGGTCTCAGTGCTGAGGGTACTTGCTATAACTTCAGATACCGCTGACCTGCAGTTTCCGTTGCACCTGACTTTGACACTTTATGTGTTTGACAACTTGTACCACTTTATTGGTGGTCAAGTGGACCACAGCTTCATAAATATGAGGATAGTTTCGGGAAAATATCACTGAGTTTCAGAAGGCTATTTTCGTATATTGCCTACCTCTGCTAATGTTATCTTAATGTTTTGGGTTCATAAAGAACGGAACTAAATTACGTAGTAGTAATTAGTATTTGTAAAGCTTTACTTAGCTGCGATGGTTATTGTCAGTCAAAAATATCACCAAAAAAATATAAGTTCCTCGGCTCCGAGCAAACAATGTAGCCAGCTAGTAGCAAACCTATCGCAAGCCCCAATGAAGGTCTATTGACACAACCTCAATAAAAAGCCTGAGTTTAAACAGTCCATAGGATAGGTAGCCTGTGAAATAAAAGGCGACAAGGCGGGCGGGTGCGGCTAGGCGATAACGCCGCCCGCCCTACCCGCCCGCCCTGCGTGATGGATGCACTGCCCCGATAAGGACCTTCGACTTAACCACGCGGGAAGGTAAACACGCCGTATTAGTTGTCTTCAGAAGTTTCGCTTCATTTTCATAATTTGTTTTTTGTTTGCTTGTTTTGCAAAATGACAGATGAGGAAAGTTGAAGGCAGAAGAAAAATCTCATTTGTTCCGGATTCAAGTGCTGAGTGAATGTAGATTCATATATTTGGCGATCCAGCACAATACATTATGAACCCTCAGTGTGAACCTATCCTGTATAAACTCAATGCATACGTTCTGGTGGGCGATAGTGAAACATCGGGATTCGGGGTGTTTTATAGAAATGTGTAGCCAACTGTATTCTTGTACGTCACTTGTTGTGTACTCTTCTTCTTCTTTTAATTAATGGCCTCTGTCCGTCATTTCGACAGACAATTTTGCCAGTGTCAAGTGATGTATTTGAAATAATATAAGTCAAGTCAAGTCAGTCGTCAAGTCGGCTGTCGTTTGTTTTGAAGAGAAAATGGTGGAGTTTCTCTTCAAAAAACCAAGATTTACAAAGTGTCAGGGTCAAGTTACCCGACCCTTGATGCTTGAAATATGTAGGTGTTTGACAAACACTTACCTAATTATCTACATGGTACGAAACTACAACTAAAATAGAAATAGAAAAATAAAAAAGTATCTGTCCCTTGTTATGTTAATTTTAAGCATATCTATAATTATTAAAACCGGCTTTATATTCTACAGATATATAGGCAGATGGGTTTTAACGATTTTTGAACACAGAGTTTAAAATAACTTCTGGCATACCGAGCCACTGTTTCTCCACGCGAAGGCCCATTTGTCATAAAAATACCATGAAACTTTCGAAATATGAGAAGTTAATAAAAGCTTTGTTTAGATAATATCACGAATTATGAAACTTTAAAAACATCGGGATTGAGTTACAAAGTTAAACTAGGGAGCTTAACTATGTTGGTAGCTAAAAATAGTCGTAAATTATTTTTTTGAATATTTTAGTCATATTTTGTAGTTTGGTAGTTAGGTAGCTAATTTATTACGTTAAGTATTATATTTGTTATAATACTTTACTTAATCAGCATTTTAATATCCATAGTACGAGCTCTGCTTAGTTTGGAACTAAACTTTGCTTAGTTGTGTGATAAATGTCCAAGAATATTTGTTTATTTTTTTAGTATGTAAATCGATACGAGCACTAACAGTGGCTGTATTAATGCAGTCTAGATTTGATATTTAGTGCTTTATTCAGCTATTTATATGCACTGTCTAGGTTTTAACCCATTAAAAATGAATAAAATTAAGATATTTTATAAAGATTAAGACTAATTGAGACTTTGAATGGAAGAAATGTGTTTGTTTTAAAATAGTTATAAATCTAAATTGATTTTAACGGAGCTTAATTATATCCTTAATTTATTGAATAAATAAATAAATGTATATATAAATAAATTTAAAAAACTGTGTTTTTGTGACTGTTAGGCAGAGCAGTCTGCAGTGCAAGTGGGTGGGTATACTTGCACGCGAATACTGAAACACAACTCAAAATCAAATACCCTGCCTCTTTTATACCTTACACATTAGTAGAAGATGGCAATAATAATAGGCATAAGTAGCGTTTGAGTTTACGGGCGTTAGTTTTGGTTCTTCAACAAATGCGTTGTTCTGGTAAAAATTAAAGAAGAGCAACTTTGTAACCTTACTTTTCAGAAATCGCTACAAGTTTATATAGTAGATACCTTTTTGAGTTTTGGTATGAGTCATTTAGAATCCCTACAAAGTTTCCACTTAATATTTCTAATGTATCAAAATTCATTCTGAATCACTAAAATTAAAATACGTTTTACTTATGTATCACAAAAGAGGCACGCAACGTGTGCATTGCAAAATAAACGAACGTTAGGTGTGTGCGGCGCTGATAACGCCGCCCGCCCAGCGCGGTGCGTGATAACCGCCCTAGCGAGGCATTGACGATGGAAACTTATAATTTGCAGTTTTTAATTTTATTTCTTTGTTGTCTTTGCTATATGTCCTGATACTGCTTCATATTGCATACCGAAAAGAATCTTACAAATTGTTTGAGTAGGTGTTTTAGATTAGATTAGAAAATTCTTTAATTCACTTAAAAAATCATACAGAGGCGAGTTTAATGCTATTTAGCATTATTTACCGACTAACCTGTCATGTTTTGATTTCAATAGGTACGGAAATATTCGGCTCGATTGTGCTAGTGTATTAATAAACTAAATGGATTTGACCACTAAAATGATAGCGTCTTTGTCTTTTAAGTTCATGAGGAAGGGATGGCAACAATTTTAGTGCTGTCAAATTAGGTTAGTTTAGGAAAATGACACAACAGATTAAGGTAAGTAATGTCAATAACTTTTTATAAGAAGTTTGGTTACACGTAGGTTATGATAGTTGTTTTTTTTATTATTCATCTACTTATTCGTCACAGCAAAATATAGAAGTGCCAGTTATTAAGTGGTCTAACAATAAACTTATTTTTTATTTTTGTTAGTAACTGAAGGGTTTATTCACGAAGAATTACAACTAATACAGTATTTACAATATTCACAATATTTACAAAATACACATGAAACAGTTGAGCCATCTACAAACCGTTGCGAACGATTTATAGATAGCTCAACTGGTCCAAATCAGTACCAATCGGAAGCGTGCCCAAGATACTGGCTGCATTGCCGCGCTGAATAGCAATGCTGATACGCTGGCCTAGATAATCACCAGCCCTCGGGTCACGCGTCGCTTCGACTAGACGCCCTGAAAGAATTTTGAAAACCCGGAGGGCCTCGGTACCCCACGGACCTAGAGTCTCGACCACAAGACGCACAAATGTGTAGGCCCTATCGAGTAACAATAAACTAGAATACGCAATTCATAAAATATAAGAGCTGCGTGTAAAAAGGTAACTTATAAAACTGCATTTTGCGAGTTTTCACAACTCCTTCCCTCAGTCGCAGAGATAAATAACGTGACGTCAGAGCGCGTGGCTGGATGCGATAGCGCCGCCCGCCCAGATGGCCAGATAACCGCCCTAGCGCGGTCATAACCGATTGACTTTTTATAACTGTTTTTATTGATTTTGTGGATTCACAAAAACACAGACAACAATGAAACTTTTGATCGTGAAAAACGCACTAAACAAAATTGTCGCTCCGGAATTCCGAGTTAGTCTCAGAATCCCCTTTAAGTTATTCTTTTAAATGGATTTTGAGTCTTTTCGTATCAAATTTGCTTTGATTTCGAAAATTTATACTTTATTAATATATATATAATTTTAAGGTTTTTTATAAGTACACGTCTTAAAATCCCCTTTGACCAAAATTACACCTTAATAGCAGTATTTTAATTTTACTTTACCTTCCTACTTTTTTGAATTAAACACCTATTGCTGTTGAACAAATCCACTTTAATGATCAAAGTATATTTTGCAGCAGTATCTAGTGATCTACTTTACATTTAAAAACCTTTGATTTGTGGCCGAAAATGAAAATATTATACGTTTTTGAGTCTCATGTTGGCCACATAACTTATACCTTCGAACTTACTATGATAACTGAGCCCTGAGTCTATCTCGGTGTTGTGTTTTCTTGCTATTTTTGAGTCTATCTGACGTCTATAGACTCGCAGAAACAGTTCCCAAATCTCCTGCTAGAGGCGCTTATCCGGTTTTCATACAAAATTTTTCACTTTGCGAATCCGGTTCCGAATGCCAAAAATAGCAAGAAAACACAACACCGAGATAGACTCAGGGCTCTGATAACACACTGTACGATATTGTCAACATACTAATATCCGATAGATGTCGTGTCGGTCACTGTGGAAATAACCAAACACGTAGTATAGAACAGTAAGTTAGAAGCACTATGGGTTAATTACAACACCTAATGGCTTATTATCTATAGATTTGCGAAAAGCATTAGTGCTTGGATAGTGAGACAAATGAATCATGAGGCTTTATGGGGATACTTTGAGATACTCGTAGCTTGTTTTAATGTACGATACGAGTTCTTGTTCTTTCGTCTAAGCTACGTACTCTAGAGTTAAGTAGATACATAAATGTTTCTCTATCTCTATCTCTATCTCTATCTCTCTATCTCTATCTCTATATAATTCCAAAGAGTTGTAATTACGATCCCCAGAAGGTCGCGCGTTAGAATGCTGTAAGAATGTGTATAATACAACTAGCTCTACTATCGGCAGTCTTACCGCACAGAGCGATTTCTTCCAGACGACTATTTATCTAGATTGTACGGGTTATAGCGGATTCGTACCATCCATTGTTATGCAAATCATAAAAACCAATTTTGTAATCCCATACAATGATATCCGATTAGTACCCTGGTCTGTACGGTTCAAATTTAAACAGAAAAACTTAAAAAAATGTAAAGTCGATGGGAGAATAGGTCGCCTGGAAAAAATCCGAGTTAATTCGAGTAGGTTTTATGTTCTAGAATCTACTCGAAGTAACTAGTTTGTGAAATGATTGAAAGGTCATCAAATACTTTTTTTATCGTGGGTTTTTATCACTTCTACCTGTAGGTAGGTTACTTTAGTTAAAAATGAGCCCGTACCCTCAGCCGTAGCACATGAGATTGCGCCTGCTCAGATAGCACAGAGTGCTTTTAGCGATAAGAGGATCGTGCCGTCCAAATCTGAGTATGATTTAAAACGTAGATACTCTATCGGAGAGTCATTCCACTATGCACGGATAAAACTGATAGAACGGCTTGATGGGATGTGAAGATTTAGAATTTTTATCTTAGTGCTGGTGGAATATTTTACGGCGGCAAATAAGTTTGCGGTTCAGCGGTCATTTAGAAACGTGGTGTAGCTTGCTCAGTCAATCTTCACCGATTATCTAAGTAAGCGACGTTCTGTGCGGTCACTATTTGGATGGGTGACCGTTAGTGGCAATTACATCTGAGCGCTTCCGTGCTTCGGAAGGCACGTTAAACTGTCGGTCCCGGCTCTAGTCGTTAAGCCACGACGGAGGCCATAAGGCGGCCTAAAAACTTCATAACCAGAGTTGGTTACTAACTCATACGAGCTTGCTTTCTTAGCGGTAATTTTAGAGTTTTTTTTTGGAATTTCAAATTGTCTCCCTGACGCTGGAGACTTAGGTATCTAGATAAAGTGATCTGGGGATCTGGTCGTGACGACCAGCTCAGGGCTCTACCAAGGTCTACCAGGCTACTTCTACAAGGTTCAAGATCAGTCAGCATTGTTTAGTTATCATAAAATCTGAGTAAGATTGTATTGTATAATTAAACTTAATTCATAAAGAAAATTAAGATTTCTTTGAATATATTGTGAATACAGTATTTACAAAGAAGAAGATCAATTGTTTATGTAAAATTGTTTCATAAGACACACTTGTATTGCAATACTTTAGAGGTAACGAGCGTTATTGCCAACAGAAAACAATATTTTAGTCTTATTAGGCAAGTAGATAATAGGCCCAGACTTGATGGTTGATGATGATGATGATATAACTAGAGCTCTATTAATAATCAAACAAAATAGCAATCGAAGAAACAACAATAGCACTTGAATGGTGAATATTATGAGCAAATTACAGCTTAACACGCGCATAACGTGCTCCTTGCATCTTATCGCACGTACACATTTGCATCCGAACTCGTGTACGTACAGTGTACACTTCTACCTCTGCACATAGACATGGTCTATAAATACTGCAGCTACAACCTAAACGGTAGATTTCTGAGGGTTATCAGACGCTCTGTAGGCGTTGAAATGGATTTTTAGATTATGAAGGTTCAAAAATAACTAATTATATAGGTTGTATGGTTTATTTCAATGTAGACTTTTTTGTTAGGTACTTAGGTATCTATCGGTCATAAAACATGGGTGCAATATATAAGCACTCGGGGAAAGTGATATTTTTTCAATAAAAACACAAGAATAATTAAGAATCGTATTATTATGTACACTAGGTGCCAATTTGCCAATCTCTCGTGTCGCGACCAAAGACTAGAGACAGTTTTTATATACTATAGGTAAAGACGCAATACTGCTCGTGTGCATGTGACAAGGCACGTATAATAGCCGCGGAGTAGTACGACATTAGGCGCGAAACTAACGTAACTGTTTAATTAGTAGTGCATCTAACGTGTTAGTTGCAATGCTTGTCTGAAGATTCTGTGGGACAAGTTACAAGAAACAACTCGTTTTCATAAAATAAAATAAATAAAATGAATAAAAATATTGTAACTATGTGTAATAATGCCATCAGATTTTTGAAGGTTTGAAGGGTAAGGGCGCCGGTGCAATTACATGCACATGAGACTTCAAGATCTTTACGTCTCAGAGTGATGGACGCAGTGCATTGCCTTACAGGGCACGTCTTCATTGGACTTGCTCTGTGAGGTAATGCATTGTTGTAGGCAGAAGTTACTACTTAACATCAGGTGAGCTATCAGCTTGTTCCATTACATAGATCATATAAAAAAAAAACTTTATAAAGCAACTACACTACGAAAACGAGGCATTTCAAAATAAACTATTTATACTACGAGGACCTACTATTCCGAGCCTTCCTTGCCAGAGATCATGCATGCATCTAGTTTTTCCATGCCTTTTTACATTGTGAGGCGTAAAAGTTAATTATGTTTCATGATGGGCGAAGTCTAAACATGCAGGGACATGATGCACCGACCTGTCCGTGGCTGTAATTACATTTGTAGACGGTGATATAATGATGGTAGTGACTGTAAAACCGCGTGCACACTATGCACATGCCGCTGTCGGCATGTATGCCGCTTAGTGAGAATAAAGGCGATGTTGCTGTGGCAATAAGTCCGCGGCATTGATGCCGCCATACATTCCGGCAGCGGCATGGGCATAGCGTGCACGCGGTATAATACGTAATATAAATTGTATAGTTCAGTGAAATGCTTGAATTCCGCTCTCGCTTCTGCTTTTGTACCACACAAACAGAGTAAGTTTCGGCGGTCCGTATTGGATCTTCGAAGTTGGTATCGGTACGTATCGATGTCTTTGAATACTGCTGCATAGTTCCGGTCCAAGTTACGGTGACACTACTCTTCATTCATGCTTCAGTACTGTGGATATCACATACACTAATTTCTAAACTTACTAAGGGTTGAGTCTCACAACATATAAAATTATCCCCTTTATTTCGTCCGTATTTCCCAGATGACATTTTAGCTCGGCTTTATAAAATGCTCTGTTACTGTCACGTGCACGACAAAGAAAAGAGATGAAAATGATTACAACAGATTTAGCAGCCATTTTAACTATCGGTGCATTAGAAGACCAATATAAATAAGACCATAATGAAATTATTTTGAATATTAATTGATTTTATTTATTTAAATAAACCTTTTATAGAATTATACATCAATCACATCCCCACTGCTACACCGTAGCATGCAACGACGCTAGTGGGGATTTCTGACAAAAAAAAACTTGAAATCCTCATGTGGCATTTCTTGAAATTTCTGAAATATACCCGTTTTTGTTATACTTTTTTCTAATTTGCTTCATGTAGAAAAGTATTATGAAAGATATAATGACACTAAAAAGCACTCAACTAAACTCATTTGGCTATGTGGTGATGAGAATAAGATTTGTCTGATTACTTTACATGCAATTTCATCATATAGTCAGTCATGTATGCTGAAGCATGTGATGATATGTAGCTAGATCCTTACAGCACCTATGGCCACGTGCTTCTAGTTCAAGTTTAGGTTTTAGTCTAGATCTTGATAGCAGCGGTATAGCTACATCATAAGGCCACCTACGTTTGCTGGAAATAACTATTATATGGACAAGCCTTTACTGTAAAATAATATGAACTACTTAGACAGTGTTTTTTTTTAAAAAAGACGTTATTGACAGGAGAGAATTCTCTAATATCTAGTACAAAAAAAATGTCATGGTGATAGTGTTGGTTATTTTTTTAAATCTAGTAAAAAATAAAATTCTGATTTCGTTGGAGTCACAAAACGGTTTGATGATATCCCAACTAAATAACAATGATATTTATCGTCTGTGGATTATTAAATTTGTTCCTTTTTACAGTAAGTACCTATGTATCTTATTTTTTCTAAAAGAAATAATCCTTATGTCAAAATAACTTTTAAAATATCGACGAGATTAAACCTCCCAGATTAACCCACGACTTTTTCCTAAACAGAGTGCTTATGACATTTGAAAGCGGTGAAGTTGGTCAAAATAAAATCCATAAACCTATAAACCTTATCTTTACGTCATAAAGTCCAAAATGGCTCGTCCCGATATGCACCGAGGTAGGCACCGTCCGATCGCGATGCAGTTCACTTCCCCAAACTTTTACTTCGTGCCCGAAAGATACGCTTTGATATATTCAGCCGAGATACCAACTCGCTCTGATACTGTTGTGTCGTGTAAAGAATGGTCAGCGGTTTTGGCTTTTGAAAAGTGTAGGTAGCTTTTGCGATGACCTTTGTAGAGCGCTGGGACTTCTGGCCGTTGGAGTGTAGAGCTTATCAAGGGAAGTGGTCATAAGCTCAGTTCGGCAGAGATTTTATTGTAATAAGGGATGACGTCAAAGTCACGTGAACGAGATATGATGTCATTGGCCAAGGCTGGATACGAAAGTGTTTGATATCTTAGGATCAAAGCGATTGCATGGTCCGTTTTAAATTTTTCCTTTTCTAGACGGCCAGTGTTAAAAAAAAGCTATTTTACATACTTTTGGGCCAAATCAAATTAGTTTAAATCGAATCCAATCGATATTTATGGGATACTTATTAGGGTGGATCGCTCTTGTATGGAAAAAAATTTTTTTTTAGTTAGCGTTTCGGGGTACTGCGCAGTAGTTGTTCCTATACCCATAGGTTAACCATGCCAAATATCTTTCAAAAATAATAACAGGAAGTACTGCCCCAAGACGGATCAAGTTTACAAAAAAACTGAAAAATTGATAATTTCCAGCTGCATCTTACAAGTTGAAAAATAATACAATTAAGATATTTTTTTCACTAAATCTATTACTGTTGAAAGCATCTTTATAAATAATACCAGTTTGGATTAAAAATATACATTCTAATCCACTCAAATATATTGCAAACCACTGCCTTATTTTAGTGAAATTCTCATACATTTTTCACAAATAGTGCGATGGTGTAACTGGTGGATATGGAAAATTGTGACTAATTAAGTAACACCAAAGGCATTAATTATTTATAATAGTATAAGTGAAACATTAAATTGGAGGTTCCTTAGTCATTCAATCAGAAAATATTATAGAAAAGCATGACCGAAAAGATCCCTCAAAATACTTTCTTTAAAAAAATGATCTCGTTTATTTTGGTCTATAGGTACAAAACTGTAACTAAATGGTAATATTTATTCTGTTGTGTTAAAGATAATAGGCTATTGTCTGTATTTAAAATGATTTAAGTAAAGAAAAAAGGCTGCAATATTTTTTTTCGCCTTTTGAAATCCTTACCTATCGATTTTCTAAGTTTTTTGAATAATATGATTGTAAACTCGGCTTCAGTGAAAAATATAAAACTTCATGTTCCAAAAGCTGTTACGATAGGTAAGAACAATACCTTTTCTATAACTTAAGATAGATTTCAGTGCATTTCATTAAAAAACAAAGCTTAAAGCTCCATCGCAAATCAAAAGTGGGTCTCGCCGTAGAAAACATGGCAAAACCATGATTTGTGGATTTTGAGTTGTTGAAAGCAGATAGAATGCTGTTATTATAATTTAAATAGATTGTTATATTTACTAGCACTAGTAATTTTGTATTTAAAATACACAATTTTGACAAAAACAGTCTACAAGGTAAAATGTGGCTTCTGAAAAGTACGAACTCAGCCTAAATCTAATAAATTGAGATCGAAGCTAACCCACATGAAGTTCCTGCAATATGGACTTAAAAAATTAATAACACTAGACTATATGATATTGTAATATGTAACAATCATAGCCAAAATTAAAATAATCACTTTTAAAGTGATGTTAGGATGGTCTAAAAGCTTCGACCAAAAAATATTCACCATTTCAGTAAAAATATTATATTTTGTAACTGGAAATCCTATCAATACCATAGTCTTTGATAAAATATGAGCTATATTATCTGTATTGAAGTAATAATGGTGATAAATCAATGTTTTACTAGGTTTTTACCTCAAATAGTGGCCAAAAAATAAAAATTATTGGTTTTTTCTTACAAAATCTATACTGGAACTAGTTGAGCTCAACCTGACGTCCCAAGACCTATACTTTTAAAAATTTGGCTCTAAAACCAATAACTAACTATCCAGTAATAGTATAACTCGGAAAAATAATGGCTAGACTATAATTTTTAATTTCATTTGACTTCTGAAGCTAGGTTAAGATTTTTTAAAATTGGTACATTAAAATTGGGTTTTTCAAAAGCAATTTAAAAAAAAAATACTTTAGTTTTAACAAGGTTTTACGATCCAATATCTAAGCTAAGGATACTGGTAATATAAATAAATCATAATAATAAAACAATATAGAAATAAGAATCAAAAAGTCAACCACGTTACATGGACACATTTTTAAAAATTTTCAAAACTTTAGGGCCTTTGGGGCAGTACTTGTAAATCGAATTAAATTAAAGTAAATATACAGTTATAATCGCATTAAATAGGAACATCAACCACACACTACCCCAAGTCGAAATTCGAAAAATCGAAAAATCGATCCACCCTAATACTTATTTTATGAAAGTAAAGAACTATTTTTCTGTCTTTGTTTTGTGTAATTAACATTTAAATGTAGCATCTGCATTGACGTAAATATTAATTACATTTCCATTGCTTTCCTTACTGCTCAGCATCCGGTCAAAAAGTCCCGAAAATCTTCAAAAAGGTAAAACAGAAAAACAATTTGACCCTTCCAAAGATACTGATCAGGAAACATATCTCCGCTTTATAAGTGAATAAATAAGTACGGATGCATTAAGGCGGGCATGGGCGGCTAACCGCAGGTGGCCTTCCGCCCGCCCTGTATCGCAGATAACGTGCGTTTAACGGCCGTTAACGGCTGTAACGAGGCCGTTAGACGCGGGCGCTTCCTCGGCCATTGTGAGGGAACTTTGTTGAACGCCTAACGTTAGTAAAGATCGTAAATTTGACCGATCGCCCGCTATCGCGAGATGGTTTGTTAGTTTTCGACTGACAAAACGTTACACGCCTTTTTATGCTAATAACATGGACCAGGTTTTCTTCTTATATTTTTATCGACACTTGACATTATGCTGGGCAGCGAAAGCAGTTCATAGCTTAGTTATATGGGTGCTGGTGTTTTTTCGTACTGATGGCTCATACAAACTTTCTTCCTTAAAAAAAAGCTGATAATTAATTAAAATACGAGTATTGACCAGACGGCATAGTTTTAAGTCTAAATCTTGATATATTTGACAAAATAAAATAAAAACAACAGCAGAGCTATTCACTGTTAAAGATTATTATGATAATAAATTTAAGAAAATCTATTTGATTTGAATGCTTCGAGCTATAAAAGTCACATAACTTAGAGCGTTCTTTCTTTCACACAATAACTAGATTATTCAATATTTTGTCAGCATTTATGTACCTAAGCCTCGTCCGTATTCGCATTCGCTGCTCAAGCACTGACAAACTTAAAGATACTTAGATTTTTTTATACTAAACTTTTGTAGGTATGAGAATCTCTACTCAATGAGGTGCTAATAAAAATAACCTAATTTACACCAGGTTAGTAAACAAAGACGGTAAATCCTAAACACAATAAGATAGTGCTATCAGGCCATTAGTGGGCACCTGAGTGTGTATATTCAATTAGGCGGTAGGGCGGGCGGCGATGCTATCTCAGGAAGGGCGAATAGTTCACGCTGTTTTAACTCTGTTAACAGCTTAGGCGCTTTATTTCGTATTTTCATTGTTTATATCATTACTTATTTAAAAAATATGAATGTTTTATTACCTATCACTTTTGTACAAGCTTACGCGTAAATTATAAAAACTATATTTATAATAATATTATTTGTAAACGACCTGTAAACGATATTTAACAATAAATATTTATGACTTATTCTTGTATAGTATTTATACATTTATTTATAATCATAATTTTTAAGTTTTCTTACAACACTTATAATATAAAAAAAACATGACGTATTTCGTCTAATTTTATCACTATCAGATAAGTAGGTTATAGTTATTTGACGCTGTCTACCCACTTAATTTTTATTATAATTTATAATAAAATAAGGATCAAAAAAGGACATCTAAATTTTTAGTTTTTTTTTTTAATTGGTTCTAACATTTATTACTGTTTTTTTTTCCAAGAACTCATTTTATTTTGATAATGAAACTTGATACGGGACACTAAACGAACAAATTACAAGGTTATTAGCGTTTCTTTCAATCTGAATTATGATATTTAGCTAAAAATCCAGCTTTGATATAAATATTGTGACCATTTAACATTTTACGACGTATTTAGCACCAACTTTATCGAACCAAGGAATATTCTTGGAACATTTTTCTAATGGTTGAAATAAACTAAACATAAAAAATAGATAATATCTCATGTTTCAGCGTATTGACACTTGGCTATTTAATTAAAGAAAACTAATACAGTATAAATCTTGATTTCGAACATGTTTAACATGAAATAAATAAAATTTGTATTTCTATTTAACTGAATAACTGTATACTTTAACAATTTATATTCGTTGATTCAGGAGAATTTAAATCAATTATGTAAATACAAGAATTTGACGACAACTTTATTTAACTTTTTTTCTTTATTTGATATAAAAGGTAATAATTCTTTTCATTAGCAAAAGATTACATAAAATTAAATTTAGCGCTTAGATTATTCAGCAGTTTAAATATTATTTATATTAATTTATTAACAGTTGCATCATTCATGTGATTATATTGAGAAAGTATTAAATTATTTGCCTATACTTTTTTATACGACCCATTCTGAGAAACTGAAAACTTTTTTTGGTGGTTCTTACCTCAGAACTACGTCATTTATGAACCGATTTGAAAAAAAATATATGAAAGGGTAGGTAGGTGTAGGTACGAGTACCTACTTCCAGATTAGTTCCATTTTTTTTTTTCGAAATCGCTTCTGTAGTTTACTAGTTTGTGTTTTTATCAAGCAGTAAAGATACTTACTCTGCAAGTAGGTAGGTACTATAACTATTGTGACTTTGCTACCAAATACCCAACCACAGATCATATAATACTTGACCCAACTTAGGTAAGTTCGGAATAGTAACATCGTTTTTTGTTTCTTTCGAAATTCATGTCAATGCAAAAGACAAAACACGATCTAGGAACTCCGAGCTTTTATTGGTAGGTAGCTTCACCGACGTCCCGTTTACTTCATTCAAATTGGTCCTAAGGTCCACAAAAGGCAATGGGACTACGAGTAATTATATCGCTGGGACCAAACTTTGGGACCACGATAACACCTGGTAGAGCTTACACTCGAGCACAGTTTTACTATACCATTTTCAAACGCTGATGCAAACTGGCTCTATACTTAATACATTTACTTTGAAACCCAACTTGGAACGTATGTATGTGTCCACAGAAAAGTTATGAAACTTACAGCCCAGGGTCTGATATCGGATAAAAAGGCGGTGACGTGTGGCGACGGCTGAGCAAACGTCGTTACTGCGTTACTGTTACTAAATAAATCGTTAGCGCGAGAGCCTGCGAGATACGGCACGTAGCTACTGACGTAGGGATGCTGGATACGCCGTTTTGCAGTGCCTCATTTGGACCGATGACTAAGAAGGTTGTATACGTGGTTATTTTTCTAGATTCAGAATTAAAACTGTCTGAAAACTAATGTACCAACTCGTATTCATATCATATTATTATAATTATATTCATTATGGCACTTATTGGTATGGTCTTCGGAAACGTCAACATTTTTGAAGATATAAAATCATTGAAATTGAATATGAAACATCGCAAACAAGCATGTTGTGTGCAATAACATTGCATAATGTTCAGCAAAAATATAATTTTCATTCAAACAAGTTTTCCGACAAAAAACTGAATTTTTAGCGTTAAATAAACAAAAGTAGATTATTCAAAAACTTCAGTGTAGGATAATAATATTATGTATATAGTTTTATTTCCAGTTGTAAAACCCTAACTTCTACACTTCAAATTTTATTGTATAAAAGTTTTCGAAAACCAGTTACTAAACTATAGAGCGCCCAGTGGCAAATAAATAAAATGTTGATTTTTGGTTTATAACAGTATTTTACAAGTTGGGTACAAGTGTGGGTGGTAAATGAGGCGGTGTCGTATCTAGAAGTATTTACGCCTGTGTTCACCGAAACCCGTCTGGGGTAGCCAAACAAACTAAACCTCGGAATTATTACTGTTTTTCGTATTGTACAGATTTGTTTGAACGATATCTATATAAGCTGAGTAAGCGGTAACTACACTTTATCATCATCATCATCATCAATATATATAAAACTCTTTTGAAGCTGACAGAGAATCAACGCACAGACTAAACTATAAGTCCTAGAGGTATGAAATTTGGAGGGTAGTATCCTTATATAGGGTAGAGGTGCACTAAGAAAGGAATTTTGAAAAGTCGCACCCTAACGCGATCATCGCCGCGGGAGACGGCTAGTTCGTTTATAAATCAAAAACATACTAGCAAGCAAGCTCGTATATGAGTTAGTGTTCAACTCTGGTGATGGAGTTTTTAGGCCGCCTTAAGCTTGAGTTTAACGACTGCTAGAGTCGGGATCGACAGTTTAACGTGCCCTCCGAAGCACGGAAGCGCTCAGATGTAAATGCCACAAGCGGTGACCCATCCAAATAGTGACCGCGCAGAACGTCGGCTTAACTTAGATAATCGGTGAAGATTGACTAAGCAAGCGTAGCCACAAGCGCTGTTATATGTATACTGGTTTTACCGTAAGTACCTATGGTTTTAGGACTACGTGAAACTAGAGGTGATTCCGCATTTAGACAGCTTAGAAAAGCATCGTGTCAAAAAGAAGGTAGCGAATACAAATCTCGTTTGATTAAAACATTTTGTACCTATGTTAAAATTCTTTTTTTTTTAAGTTTCATCACGAATTTCTCTAGTTCAAGATTATAGGAAGTACCTACCTTTTTTCTATTTTTCGTAAGAAATTCTGTTAAATGGTGTTGTGTTCCCCTTCCTATAAGAAAAACCTAAAGCATTCTTAAAGCTAGTGGTAATCATGCTAAAATATATTTGTGTGGTCCGAACCACTCACGTCGTTCAGGATTCTAACACTTGAATCACTCGCTAGTTAGAATCCTTCACTTGCTCGTGATTTATTTATGGCCCTCGCTTTAAATCCGTCTTTTATTCACTAGTTGCATAATATACTATTATCTACTGTGTCTAAATAAAACATTTCATTTGACAATGCTACGATGAACATTCTTATTTTTCGACCCCCGCATTGTTAACTTTTGTTAGCATAAGCACAGATAAAACTAAAAAATTAGTTTGCAAATGACGACAGTTACTGCATTTTTTCTTATCTTAATATTTATATTTGCAGAAGTGCTCCGGAGTGGCCGATATGCGATACTGCAACAAATAGGGGTACCTTACGTACTATTAGGATGTACTTACACATTGCTGAAGGGTTATTCCCATCGAGCCCACCGGCTGGCCCACTGGTAGGGCCGATGGGAAAAAAAATCCCAACTAGCCCACTATGCAAAGGTTAAAGGTTTTATTTACCTAGTAATAAATAAAATGATAAAAAAATACTATATGGGTGTCATAAGGACGACATTTTGAAAACGGCCATGTAATAAAATACGTATCTATGGAGACGTACTTCTTTACGTGGCTATTGGTAGATCTATGGTTTTGTTCTAGCAGTATCGAGCGACTATTATTTTTTTAGAAGATTCTAGTAACTTTCTCTATTGAAGGAATGAATCATCAATCGGACCAGAATACAGAATCTTCCCACAAAAGATACAGTCAGTACAACCATCACAACTTGCAAGCTTTGACTCCATACGTAAGCATGCACCAGTAAAACTTTCATTATATCCCTAGGTGTGTAATAAAACCACGGCAGAGCAAAGCATGCTTCATATTAGGTCGGAGCTCGAAGTTGCACGCATTTACTTTATCGATTGTATCTCAATGCAGCTTTCATTCTGGGGGCGTTTTACCACCCTTTACCTTTATAAATAACCTTATCCATCCCCACTCAATTTACAACCTTGCGCGTCTCGAATAAGGTTATCTTTTGATTGGCGAAAGCGATCAGTTATGATTTTTTGATAAATCTATTGGAGATTTTACTGCAGGTGAAATTCGACGTTATACATGAGTTTGTAAGGTTTATTTTGGTGCGTGTGGAGTTATTAGTTTCGTAGTAACCGATACCATTGTTTTGCAATTGAGATGTGGAAGATGATTTGTGTAATAAGCATTTCACGACTTCGAAGGATAACTTATCAGTTATTGTATTATGATTCGTTTTAGAGGTAAGAAAATACAGTCGAGTGCAAAAATTCCAATCTATAAAAACTTGAATATCGCGGAAACCATAAATAAGGTGCCTTCTGGTAAGATCGGCGTAAGTGGAAGTCCGGATGCCAAGCAATTCTGCGATATTTTTATATGATAATTGCTTATTTACGTGATTTATCCGGATTTACACTTACGCCGATCTTACCAGAAGGCACTATACTAAATTAGTGAAGTAAATTGTGTTTGATGGACTGTTAAATACCGTTACGTAAATAATTTCCACGTATACGAACCAAGTTATTGAATAAGATTTCAATAATATTATGTAGATATAAGTGTCTTTAATCATTTGTAAACGACACTAATTTTACCAATAAATACTTGTTTATGACTTAAAATTCCTCGTGCGTGACACAGTAACTTGGCTCCAATATCAAGCAGAATTCTTTCTCGTAAGAGAACACTAAACTAACATAACTTGAGTTGTGAACATACAAGACGTGTGAAATGTGTACTTTCTAAAGAAAAAAAAAACATTGTAATTACATGCTTAAATTGATGTAGGTATCTATTTATTTTTTTTTAATTTTTCAATTAGTCTGTATGCGCCCACTGCTAGGCATAGGCCTCCTCTTTAGTATGCCAGGCTCTCCAGTTCTGCCTAAATTTTACCGAAACTTTAAAAAAATATTTAATTAAAATAAAATAATTAAAAAAAAAGGTTTATTTTCTTACATTTTAAAGAGTAGAAAATAATAAAGAATCGCAATAAGCATCAAACATAAATCTTAGCACACGTTATAAAAGTGAGCGTCGTCTGGGGCGCGCTGATAACGATACCGGCTGGGCGGGCGCGATAACTGCACTCTCCTCACTGTAGGGATGGGGTTGTATAAACACTAGAGTTCTCAAACGGTGATGGAAAACATTGTGAGGAAACCCGCGGCTTAGTAGAATATAATAGAAAGTATTTATTTTGTTACTAGCTGTCTAACTGTCTAGGCTTTGCTCGCGTGCTAGATTATGCATTGTTTGGTTAAAATCTTTGATCTTAATTTTAGACCCTTTAGGGTGCGACTTATCAAAATTCCTTTCTTAGTGCACCCCTACACTATATGAGGATACTACCCTCCAAATGTCCTCTAGGACTTATAGTTTAGGCTTTGCGTTGATTGTCTGTCAGCTTCAAAAGAGTTTTATAAATTTAACTAGCCGTCGCCCGCGGCGTTGCTCGCGTTCTAGACCCTTTAGGGTGAGACTTTTCAAAATTCATTTCTTTATGCACATCTACACTAATAAGGATACTACCCTCCAAATTTCACGCATAAACTACTGATCCGATGTGGAGAAAACTTGGAATATATATTTCCCCTGACATTAGTTAACACATAGGATACATTTTTATCCGGGAAAATAAACGGGATCCAACGGGACGCGGGCGGAAGCTAGTATTGAGGATGAGATATCTCATCCTCAATACTAGCTTCCGCTACACAGAAGTGTCAAAAGCTGAAGATTCAAAGGCGCGTTTAGTTTGTTCGAAAAACGAAGATTCTGGTTCTCCGAATAGCTGAGTCCATCCCTATTCCCGCTCGGCCGCGTCCGGGTGTTATCGCCTGCAAACACCCGCGCTATCGCAGCGCACTCTATCTCCCGGGACTAGATACGGGATGCCCGGGAGATTGGATTCCCGATAGCGGTACATCACTAGTGACCTAGGCCAATTTAGTCTATCGGTATTTGATGGAGTTGGTAAGTAAATTGAGTTTTAAATCGATATTTTCCTTAGAGATCGAAATAATTTATATAAGAATTATTGCTTTGAGTAAGAACTACGTATTTACCAGAAATTAAGCAAAAGCATAGTTTTCTAGAAGTTTTGTATGGAAAATTGATATAAGAAACTTGAAAGTACTACACAGATAAAACATAAAACTATTTTCCGTAATAAGTAGATCAGAAATAAGTAGCTTTATTTTGTGGCTTTGTAACTTGTTTAGCCAAAAAAATAAAAATTAGTGGAATATTATGTAAAGCTTACCATATATTATGCTATACCAAGTGTCCATGTCCATGCCATAGATCAAATAAATAAAGGAGATAGACCGTAGGTTAATATTTGGATGGGTGACTATTAGTGGCATTTACATCTGAGCGCTGCCGTGCTTCGGAGGGCACGTTAAACTGTCGGTCCCGGCTCTAGCAGTTCTTAAGTCACGACGGCCTTAAGGCGGCCTAAAAACTCCTTCAAAAGAGTTGGCCACTAATTCATATGAACGTACGTGTGTTGTGTAGTGTTTAATTTATTTCTTCTGGTCAAATGAATAATCTTATATTCTTTTATTCGTTTTATTTATTCGGTTGTGTATTTAAATTTTTCGTCTTGGTTATTTTTATCACTTAAGCTGTCAGAACTCCGCCTAATAGTAGCAGTGATACATCTGCGGGCCTAAGATGCGCACGCGAGATATTTGTCATGTCGTTCTGTCAAAATTTAAGCATTTTGTACCAGTTTTTGAATTTTTGCATTATCTGTGGCAATGTTGTCGACAAAACGCGCCTTGAATCTTCAACTTTTGACATTTCTGCATGACTATTATCTCGTCCTCAGAGAGATACGACGACTAAGAAGTGCCAAAAGTGTACAATAACAAGGCGCGTTTTGTCGACAACATTACCACAGATAATGTAAAAGTTCAAAAACTAGTGCAAAATGCTTACATTTTGACAGACGACATGACAAAATATCTCGCGTGCGCATCTTAGGCCCGCTGAACGATGTTAAATTACTAAGTATCTTAAATTTGATATATTCAAACACCTACGCGTAGTTATCAGTGATCTTCGACCGTCAGTTTTTAGTAAACGAGCCATATAATTGAGACCATTATTTCTTGATTTAATAACACCTTGGAACTGATGACATCGTCTCAATGGCCGTTAGAATTTGCACACTGTACTACACGATACCGACATACCCGAGCGTATAGTCTGAGCTTTGGTATGTTGATTTACGAGAATCGAAAAACTCGCAGTTTTTGTAAGGAGAAAAATAGTTTGCAAATCTCCCGCTACAAGCGCTTATCGGATTTTCATACAAAATATCTCGCAAGTTGCTTTTTGATATGCGTTTCGATCAACAAAACGAAACTCAGACTACGGGCTCCGATACAAATATATGGGATTAGCCCACCGTATAGTATCGTGTTAGTGTCGTGTCGGTGGCAGTGTGAAATAACCGATGAATATAGATACGGTTAATTATCTGATAACAATCAGTATATTTGACTTCAGAATGACATAAACATTCCATAAAATACTTCGATGATACTTATATTTAACTAAAACCAGTTTCGATTACAAAAATACTAAAAATTACGTCAGTATTATAAAGTTAAAGCTTCGTATGCTTAGGTTGTAAGAGAATTGTCATGTTAGGGCTGTCTTTATTGGCAACCCTATGCTATTAAAAACTACTACTAAAATTATAATAAAAAATAAACTATTGACTATGTATCTTAAGTATGTATTATAGAAGTATTCTATCAGCAATAAATTTTTTATAATACAAGCTTTATTTAATTTGGGACTAGAGAGCGTTGTATGATGTCCAAGAGTATTTTATTATTAATATTACTCTCCTCACTTTCTCGTCATCTAAAACGTCGTGTTCAACGCAATTTCAGTATTACCGGATAAAGTTTTAACAAAGAAAAAGCCTGAAAGTAATCGCTTTCGGCGATAAGGCCGCACATAATACTATACAAAGTTAGTTTTAAGATTTGTACGTACCTATCTCTTGCGTACAATAAAGTATTATCTACCTCTATCAATCTCTAAGGTTGGAATTTTGGTTTATATAATAGGAGTGAGTGGAAGAAGAAAACATGTTGTGTCGACCCCACCTAGCGTGGGATAAGGGCAGGGAAATGATGATGATTGGTATAAAAACCGATCCACATCTTTTAAAAAATCGCACCGATTTCTTCTGAAGTTATTTCAGCCACTGAATCGATAGGTAGAAGTGTTTGCAGCGCGCATGGCAGCCCTAGCGAGTGTGATATCGTGTGTGGCGGACGACGATAAGCGCGCCTGCACCCCGATCCGAGCGATACTAATATTTGTCGTAAAACTGAATCGCGGACCGCGCGAAGGAATTGATATCATGTAGCTGCTTTAACTAGGTTTATTGTATGGAGTGGAGATAGTTTGATTTGTAGAGATGTATATGTAAGTGTTACAAATACATCTCGTTGTAAGTTGCAGCGAGCTATGGAGAGAGCTATATATGCTCGGAGTTTCTTTAAAGGATAAAATCCGAAATGAGGTTATCCGACAAAGAACTAAGGTGGTCGACATAGCTCAGAGGATTTAGTAAGCTGAAGTGGCAGTGGTCCGGCCATGATGATGATGATGATGATGATGTATACGTGTTAAACTACTCTTGTGAGCGTCGAGATCGTCCTGCCGTCTTCTCGGACAACAACCGGGATCAGTGGAAAATTTTAGGGGAGGCCTTTGCTTTGCAACGGACACAAATGGTTAAATAAAAAAAATGTGCGTGTTTTGTTAAACACAGAATTGATTTGCTTTATTAGGTGGTAGATAATTATTAGTTCTTTAATATTTTTACAGAAATTGCAGCTATCATAAAAACATGTAAAAAACACAAAGTTAATTTACAAGAAATATGAATGTACCTAATAAATAAATATCCTTTGATTTGTTACACAACGCCCTCTAGTTCCAAATATATCATACTAAAAATTAGTAAGTTTACAATATATCACTCGAAATGTGAGTAACTCACACAAAAGTCGAGTTTACGAGCGGAAGCGTTGAGCTTCGGAAGCTTCAATTTATTATGAATCTGTGGCGTCGAGGGAAGAATGTCGTAAATAATACGAGTAGGTCATGAATATAGTAGAAGTTTGATTTTTTTGATGCAATTTTGATTTGATAGAGTTGATTGCAATATTTTGTAACAGTTTGAGGTATAAATGAAAAGTTTTGGTTTGGTTTTAGATTAAAACTTACACTACAATATTTAGGAACCTACCTATTATTTATAATTTTGGCCATTTTTCTGTTTCGGTACTAATATTACAGTAGTGCCTGGAACAATGTTTTAGATGGAGTAGGCTTACAGTGTCCCGTTAAGTGTAGTCATAGGTTGCCTCCTGACGCTGTATAAATCATCTTCAATAGATTTAAAGGCCTATGACTAATGTAATAATAATAATATTCTCGGACACCTAACACAATGCCTTCTAGTCCCAAACTAAGCAAAGCTTGTACGATGAAAACTAGATGACTGATAGAATACATAATAATATATTATACATTTTTTTTTTGTAAATACATTCTTATAATACATAGAAACACCCAGACACAGAAAAAACATCTATGTTTACAACACACAAATGTTTGTTCTCGGTGGGGATCGAACCCACGACCCACAGCACGGAAGGCAGAGCTACTACCGACTGAGCCATGACGCCTGTCGAATTACCTGTCGATATTACCTACCAATGGTTTAAAAGGGAAAATATCACGGAAAGTATCTGTGTTAGGTAGTTAAAATTATGATGTACTTATGTGAGTACTTACCTCGTTTTTTCGAATAACAAAATATCACTGAATTTTACAGTTTGGTTTTTTCCACTGTTCACACAAATTTTAGAAGATGTATCACGCACGAGGTATCAATATAGTTTGGCATTTTGATTTCAATTAGCTAATAAGCTAAAAAAATTCCAATACAGGAAGATTCGCAGTAAACTATTCTATCAGACGCTCGTAGAACAAAGGTGTTTGCCAATTTCTCCTCAGTTTGGTTGTAGAACCGGCTCAGTTTGGCTGTAGAACCGGAAGACATAGGTTCTCCCAACATATCCGTGTGATATTTAAGCAATATTGAATGCACAATATACCCAGGTAAATGGTTATCGCGTGCACTTCCTACATAATTGCGGGCGCTCCCGTCCAATGAGACGTGGTATCTGCGGGCCGCGCTTGGCTGCACCTGCTATCGGCCGTTGCGAGCGGCCCGCCGAACCTAATGAGGAGACGTGTCGGTGACTTTGCGCAAGTTACGTCGGAAAATATTTTGAGAATTTTTGAAAAAAGTAGTAAGTTGATAATCGAAAACATCGCGATTCTAGAGGCGAGCGACTTTCTTTTTTAGTCAAATCAGAAACTGTTAAAAATTATTTAAAATTGGAAACTTATATTCTAGAGCCTAGTGACTTTCTTTTTCTAGTCATATGTTTTCAGTTTTTGAGAAAAGTTATCTATATGGGTACTTATAGCCGTCATCTATACCTAGATAGGTAATATCTAGAAACTATCATTAAATTGGCTTGATTTTCGCTCATCGGGTTATGGAGGGAGCTATTCTTCGCCGTGCTATACATTATACATACATGCTATATGCTGATAAAGAATTTGTAGAGATTTCATACAAAAATATGTGCTTGAGTCCGGAGTTCGAAGTCTGGTGGTCAAAATAAAACCTTTTTTTATCTCTAATTTGTATCAAGGTATGTCTAGCACCTCTACTTTGATGAATCTATCACCTCTAAATTATACTACGGTAGAAAAAAAACATTTCCATAAGTTTTCTACAGACTAAAAACTAGTACTTATACAAAAACAACGACACAGGGCGTGCATTCACGACGATAAACCGCTACCCACGACGCGTCGTGTCGTCTGCGAAATATCGCGCGCGACTAATCGCGCGATCATGGCCACCCCGCGCGGTGATGTGGATCTCTTGCACCATACTGGGCGCGTCTCGTCTCGTCTCCTTGCACTGGAGAAAACTTTCAAACGATGCACTTTGAATATTCATTGCGCGTAAGGGTTATTCTAAAGATTCCCTTAAAATTAATTTGGCTTGGGATGAATAAAATACTCGGTAACTCAGAGAAAAACGTAGTCAAATGAGATACTTAAGTTTGAAAAACTAGTTAGTTTATAATAGCGACTTTTACGTCAACGAGTGCTGGTGGGAAAAATCAGATTCAAAAATAAATTTTTCAAAATTATGTTTACGTCATCGGCTCTAAGCATATTTTTTTACCTAAATACTAAAGTATCTATTTATAGGATAGTTTTCACTTCTTAGCCATATTTGGAAAAAGAAAAAAGGAATGTTCCTAGTTTTCGGTCCTAAAACATTATTGAAACTCATGTACACAATTACGTACTTTTGCAACTAAACATCCGATAAGTCTTCATTATTCTCCCATTCAACAGTAACACTACAGAGTTACACCACCAAGAAACATAAATGCACCTGTTGCTACAGTACCACACAATACCTAAATACACGTAGGTTACAACTACAAGGTGCTAAATGTTCTACAGAAGGTGTTGCTGTAAGAACACGTTGTGTTGCACTATCTCGAGTCATTAGACTCATTACCTGACTTCGTTGTAAAAGATGTTCGGTAATGAAGACGACTAGGAACATTTAGGAATGAAAATGGAATGCAATGAAAAACATTAATAACAAATGACGCACGTATACCTACAATAGAAAAAAATCACTATGAATTATGATGTGTAAGCTTTCGAATGGCGACCATGAACTAGAAGACAAACAGGTAACCGATACAGATACACTGTTTTGAAGTTGCGGGAAATCGGAGAATAGACCCTCTACAGAAGAGGCTTAGGTATATCCATAGAACTTTTAGCTTTTGCAATTTAATGTCCTTCTTCAAGATGATGATGATGACGAATTTAACCTAGTAATTTTTTTTGCAAAGTATGTATTGGAATTTTAGCTTCGAAATATTTTTTTGCACAGAGTATTGTTTTTACTAAGCTGAATCACATAAATAGTAAAAATAGTGATGTCCATAAGTATCGACTAGCCATTCGTCGACACAGTGCGATCGCGCGATATCGCATGACGAACGAGCGAGATATGCGCGCGCGCAGCGAGGGTGGCCACGTGTGCTGTGCCACAATGTGAAAAATTATACGTAATGTGGCTTTGATAAGAACCCGGCTCAGTGGTATATTTACAAAACAACTTTTTATTTAGCAGTTCAAATAGTGTTTATTGAATAGAAAGATTAATTAGGAATAATTTTATTGAAAAATGCTTCAATATTTATAAGATGTTGCATTGCAATCAGTAAAAAAAAAATTAGTCACCTAAAAATGGTATCTGCTAATAGATAGCTAGATTCTAAACTAACTTAAATTGATAGCATTAAAAAATCATGCCGTCTCCTTCTCATAAACTGATACGACAAAAACGGCTATAATTTTAGAACTGTCGCAACAGAAATGCAACAGAAAGCGCTCGTGGCTAGGCTTGCTTAGTCAATCTTCACCGATTATCTAAATTAAGCGACGTTCTGCGCGGTCACTATTATGGATGGGTGACCGTTAGTGGCATTTACACATGAGCGCTTCTGTGGTTCGGAGGGCACGATAAACTGTCGACCCCAGCTCTAGCAGTCGTTAAGCCATGACGGAGGCCTAAAAACTCCGTCACTAGAGTTGGCCACTAACTCATACGAGCTTGCTTTGCTTTTGATACCGCTATCTAGCTAGATGAAATAAAATACTAGAAAGGTTACGCGGATCAAGAATGTCAACATAGCTATTTATAAAATGCCAATAAAACTGGCCACCCTGTCGAACAATGACGCTATAAGCGCGCAGCAATATTTTTAAAATCGATGTTTTTATGAATCGATAATTTGTTGGGTGCTTTCGGCGCGACGTTTCGCGACCCGATCGATGCTTATCGCGTTGTCACAACGCTTTGTTTCGATTCGGCCCAACATCGGCCATGTTTCTCTTGAAATGTGTTTCTTGCTAACGTACGAATTGATACTATCTTGTCCACATTCGCAACCCTATTTTTACCGTCCGCGTGCTTCCTAGCTGTGCCATTTTGGTCTTTATTAAAACGGCAAAGGGTTGTGTGTTGTATTCGGGGAGTAAAACGATGGTTTTGTTAGGGTTGTATCTGTCGTTTTCATATGCATGCCAAGCGGTCTGCCTTCAGGTGTGTCCGATGGTTAATATTTGATACTTTCTTGTCTCGCGAGAGGGCCGAAGAATGCAAGGTTCCATTATGCCGACTGGTGTAGGTCGGCTATCTGAGTCAGCTTTTTGTCGTGTCAAGTTTATTTTTAATAAGTGTTAATTGGTTGTGAGTATTTTATATGGCGTTCGAGTGGAATATTCTTCATGATCTTAACTCGTAATGAGATCATCTCGCTGTATTTATTTATAAAATGGCGTGAGACTTGAACGGCATTTTTTTGCTTGCGTTGTTGCAGCTGGTGCATGAGTGCACTACAAATTGTCATCACCTTGGCTGTTTTTATACAGTTAACGACACGACACGTACACGATATTATCGGAAAGCTAATGAACGTTACAAGACGTTTTCACACAGTTTTAGTGTGCTAACGCGGCTAACGCCCTCATTGTATGACTAGAAAAGTATCCCACAGATAAAAAATATAAGAAATTGACCAATTTATAGATTATTGATTTATTGTAATACATAAACTACAGCAAATTCTAGGCCTTAATTTTTTTAATAAACCTTAAAAAAAAAAATCTGTCTGGAAATCGTTATTATTATGATAATTAAATATGCAAGTACCTGCTTAACTTACCTACTTTCTTCGGTTTTGGTATGGGAAGTGTCAAAAAAATTCAATATGGAATTAATAAAGTCGGATGTTGTGGTATTCACCTCGAAAAGTCGTAAAGATGGACATAATGACCTTATGACACTAAAAAAAATTGGCACGAAGTATAAGCTTATTTTGATTTTATATAAAACTTCTGTGAAACATTTTCCTTGTTGACTGTACCGTAGGTAGCATTGTTTTGGCTTGCCCTCGGCCGCGTAGGCGTGCGTAGGTCTCACTCCGCAAATAAATAAAACAATATCGCCTGCCATCTCAAGATACTAAGATAACAGTTATAGATTCGCCTTATTTATACCAAGCTAGATAGTGAATATACGAGAACCATAAATAAAAAGCGAGACAGATGTTATCGGCGCTGAACACCGAAATTGGACGGTGCAGCCCTAGTGGGTATGCTTCCTAATAAGATAAGCAAGTTCTGTGGGCTTCAAGTTACTGTTTTATTGTTTTAAAATATTGTACCACAAGAGGCGCAAGTATGCAGGTCTCGATAGGGCCTACACATTTGTGCCTCTTGGGGTCGAGACTCTACGTCCGTGGGGTACCGAGGCCCTCCGGGTTTTCAAAATTCTTTCAGAGCGTCTAGTCGAAGCGACGCGTGACCCGAGGGCTGGTGATTATCTAGGCCAGCGTATCAGCATTGCTATTCAGCGCGGCAATGCAGCCAGTGTCTTGGGCACGCTTCCGATTGGTACTGATTTGGACCAGTTGAGCTATCTATAAATCGTTTGCAACGGTTTGTAGATAGCTCAACTGTTCCATGTGTATTTTGTAAATATTGTAAATACTGTATTAGTTGTAATTTTCTTTGTGAATAAAGAAACATAAGTTTTTTGTACTGCTATTGAATGTTATTGTTTGTTTGTTACGACTAGACTAGACTACTGAACAGTAGTCGAGTTGCTGTCTGTGGATTGAGTATGACATTTCAAATGGCCTTAGGCTTTAGATATTTGGTAGATTTTATAGATAGGAAAAAACTGTCGCTAGAAACGTTTAAATCTGTTTCTAAAACTGTGGTTTTATTGAATACTGGCTTCCGCCCGCGACTTCGTCCACGTCCCGATTGATCCTATTGATTTTCCGGGATATAAAGACGCCTATGTGTTAATCCAGGTTACAAACTATGCTACTCCAAATGTCATCCAAATCGGGCCAGCAGTTGCAGCGTGATTGCAACACAAACATCTAAACTTTTACATTAATAATAATATTTCACAAATTTATGAAACAAACTAGCCGTCGCCCGCAGCGTTGCTCGCGTTCTAGACCCATTAGAGTGTGACTTTTCAAAATTCCTTTCTTAGTGCACCCCTACACTATATAAGGATACTAGGTACCCTCCAAATTTCATACCTCTAGGACTTATACTAGGCTGTGCGTTAATTCTAAGTCAGCTTAAAAAGAGTTTTATATATTAAGAAGATATTAATTTATGAATATCTAAATTACACAATTTCTATTCTTTACGTATAATAGAGAATTTTAAATTAATGGATCTCGCTTGACTCGCTGGATCAACACAGCTGTCAATTTATGCCAATAATTCCATTTCCAATTTCCCATAGTCATAATTCGCTCTACTATTTAGAAAACAAAGGTGCGCACACATCCTGCAACGGATCGATAAAATATAATAGAAAAGTTGTAAATTAAGATCCGTCGCGCGATACCCGCGACCTTTCGGCGGATATTGTGTGTTTACGTAGTTTATTTAATCTGTGGTGTAGTCGCAGAGTGGTAAAGGAGGCAACCACAGTTTATCTAAAAAAACCAAAGAAAAAAAAAGCCTAGTTCCCATAATACAAGCTCTGCTTAGTTTCCGACTAGAGGGCGTTGTGTGAATGTCCAAGGATATTTATTTTATTTATATTCGTTTTGGAATACTAAGTACTATACTACTTCTACAGGCTGATATGATGATGATATGTAACGTAATTACGTAGGACGCTCTCGGGTAAAGTGAGATGATCTTCGAAATATAACACAAACACTGGCAGTCTTATATAATTGCCATATATTAAGATTCTTTCCCTATCTCTTTTTGTTACTATCTAAATAAAACGAGATGGCACTATTTTGAACAGCTAATGTCATTAGCTCTGGTTGGTTTTAGACTGATATTGGCGAAGGCGTTCGTGTCTAATGTCTGCTCTTGTTCATACCCGTACGTGTCACTCGGTTCTATATATTTCCGTTACTCTGTGAGTAGGTATTATGAACAATAAATCAACCGCGTCGGTGATCAGTGATCACCCTTGTTCGATTTTGTATAAAATATGTAATAACATTTTGTATAAATTTTATAAAGTGATCGAGTCTCGATAGGTGTAACGTTTTACGGTTTTTTTTAATTCTTATGCTAGTATATTCTTGTTTTTGGTATTTTTCTTACAAGGTTAATTGCATGGTAAATATGAAAAAAAAGAAAAAAAATTGTTAAACATTGCGAAAACCAACTTAATGCGTCGATCATTATAAGATATTTACTAGATCATTTTTATGTTTTTACTCCGGTTTTCAAGAAATATTAGGTGATTATATTGATTTCCGGTGCGAGGTTTTGGTGAGTTATTTTGCAAAGCCTGTCAACTTAACCTATAACATTTAGAAACTCGTCTCAATATTTAAATAAGGAACATTAGAACTCCTTTTGAAAAAGTTATAAAAACAAAAGAGATTGCACAAAAGAGGCCACCTTACAAAGGTTAACTAACGTTTAACGTTGAAGATTAATGCCACCCGATATATCATCCGAGGTGCGCAAACTTTCAGCGATAACTTTTAAAGACTCAACTTGGTATATTTTTATATCGCACTGAAAAATTGTGTATCACTCGCCTGCGGGGGCGCGATAACGGGAAAAAATCGCGGGCAAACTAGAGACGGGATAACCGGTTTTTTTCCGGTCAAAAGTTTAGCTATGCGTCTTTTTACGTTAATTTTCTTAGAGACAAATGTTTCCTTTGTACATGACCTATCATTAAGTTCCCTTATATATCATTACTTTTGTGCACAATAAAAAATAAAGAAAGAAAGTTTTTTTTATATAATATAGGTAACCCACCACAATCTCACCTGATGTTAAGCGATGAAGTGGTCGACGATGTAGCACGGTTACCTAGAAGATACCTACTCACTCTACTTTTGAAAACTTCAAAATTATAGTCATTCGGGAACACACGGATAATGGTTATCATCTGAATTCTAATTCAAAATAAAAACTTATAGTAATTTATATGCTTTCGTTTAAATAAATTTATTTACTAAAATATTTGTCTACCAAAAACTTCCAAGATGCTCTGATAACACCAAGAATAACTCTTAATTAATATCAAAGGAGCTTATTGTCTGTGTAAGTGTTATTTATTGATTTTACGGCATTTAGTATTAAGCTTAAGCTTATACCAAATGCTAATGTATCTTAGTTTAATTTGAATTGATCGCACAAGGTCGATACCTCCCAGCTCAGTAACTGTAGAGCTTAGAGACGGATCTTTTTGTGACTCTAAACCGGCCTTTTTAATTTAACCGGTTTATTTTACCGGGTTTTTAGTGACAACGCTCAGTATTTGTAAAGTAGATATTTGTCACGGGTCGGAACTTTGGTAATTGCTCTCTGGGAACATGATTTGGAGATTGACGGCTGTAAAACTCTTTACTTTTTATTTTACATTTTTAGGCTCCTGTTTCTTGTCTCTACATTAATCTACCGTCAAAAAACTTTTTCATAGGCCTTTCTACAAGAAAATCTACGTATTATTTGACTATTCCAGAAACAGAGGCCGTCTATTGTGATGTGTGTGTTAGAGTGACAAATAAACGTATTATCTATCTATCTATCTATCTATTCATAACTTAGAATACAGTAATTTTTATAATAACAAAAAACTTACTTTTCAAACAACAAAATTTTATTCAATAAAGGATTTTTTAACCCGTTAATGCACCACATTATTATTTGTGAATAATAATTGAACCTAATAATAATCTCTAGTAATTTTGGTATGGACCCAAACCAAAATCTTCTTTTGCTAACTGACAAAGAAACTTCAGGCGATGCCGTATCTCGCGTGTGTCCCTCGACAAAGCGACTCTATTAAACTTTTTTGCATAACTTTTTTCGAGTTCAGAGTCGGATAAATCGTCGTGCGATAACTCGAGTTTAACGCAGGTTTAACGAGGTTAATACATTAAACACTGTTAAGCAGTTTAGCTCCAAGCGTTTGACAGATAAATAACGAAGGAAATCACAGGTTTTGTTTTAATTTTATTGTTTTTATGAGCACGGAAACTTTTTTCTTATCTTATTTTATAGATATTCTAATAAGTAGCATAATCCGATCAAAAGCTTAAACAAGAAAATATTTTAAAAACCTCTCGTCGTATTAGAAATAGCCCCTACTCAACTCAATTACTTCTTAACAGGTAGGAACATTATACAAAATCTGTCAATTTATTATTACTAAACGGCTTAACACGGACATAGGATACTTTTTATCATTATTTATAGATTTAACCTGTGCGAAGTCAGGGTTATAAATCAACGGACCGCTGTGAATTATTAAATAATTATTAAAACTAGATCTTCTAGATCTTTACGCCTTAGAGTGATGAACGCAGTGCATTGCCGTACATTGCATTGTAATGCATTGTTATATGCAGAAGTTACTACCTAACATCAGGTGAGCTATCAGCTTGTTCCATTACTTATATCATTAAAATATCAAAAAGAAATACTTTCATAAATTAATATTATTTTTAAAACGTATAAATAATATAAAAGCATATTGGAATTATTATTACAAAATCGCTATTAAATGCAAACCAAGAAAATATTTTTTTAAATTAAGATTAAGGAATCCTTTCGCGAGCTATCTCTAAATATGAAAATGTATGTAAAGCCGGCCACAGATGGTCCGACTATAAATCGTGCGCCATCGCCTCCGTATCGCTGCGTCATTAGCGTACAAAGTAATTGTGCGATTTGTCTCCGGTCGCGGGATGAATGGCTGGTTTTATCTACAGTTTTGACAAGATGTGGGCTGACTTCCCTGGAAACTAAGTTTTAGCGCAAACGTCAAAATGCTATTGCCTTAAAATGTCCAAGTTTACAAATATCATTTTGGATTCT
Source organism: Eulithis prunata (assembly GCA_918843925.1). Taxonomy (NCBI): domain Eukaryota; kingdom Metazoa; phylum Arthropoda; class Insecta; order Lepidoptera; family Geometridae; genus Eulithis; species Eulithis prunata. The sequence goes on from OU974007.1 coordinate 1,216,144, forward strand.
TCTGAAAACTAAATACAATGCATAAAATGATATTATTATAGTTGGAGTAAGTAAAGATTAATAATAATGGTTAAAGTAATATTAATATTTTTTTTAGTATTATTTTGTATTTATGTTTTTTATATGTATGTATTGTAAAACAATATTAAATTAAGAACTCAAATAAATATGTAAAAATAATAAAATTAAGAAGCAATAATAAAGTCAATCGGTATACCTAACATGGTAGAGCTAATAAATATTGAATGCAAATTTATCTTTCTATAACAATACTTGTAGTAAAGACGTTATTATTGCCTATACCTAGACAATAACTTGAAAGTTTTTATTTTCAAATTAACGGGTGATTCTGGTTTAGGATGTTAATCAGCTCATGTTAACCTTAATCTTACTAAAATAAAAGAATTCGGCATCTTATCTAGAGATCTTGAATTAAATAAACTTATAATTAGTGCCACAAATCACGATCGTTTGACGCTAAGTTCCAATTAAATTTATTTTCCAAACTATTAGTTACGTGCAATAAATTCGTAGTTGACAAAAAATGCTGAGCTCAAAAATATTAGCTGGTTAGTGACGATTGACGTAAATCGGATTGGAATTGCTTGGCCCGTTCTGGTCTGGCCCTAATGTAGGTTACCAAATAGAATGTATGCGATAAATCAATGTCGGAATACACAAAATGTGAGGACGACTTTATTTTAATATTTTTTTATTTGGGTACCCTTAGCAATCCAACAAACTAACTTACATCTAAAATTATATAAATGCACGTTGATTATAATGGCAATCCTTCCCAGACTTGAGCAATCTTAACGTGATTCATTCCAAAAAAATCAGAAAAACTATCAAAACACAAAACAAAATGGAACGTGTATACAAGTGATGCGCTCATAAGACAAGTGTCAAAAAGTATTCAGAATACCAAAAAAAACTTGGCAAAAGGACAAGCCACCAGCGCCAGAACAAAATATAAAAAAAAATGAGCAATCTGCTTGTTCCTAGGTACTCTAGAAAAAAAAACTTGAGTTTTCAAAAGTAGAAAATACTTAACCCTTGAAATGACAGCACACTGATTAACACGTACGAAAATGTAAATACGCGCCACCGAAAATGCGTGATGTATGATTTGCTTCCCGTAATAAATCTTGCAAACACATTAGCTTGCAAATTCTTAATGTTAGCACTTACCTTCTAATGTGGCTCGATATCATTGATGTATGTGGTAATAATGGGAACTTACCTGAAAATAAAATTAATCAATTTATATAAAACTCTTTTGAAGCTGACAGAGAATGAACGCACAGCCTAAACTATAAGTCCTAGAGGTATGAAATTTGGAGGGTAGGTTCTTTATATAGTGTAGCGCACTAAGAAAGGAATTTTGAAAAGTCACACTCTAAAGGGTCTAGAACGCGAGCAACGCCGCGGGCGACGGCTAGTCAATTTATATAAAACTCTTCTGAAGCTGACAGAGAATCAACGCACAGCCTAAACTATAAGTCCTAGAGGTAAGAAATTTCGAGGGTAGGTTTTTTATATAGTGTAGGGGCGCACTAAGAAAGGAATTTTGAAAAGTCACACTCTAAAGGGTCTAGAACGCGAGCAACGCCGCGGGCGACGGCTAGTAATAAATATTTTTACCTTTTAAAATGACTTCCACTAAAATATATTGATAATAATACTTTTTAGGCTAAAAAACTAAAAACTAGGTCACCAGAGTTGTCTACTAATTCATACGAGCTTGCTTTTACAAGAATACTTCACGATGCAGTGGGTATTTGATTTATTATGTTTACCTACATACGTGTTTTAATTTGTGATTTAAATTTTTTAAATATTTTAATTCAAACTGCCTAAAATTAATTTTGGCGCCATTATTGTGGCGCCAAGTTATTAATTAAGTCGTGACCAGACTCTAATATTTTAAATAAACAAATTTATTTCTCTTTATTGAGACCTGTAACAGATACAGATATTATGCTGTATTCCCAGTTTATTATTGAATTGATATATCTTATTTTTAAATTTTCCTTATGATCCATGAAATTTCATTTTATTCATAAAAAATAATTTTTCAAAAATAACACAAATTAAAATGTCATATAGAGGGTTAAAAATATTTTTAATCGACACGTGGCATCGCTCACTGGTTGAACATCCAGGATGTTAACCCTACGAGGACTTAGAGGGTCATAATCCACGTAAGCACACGCGTCGGTACTTCAAACTTCCTGCTTGTAGAACGATCCTGGCCCTACCCTAAGCTCACAGGTTACTAAACCATGGAGTACCTCACCTAAAGCATGTCAAAGGGTTAATTTAATGTCTAGTAAAAATATCAATGGAAATATTGTTGAGATGTCAAAAGTCCAATTGCAAAAAAAAAAAAAAACCCCCTGAATTTTTTTTTTCAGTTCGGTGCTAAATCTGGTAAAAGTATAACTAGTTGAGATTTTGTTAAGATGTCATAGATACCTTTGAAGGTATAGGTTGAAGTAGGCACCATTAAAAGTGCAATGTATAAAACAAGACATTTTAGAAATTTATCAGTTTTACTCGGTTTTATTTCTAAACAACTTGTACCTAGAATGAATAATCAAATTCAGAAAGAAAAAAGAATAATCAAATAAAAAAAAACTATCTGCAAACATAGCAGTGCCTATAGGTATGTAACAACACAGTAATTTTATATTATCGATGAAAATAATACAAATAATTTAATCATACTAATAAATCGAGTCGGCTGCCTTACAACTGTCAAACAAACCTAGTATAGATTGTATCGAAGTATTGATTTATACATTTTTTTTTATGAAATCGATTTTTCTAATCGATTACTAATGAGCCCACCCGAATGGAGCAATGCACATATCTATAGGTAAGTATTTAGTTAATTATTAGTTTTTAGAAAGTTTAGAAGGAATGTAATTTGGCTTTGTTGAAAAACTTTAGTGATCTGTATCGACGTGCTTTATTAATTTTATCTGCGTTAAAAGTAATGGGGAAATAAGATATTGTGTCAGTTTTTAGGGTTCCATCGACAGAAAAAAAATAGTTAAAGAAAATCACGTCATATTAATAATCATTTGCTTGCTTTTTGTCACTGAGCGGTTTAAAAAAAACATTTTACGTAAAGGGTTCTTAGGTACAATCATCACAAGTCAATGAAAAATTTAATTTTTAAAATCCAAGGAAAACATTATTTGAAGTAAAAAGAAAAAATTCTTTATTTGCGAAAAATTTATGGGTACTATTTTTTATCAACTTTATGTTGCTGACTATATTCCTATTCTAGTAAAATAAAATCATTTCTCATCTAGGAAATTATTTGTGGCCCATAATGAATAGATACATCGTATCTACTTAGTTGTAACAAAATATTAATTATTCATTGATTACAAATGAATGAAGGAATTTAAAACATTTTGTGCCTCTCAGTAACGAAAATACGTATAAATATTTAAATCATTGAATAAGTAGATACCTTTGGGAAACTATCTCATGTCTTTCAATCAAAGGGCTAAGCACAAACCAAGTCGCCGCGTAAACCTAACATATCCGACTCATAATGCGCGACAATACAGCCAGTAATCTCAGTTTTGATGTTAATTTGCGACAAGCGAGAATCAGGATACTCGCAGTTTTTGAACGGAGAAAAATAGTTTGCAAATCTCACGCTAGAGGCGTTTATCAGGCTTTCATACAAAATATATCACAAGTCGCTTCTCGACATGCGTATCAATCATTAAAACAAAACTCAGACTAAGTACTTCCGGGTTCAGCTAAACTGCCGAATGTTGTAACATCACCGCGCAGTGTATCTCGGATACGTTAATCTTGCGCTTACAAAATATCTTATCTGGAAATCTTAGTTTTTATTATCATAAACCTACTAAGTTTGTTTTTTGTTTTACCACGACGCTGTGAACGATGATCACACCACCATAAAAATCTAAGAGTAGAAAGACTACAGCGTATATACTTGCTTTGGTAAGTGGCGCGCGAGCAACGCGTACCTATATTGAAACAAAAAATGTTTGCTTGTTCTAGTCACTAGAACAAGTACAATTTTGTTTTCAATAAACACAAAACAATCGCTAGGATGTAGTGCCTGCTGTCGATTTTCAATCATATGTTGTTGTACCTACCTACTTAGAATGTAAATCCGTTTTTGACTACCTGTTTTAAAATTAAATTTTTGCCAAGCGGTGGATTTTTTTATTCAATAAAAAAAATGTAGAGTACTCTTTGTCTTCAGTAACGATGCCCGCAATCTTTATCCAAAACTGCTCAGTATTTATAAAAAAAAAGAAAACTTATCCACAAAATACATTGTGGAAAAAAAAACCTTTCTGCTTGATGGAAATAAACAAGTTAATACTTGTGTTTTTTTTACAATCCGAAAGTTATTGATATCGATTCTCTTGTTGCATTTTTCTAAATCAACCAAATTTGACAGCACTAAAAATGTTGCCGTCCTTTTTCTCATAAACTGAAACGACAATGACAGCTATAATGTTAGAGCTGTCAAACTCGGTTAGTTTGGAAAAATGCAGCAAGAGAGTCGGTACTATTGTCAGTCAGTCCCGCCCGTGATACAACATATTATTATTACTAAGCGTGAACCATTCTCTACTTTCACTATGGTGTTCTACAGCTAGTTCTTCTACTCTGTCTTATGGTGCAGTGAGTTATCCGTTGATTGGTTTCGATGTACGGACATCTTGTAGACATTCACAACTTTTGTCACGATTATATAACACCGTGTTATCGATAAGTGAGGTGAAGCGTATCTTTCAATCACTAAATAGAACAAAAAAACGTTCTGTTTCCGAACGAAAACTGTTGTTTGTTTTTTTTTTATCTGTTTTATCATTTTACATAATAGTGATTATTTGATTGCAACTCGATTGTTAATACTTCTTGTTTAACACACTTGACATGTTGATAACAAGATTGTGTGCAATTTAATTTGTGAGATAAACTAAATTGTTATCTTTTTGATAAAATATGTGATAGTTTTTGTTGTATACTGACTCTGAATGCTTGTTATCGTATCAACATTCGTCTTTAAAAGAAGCCTTGACATTATTGAATTAAAAATTCAAATGCAATCGATTGCAGCATTTCGAATTTTGGAATTGATATACATAGACTTAAAATCATGATCATGACTTTATTGTGATATATTTGAGATATTTCGATTTACTACTAACTAATCAGTATATAAAAAACTCTTTTGAAGCTGATAGAGAATCAACGCACAGCCTAAACCACAAGTCCTAGAGGTATGAAATTTGGAGGGTAGTATCCTTATATAGTGTAGAGGTGCACTAAGAAAGGAATTTTGAAACGTCACACTCTAAAGGGTAGAACGCGAGCAACGCCGCGGGCGACGGCTAGTTGCTTTTATATTTTACTAGAAGTCGCCCGCGGCGTTGCTCGCGTTCTAGACCTTTTAGGGTGCGACTTTTCAAAATTCCTTTCTTAGTGCACCCCTACACTATATAAGGATACTACCTTCCAAATTTCATACCTCTAGGACTTATAGTTTAGGCTGTGCGTTGATTTTCTGTCAGCTTTAAAAGAGTTTTATATATATTGATTGATAATTACGATTTTAAAAATCAACCGTGACATTATTTCAAAAATTTAAATTAGTTGTACCTATTGCGTAATTTTGAATTTTTTATTCGTTTGACAAAATAATGCCCTCATTAGATAGTAATAATGCACTTATTCAGAGCAAATAATGATGGAAATAAATATAAAAAAATATATAAAATATTCTAGCGTTTGATCTAGATTATGGATCGAGTCCAGATCAATTGCTAAAATATGTAATGGACTGACTAATTTTGTGATTTTCTTTTATCTTTGCTATTAACCGTTTGATCGTCATGATTCGAGACAAAATAATCTATTATGTCTGGTCATATATCGGCATATAAACGGTTAGATGACATTTAAAGTTGCATGTTACCGCTATATCCAAACATCTTGATCTTAATATAGGATCACTCAGTTCAAACGGACATCAAAAATAATGTATTTATCTTAACCAACTTCAAAAAAGAAGATTCTCAATTCGGTTGTATTTTGTATTTGTTACCTCATAACTCAGTCATTTATAAACCGATTCGAAAAAAAATTTTTTTATCTGAAAGGGTATACTTCCGGATTAGTCCCATAATTTTTTTATCAAATTCGGTTCAGTAGTTTGAGAGTTAAATAGAAATAACTGGAAAAAACACGTCAGCCATAAACGACATTGCGTATTTTGCTCTCCTGTTACCTTTCAATGGTGTTTATGATCAATAGCAAACCCAATAAACTACTATCATCATCATCATCATCATCATCATCTGATGATAAAGCTGTATCAAATTGAAGTCGGTTTTTTCAAGTTTTTAAACTTATAAAATACTAGATGATACACGCGACTTCGTACGCGTGCAAAATTTTCCACCAAAATCTCAATGAACTACTATCATCATCATCATCTGATGATAAAGCTGTAACAAATTGAAGTCGGTTTTTTCAAGTTTTTAAACTTATAAAATACTAGATGATACACGCGACTTCGTACGCGTGCGAAACTTTCCACCAAAATATCTGTCAACCAGCATACGATGAACCTCGTACCAAATAACAGCTTTTAGTTTAGAGAGTTCAGGCTGTATCTAAGAATCCACGTCTTTGATTTCAATAAAATATAGCCCCATGTTTCAATCCGGAAAAAGGGCTTCCGAATGGTATAAGTTTCATTGAAATTGGTCCAGTAGTTAAGGCGTGATCCGCGAACAGACAAACTCGATTTTCGCAATCAGAATTGTTTATTTAGAAGATTTGCATAATTTAGTTTATCCATATCTTTAGTTTTAGTTTTTGGCTTTTTTACAGTTTTATAATAGTACTAGCCGTCGCTCGCGGCGTTGCTCGCGTTCTAGACCCCTTAGAGTGCGACTTTTCAAAATTCCTTTCTTAGTGCGCCCCTACACTATATAAGGAACCTACCCTCCAAATTTCATACCTCTAGAACTTGTAGTTTAGGCTGTGCGTTGATTCTATGTCAGCTTCAAAAGAGTTTTATATAATACAAAAAAAATATAAGTATAGAGTATAGAGTATAGATTTCAGTTTGTTCAAACTATAGTATTTAAAAGTAAAATAGAAGCGATTGATTTAAAACAGTTGCTAGTAGACGGTAACCGATAACGTGCTGGCGTTTAAGGGGTATGTGTGATAAGAAAGAAAGTCTTATCGTGACATTCACGGCATGGCACGAGAACTGCCGCGAACGGTGCCGAAAGTGGGCTTAAAAGTGACTGTGTTTTTTGTGTCTATTAAATATTCCCATTCGAATATTTATAGTTGGTCACCTAATATTTAAAAGAAAAAATTCTTTCTTTGGGAACGGTTGCAATTATTAAAAATACTATATAATTAAACAGGCTTCAAGTTTAAAACAAAAGCAGGCTGTTAAAACATGTAAATTAGATGGTGTACGCCGTGTAGGGTGTTCTACAAACCAGTCGTCTTATTTACCATCCTCCAAAGATAAGTAAAGTTGGATAGATAGGTAGCTCTTATAGGAAAATATAAATTTTGTATTTATATGACAAGGTACCTACGTATAGTGTCGAATTAGGTATACCTAAGGTACAGATCCTAGACCCTATAAATGTGCTTTAGGTACAGATAAGATGTACGCTCTATAGAGGTGAATGATATTCTGTGAAAAAATACTCTACTCTACCATCTACGCTATACCTACTACATTTTCTTTTTTTTATTAAAAAAAAACCATCTACAAAAAAAAAATCAGTCCACTTTAAAATTGGTAGAGGTCCACCTTAAAATCGGTTGAAACGAGAAAATATTCAGACTCTACCTGTCCGGCTTTAAAAAAAAAACTACACCTGTTTGATATTCGAATGAAAATTCGAATAAGGTTTCACTTTTCCCGGTAATTGAGCACTTCACCGCAGCGCATTCCGGCCAGCGAGCGCGCACTAACCACGACCGCTATCGGAAAACCCGATAACTTTTAATCGAGCGATTTTTACGATTCCCTTATCTCTGACACGCTGGATTACACACTGTGATAACGATCAAAATTACTGTTGGTACATAATTTGAAAATTCTACAGATAAGGCCTGTTGGATTGGATATTGTGAATGCTTTAATGGTTGGATTCAGTTCACGCATGCATTCCATTACCTAGAATAATTGGGTTGTGGGTTTAAACTTTTTTTTTATGGTAAGCAGATAGGTAGCTAAGCTATTTTATGAGTCTAAAATCAAAGCTTTATTTATCTCTAGTGCTGCTAGAGATAAATAAAGAACAAAAACAAACTCGCTGTTCCCACCACTAGGCTCTCAAAAATTAGTAAATCTTTCAAAGGGCAATGTGTAAATCCCAAGTGATGTGTCACAGTTGTCGATTGGCAAGTTCAAAAACGTAATAAAACAAAGACTTATTTTATAAGCATACTATAAAATATCTGATTATTTAGAAGACAAACAAGCTTGGGACGAACAAGCTCCAACTCATCCAATAAAAAAAAATGTAATCATACCTAATCAATCTAATCATACAAAACGTAATGACGATTCAAAGTGATCAGTGAGATTTTATTGAATAAAAGTTCTTTGACTTTGACTTTGCTATAAGTGAAACAATCAAAGATTTGGCTCATTTCAGAAATCTCCTTCAAATAGGTTATAAATGGTACATCTGCAACGTACAACTTACTATTTTCTTATTCTTTTATTTATGGAACACCTTGCATAATCTGAATGACATTACATAAAAATGTTGCCAGACAAAATTAAATCACTTTTCTATCATTAATACTTAAAATATTCGTGCATTTGTAATGGTTAGTTGACTGAATCGACACGTCTACATGATACGTAGTGGCGCGAGGTTTATCTCCATACAAAGGCATTTTTGATGAGCGAGCACGCAACGTCAGTTTTACTGATTTTCTGTACAGGTGACAGGCAATAAGGAAAATTGCTGTTTAGTAATTTTTTTCTGTCACAAAATATTTAAGTTTTATAGATTTTTTTACTATATTCACAAAGAAAAATACGACCGATACAATATTTTATAGATTGGTACGTACGTATATAAAAATAGCCTTATACCTCCTAGACCTTTAACTTTCTTCCTTTTGTATCCAATATAATAGTTCCATTTTTTTTTTAAATAGGTAGGTATACTATTTCACACAAAGAAAATGACAACTAATACAGTATTTACAATATTCACAATATTTACAAAATACACATGAAACAGTTGAGCTATCTACAAACCGTTGCAATTTATTTAGTTATAGCATACGAGATACACAATTACACATTTAGTAGTACAGAAGTAGCTACGAAAAAGCTTATTATAATAACTTCTAACCCTGCGACAACCACGCACAAGCCTGGGAGCAAATTGCAGCGCTATCTCTCTCAGCAGTCAAAAACTTTTCAGCTGGAGAGTGAACGGCTTAGTCTGACGAGAGCCAACAGTCAGCAGTCGCAGGTAAATACGAGGATCTGCAGCTGCCTGCCGCCGTCTGATACGTCACTCATGTAAGTTTTCTTCCCGTTGCGAATTGTCGAAGTTGAATGGAGTTTGTGAGAGTATTTTTTGACACTCGCTTATGATAACCAGCGTCATTATTCACACGTAGGAAGCTTTTTCATAAAAGTTCATAAAAAATATTGGGTATTTTCTGATTGAGCTTACATATCTTACAAAGGATTGAGAATAGCAATTTTTTAAAATTGACTTTTAATTTGCATCACAACGCAATATAATATGCGATGCGTCGATAATGGAGTCGTCTACTCGTGGACTTTCATTTCCCGCGCATGTCGCTCGATAACAAAGAAGTGTTGACATATTTAGAACAAGCTGAAATCGAACTGGCAATGCTGGCAACACCGGCAGCTCGCCTGACACCCGTCAGCCGCCAGCGCTAACGCGAGATTTTAATTTTCGAATCCATCTCGCGGATGACACATCCTCCCGCGCTTTTTGTTACAAACGTCACAGTGACAGCTCGATTGCTTCCGAAGAATACTTTTAAAAAGCTGTCAAACTTCCGAGGCGATGATTGACGCGTAGATCACATGGTATTGGAATTCAGAACGAAAAATTAAATCAAATTAGATCAATTTTAGGGTAATTTAAACTAAGAACATTAAAATCAATCTGTGCTAGGTTTATTTTGATTAAATACTAATAAATCACATCTCAAATACCACAGTGTGCCAGATCAGATGTTCTAGTAAAGTAATTTACCTTGTCTGTGATAATTAGTGGATATAAAGAAATAAATTATTGAAACGAATGTCGGCAATAATAATAAATTCACACATCTAATGAGGTATTAAAAGAGAGGGATGTATCAAGTATCAGACTGATTTAGTACCAATGAAAAAGCAAGATGTTTTTAAAGGGCACTAGGCGCCGTTTGTAACCGAGAATGTTGGAATATTTATGAATAGTTTTCTCAGCAGTTTGTGGTATCGTCGCCGACCACCGTCCGTCACTATCTTGTTCCACACGAGCGCGCCGATACTCGCCTCCTCGATACACCTACTCGATTAAAATAAGAATATTTTGAGTCACAACACTATTGTGCACGGACCTTCCGAGAAAGGTTGTAAGCTGATATCCACCGTATTCACAAACTGTAAAGAAGTTTTATAAAACAGTATCGTGTATGATTTGTTTTGTAAATATATTTTATGAGGATTATGAGTTATGATATTGTGGACCTTGCTAGCAGATTTTGAGATAAGACCATGCATAAAATACCACCAGCAATGGAGGAAGTGTTTTTGGTTTCAGTAAATAATAACATTACATACCTAAAACCGTTCCTGTTTGTGTTCTTTTAAGTAAACAATTTGTTCTGCGTTACTAAATTTTGGAACAGTTTACTCATATTATATGTACGTAGGTAATTCATTTATTTTGTACACTGCTACGAACACAGGATATGAATGGAAAGAAATAAGTCCAGCAAAACACTTCATCGGAGCAGAGAGGCGCAATAATCCAACATGGCGTCTGCAATCCGGGTGCAGATGCAATTGTCACGGGCTAGTGGGCCCGCGCCTGCTCCTTCTGTGTACTCGATTACTCGATTCTCGTTTTTCGTCGTGCCCCGCCACCGATACCGGCACCCACCGGTTACCTAGAGACCTGTCATATCGACTTTTTGTCCGGCAGGCGAAAAAAGTTGCAAAAATGCCAGATAAAAAGTCTCCCGAGCAAATTGGCCGTCTCTGTTATAAACAACAGAGGTGGAACGCCACGATAGCAAACAATAAATGTCCGATGTGAATTTGTTGATTGTTTCGGCTCACCGGTGCTTTGTCAGCGGTAGTTTTGGCGCGATTTCCAACTGTCACTTTGACGTTTCGCGCTTTTTTGTTTTTTTGAAAGAGCGGTTCTTTTTTTGGACGATAGAGAGAGAACAATGAGTTGTTTATAGATGCGGGTTCGGTAGCTGGTTATATCAGGCACCGGGCCGCCCGTTATCTGAGAAGCTGGGGGGTTGAGGAGCCGACGGTCGAGGGGGTCGATACACTGAAAAAATACTTTGGTTGAATTTACCAGATTTCAAATTAAAGTTACCAAATTTTACGTTTAAATGAGGTCCTACCGCTGACTTAAGTTGAATTTACCATACGGCGACGGTTGGCTGATTACCAAAGTAGTTTGGTATATTGATACCAATTTGGTTTGATAGATTTTACCTATGTACGACGGTTTCGGTAAACATATATTTAAACATATTAAATGGTATTATTTAACAAATTGATCTTGTAGATTATACCATGAACTTTGATATTTTTTACCAAACAACATCCGTAAAACTGTCAGGATTGTTACTAAACCCTTTGGTAAAACTGTAATGAAATGATATATTTTAACAAATTAATATTGTAGATTATACCATGAACTTTGATATTTTTTACCAAACAACATACGTAAAACTGTCAGGACAGTTACTAAACCCTTTGGTAAAACTGTAATGAAATGATATATTTTAACAAATTAATATTGTAGATTATACCATGAACTTTGATATATTTTACCAAACAACATACGTAAAACTGTAAGTATAGTTACTAAACCCCTTTGGTAAAACTGTAATGAAATGGTATTATTTACTTAATGCCTTTGATAGATTTGAACAAATTAATCTTGTAGATTCTACCATGAACTTACTATGAACTGTGGTATTTTTTACAAGACCACTTGTGTTTCATCTACCTAAGTACTTCTGTCGATTCTACTATGAACTGTGGTATTTTTTACTAGACCACTTGTGTTTCATCTACCTAAGTACTTCTGTCGATTCTACTATGAACTGTGGTATTTTTTACTAGACCACTTGTGTTTCATCTACCTAAGTACTTCTGTCAATTCTACTATGAACTGTGGTATTTTTTACTAAACCACTTGTGTTTCAGCTACCTAAGTACTTCTGTCGATTCTACTATGAACTGTGGTATTTTTTACTAGACCACTTGTGTTTCATCTACCTAAGTACTTCTGTCGATTCTACTATGAACTGTGGTATTTTTTACTAGACCACTTGTGTTTCATCTACCTAAGTACTCCTGTGGATTCTACTATGAACTGTGGTATTTTTTACTAGACCACTTGTGTTTCATCTACCTAAGTACTCCTGTGGATTCTACTATGAACTGTGGTATTTTTTACTAGACCACATGTGTTTCATCTACCTAAGTACTTCTGTGAATTCTACTATGAACTGTGGTATTTTTTACTAGGAAGCTTTTGTGTTGTCTATCATAAGGTTTTGTATTATTAACCTAATTACTCATGTAGATTGTACTATAAACTGAGGTATTTTTTACTAGACAACTTGTGTTTTATCTACTGTTAGGTTTTGTATTATCTACGTAATTACTTATATTACTTCTTTAGATTTTACTATGAACTGTGGTACCACAGTTCATACTAAAATCTACAATAAGTATCTACTTACGTAGATAATAGGTACAAAACCTAACTGTAGATAAAACACAAGTTGTCTAGTAAAAATACATCAGTTTATAGTACAATCTACATGAGTACATAATTAGGTTACCTAATATAATACAAAACCTTATGATAGACAACACAAATGCTTCCTAGCAAAAATTACCGCAGTTCATAGTAGAAAATTCACAGCAATACTTAGGTAGATGAAATACAAGTGTTCTAGTAAAAAAAACATCTGTTTATAGTACAATTTACGTAATAAAGTTTATAATACAAAACCTTAAGATAGACCGCGCAAATAAAAAGGAGAACAAATTGAATTGGTACCTAGAAACAAATGAAACATTAGAAAAGGTTCATACATTTATTAAGCTAATATGCCAATTTAATTTTTTACACAGAAAATATTAACTTGAAGCAGATTTATAACGTAAAATGTAAGGCCTAAACATTTTTGTTACTAGTAGGTACCTAATGACTACCATGCCCGGGGTATATCTTGTACCCTTATACAGAGTGGATTATTAGACTGACAACCGTCAAACAAGTTCTCACTCGCATATTTTAGCATTCATCTTAACAATAAAGTTAGTTATAATAAACAACATTTAGATAGGAGAACTTATTTGGATCAAAATAATATTTTTGCATTGCAAAACCATGTGCAATTTTATTGAACAAAACTTTGTTGATTGCTATTTTTCATAAATACGTAGTGATTTTATTCAAACCGCATACACCACAACTGCCTCAACGGACCTATCTATATATCTATGGCTTTTAGAAAACTGTCAATCTTATACAGAATGTTGTCGCACGACACATAAAAATCTTTTAGTTTGTCCTCTGTTGCGCCGACCCCAATGATGAGCGGCTGACATCGCATTCCTTTTTCGAGTTGAACCTTTCTCCTGTGTCTAATCGGGTAACTATTTCGCTGTCATTCTGAAATAACAAACATTTTTACTTATTGTTTTGTGTATAAATTACTAATAAATGAAGGTTAGCAATGCAACAGGGAAAAAGTTATCTGAAGATTTAGCGAAGTATCCACCATAGAAAGTAGGTTTTCTCGCGATATTTTCCTTCACCGATCGAAAGCATAGTCGCTCCCACTAGACTAGACCACTGGTGCTCAATTTTTTATCCTGTATATTATTAATGTTTACTATTATTGTGAACATTGGCAAAACATACCTGTAGGTACATGGAGAATGAAATTTTTTTTTGATTCTGCTATTGATGGTTTCGTCTGGGTGTTGACATCTTTATTGTAGTGGTGATTGTGGCCAATTAAAGCGGCAAAGCAGTAGTCCCTAACATCTGAAAAATAAAAATCTGCATGAGCCCACATTTTATTCTTAGATACCTAGTACATATACCTAATGCAAATATGTAATTTGTAATAAATTGCCATAATTGAGCCCTTATGATTATGCTACACACACTGTTGCAAAATATACTATCAGGCTGTAATAAACTTGGAAACAGAAATAAAACTAAAGTTTGTTATCTTTTTCATTAGTGAACGAACAACGAAACAAAGCTATGTACGAAGTGCTTCAGACTGATCAAGGGACAAACAATTTGTATTCTATACCTACTAATAGTCAATATATTTAATAATACTTACTGTCATAAACCTCATTATCAGAATCTATGGTTTTGGGTATGGGCACAAGCTGCTTTTTCGATTGTAGAATCCCAAGACTGCACAATTTTCTTTTATGGTTGTTGTATTATCTACCAATTTGCCTCTTGCTGGTAAGTATTTAGTTTGGCCATACTTCTGGCTAGGTATATAGTATGTTTCCTGTAAAAGACATCAAAAGTAATAAATCATTGCCATATAATTATAACTTATGGATTCATACTTACATTAACATCTTCAATTTTGGATTTCGTTTGAGCCGAGCGTACGGACTCATCGATGGAAGAGGTTGATAGGGAACTCTAAAAATACATAACAACCTGTTAGTAGGTAGGTAGGTACCTAAGCATAAGTAGGTAAGGTATTCTACACATTTAACTAGGTCCTAGTAGGTTACATCCTACCTATGTTACAATAAAAAATGTAAAAACTACCAAAGTAATATGGTAGTTTTTACATTTTTTATTGTAACTTAGGTAGGTTATGTAGTAACTAGGTACTAGGACCTAGTTTATAAATTTGAAAAAGGTACATTTGTAATACTCACGCAAAAGTTATCTTCTTTTTGGTATTGCAGCAAACCATACCTCAATTTAATACGGTCCCTCATATTGTCTGCAGGTACAAGACACTGTATATCAGTTTCCGTTAATTTGTCCAAGCAAGACAGATCAATATCTTGCGCTAAAAGAAAACAATGAAATAGAATTAATATTAAAAGTTTTGCCCACATAAGCGGTTAATTTTAGCTTTAGGTTCGACTAGATTTAAGATTTTGTAAAAATACTGCACCTATACTTACATACCTAGGATAGTAGGTACTTACTACCTTTGAATACTTCTTGAACCCTCGCCGAAACCCCCCAGGACTCCAACAGGTCTGTGACAAAATTTTCCGGTATGAACTCTTCTGTCGTATTATCATCACTATCGCTATTAATTGACATATTACGTACCTAGGTAGGTAACTAATAATACTAGGTAAACGAAGGTAGCGAAACACTAACACACACAAGTCACAGTCTCCAGTTCTTCACAAGCCACAAACACAACCGAGAATAGCGGTGCTAGCTGCAAGAAACGTTCTGATGCAATGTAGGTACCTACTATAATTATCAATAACAGCTTATTATATTGCGGCAGGCTGTGTGTCGGTAATTCGGTAAAGTAAACGTGCCACCGGTGCTACGAGCTTAAAAAGAAAGATGGAGGAGATTTGGAAATGGAAAAGCAAGCTAGACACAACTCGCTCGCAAATTCAAGTTTAGTACTATGGTACGATTGAGAAATGTAGCCAATAGAAACTCTTGCCGCGTGGTCTAGGAACGCCTGTTTTCGGTTTCATCCTGCATTTTAATTATGTACTCTATATGCTTTGTGATAAAGCATAATATAGAGTGAATCTTATAATTGCCCAAAAAGTCGTTGTGTAAATTTAACAAGTTACCTGCATTCAATTGTATGCTTTATATTGTTAAAATAAAATACAATATTGATTTATATCCAAAGATCATGAATACAATTGCTATGTTTTATTATTATTATGACCTAAGATATTATGAACATTTATTTAGACTTTTCACTCACTTATTACGTGGAAATCAACCAATAAAATGATCGATATTTTTTTTATCATTTAAACATTATTATATAAAAATATTGAGCTTGTATTGACACTATCTTATACTACCAACTTGAGCATGCTAACTCTTGACGACAAAGCCAAGTCAGTCTTGTCTTCTATCTATATAAACTATTATAAAACTGTAAAAAAGCCAAAAGCTAAAATTAAAGATATGGATAAACTAAATATGCAGATATACTAAATAAACGATTCTGATTCAAAAAATCAAGTTTGTCTGTTTGTCTGTTTATCTGTTTGTTTGTTCGCGGATCACGCCTTAACCCTTTTCCGCTAGCTTTTAGGCTATATTTTATTGAAATGAAAGACGTGGATTTCCTTAGATACAGCTGGACCTCTCTAAACCAAAAGCAGCGGTCGCAAAGTCGCGGGTTTCAGCTAGTGTCATATAATGCGTGTTATTTTCTAGAATTTCTAGATGATCTAGATCATATTATCATAGTATGTATAGATTCTATTCTTTCTTTAGGTATTAATTCTATAACAAGTAGGTACATACCTACCCACTACATCTATTCTATACATAGAACCAAGTAGGTACCTATCTGAATTTATTGAATGATTTTTTTTATTTTTTATCTTACCTAGGTATTATGTCCCACTGCTGGGCAAAGGTCTCCCCCAAAGTTTGGCACTGCGGTCGTTCACATGAGAGAGTGGTGGAACAACGCCATGAATGAATTTATGAATTATTTATTTCTGAATTTATGCTCATTACCTACCTACCTACTTGAAGCGCTCGTGGCTAGGCTTGCTTAGTCAATCTTCACCGTTTATCTAAGTTAAGCAACGTTCTGCGCGGTCACTATTTGGATGGGTGACCGCTAGTGGCATTACATCTGAGCGCTTCCGTGTTTCGGAGGGCACGTTAAACTGTTGGTCCCGGCTCTAGGAGCCTTAAGGCGGCCTAAAAACTTCGTCACCAGAGTTTGCCACTAACTCATACGAGCTTGCTTGCTATTAAATAAATAAATAGTTGGTATCTACCTACCTAAACACATACCTATAAACTAAATAATAGGTAGGTTCCTAGGTACCTATATAAATATTGGTGGACACTTGGTGGACATGGATATTCTACGCAGCAATAACACGGTAGGTAGGTACCTACCTAATGTTATAATCTCTATAATATTACCGTGGCAATTTAATCTAGTCCCAAGCTAAGCAAAGCTTGCGTAGGTACTAGCTACTATGGGAACCAGAAAGCTGACAAGGTGGTAAGGTAGGTAGGTATACGTACGTTATATTTACCTAATAGGTACCTACATGTACCTACTTGTTTACATCACCACATAGATAGGTAGGTACCTACCTAGGTAGTTTATAACAAAGTCGCTTCCCGCTGTCTGACCCTGTACCGGGTATGCTTAGATCTTTAAAATTACGCAACGGATTTTAATGCGGTTTTTTTAATATATAGATAGAGTGGTTCAAGAGGAAAGTTTATAGGTAGGTAGATAATGTATAATTTGCACTCGTGCGAAGCCGGAGCGGGTCGCTAGTAGTTGTACCTATTAGTACTGTTGTAGTTGTTGTAAGTTTATGTTGATAAACTAAGGTAAGTAGCTACCTACTTTTTTTGTAAAAAACATTGTACCTACTTACGTACATAGTACCTATATTATAAAATACCCAGACAGAGAACAAACAGGCATACCTACCTATGTTCATCCGTCACACAAATGTTTGTTCCCTGTGGGGATCGAACCCACCACGGCTTACAGCACAGAAGGCAGGGCTACAGTACTAGGTAAGTAGTAGGTATATGCTATTATGCTATGAACCTGTCATAAAACGTTTTCGAAATGTCAAAACAAATCACCTTCCTTCAAAAATCGCGGGCGCGGGGGGCGCGTTTGAGATAAGGATCTACTTCACATAAATACTTATATTATAAATAAAACGCCAGGTAGCCTTTCGTCTGCGCAGAGTGCGCAGTGAACGCTTCTAGATCTAAAACCATATCGTGAACTGGTACACCTACTACTTTTTAGGCTCAATTCACACCAGAACGGCATCGTGGCGGCCGGCAGTTTCGCTGTAGGTCCTACATCATTTTAAACTTTATCTTCATATTATTGTAGGTAATGCATAGTATCGCGATACTATCATCATCAGCCTAGAGAAGTCCACTGCTCGACATAGGCCTCCCTTATCATGGGGGGGGGGGGTTTCCCATAGTCACTCACTACGCTTGGCAGGCGGATTGGTGACCGCTGTGTTGATGGTGTTTATTCGGGAACTGCTGCTGCCCATATCCCGGTGTGTTCCCTTAGTCGCCTCTTGCGACATCCACGGGCAGTGATGGAGGGGTCCAATTCTATGCCGGGGCCCCGCGGCAAAGCGATACTATGCATTATAGTAATGAATATAGAGT